>CM060898.1:2317500-2987500 GCA_030762935.1 Hymenopus coronatus
CACACAGACACATACATACACACACATATACGTAGATATACATACACATACATATACATAGATACACATACACACATATACATAGATACACATACACACATACATGCACACACATACACATATATATACACACATACATACATACACATACATGCACACATACATACACACATACACATACATACACATATATACATACATACATGCACACACATACACATATATATACACACATACACATACATACACATATATACATACACATATATACATACATACATGCCCACACATACATACACACTTGCACACACACATACGTACATACATGCACACATACATACGTGAACACATACACATACATACGTGCAGACACGTACACATACATAAACATCATACACACATGCATACACATACACACATACATGCACACACGTACTCATACACACATACATACACGCATGCATACATACACACGCATGCACATGCACAAAACACTCACACATACAAAAAGGTCCGTGTGAGTCTGTGTGTGTGAACACGATAACTCAAAAACGAAAAGTCGGTAAAATACCAAACTTGGTATTTAAGTCTATTATCTTCCAGGGATGTGACATGAAGATTTTGAGAAAAATCCCTCTAGCTCAAACTACACTTTACATGGAACTTTTTTTCGAACATTTTTATTTTCTCAAAAATGGCTCTAACGATTTTGATTAAAATGTCGTATATTAAGGATATTTATCTGACAAATAATATGTATATCTTGCATTTTCTGGGAATAGCCTCTGAAGACTACTTTATTGTGGAGGAATTTTACGGAATTTTGCATAACTGCTAAACCGTAAGAGATGAACAATAACTTACCACAAAAAATGTAGAGCACTTTAAAACACACAATTTATGCTATATGCATTTTTTTCAAGGGGTTGATCGTTTTTTAAGATATTCGTTGTTTTTGGTTTCAGCTTTGTAAAGCTTATACTTTTCTCATACAGGAATCTGTCAACTCGTGCCGATACAAACAAAGGAACCTCAGTCACATAGCAACCAGCTTTTGACTATCACTTTAACCTATGGTACTCCCTTATTTCGCTTCTACTTACAAGGAAGCAAGTAATAAGACTGTTTCTGGTAATTATTTTCTCGAATGGCATGAAGTAAATAGAAGCATTAGATTTTTAACAATAATTTGTTGCAGGGGTGTAGAGAAAGTCACGTGATTGGAGGACATCAGATTTTTTATTTTTCTGACAAATTAAAATGACCAAAATGTTCTGGAAAACTCCACGTACCCTGTTAGGTACAGAAGATATTGTATTCCACCCAAAAATATACGTCTCCTGTATAATGAAGAGGCATATATAGAAAAAGGTCCGTGAGTGTCTTTGACTTTGAACACGATAACTCATAAATGAAAAGTCGGTAAAATACTGCAAGGTCGCGGGTTCAAACCCGGTGGAGGACGATGGCTTCCTTCGGGTGGGAAGTAAAGCTGTTGGTCCCGTGTCGTAGATTTACGGGAACCTCAAGCCTGATAGACACCTCTGAGCAAAAGTAAGCGCATTTCACGCCCAGTATGGAATGTTAGCATCCATAAATAAACGTACATTTTATTTTACCAAAGTTGGTATTTAAAATGCGACATGGGGGAAATGCACCTCTCTAAATAACCATTTTGACTTTCTCAAAACTTTTGATTAAAATATTTATATTGCAAATGAAAGATATAAGGTGTGAATGCAGGTGGTAAACCGTAAATAGAATCCGGCGTGTTACAATCAGATGTCTATCTCAGCTACTTGATGCTAATCAAGATATTGTCTTCCTTGTAAGTAGAAGGGCGACAGGCTAAAGTGATAGTCTCGTCCTTGAAAACGCGCTAACTATGTGAAACAATCAGATGTCTATCTCAGCTACTTGATGCTAATGAAGATATTGTCTTTCTTGTAAGTAGAAGGGCGACAGGCTAAAGCGATAGTCTCGTCCTTGAAAACGCGCTATGTGAAACAATCAGATGTCTATCTCAGCTACTTGATGCTAATCAAGATATTGTCTTCCTTGTAAGTAGAAGGGCGACAGGCTAAAGTGATAGTCTCGTCCTTGAAAACGCGCTAACTATGTGAAACAATCAGATGACTATCTCAGCTACTTGATGCTAATCAAGATATTGTCTTCCTTGTAAGTAGAAGGGCGACAGGCTAAAGTGATAGTCTCGTCCTTGAAAACGCGCTAACTATGTGAAACAATCAGATGTCTATCTCAGCTACTTGATGCTAATCAGGATATTGTCTTCCTTGTAAGTAGAAGGGCGACAGGCTAAAGTGATAGTCTCGTCCTTGAAAACGCCCCAACTATGTGAAACAATCAGATGTCTATCTCAGCTACTTGATGCTAATCAAGATATTGTCTTCCTTGTAAGTAGAAGGGCGACAGGCTAAAGTGATAGTCTCGTCCTTGAAAACGCGCTAACTATGTGAAACAATCAGATGTCTATCTCAGCTACTTGATGCTAATCAGGATATTGTCTTCCTTGTAAGTAGAAGGGCGACAGGCTAAAGCGATAGTCTCGTCCTTGAAAACGCGCTATGTGAAACAATCAGATGTCTATCTCAGCTACTTGATGCTAATCAGGATATTGTCTTCCTTGTAAGTAGAAGGGCGACAGGCTAAAGTGATAGTCTCGTCCTTGAAAACGCCCCAACTATGTGAAACAATCAGATGTCTATCTCAGCTACTTGATGCTAATCAAGATATTGTCTTCCTTGTAAGTAGAAGGGCGACAGGCTAAAGTGATAGTCTCGTCCTTGAAAACGCGCTAACTATGTGAAACAATCAGATGTCTATCTCAGCTACTTGATGCTAATCAAGATATTGTCTTCCTTGTAAGTAGAAGGGCGACAGGCTAAAGTGATAGTCTCGTCCTTGAAAACGCCCCAACTATGTGAAACAATCAGATGTTTATCTCAGCTACTTGATGCTAATCAAGATATTGTCTTCCTTGTAAGTAGAAGGGCGACAGGCTAAAGTGATAGTCTCGTCCTTGAAAACGCCCCAACTATGTGAAACAATCAGATGTCTATCTCAGCTACTTGATGCTAATCAAGATATTGTCTTCCTTGTAAGTAGAAGGGCGACAGGCTAAAGTGATAGTCTCGTCCTTGAAAACGCGCTAACTATGTGAAACAATCAGATGTCTATCTCAGCTACTTGATGCTAATCAAGATATTGTCTTCCTTGTAAGTAGAAGGGCGACAGGCTAAAGTGATAGTCTCGTCCTTGAAAACGCCCCAACTATGTGAAACAATCAGATGTCTATCTCAGCTACTTGATGCTAATCAGGATATTGTCTTCCTTGTAAGTAGAAGGGCGACAGGCTAAAGCGATAGTCTCGTCCTTGAAAACGCGCTATGTGAAACAATCAGATGTCTATCTCAGCTACTTGATGCTAATCAGGATATTGTCTTCCTTGTAAGTAGAAGGGCGACAGGCTAAAGCGATAGTCTCGTCCTTGAAAACGCGCTATGTGAAACAATCAGATGTTTATCTCAGCTACTTGATGCTAATCAGGATATTGTCTTTCTTGTAAGTAGAAGAGCGACAGGCTAAAGCGATAGTCTCGTCCTTGAAAACGCGCTATGTGAAACAATCAGATGTTTATCTCAGCTACTTGATGCTAATCAGGATATTGTCTTCCTTGTAAGTAGAAGGGCGACAGGCTAAAGTGATAGTCTCGTCCTTGAAAACGCGCTATGTGAAACAATCAGATGTCTATCTCAGCTACTTGATGCTAATGAAGATATTGTCTTTCTTGTAAGTAGAAGGGCGACAGGCTAAAGCGATAGTCTCGTCCTTGAAAGCGCGCTATGTGAAACAATCAGATGTCTATCTCAGCTACTTGATGCTAATCAAGATATTGTCTTCCTTGTAAGTAGAAGGGCGACAGGCTAAAGTGATAGTCTCGTCCTTGAAAACGCGCTAACTATGTGAAACAATCAGATGTCTATCTCAGCTACTTGATGCTAATCAAGATATTGTCTTCCTTGTAAGTAGAAGGGCGACAGGCTAAAGCGATAGTCTCGTCCTTGAAAGCGCGCTATGTGAAACAATCAGATGTTTATCTCAGCTACTTGATGCTAATCAAGATATTGTCTTCCTTGTAAGTAGAAGGGCGACAGGCTAAAGTGATAGTCTCGTCCTTGAAAACGCCCCAACTATGTGAAACAATCAGATGTCTATCTCAGCTACTTGATGCTAATCAAGATATTGTCTTCCTTGTAAGTAGAAGGGCGACAGGCTAAAGTGATAGTCTCGTCCTTGAAAACGCGCTAACTATGTGAAACAATCAGATGTCTATCTCAGCTACTTGATGCTAATCAAGATATTGTCTTCCTTGTAAGTAGAAGGGCGACAGGCTAAAGCGATAGTCTCGTCCTTGAAAACGCGCTAACTATGTGAAACAATCAGATGTCTATCTCAGCTACTTGATGCTAATCAGGATATTGTCTTCCTTGTAAGTAGAAGGGCGACAGGCTAAAGTGATAGTCTCGTCCTTGAAAACGCCCCAACTATGTGAAACAATCAGATGTCTATCTCAGCTACTTGATGCTAATCAAGATATTGTCTTCCTTGTAAGTAGAAGGGCGACAGGCTAAAGTGATAGTCTCGTCCTTGAAAACGCGCTAACTATGTGAAACAATCAGATGTTTATCTCAGCTACTTGATGCTAATCAAGGTATTGTCTTCCTTGTAAGTAGAAGAGCGACAGGCTAAAGTGATAGTCTCGTCCTTGAAAACGCGCTATGTGAAACAATCAGATGTCTATCTCAGCTACTTGATGCTAATCAAGATATTGTCTTTCTTGTAAGTAGAAGGGCGACAGGCTAAAGCGATAGTCTCGTCCTTGAAAACGCGCTATGTGAAACAATCAGATGTCTATCTCAGCTACTTGATGCTAATCAAGATATTGTCTTTCTTGTAAGTAGAAGGGCGACAGGCTAAAGCGATAGTCTCGTCCTTGAAAACGCGCTATGTGAAACAATCAGATGTCTATCTCAGCTACTTGATGCTAATCAGGATATTGTCTTCCTTGTAAGTAGAAGGGCGACAGGCTAAAGCGATAGTCTCGTCCTTGAAAACGCGCTATGTGAAACAATCAGATGTCTATCTCAGCTACTTGATGCTAATCAGGATATTGTCTTTCTTGTAAGTAGAAGGGCGACAGGCTAAAGTGATAGTCTCGTCCTTGAAAACGCGTTAAGTGAAACAATCAGATGTCTATCTCAGCTACTTGATGCTAATCAAGATATTGTCTTCCTTGTAAGTAGAAGGGCGACAGGCTAAAGCGATAGTCTCGTCCTTGAAAACGCGCTATGTGAAACAATCAGATGTCTATCTCAGCTACTTGATGCTAATCAAGATATTGTCTTCCTTGTAAGTAGAAGGGCGACAGGCTAAAGTGATAGTCTCGTCCTTGAAAACGCGCTAACTATGTGAAACAATCAGATGTCTATCTCAGCTACTTGATGCTAATCAAGATATTGTCTTCCTTGTAAGTAGAAGGGCGACAGGCTAAAGCGATAGTCTCGTCCTTGAAAACGCGCTAACTATGTGAAACAATCAGATGTCTATCTCAGCTACTTGATGCTAATCAAGATATTGTCTTCCTTGTAAGTAGAAGGGCGACAGGCTAAAGCGATAGTCTCGTCCTTGAAAACGCGCTATGTGAAACAATCAGATGTCTATCTCAGCTACTTGATGCTAATCAAGATATTGTCTTCCTTGTAAGTAGAAGGGCGACAGGCTAAAGCGATAGTCTCGTCCTTGAAAACGCGCTATGTGAAACAATCAGATGTTTATCTCAGCTACTTGATGCTAATCAGGATATTGTCTTTCTTGTAAGTAGAAGGGCGACAGGCTAAAGCGATAGTCTCGTCCTTGAAAACGCGCTATGTGAAACAATCAGATGTCTATCTCAGCTACTTGATGCTAATCAGGATATTGTCTTTCTTGTAAGTAGAAGGGCGACAGGATAAAGCGATAGTCTCGTCCTTGAAAACGCGCTATGTGAAACAGTCAGATGTCTATCTCAGCTACTTGATGCTAATCAAGATATTGTCTTCCTTGTAAGTAGAAGGGCGACAGGCTAAAGCGATAGTCTCGTCCTTGAAAACGCCCCAACTATGTGAAACAATTGAAAATCCATTCTCTTTGCTTACGAGGAATAAAACAAACTAGAAGAAACATGTCTTCCAGTTTCAGTGGCTAAAATTAAACCAATGATCCGCAATATCTCGAAAATTGTTAAGTTTACAAACAAATGTATAGAACATAAATTGTGTGTTTTAATGATATCTACATTTTTTTTAAAGTGGGTTTCTGTCTATCTCTTATGGTTTTCCAGTTTTTTAAAAGTCATACCGAATAAAGAGGTCTGCAGATGCTATTCCCAGAAAATTCAATAGATACATTTCTTTTGTCATATAAATATCTAAAAGATAAAATATTTTATTCATGTAAAGGGTAGTTTGGGGTGGGTGGATTTTCTTGAAAATCTTTATGTTGCATTCTTGGAAAATAACAAACTTAAATACTAACTGACTTTTCGTTTTTGAGCTATGCTGTCCATAGACAAACACACACAGACCTTTTTCTAAAAATGCTTTATTTCGGATTCAGGGGGACACAAAACATATATTTCCGTTGGAATCTCGGTATTGAATTTTTGGGTACAATACAATACCTTCTCTATACACCTATGTACATAGTACGTGTAGAGAAAATAATAAATATCGTTAAAACACACAATTTGATATATAAAGAATAAAAAACATGCATGACGATTTCCTTTTAAGAAAATTAGTTCTTTCAAATTGATATGAAACTTTTAGGTGAAAAGCAATCCTAGCCACTAGAGATATTTTGAATGGAGGGACCTCAAAACATACGTTGGTATCTAGTTTTTGGTTGGCATGGAGTAGAGAAGGCCCGCCGACCTCTCAGCTGGAGAGTTGGGGCACTCTGGGTCTACACACACTAGGCAGGCTCGCTTCCAAGGATGCGACACGAGCATTTTAAACAAACTACCTTTACGTGCAAAAACAATTGAACATTTTGATTTTCTCTCACCATTTTCATTAGGATGTTTACATACCAAATAAAATGTATATATTGACTTTTCCTGGAATAGCCTCTGAAGACCTCTTCATTCTGGACCAATTCTGCATAACTGGTAAACTATAAGAGATATACAAAAACTGTAATTTGTTAAAACAACCCATTTCTGACATATGCATTTTTTCCTGGGGTTGGCCGTATCCTTTAGTTTTAAAATGCTAAAAACTTTTCTCATGCGATTACATGTCAACTCTTGTCCAGTTGGTAAAATATTTGACTATCACCTTATCCTAGTGTATTCACAAGGAAGCAATTTCCTTGACGTGTCTGCCTCATATTCAACAGGTCGCAAATTCAAATCTGTCTTAGGGTGAGTTACCCGGATAAGGTTCTCCCTTATCCTGAGAAGACGAATGTCGAGTAACTTTAAGCTTCATGGACCCCGAGATCATTTCACCAATTTCATTCATCGTCCGATATGACCAACCAGGTTAAAGTAACTTTAAGCTCCATGGACCCCGAGATCATTTCACCAATTTCATTCATCGTCCGATATGACCAACCAGGTTAAAGTAACTTTAAGCTCCATGGACCCCGAGATCATTTCACCAATTTCATTCATCGTCCGATATGACCAACCAGGTTAAAGTAACTTTAAGCTCCATGGACCCCGAGATCATTTCACCAATTTCATTCATCGTCCGATATAACCAACCAGGTTAAAGTAACTTTAAGCTCCATGGACCCCGAGATCATTTCACCAATTTCATTCATCGTCCGATATGACCAACCAGGTTAAAGTAACTTTAAGCTCCATGGACCCCGAGATCATTTCACCAATTTCATTCATCGTCCGATATGACCAACCAGGTTAAAGTAACTTTAAGCTCCATGGACCCCGAGATCATTTCACCAATTTCATTCATCGTCCGATATAACCAACCAGGTTAAAGTAACTTTAAGCTCCATGGACCCCGAGATCATTTCACCAATTTCATTCATCGTCCGATATGACCAACCAGGTTAAAGTAACTTTAAGCTTCATGGACCCCGAGATCATTTCACCAATTTCATTCATCGTCCGATATGACCAACCAGGTTAAAGTAACTTTAAGCTCCATGGACCCCGAGATCATTTCACCAATTTCATTCATCGTCCGATATAACCAACCAGGTTAAAGTAACTTTAAGCTCCATGGACCCCGAGATCATTTCACCAATTTCATTCATCGTCCGATATGACCAACCAGGTTAAAGTAACTTTAAGCTTCATGGACCCCGAGATCATTTCACCAATTTCATTCATCGTCCGATATGGCCAACCAGGTTAAAGTAACTTTAAGCTTCATGGACCCCGAGATCATTTCACCAATTTCATTCATCGCCCGATATGACCAACCAGGTTAAAGTAACTTTAAGCTTCATGGACCCCGAGATCATTTCACCAATTTCATTCATCGTCCGATATGGCCAACCAGGTTAAAGTAACTTTAAGCTTCATGGACCCCGAGATCATTTCACCAATTTCATTCATCGCCCGATATGACCAACCAGGTTAAAGTAACTTTAAGCTTCATGGACCTCGAGATCATTTCACCAATTTCATTCATCGTCCGATATGGCCAACCAGGTTAAAGTAACTTTAAGCTTCATGGACCCCGAGATCATTTCACCAATTTCATTCATCGTCCGATATGACCAACCAGGTTAAAGTAACTTTAAGCTTCATGGACCCCGAGATCATTTCACCAATTTCATTCATCGTCCGATATGGCCAACCAGGTTAACGGACGTTAAACTACAGAAAGAGATGTAGAGAAAGTTCTGTGCCGGCGTGAGAACGTAACTTGTTGCTCCAACCGTGCAGTCGCGGTGGCCTGAGGGTCTCGGTTAGGGCGACTTCTGGCCGTCGAGGCAAGCCGACAGGAACGTCTCCGGCCTTGCCGACGCTGCTGCGCCTTCCGACTCAGCCAAGACGTCTGCACCTCAGCGCCACTACTGTGGGACCAATTTCTTAATGACTCAGCGCCGCACCGGGTCGCTTGTGGTGGCCCAGTGTCCCCTGTACTCGAGGGAAGGGCGCTGCACTCCGCCGCCAGCACGTTCATCACCTCAGACGCCTCAACAGAAGCAGCGACGTGGGATGATATTCAGGACTTCCACGCGGAGATTCTGAACATCGGCTCTCGCTTAGCAGGAGACCTTCACCAGAAGCTGCAGGACCTGCAAGCTGATAGCCAGCGTCCCTATCCAGGTACCAATCACACCACACAGCTTCTCCTTAATCCTGGGTTCAGCAAACAGCATTCATATTTCACCAGAAACACGCAGGTGCTTTATGCGGTACTGCATGGGACTCCTACTTCCCGTGGGTAGTGCCGCACTGGCTCGAGTCTCGTTTCCCTGGGGTTAGGGCCTTTTCCCCAACACTAACAAAACGAAAAAGGCGCGCGTGCATTAACAGTGAGCACGTTTCCTCTGCCATACCAACTGAATGTGGAGAAATTAAACGTTAAAGCCTTGGTCTATTAGGTATAATATTGTACACAAACGTTTGGTTGACACAAAATAGAATATAACACGGCTTATTGTTACACAGCACTCTCTACCGAGTGATCCATGAAGCTGATCTCGGTGCTCGTTGCCAACTGCCGCTATCACACAAACCATGCTATTAAAGAAGATGGCCACATACATTTTTAGGAAGCTATCATCACTCGCCGGAGCTCACGTTCAGAAATGCTGGCAGCTATTTTGTTTGGGTTTGTCTTGTTTTAAGATATCGCAGGGGCTTTGGGCGGCCACGAATCTCTACCAACCTTCAATTGTTCTCATCGAAAGGTTGGCTGTATGAGTATTGTTGAAAAATCTGATGTGTTCCATTCACAGGACTTTCTCTTATCTCTACAACAAATTATTGTTAAAAAGCTGCTTCTATTTACTTCATGCTAATCGAGAAAAAATTAGCAATTGCTTCCAAGCGAAATAAGGGAGTACCATAGGTTAAAGTGATAGTCAAAAGCTGGTTGCTATGTGATTAAGTTCCTTTGTTTTTATGAACAGCAGTTGACAAATTCGTGTATCAGAAAAGTTTGTTTTTTAAAGCTGAAATAAAAAGCAACAAATATCTAAAAAACGATTAACTCCACGAAAAAATGTATATAACATAAAGTGTGTGTTTTAATGTACTCTACATTTTTTGTGTATTAACTTTTTCTCCATCTCTTACAGTTTAGCAGTTATGTAAAATTCCGTAAAATTCATCCAGAATAAAGCAGTCTTCAGAGGCTATTCCCAGAAAATTCAAGATATACATTTCATTTGTCAGGTAAATGTCTTTAATATATGATATTTTAATCAAAATCGTTAGCGCCATTTTTGATAAAATCAACATTTTCGAAATTTGTTTCCATGTAAAGGATTTTCGTTTTTGAGCTATGCTGTCCACACACACACACACACACACACACACACACAGAAACACACTTTGTTTCTAAAACCTTTTTTTGATTTTTTTTTTGTATTTATACGGATTCAAATCATATATTTCCGGTGGTATGTCGGTATTGAATTTTTGGGTGCAATAAAATACCTTCTCTATACACTATGTACATAGTACGTGTAGAGAAAGTAAATCACGCTGCCTGTCTGTAAAACAAAAAAGGGGCATTCACATATACCAATTGTTTTGTGTGCACATGAAGATGGAACCAAACACTCAGAAATGCACGCCGTGCAGTACAAGATTTGTGTACAGGTGTTTTTGGGTCGCACATTAAATTCAAACTGACACGAAACAAAAGTACAAATTTCCAATATTTATTCGAGGTACGTCCGGAAAGTAAGTTCCGTTTCAATTTATCTCCGCTGCAGCGCTGCGATCGCAGTTCCGCACATGCGCGGTAGACGCTCTGTATCAAGGAGAAGAAACGTGCGCCACATACGCTTTGTTGTGCTTGTTTACAATGTCGGTGTTGATTGAAAATGCCGCCGCTTGTGAAATCAGATCTGGGATTCGTTTTCTGAATGCTAGGAAAGTGAAACCAATTGAAGTTTATCGGCAAATTTGCGAAGTTTACGGACAAAATGCGATGAGTGATTCAATGTTGAGAAGATGGTCCGACAGTTCAATGAAGGACGTAGTGAAGTGCACAATGAAGAACGAAGTGGGCGTCCATCTTTGCTTACAGAAGAATTGGTTCACGCGATTGATGACAAGATCCAGGAAAACTGCAAGTTTACAATTAGTGCTCTCGCTATGGAATTTCCCCAAAGCTCACAATCACTAATTCATTAAATTGTTACCCAAAAACTGAAATTTCGTAAACTTTGCTCACGTTGGGTACCAAAGATTCTTACTGAGCAACACAAAACAAAACGGATGGGTAGTGCACTTCAGTTTTAACCCGTTATGATGAAGACGGCGAAGAATTTCTGACACAGAAAGTCACAGGAGATGAGACTTGGGTTTCTTACGACACCCCTGAAAGTAAGCGGCAATCAATAGAATGGAGGCACACTTCATCCCCAGCAAAGGTTAAGCCGAAACAAATCTTGACACCTCGAAAAATGATGGGCACATTGTTCTGGGACTGGAAAGGCATCTTACTCATTGATTTCTTACCGCGTGGTCAAACAATCAAAGCAGATGTTTATTGCGAGACACTTAGGAAATTGCGCTGCGCAATACAGAATAAGCGCCGAGGATTGCTGTCAAACGGTGTTGTTTTTCTTCACGACAACGCACGACCACACACTGCAAATGTGACGAAAAACCTCCTACAGAGATTTGGCTGGGACGTGTTAGACCGTCCTCCGTGCAGCCCTGACCTCGCTCCTAACGACTTTCATCTGTTCTTACATCTCAAGACTTTCCTTGGCGGTCAGCACTTCAACAATGACGAAGAGCTGAAAGAAAATGTTTCCAACTTTTTGAAGACACTGGCGGCAAACTTCTATGAAGAAGGTATGCAAAAACTTGTGCCACGCTATGGCAAATGCCTGCAAAATTTCGGCAGTTATGAGGAAAAGTAGTTTAAGAGTTGTAGAATAAATAATTATTCTGTATCTGTACACAATTTAATTGTATTATCAAACGGAACTTACTTTGTGGACGTAGCTCGTATAATTCTATGTTTCTCCAAAACATCGGTAAGCGTCTCTGCACAGTGGATCAGTGTGTGGAAAGCTACTCGTAGTTCAGCCTACCTTCTCTTTGAAGTGTTAGATCAGTGAGATTGTCCGATCCAACGTTGCCATGTTGAAAGCAAAGATTCCCGCTGTGGGAGGAGCCAATCATCTGGAGATGGGTTTTCTGATTAACATTCCGGCTTGCGCTCGGAAACATTTTGGTTTTGTTTTCCCCAGAAATAAACATTGCTGTTACGGGAACTGCACATTGGTCTGTGAACATGACTTTTGTCTTCTCAGACGGAATTGTTGCAGCATCAACGGATCTACCCTAACTCTACAGCACGTTTCCTTCAGGATTCAAGCGCAGCACAAAGTTGGATGGGCTTCACGAAATCGTCCATGACATTTTTCATTGATTTGACGGTCATGAACCCACACAGCGGACACTCAACCACTTGTATCAGCCATTCTTTCTCGGCATCAACTAAGAGCGACAACAATCGAAGTCGTCAACAATGACAATATAGCAACCTGAAAAAACATATTTTAAATTTAGTACAGAGGTTACAGACTCTGTATATGCAGGTGCTCTTCTATTTGGCCGTGCCGCGAATCCCTATGAGCTTATCAGCGTCTAGATTTCTGGACTCTCGCAAATTGTAAGGCGCAAACAGATAATTCACGTTGTGCAGCTTTATGACTTTCTGCAGTCTCCACGCTTGCACTATTTTCAGTATTTTAATGATTGTGACATCACCCCACCGCGAGAAACAGTTGTGTGTAACTAATGTTTATAAAAGTTGTCTTATATGATAATGGCCATTGTGAATGTACTGCAACTGGCGACCCTCTCTCCATCTGCTGCTGCTCATGATGAACACCAAACCCATTCCTACTCCTTCTTATCTTTCATTATTCTATTCTTAATTCTTACTATGTATATAGTGTATAGAAAGGGTATTGTATTGTACCCAAAAATTCCATACTGAGATTTCACCGCAAATATTTGTTGCCATTTAACTTTGTTATTTTCCAAGGATGCAACACGAAGATTTTCAAGAAAATCCACCCACCCCAAACTACCCCTTACATGTAACATTTTTCGAAACTTTAGGTTTTTCAAAAATGGCTCTATCGATTTTGAATAAAATATGTTATGTTTAAGATATTTATATGCAATGTGTATAGTTGAAGACATGTTCATTCTGAATTACTTGTATAACTGCTAAACCGTAAGAGATGGACAAAAACTTAAAACACAAAATGTAGAGCACGTTAAAACACAATATTTATGTTATTATACATTTCTTACTTTCTCTATACATACTATGCACATGTTTAGAGAAGGTATTGCACCCAAAATTTCGATACCGAGATTTCACCGGAAATATATGTTTTGAGACACCCTGAATCCAAAAAAAGCATGCTTAGAAAAATGTCCGTGTGTGTGTGTGTGTCTGTGGGCAGCATTGCTCAAAAACGAAAAGTCCGTTAAATACCAGACTTGGTATATAAGTTCACTATGTTCCAAGGACGAAGATTTTCAAGAAAATCCCCAACTACCCTTTACATGGAAACATTTTCCAAAAAATGACTGCAACTATTTTGATTAAGATGTATATTAAACACATGACAAATAAAATGTTTATGTTGAATTTCCTGGAAACAGCCTCTAAAGACATCTTTATTCTGGATGACTTTTATATAACTGGTAACCCGTAAGAGATAGACAAAAACTTACTTAATAGAAAATGTAGGGCTCGTTAAAACACACAATTTTTGTAATATATATATATATATATATATTTTTTTCGTGGGTTGATCGTTTTTTAGTCATTCCTTGTTTTAGGTTTCAGCTTTAAAAAAACGTATACTTTTCTCATACAGGGATTTGTCAACTCCTGTACATACAAACAAAGGAACTTCAGTCACATAGCAACCAGCTTTTGACTATCACTTTAACCTATGGTATCCCTTCTTTCGCTTCTACTTACAAGAAAGCAAGTAATAAGACTATTGCTGCATTCACAATGAAATGCAAGCGCAGATGCAATGTAAGCGCAAGAGTTTGGACTCGTATTATTTAATGTAAGTATTCACATAGAAACACAATGCAATGTAACGCAAGAGCTTGCAAACTCCAAGCGTTGCGTGCAAGCTTCTTTTCTCTATGAAATCAACAACAGACGATTGCACTATAAGATTTTACAGGGCCTGCTGTACATGCACGCTTTTCTATGTGGCCGTGCCGCGAAATCTCTAATCTCCCTCAAGAGGTTATGACAGTCGTCTTTTATTTTATGAATGTAACTATCATCTGTGTATAGATTTATTGGTTCTCATAACTCGAAGACGCAGAGAGAGAATTCTTAAATGTGTAGCTTTATCACTTTCTGCAGTCTATGCTTGAATAATTCTGAATGTGCAATTATTGTGACGTCACTGCCGCGAACGTCAGTATGTAATGTATTTGTTTGTAAAAGATTGAGTGAATTTTCTTATGTGGTATTGTTATTCAGCTTGTGGATCTAGAAACCCGTTGCCTCGCGTCTGCGCTTCTTGTGAATGTAGCATATTTCTTTTTAACAATAATTTGTTACAGACCCGGATAATCAATGAAGTACGTGAGCTTACGCTCTGAGCAGTGTGATGTCGCAACAAACAAAACACGTCTCATGATTACAGCGGAAATTTAGCCAGTAAAAGGTCTTAAAGTAGGCCCCCTAACGGATGTAGGTATTTAAACTCTGTTACATTCACAGTACTTTTTTATCCATTCTTCCAACAAATTACTGTTAGAAAAAATGAAATGGCCTGTTATTTATGGACGCTCTTTAACTGCTTTGGTTCTCATTCTAAATTGGGCGTGAAAGATCGCTTAATTTTGCTCAGAGGCCTCTCTTATCAGGCTTGAGATTCTTTTACGTGCCGTAAATCTACGACACGGGACCCACGGCTTTACTTCCCTTCCGAAGGAAGCCATGCTAAGGATTTTTACGCCCGTCGTCCTCCGCCGGGTTTGAACCCGCGACCTTGGGTATATGAAGTCAGCATGATAACCATTACACCATTACTGTTAGAAAGCTTGACATACTAGGGTTAATATCGGAGAAGTCGCTCCGCACCGCCTGTGTAACCAAGATTCCCTTAGAGTCGGTTATTCTGTTGGCGGCTGCCACGAGCATATGGTGAAAACAGTTCGCTGGTTAAGAAAACGACTAGATGCAGTATATTCATGTATGAAAGTAGATTACCATTTTCTTGAAGACACAAATTCACTTGTTTTAATTTATTTTCGAACACCGTAATTAATGTCTCCTTTGTTATGTAATCTTCTGTTGCTGTTTTCAGTTCATCGATTGTTTTTGGATTGTCCTTGAAGCTTTAGCGGCTCCCCAAAGAAAATAATCCGGAGGGGTAAGATCAGGAGACCGTGGAGGCCACAGACCTTTAGAAATTAGTCTTTCCCCCCCAAAAATGCCACTAACAGTCCCATGGATTTACGTCATGTATGAGCAGTGGCGTCATCTTGTTGAAAAAATGCACTGTTCACTTCATCTTCATTTAGCTGTGAAATAAATGGAAAAAGAGTATCCAAGCAATAAATTGAGTTATGGAAAAAAAATTGGCCCAATAATTTGAGAGTGAGAGATCGCACACTGTACACCAATTTTCTTTAATGTAAAGGGGTTTTCTGAATTGCATTAGGGTTTTCAGTGGACCATACTCGCGGCGTATTTTGTGAATTTACGCATTCTGATAAGTGGAACCAAGCTTCATCAGTAAAAAATGTCCTATCTAACACGTCAATTCCAAAATAAACCTCTGAACGATCAACTCCACGAAAAAATTATAGTACGTAAATTTCTGTTTTAACGTGCTCTAAATGTTGTCTGTGGTAATTTCTTGTCCATCTCTCACGGTTTAGCAGTTATGCAAAAGTCTATAAAATTGATCCAGAATAAAGTAGTCTTCAGAGGCTATTCCCAGAAAATTCAAGATATACATTTTGTATGTCGTGTAAATATCTTTAATATTTGAGTTTTTAGTCAAAATTGTTAGAGCCATTTTTGAGAAAGTCAAAAATTTCGAAAAAACTTCCATGTAAAGGGTAGTTTGGGGTGGAGAGATTTTTCTCAAAATCTTCATATCGCATCCCTGGAAGATGCTTAACTTAAATACCAACTTTAGTATTTTACCGAACATTCGTTTTTGAGTTATCGTGTTCACCCACACACACGGGCCTTTTTTGGATATAGGGACCCTAAAACATGTATTTCTGTTCAAATCTGTGTATTGAATTTTTGGGTACAATACAATACCTTCTCTAAACACTATGTACATAGTACGTGTAGAGCAAGTAAGAAGAGAGATGAAACGGTCAACTCTGCAAGTGACGTAAACTGTGTGTTTTAACGAGATGTATATTTTTTGTGCAGTAAGCTTTTTTAAAGCTCTTGTGGTTTACCAGCTATGCAAAATCCATCGGCATGAGCAGGTATTCGCAGAAAGATATACATTTGGCATGTAAATATCTTGTGGGAATAACCTCTCAACACTGTAGGAGATAGATAAAACGTACTATACAAAAATGTAGAGCACGTTTAAGCACACAATTTATGTTATATACATTGTTTTCGTGGAGCTCATCATTTTTGAGATATTCCTTGTTTTTGGTTTCAGCTTTGAAAAATTTATACTTTTCTCATACAGGAATTTGTCAACTGCTGTCCATACAAACAAAGTCACATAGCAACCAGCTTTTGACTATCACTTTAACTTATGGTACTCCCTTATTTCACTTCTACTTACAAGGAAGCAAGTAATAAGACTATTTCTGCTAATTTTTTCTCGATTATCATGAAGTAAATAGAAGCATAAGCTTTTTAACAATAATTTGATGCAGAGAAAGTCATGTGAATACATAATAGCAGATTTTTGTATAGATTTTGTGTAGGATGTTAGAATCAGTGGAAAATGTGATCGCTTATCTAGGAGCTTGCAAGCTAAGATTCATTGTGAATGGTGTTTATTTGTTGACATTCTCAAGGTCGCGCGCGCGGTCACGATTTCGCTGGCAATGGACGAAACAAAACACAATCTTACCTTAGTTACGGTTATATAACAACCTTTTATTAGATACAACTTATTGTTAAGGTATTACAGAAAATTGTCTCCCACATTCGCACGACTTTCTGTGTCGAATGTAGATAAACATTAGCAGAAAGTGTCCTATTGCTTGCTTGAAGGGAACACACAGTATTTATTAGTTTACATGCTCAGTGGAGGGTGTATTCGTCAAGGCCACGGGCTTTGTTCAAAATAACACACATTTTAATGCTTTAGGGACATAAGTAACAACCCTTAGGAGGAAGTTAGGTACTCTCCCTCCCTTTGGAACTGGAACAAGGTCACGTGGGTGTAAAATAAAGAAAAAATCCCTGATAGTCACGTGATAACGCCACTTTACGCGTCCTTTTTCAGCCAAACAAAAAGGAGGGCAAAACTTTTTCTATATAAGTGAGACTCACATAATGTAGGAAACCGCGCGCCGGTGTTTTATCCCGGCGACAGGGTTAAGAACAAAACACTGTCTTCCTCGTAATGACGACTCTAACAAATATAAGAATATTTCAGTTAGTGTTAGGATAAAACATGTGAATTATCATTTGCTCATGAGAAATTAGAACACTCACAAATAATGTAAGGCAGTTTTAATATAAATAAAGATTGTTGATAGTATACGTGCACGATATAATGTGAAAGTGACAAATATGTAGCTAGCATCACACGGGCTGCGTACCAAATATATGAAACTGTTAATATCAGCAAATGTTGGTAGAAAACAGACAACTTACATGATAGAGTTTGCTGTTCTATACGTGATCAGTGTAACACGCGAGATCCATCACACTAACCATGAGGCGATTCCTTCGTGTCAACCATGGTCCTTCAAAAAGAATCCCCATTACCTTTGTTTTTCTTCTTTTGTGGCCCCCTTAAACAACTCCTTATTTCTTTTGCGTTTCCTTTAAATCATTTTATTTTCCTCAAACATTCACTCTCACATATATATTTCAGACTCTGTGGGGATAAGGAATCATTCTGGTTAAAGAAAAATTCCTCGTCCCAGCCAGGAATTGAACCCGGGACCTCCGGCTGAAAAGTCAGCTCGCTGACCGTTCGACCACGGAGGCAGTCTGTTTTTCCCAAGCCGAGGTTTGACGAAAACTGCCGAGTGCATACATGATGTGTAGAATTTATAACCATTTATTTTATTGTAAGAAAATAAATAGAGCTGTGGCCTTGAACCTAAGTATAAGAATATATATAATGTGCAATTTACATAAGTAAATAAATAGAGCTGTGACCTTGAACCTAAGTATAAGAATATATATAATGTGCAATTTACATAAGTAAATAAATAGAGCTGTGACCTTGAACCTAAGTATAAGAATATATATAATGTACAATTTATATAAGAAAATAAATAGAGCTGTGGCCTTGAACCTAAGTATAAGAATATATATAATGTACAATTTATATAAGAAAATAAATAGAGCTGTGACCTTGAACCTAAGTATAAGAATATATATAATGTACAATTTACATAAGTAAATAAATAGAGCTGTGACCTTGAACCTAAGTATAAGAATATATATAATGTACAATTTATATAAGTAAATAAATAGAGCTGTGACCTTGAACCTAAGTATAAGAATATATAATGTACAATTTATATAAGTAAATAAATAGAGCTGTGACCTTGAACCTAAGTATAAGAATATATATAATGTACAATTTATATAAGAAAATAAATAGAGCTGTGGCCTTGAACCTAAGTATAAGAATATATATAATGTACAATTTATATAAGAAAATAAATAGAGATGTGACCTTGAACCTAAGTATAAGAATATATATAATGTACAATTTACATAAGTAAATAAATAGAGCTGTGACCTTGAACCTAAGTATAAGAATATATATAATGTACAATTTATATAAGTAAATAAATAGAGCTGTGACCTTGAACCTAAGTATAAGAATATATAATGTACAATTTATATAAGTAAATAAATAGAGTTGTGACCTTGAACCTAAGTATAAGAATATATATAATGTACAATTTATATAAGTAAATAAATAGAGCTGTGACCTTGAACCTAAGTATAAGAATATATATATAATGTACAATTTACATAAGTAAATAAATAGAGCTGTGGTCTTGAACCTAAGTATAAGAATATATATAATGTACAATTTACATAAGTAAATAAATAGAGCTGTGGCCTTGAACCTAAGTATAAGAATATATATATATAATGTACAATTTACATAAGTAAATAAATAGAGCTGTGGTCTTGAACCTAAGTATAAGAATATATATAATGTACAATTTACATAAGTAAATAAATAGAGCTGTGGTCTTGAACCTAAGTATAAGAATATATATAATGTACAATTTATATAAGTAAATAAATAGAGATGTGGTCTTGAACCTAAGTATAAGAATATATATAATGTACAATTTACATAAGTAAATAAATAGAGCTGTGGTCTTGAACCTAAGTATAAGAATATATATAATGTACAATTTACATAAGTAAATAAATAGAGCTGTGGTCTTGAACCTAAGTATAAGAATATATATAATGTACAATTTATATAAGTAAATAAATAGAGCTGTGGTCTTGAACCTAAGTATAAGAATATATATAATGTACAATTTATATAAGTAAATAAATAGAGCTGTGGTCTTGAACCTAAGTATAAGAATATATATGATGTACAATTTATATAAGTAAATAAATAGAGCTGTGACCTTGAACCTAAGTATAAGAATATATATAATGTACAATTTATATAAGTAAATAAATAGAGCTGTGACCTTGAACCTAAGTATAAGAATATATATAATGTACAATTTACATAAGTAAATAAATAGAGCTGTGGTCTTGAACCTAAGTATAAGAATATATATAATGTACAATTTATATAAGTAAATAAATAGAGCTGTGACCTTGAACCTAAGTATAAGAATATATATAAAGTACAATTTATATAAGTAAATAAATAGAGCTGTGACCTTGAACCTAAGTATAAGAATATATATAATGTACAATTTATATAAGTAAATAAATAGAGCTGTGGTCTTGAACCTAAGTATAAGAATATATATAATGTACAATTTATATAAGTAAATAAATAGAGCTGTGACCTTGAACCTAAGTATAAGAATATATATAATGTACAATTTATATAAGTAAATAAATAGAGCTGTGGTCTTGAACCTAAGTATAAGAATATATATAATGTACAATTTATATAAGAAAAGGAACACTGCCGAGTGTCTTCGTGAGAGCAAGCGTTAGAATTTAATGTTTTTGTAGCATCTTAAAAATATACAGGTAAATCGTGACAACATTAGCGAGATATATCATTTCAGAAACAACCTCAAATAAAGCAATTAAGCTGCAACACAATAAGCTATAGGAACATACATAAAAATCATTATTGTGGCGTTGCCTTATAACGATGACGTGTTTACATGACTTGGTGGCGGGCAACCGCGACACAACATTATACAAATAGCGCCATGTATCTTTGTTTTTCTTTCGTTAGAGTAATGGGGGATATTTTACCAAATATCTTTGCAATTGATGGAACAGAGTAGAACGTTTTTTTTATATGCTAAAGGAGCTACCACTTGACTATCATCCCCGTGTAAAAGTCAAGAAAAGGCATGGTTTACTGAAAGTAGTCGGTCGACCCGATTCTGGGTGACTCAAGAGTGCACCCCGGACCAGAAATCGAACCCGCGCTACCACTGCTAAGGAGACCACCCTTGCACAATGTACATGGTACATAGAGTGAGTGAGTAGTGTTTAAGGGCCCGTCGACAACTAGGTCATTTGGGCCCGAAGTTAAGAAAAGAAACACACATTAAAAACAAATCTAAAGAAGAAAAGTTAAAATGTGCTAAAAACCCTTACAAAGGCACACACGAGAAAAGGCACGGGTGATAAAAAACCAAGGCTAAAAGGTTAAAAAACTAAAAAACACACAAAAAGTGGTCCTATATGGTAAAAGAGTCTAAAAAGTTAAAAATGCTAAAATTGCACACACGCATGAAACAGGTCAGATGTCTTTGCCGAGGCCAATAGAGGCAACAAAGCGTAGCACCATATCGACGGATTTGGCGTCGTCGCATAAAATGGCAGGTAAGGAGGTACCCAGGCCGATGGATTGCCGTTCACGATGAAATTTCGGACAATCAAGCAACACATGTGCCACAGACAGACGAACATCGCAGGTCTGACATATAGGAGCTGGCTCAGCGCGTAGAAGGTAGCCATGTGTTAGCCGCGTGTGACCGATACGCAGACGCGTAAGGATAACATCGCGTCGCCGGTTTGGCTGGCAAGATGTGAGCCATGGCTGTACCGTGTCTTTGAGTATGCGAAGCTGTGTACCTGCTAAGTTTTGCCAAGATTGCTGCCAAGCTAAAAGAAGAGACCTGCGAAAGTAACGTGAAGCATCCCCTGAGGGCACAGCCACTTCCGAATAATCCTGCAAGGAGCAGGCAGCCTTGGCAGACCTATCCGCTACCTCATTACCTGCAATACCGACATGACCTGGAACCCACGTGAAGATGAACTGGTAGCTGCAAGCAATCAATTCAGAAAGGCGAGATTGAATGCGCATAACGAGTGATGAGGAGCCAGTATACTGCTGCAGAGCCTGTAGGGCACTCAAGGAATCGCTGCAAACAAGAAAACTACCAGGTGCTAAAAGCGAGATAAAATCTAGAAAGTAAAAGATAGCGTACAGTTCGGCGGTGAATACCGAAATGGCTTCCGCAAGGCGATAATTCTGTGTTACTCCATTGAAATAAAAGGCACAACCTGTAGCTCCTGCCAGCTGGGAGCCGTCAGTGAAGACCGGTGCATATGCCCGGTAATTGCTTAAAAGTTCGTAAAACAGTCGCTGAAATACCTCCGGAGCGGTCGAACATTTCACAAGGTTGGAGAGGGTCAGGTCGAAACTGGTACGCCTCAGCTGCCAAGCAGGTTCCGGATATACAAAAACACGCTCCACAGGAGGCAATCTGAGACCCTTATCGGAGAGCAGTTCACGAAACCGAATACCACAGGGGCGTGAAGCAGTGGCGTTCCTCAGATAGCGGTGTGAATAATCCGGGCGTAACACAGGGTTAAAACAAGGATGGCGGGGGTTCGCAGACAACTTAGCAGCATACGAACAAAATAAAAATGAGCGACGCACTGCCAGTTGGGGTTCACCAGCATCGGCATACAAGCATTCCACACGACTAGTGCGGAAGGCTCCTGTAGCAAGACGTAAACCGATATGATGAACGGTGTCTAAAAGGCGAAGTTTAGAGGCGGTCGCTGCGCCGTAAATAAAACAACCGTAGTCTAGTTTTGAGCGAACGAGTGAACGGTACAGACGCAGCATCACTGAACGATCGCCGCCCCACGATGCACCAGAAAGCAGTTTGAGGATCCGCAGCGATCGGTCACAGGAGGCACAAAGGTATCGGATGTGGGGTATCCAAGAAAGTTCACGGTCTAGGTGGAGACCTAAGAACTTCAAGGACGGAACGAAAGGCAGTGGCACACCGTTCAATTGGAGGTCAGGAGGAGGGTGTACTCCGCGAAGACGGTGGAAGTGTATGCACTGAGTTTTCGTAGGGGAAAAACGAAAACCATTGCGAAGCGCCCAACCAGCGATGGAGTTTATGGAGAGCTGGAGTTGTCGTTCGAGATGTTCAGTGCTGTAGGAGTGATAGTACAGCGCAAAGTCATCCACATACAGTGACGATGATATCCCACTACGAATCACGCTAGTAATGCCGTTGATGGCCCCGGCAAAAAGCATAACACTAAGAACGGAACCTTGGGGTACACCGTTCCCCTGAATCTTCTCCCGCGAGAGAGTATTGCCAATATGGACACGAAAGCGGCGCTGCTGGAGAAAGTTGCACAGAAATAGGGTAGATGGCCGCGTAACCCTGAACTGTGCAAATTACGCAGAATACCGTATCGCCAAGTAATGTCGTAAGCCCTCTCGAGGTCAAAAAAGACACTCACGACTTGCTGCTTCAGAAGGAAAGCATTCCGTACATAAGCTTCCATACGCGCCAGGTTATCAACGCTTGAACGACCGCGACGAAATCCGCACTGCTCGGAACAGAGCACTTCGTTCGCCTCCAACCACCAAGTAAACCGAATACTGATCATGCGTTCCAAGGTCTTGCAAACGACGCTCGTGAGGCGAATCGGCCGGTAAGAGGATGGGAGGGTCCGGTCTTTGCCAGGACGAGGGATAGGAATGACAATACCCTCTCGCCACACAGGCGGGAAAACCTGTTCGCGCCAAATGCGGTTATAGAGGTCCAGAAGGAATGTAACGGCTGCAGGTGGGAGGTGAAGCAACATTTGTCGGTGAATATCATCGGGACCAGGAGAAGAATCCCTCGCAGCGTGTAAAGCATGAGTTAGTTCCGCAAGGCTGAAGGGTGCATTGTACGGCTCACTACAGTCACTACTAAAATCAAGGCGAAATCTCTCAGCAGCTTCCTTAATGGGAAGAAATGCATTGTCGTAATTGCCCGTTGCACTTGTCGCAGCGAAGGAGGTGGCTAGCGCGTCGGCAACATCCCGTTCGCTGGTGAAGGTGGAGCCGTGAACGGTAAGGCCAGGGATGTATGTCCTGAGACATTTGCCGGTCATGCGGCGCACCGAAGTCCACACTCTCTGTGAGGAGCTCCTGCGAGAAAGCGAGGAGACATATGCTTTCCACGAATTCTGCTTGGCATTACGAACGATATAGCGCGCCTTAGCCCGGGCGCGTTTGAAAGCAACAAAGTTCTCCGCCGTCGGGTGTAGGTGGAAAAGCCGAAGAGCTTTTTTACGTGCCTTTAATGCCAAGTTGCAGTCTTCGGTGCACCACGGCACTGGAATACGCCGAGGGGTAGAAGAGCTCCGAGGAATACTGGATTCTGCGGCGAACAAAACCGAGCAAGTAAAATACTCCACCATGTCTTCTATGGAGGTACAGCCATCGGAATTGAGATTGAGCAGAGAGGAAAACTTTTCCCAATCAGCTTTGGAGATAATCCAGCGGGGATGTTGGGTGGGTAAGGGATATTGTCCCGAATAACGAATGTCAATGGGGAAATGATCACTGCCTTGAAGATCGGAAAATACCGACCAATCCAGGAAGGGTAGTAAAGCAGGGCTGCAGAAAGTTACATCTAGGGCGGATAGGGTGCCATATGCAGAAGATAAGAATGTGGGTGCACCGGAGTTTAAGAGTAATAAACCAGACCTGTCGCAAACGTCTGCTATTATTGTACCTCGAGCATCGTCAGCAGAAGAACCCCAAAGAACATTGCAAGCATTGACATCGCCCAAAAAGATCAGCGGCGGGGGAATTTGTGCTATGCCCGAAGCTCAGTGTCTGAGATCACATCGTGCGGCGGAAAATAGACATTGCAAACAGAAAAGGAGATGGAAGGCAATGTTACGCGCACAGCTACCGCTTGTAGCGGGGTGTTGAGTGTAATACTGGCGGCAAGGATGGTAGGAGCCACGAGAGTAACAACACCGTTACAAGCACGCTGGCCACCAACAAAGTCGTGTCTGAAGGATTGAAAATGATGAAGTGGAAGGGTATGGTGGGGATGTAATTGGGGTTCCTGGAGACAGAGGATTGAGGGTGAACGCTTGTTGATTATATGTTGAAGGTCTGGTAGACGGGCCCTGATCCCACTGACATTCCACTGGATTATAACCATGGTGAGATAGAAATTAAGGTGGTGTAATTTCTTTCTTTCTCACCTTAGCAGATTTAGCTCCAACTAACCTAAAATCCGTATCTTCCTCAGACTCCACTGGTGGTCGGGAGTCAGAAGAAGTCTTTCGGTTCACAGAACGAGAGCGGGACGTTGCCGAAGTTCGGCTCATCGGTCTACTACGTTGACGGGAACGATCTCCGGCGAAGGATGAACTAGGAGCACATGGGTTAGTCGACGGCTGAGATTGCTGCTGTGCATCAGAAGTTGTACACTGAGATGCAGATGATTGAGCACGTAAAGGAGCGGCTTCGCACAAGTCAGTTTGCGTCGACGCGTCCGCGACAGGCACAGTCTGTAAACCGACGGATTGGACAAGCTTACGGCGAACGGCTGAGGAGTATCCTGTGGTGTTGGCCGCTTTAGCTGCTCAAAGCGCCGTCTCGCCTCAGGAAAAGTAAAATGTTCCTTCACACGTATTTCTTGTATGCTTTTCTCTGCCAAGTACGTGGGACACTGTCGAGAGCTAGACTGCCTTCACAGTTTACACAGCACGGTGCGCGCGTACAGACGGTGTCAACGTGTGCCACTAGACCACAACGATCGCAGGTTGCGGGTCGGGCACAGGCGGCTTGGGTATGCCCGAAGCGCTGGCACTTGAAGCACCGCATAGGGTTCGGCACATACGGGCGGACGGCAGCACGTTCATAACCACAGTATATGAACTCCGGAACACTAGTACCCTTGAACGTGAGAAAGATCGTACGCAATGGGTACTCCTTGCCCTCACGTTTACCATGTAGACGGTACGCCTGACAAACTCGCTGTTCTGAAAGATGGGTGGCAATATCTTCATTGGAGAGGTCGTCTAAGCTAGAGGTGGTCACAACTCCTCTACAGGTGTTCCTGGACTTGTGGGGGTAAACTTTGATGCTGTACGATCCCAACAGAGTAGCACGAAGTAGCTCGTCCGATTGGTCTTTATTGTGGACCTCTACCAGTAGCGTACCGTCTCGCAGCCTTGTCGCGTTTTTAACCTTGCCGCAGATCCTGTCAACTTCCCTTTGCACGTAGAATGGACTTATGTCTGAAAATTTCTTGGTCTCGTTCAACATAGCCATTACAATAAACTGGTCAAAATAAGAATGTGGTGCGCGGTTTGACATATTGAAAGGACCCCCTTCCGGAACCGTCGGCGTCAGCCTGCCATTCGGGGGTTAAAGAAGAAAAGACACCAAATCTCCACGGTCTTGCCGTCACGGGAACCATCCCGTGACCGATACCCAAGGCCTACGTCACAAGGGTTACCCTCCAAACACCACTGCTGGTCCATATGCGTATACCGTTCACCATGCACGCCCCGGTTTTAAGCCCCTACCACAGGAATAACCATCCTGTGACCGATACTCAAGGCCTACGTCACAAGGGTTACCCTCCAAACACCACTGCTGGTCCATATGCGTATACCGTTCACCATGCACGCCCCGGTTTTAAGCCCCTACCACAGGAATAACCATCCCGTGACCGATACCCAAGGCCTACGTCACAAGGGTTACCCTCCAAAAACCACTGCTGGTCCATATGCGTATACCGTTCACCATGCACGCCCCGGTTTTAAGCCCCTACCACAGGAATAACCGCCTGTGGCTCCCCGCTCTAGGCCGTGCAGCGACAGAACACATGCACAGATTCAGGGGACTTGTGGTCGATTACGCCGGGGCAACGTCAGCGGTAACACGTCCGGCCCGTGAAACTATCCCAACGACGTAACGCGGTCGTCGGGACACCAGCACAGGCCGGGCTTACTAACAAGCTACGTGAATGTACATGACGGTATGGACGGGCTCCGCACCTATGGCTACACACAGGGCAGTGGGGAGGGTGCACCCAACCTTCAAGCCTGGGACCTCCGTGGAGCACACAAATTGGGAGCCGCGCTGGAACCGTGGGACAGGAACCACGGGGATAGTGAAAGATCCCTGCTGGTGAGACAGGAGTTAATAAACCTAATGCCTTACAAACTACTAAGTTCCATAAGCCTAGAAGAGGAAGAGGGTGATAAAGTAAACAAACAAATGCAGAACAAAAGACGTGGCAACAGTGAATGGCGATGGGTAGGGTGAAGTGGCGATGAGCAGCTCGGGAACCCCCGGGTGCGCCAAACCCGTACCTACCGTAGTAGGCCCCTGGGGGGATGGTACATAGAGAAGGTATTGCATTGCACAAGATTTCATCAGAAACAACTTCACAGTACCAAAGAAAGAAAAAGATGCGCGTGTCCCCGTACGTCTGTGAACACGGTAACTGAAAAACGAAAAATACCAAACTTGGTGTTTTATGTGTACACGAACATTTTCAAGAAATCCCCCCACCCCTTATATGGAACATTTTTCGTTCGTTCCTGGTGTGGTCAAATAGGCTGATTAACTGCAGCAGGTAATTACCATTTTATATCATTAGTAGTTATCTTTTGTTTTACTCCCGCCAATGCAAAAGAAAACCGAACTTAAATTGTTTCGCATATATAACAGTTTTTAAAACATTTGAGTATCACTTTATCCTAGTGTACTCCCTTCTACTTATAAGGAAGCAAGTTGATCGATTATCGTGAAGGAGATAGAAGAAACAGATAAAGTGATGTGAGAGATTTGTTTTTAGTGGAAATGATATCTTGGGAAGTAAAAAACACTTACTCCAATAAAGGAGTAGGTTTTTATCCTACTTTCATTTCTGATCAAATTCCTAACAACACTAAAAGTACATAAGACGTTAACTAACACTTATTTATATTATAAGTGCCATAAATATACTATTATTTGTGAATGGGATGTTTAGTTCTAATTTCTCATGACCAAAATGTAGTGTAATATACAACAGAAATATTCTTATATTTATTAATAATATTAGAGTCGTCATTACGAGGAAGATAGTGTTTTGTTCGTAACCCTGTCGCCGGAATAAACAGTTTCAACTCTGCTTGTTTAAACTGCACCACATAAATGAATATTCCCGAACAAGCTTTACCCGAGGGATTGTCATTGTTTAAAGAATGGGGAGCTGACAAATGAGTTAAAATAATTTACAATGAATTAAAGACTCATTTTTGTTGTTTCCTAGGATACGTGAAGTCTATAGAACAGGATAAAATCTCTGTTTTTTTTTTTTTGTTTTTTTTGTTTCATATACATAGCCCACTTTAACTTGTGTGGTCATATCGGGGACTTGGCTTTATAAACAACTGCGCATGCTTTCTTGCTTAACTGTGGGTTTTCTTTGCGCTGCTTTCGTCACTTAATATATTATTTAAAAATCAGATGTGTTCTATTCACATGACCTTCTCTACATCTCTACAACAAATTATTGTTAAAAAGCTTGTGCTTCTATTTACTTCATGTTAATCGAGAAAAAACTAGCAGAAATAGTCTTATTACTTGCTTCCTTATAAGTAAAAGTGAAATAAGGGAGTAGCATAGGTTAAAGAGATAGTCAAAAGCTGGTTGCTATGTGACACCAGCATTTTCACTGTATTCCTTTTGCTCCTAACTAACGTTACACCATTTTTATCTGCCTCTTTATTCTCATTTTGGTAACAAAAACTTTCTACACAAAAAATGTACATCTTGTTAAAACACATAAATTATGTTATATACATTTTTTTCGTCGAGTTTTCGAGATATTCCTTGTTATTGTTTTCTCATACAGGAATTTGTCAACTGCTGTCCATACAAAGTCACATAGCAACCAGCTTTAACCTATGCTACTCCCTTCTACTTGCAAGGAAGCAAGTGATAAGAAGTCTGTAGAACAGCTAGAGAAAGCCATCTGAATGGCACACATCATTTTTTTTTTTCCATCTAATGGTCCGCTTTTAAGTATGACTATCGCTTTACTTACAACGAAATGTGTATTCAAAATAAGAATTTAATACGAACAATAATCTCTCGAAGAGTGAGTGGTGAAAGTAATGTGAGTATAACGCATTCCTATTTTTTTTTTCTCTGGGTTCTGTGTGCAACAATTTAGTTTATTATATTTCAATTTTTAATGTACACAAAGCATATTTTAATTCAAAAGAAAAGCAAATTCGGTACCGGTGCGGCTCGCATTGGGGATGTTGCTGGTTCGATTCCCGGCGACTGCCCACCCTGATCCATGGGTCTCCCTAAACTTCCTGCGCCATCGTTTCTTCATGCTCCACCCCATTTACTCTGTTTCAGGGTTGGAAGTATTGCGGTGGTGTTTCGATGCAGCGTGACAGTGAAAAAAAAAACAATGCTCTCTGTGAAATTTTTTTTAGCCATTGTCAGGTTACCGGAGTCCACGGACCACCTCTTGGGACCGTGTCATTGCCGTCACCCCTGGTTTCGGGCCCCGGTGTCTCCTATCACCTCCCTCCTATCCTAAGGTAAGACGCTACAGACTCAATATCATTTGTCTTGAACGTTTAAATTAACCAACACTTTAATTTTTAGGCAACCGAAAACACGTAACACGTTTTAGTTTATTGCATTCTTCATCTGCCCCCTCCCCATACTTTGTAATGATATTCAATTTAGACGCCGCGACTTGACCTTAGTCGAGATTCGAACTTGCGACATCTGGGACGTCAGCGCTGGACCACACAGTGCATCACCTGTGTTGAATATACTGAAAATAGCAATAATAATATAATAAGTTCCCTCCATATTTGTTTGTGCAGCTGTTCTCGATAGGAATTCCAATTTGTATCGATTAGAAACGAGCCTCCTGAAAGCAGCAAACATTTGAATGTCTAGCTGGCCTTGACCATGCGGAGCAATACAAACTGTGCGGTCTTTAATACAATTATTAAATAGACGAGTTTTGTGTTCTCCTCCGCAGCAGATCTAATTCTGGACCGGTGACTCTCCTCTCCTGGAGAGAGTGAGAGAGAGGGAGATTGTCGGCAGGAAGTGAATTGCCTACGATGTTTAAAGGCGCCAGTCATTTATCTTTCTCTTATATAATGAACAATATCAATTCGGCGAAATATAAACTCCGTCAATTACAAAAACAAACAAAAATGGAGCTTTTAGACGTGAAAGCTGGCGTGTGTATGTCAAACAATTCAGTATTTAAATATGTAGGTCGTGAAACATCTCATCCAGGAGAGCGGGGGTTGGAAATGGTTACTGCGGCGTTGCCACATATATCAAGACACATGCCGATATTGCTAAAAAAAAGTGGTTAATTTGTAACCATGGCAACAGTACACACATCTCCTACTTCTATTTTCTACAACTATTACATTACTCCAAATATTTCTGATAATATAAACATATTAATTTAAATCTGTAGTGGTATTTACGAACGCGCCCAACAGCAACGATAAAGGAATTTGAAAATAGAAGAGGTAATCAATAACCTCGGAAGTAATCGCCTACATTAATACATACAGTCTGTGTGTGTCTCTCTCTCTCACTCCCTCTTCTCTCGGACCTTTTCCATGATCAAGAATAGCAGAGCGTGGAGTGCGGGGGGAGCAAGTGCACGGCACGGTATTGAAAGAGAGAGAGACAATACGAACCTAAAACGGTATTTGTCCGCCCTAACGTTGAAATTACAAGAGTTTTCACGTTAAAATCTCTCTCGTGAGACAAGCTTGCCATCAAGGCCGACTTGTTTTGCTTCAGCGCATAGCCACCTCTGTTATAAGCCTTTAGTCCCGGTTATGCAGTAATTGATAAATCAATACCATATTCAACATAACATTAATATATACTCATTTTAAATAACTAATCCCACAAACTACACCTCAAAATCAATAAGACATAGTTCTACTATATAATCAATAACATAAATAATGCTCAAATCAAATAATTATCGAGTTATTAAAATTTAAAATTCTTACTTTAAAAATATTTTTGACATTTTAAAACAAATAACGTCGTTCTAGACGTAAATTATAAATATTACGTCGTTAGTGATTTATTAAATTAATAATAACAATAAATATTTATATATACATATATATTATTTTTTTTACTCACCTCCCCATGGTCGTCATTTCTTCCCTCGGGCGTGTTTTCTGGCAGAAAGTACAAACGCAAACTGGCCAACACTTGCTCACTATTTTTGTCCATCCACAAAAGTTGAAGTTCTCCAATACTCATAAGGTCTGAATCACTCCATAACTTAACGAAGAAAAAATCACTGAGGGCCAATATTTTGTGTTTCCCATTTTTATTGTACTTGAATGCTTTGTAGAATGTATACTGCCCATGATGGCCGCACGGTGCACCGATTAGCTGCAAGCGAATTTCTGTAAATTACTCCATTATGTAATTACTAATTTGGAACATTGTACACTGCGAACAGCAATTGTCAATAAATACAAGCACAGGGATTTACACAAACCTTTTCAACCCCACTTTCTCACTTAAATCTCGTCTCCAATATTTAAAAATGTGATTCTATCGAAATACGTACCTGTATCTTGTTATTATCCATAATAAAATGGAAAAAATCACTGAGCTCACAAAATACCACGCCACTCACAACACTATACTTTGTATTTACTCTAATTATGTGACGTCACCGATACTGTGTTTTGTACCCATGATGCTTTGTGCCACAAAAGAGAATGATGGCGGAGTTTACGCTCACATGTGCATTTTAACTTGTTTAGCAATAAATCAAAAACAAACAAAAGTTGTTTATTTACACATGTTTGCTCCTTTGTGTTACGAATTATTTGTTATTGCTGTACGAAATAAATGTGAAGACATTGGCAGAAATCAGAGTGCGTTTAAAGCCTGTTTCAGCAAGAATCATTTTAACCTTAAACTTGCGAGTTGATGCGTATTATAGTTATTATGTTTTTAGAGCAATTTATTCAAAAGTGGGCTTTACCTTTTGAAAGAGATAACATATTTTTAAAAACCTAAATTTCAGCGAGTGATTTTGATAATATACATTTCATTTGAAGAACTAAAAACCCTATAATAACAATAAAATATTTTATCAATTACTGCAGCTGTGTAAGCTTCGGAAAATTAATCAAAAGAAGCATCATTATTAATTGAACACCTTTTAATTAAAAAAATACTGTCAAGTATACAATATACAGTATACAATAAAATTACGAAAATGCATTCTGCCCGAACATTGTGTATATTTATTTCTAAACTTGTTGCAGCTTATGAAGTTGGCCAAATTTCTAGTATACTACATTGAAGTCCGAAATCAGACTAAAAACATACAAAAACAAAATGATTTAGCTACACAAAATGCCAGATGTTATTTTTGCTTCTAAAAGTCTTTTATATATGAGTAAACATATTGACATTTGCGTAAATAGGCCTTTTAATGAGCTTTATGAAATGGAGCATGTTTGGATTATGTTTGGATACATAAAATTTTGATCCGAACTTTTAACCAGTTTTAATTTTAGGGAGCTGATCTATAAATTTACCAAAATCCAAAGTACTGTACTCAGAACTTTAAGAATTGTTTACCACATGAAAGCGCAATTGCAAATTTTATGCATTTTAAAACAAATAAAAACTTTACAAAAAAAGATTTGTTAAATTAATTTTATAATATACAATATAATATTGTATTTATGTTCCTTGTTAAATTACAAAATAGGTTTGCTAAGAAATATACTTTTAAATTAATTCCTTTAAAAAAATTCTGACATGTTCCAGTCACATGACTTTCTCTCCCTGTGCTGTAAACAAAATATGTAGTGAAGATAAACATTAACAGAAATTGTCTTAGTACTTGCTTGTAATAGAAAGGAAATAGGGAGTTGAAAGTTGCTGATATCAAAAAAATGTTTGCAGGAGTAAAATAAAACACAACAGGCAATATCTCGAAAATTGTTAACTTTATAAAAAGATTTAGTGATGTCTCCATTTTTACGTAGTAAGTTTCTGTCTATATCTTATAATTCATCAGTTATAAAAAAATCATCAGGAATGAAGAGATCTTCACAGTTTATTCCCACAAATCATGAAAATATCTTAAACGTATGCTATTGTAATCAAAATCCTTAGAGCCTTTTTTTGAGAAAAAAAAAACTTTTGAGTCACATCCTTGGTAGATGTTAAATATCAATTTTGGAATTTAACAACTTGGTATATTTGAAGTATGCTGATTTAATTCAGGGGACCTCAAAGCATGTATTTTCGACGAAATGTCGAAATATAATTTTTTGTTGGAATCCAATACCTTCTGTGTCTAGTGTGTACATGTAGAGAAACAAAAATTGTAAGTCTTGGGCATAGCAAAAGTATAATACCTAATACTTGGTGGCGAAGCAAATTTGATATGTATATATACTAATAGTTCAAAACTGAATAGTCAAACTTGGTATTTAATATCTTCCAGGGATATGACTTTCAAGAAAATTCTCCATCTCCAAATTACCCTTTACATGCAAAAATGTTTGATTTTCTCAGAAATGGCTGTAACAATTTTGATTAAAATATTGTATTACAATACTTTGGATTTTTTGGGAATGATCTGTGAAGATATCTTTATTATGTAAGAATTTTGCATAACGTCAGAGATAGACAAAAACTTACTGTTAAAATACAGAATTTAGGTTATATACATTTTTTGGGGGACTTGCCTATTTTGAGATATTTTTTGCTATTGGTTTCACTTTTAAAATAGTTTTCACTCCTGGCAATGCAAAGAAATGGATTTGAATCCCACAGCAACATTTTAAAACATTTGACTATCACTTTATCCTAGTGTATGCCCTTCTACTTACAAGGAAGCAAGTAATAAGATCATGTTTATCATCAAGTAGATAGAAGAATGAGCTTTTTAACAATAATTTGTTGCAGTAATGCAGAGAAAGTCATGTGAATGGAACTCATCAGATTTTTATCATTGATGTTTTATTGTACTCTATGTTTGAAATTGTAATAGATGGTAGCATTTCTGTTCAGCATTTAATGTAAGTACACCTAACAGTAAATTATAGCACAAAAAAACAATTATAATTACACGTTAACTACACCTTTAAATTAAAACAAAACTGATGTGTTCCTTTTATATGAATTTTTGTAGCACTTTCCTTACAAAAACTTATTCTTCAATCTACTTCATGATAATCAAAATAGAAATAGTCTTATTGCTTGCTTCCTTGTAAGTAGAAACGAAATAAGGGAGTAGTCAAAAGCTGGTTGCTATGTCACTGAAGTTCCTTTGTTTGTATGGACAGCAGTTGACAAATTCCTGTATGAGAAAAGTATGTTTTTCAAAGCTGAAACAAAAAACAAGGAATATCTCAAAAACAACCAACTCCACGAAAAAAATGTACATAACATAAATTGTGTATTTTAATGTGCTCAACATTTTTTGTGTGGTAAGTTTTTATCCATCTCTTATGGTTTAGCAGTTATGCAAAATTTCATAAAATTCATTCAGAATAAAGAGGTTTTCAGAGGCTATCCCCAGAAAATTCAAGATATACATTTTATTTGTCAGGTAAATATCTTTAATATACAATATTTTAATCAAGATCGTATGAGCATTTTTGAGAAAATAAAAATGTTCCATGTAAAGGGTAGTTTGGGGTGGGAGGATGTTCTTGAAAATCTTCGTGTAGTATCCTTGGAAGATACAAAAGTTAAATACCAAGGTTGGTATTCATCTTTTTGTTTCTGAGGTATGCTGTCCACAGACACATGGACACACACATGTTTTTTTTTGTATTCAGGGGGTCTCAAAGCATGTATTTGCTGTGAAATCTTGGTATGGAATTTTTGGGTGGAATGCAATACCTTGTGTATGTACATAGTAATAACAACCTGTAACTGTTTGTGAAATGTGTCCATTAGATAAATCACTAGATTGCCTGTCGTTGAGTTCACATGGCAGAGACGTAGTTGGACTGAGCCTCGGGCATTAAGCTCAAAGTTAGTAAAGCTAAGCTGGTTAATACCGTGGTGTTGTCCTTGTTTATTGGGAAGCTGTTAAATGTGACAACAACAACTAGCTACTGCAAAACTCGCACTTGTTCCATTCACTTTCTGGATCCATTGTGCAAAATGAGTGTTCTAACAAAACCTTGATGATAATCAAGATAAACATAAACAGAAACTGTCTTATTACTTGCTTCCTTGTAAGTAGAAGGGAGTACACTACGATAAAGTAACAGTCAAATGTTTTAAAAGCTGGTTGCCATGTGAACAATTGAAGTTCAGATCACTTTACAAGCCTTTGAGAAATGTTTTAAACCAATAAAAGGGATATGTCAACTCTACAACAAAATGCTTATGACATTTCCCATGCAAACTGACTAAACTGCTGTACATTCCCAGTTAAAACTGTTGATGATGTGGCAAGAAACTTCCAGAAGCAGGTGCAACAATCCAAAGCTAGTCGCTGCAGGGTGTAGTTACAATAATAATGAGTAAAGTATTTTGTTATTTAATGGATATCTTATTTTAGTACATAATGGTTTTTAATTTTTACAAAAACCGACAATCACATTAAACCACTCTCCAGAAACAACTTTATTTACAATTGTGGGACCTACCTCAGATTCATGCTCAAGTATGAAATATTATTCCCTCTAACTTTTTATTTTCTCTACATGTTCTATATTCATAGTGTATAGAGAAGGTATTGTAATGCACCCAAAAATTCAATACCAACATTTCACCGGAAATATATGCTTTATCACACCCTGAATCCAAAAAAAGCTTTTTAGAAAAATGTCCGTATGTGTGTGTGTGTGTGTCTGTGGGGAGCATAGCTCAAAAACGAAAAGACTGTTAAATACCAAACTTCCAAGGATGCGACACAAAGATTTTCAAGAAAATCCCCCCACCCCAAACTACCCTTTACATGGAACTTTTTTACAAAATGTTCATTTTATCAAAAATGGCTCTACTCCCTTATTTCACTTTTACTTATAAGGACGCAAGTAATAAGACTATTTCTGCTAATTTGTTCTCGAGTAGCATGAAGTAAATAGAAGCCTAAGCTTTTTAACAATAATTTATTGCAGAGATGTAGAGAAAGTCACGTGAATGGAACACATCAGAGTTTTTTAGATATAATTGGTCCTCAAAACCTGTATTTGCAGTATGGAATTTTTGGAGGAATAACATACGTTCTGTATGTACATACATAGTGCTTGATAGAGAAAGTAAAATGTTGGATTGAATCACTTCAACTTACCTAACATTTTATATGTAGTGCAACTTTTGTACACTCATGTAAAAGCTGTGTTCACCGGACAACAATGTCCGAGAGGTTAAGAAGGCCAAAGGTACTTAGCTTCAAATCTGACGCTGCTTGTTAATTGTAAGACTGGATATGTAGAACATAATATACAACTTTGGCATTTAAAGTAATGGGCCTATCTAAGCACACAAAAATATAATTCTACTAACACTTGTGTTAAATAACTAAAAAACCTAATGTGTTCCATTCACATGACTTTCTCTACTTCTGTGTGTAACAAATTATTGTTAATAAGCTTATTCTTCTATTTACTTCATGCTAATCAAGAAAAAACTAGCAGAAACAGTTTTATTACTTGCTTCCTTGTAAGGGAGTAGCGTAGGTTAAAGTGATAGTCAAAAGCTGGTTGCTATGTGACTGAAGTTCCTTTGTTTGTATGGACACAAGTTGACAAATTCCTGTATGAGAAAAGTATAAGTTTTTCAAAGAGGAAACAAATAAAAAGGAATAGCTCAAAAACAGTCAACTCCTCAAAAAGAATTGATATAACATAAATTGTGTGTTTTAGTGTGCTCTACATTTTTTGTGTGGTAAGTTTTTGTCCATTTCTTACGGTTTAGCAATTATGCAACATTTCGTAAACTTCATCCAGAATAATTAGGTCTTCAGAGGCTATTCCCAGAAAATTCAAGATATACATTTTATTTGTCAGGTATTTATCTTTAATATACAATATTTTAATCAAAATTGTTAGAGCCATTTTTGAGAAAATCAAAATTTTCGAAAATTGTTCCATGTAAAGGGTAGTTGGAGGTGGGGGAATTTTCTTGAAAATCTTCATATCGCATCCTTGGAAGATACTGAACTTAAATACCAAGTTTGGTTTTTAACAGACTTTTCGTTTTTGAGCTATGCTGCCCACAGACACACACAGGTCTGAAAACACATTTCTGGTGCAATCTCAGTAGTGAAGTTTTGGGTGGAGTGCAATACCTTCTGTAAACACTGTGTACATAGTGCTTGTAGAGAAAGTAAAAGTGAACTGTATAGCGACCCTCAATCTTCGGGACATAGAAAAATTAAATTAAATGCGTGCACCAACGGATCCTTGAATTGGATGTTAAAAGTCTGATCACGACTTTCTGTAACAGCTGAACTTTTGAGAGGACTCTAAATGCGTAGCTCAATTTCCTACTTAGATGAAGTGTGTGTGTTTCCCACGTCAGGTTTGATCTTGGAACAATTTTTACTTTCTCTACACATACTATGTACACAGTGTATAGAGAAGGTATTGTACTCCACCCAAAAATTCAATACCGAGATTTCACCCGAAATATATCTTTTAGGATCCCCTGATCCAAAAAAAAGCATTTTCACGAAAAGGTCTCTGTGTGTGTCTGTGAAAACGATAACTCAAAAACAAAAAAATTACTAAAATACCAAACTTGGTATTTAAGTTTAGTATCTTCCAGGGATATGACATGAAGATTTTGAGAAAAATTCCCCCACTCCAAACTACCCTTTACATGGAATTTTTTTCAAAAATGGCTCTAACAATTTTGATTAAAATGTCGTATATTAAAGATATTTAAGTGACAAATAAAATGTATATCTTGAATTTTCTGGGAATACCCTCTGAAGACTACTTTATTCTGGATGAATTTTACAAAATTTTGCATAACTGCTAAACCATAAAAGATGGACAAAAACTTACCACACAAAAAATTTAGAGCACTTTAAAACACACAATTTATGTTATACACATTTTTTCATGGGGTTGATAGTTTTTAAGATATTCCTTGTTTTTAGTTTCAGCTTTGAAAAACATACAAGAATTTATCAATTCCTGTCCATACAAACAAAGGAACCTCAGTCACATAGCAGCCAGCTTTTGACTATCACTTTAACCTATGCTACTCCCTTATTTTGCTTCTACTTACAAGGAAGCAAGTAATAACACAATTTCTGCTAATTTTTTCTCAATTAGTATGAAGTAAATAAAAGCATTAGCTTTTTAACAATAGTTTGTTGCAGAGATGTAGAGAAAGTCATGTGAATGGAACACATCAGATTTTTTTAATTTATTGGGCAAATGTGGGTGGAACGTAAATTTATTGTATTTTAGTTTGGGTTGGCTCCTGTGCTTTGTGTGGTGATATCTTTAATCTGTTTTTGTATCTTGTATTTTCGTATTAGTTTGTCCACTGAAACCATTTTCTGTAGCAAATTTTTTTATGTGCTGGTCTTGTCGTTCATATTGTCCTTTTTCCAGTAGTATGTTTATTAATCTATGTGTTAGACTGTGAAAAATTGCTTGTTTGCATGTTTTTGGCTTGAAGTTGTTTTTCTTGATGTAACTGTCTATGTGTGTGGGTTTTCTGTAAATACCAAATTCTATTTTTTTTTTTCCCCTGTCTTATGATTTTTAGGTCCAAATATGGTAGCCAACCTTCTTTTTCTGTATCTAGAGTGAATTTAATGACTTTGTTCTGTGAGGTAACAAGTCTCAATAAATTGCTATATTCCAAAAAAGCTTTTCAATTGGGCGACCCTTTTTGCTGAATTGGACCAATAATTGTAGGCCTTAATAATTACCAATTGAACATGAAATGAAATGCCAACCTTACAAGCACAGCAGTTCAATTGTGATTTCTCTGTTTCAAATGGATATAAACTGAGTTATTTGTGTTGTGAGCTGTGAAGCTTGCAACTTGGCACAAATTAAAGAAACTGACACACATTAATAATTATTCATGTACTTACATGTTTACTTTCTCTAAATGTAGTATATACATATTGTATTGCACCCAAAAATTCAATACCAACATTTCACCGGAAATATGTGCTTTAACACACCCTGAATGCAAAAAAAGCATTTTTAGAAAAATGTGGGTATGTGCAGCATAGCTCAAAAACGAAAGGACTGTTAAATACCACACTTGGTATTTAAATTTGGTATCTTCCAGGAATGGGACACAAAGATTTTCAAAAAAAATCTCCTCACCCCAAACTACCCTTTACATGGAAAATTTTTTGAACATTTTGATTTTCTTAAAAAGGCCTCTAGCGATTTTGATTAAAATATCATATATTAAGGATATTTACCTCACAAATAAAATGTATATCTTGAATTTTCTGGGAATAGCCTCTGAAGACTACTTTATTCTGGATGAAGTTTACGAAATGTTGCATAATTGCTAAACCGTAAGAAATGGACAAAAACTTACCACACAAAAAATGTAGAGCACATTAAAACACACAATTTATGTTGTATACATTTTTTTTCATGGAATTGATCGTTTCCATGTTTTTGGTTTCAGCTTTGAAAAAGTTATACTTTTCTCATACAGGAATTTGTCAACTCCTGTCCATACAAACAAAGGAACTTCAGTCACATAGCAACCAGCTTTTGACTATCACTTTAACTTATGGTACTCCCTTATTTAGCTTCTACTTACAAGGAAGCAAGTAATAAGACTATTTCTGCTAATTTTTTCTCGATTAGCATGAAATGAACAGAAGCATAAGCTTATTAACAATAATTTGTTGCAGAGATGTAGAGAAAGTCATGTGAATGGAACACATCAGATTTTTATTTTATTATTGTTATTATTACTTTATAATTTGATACAGTTGTAAAGTTATATTATGATTTGTGTTTATGTTAAAGGAGGCAACTTCAAATGTTACCTTAGTGCTGATCTTCCAACAATAATTGTTTCATGTGAAACAACAGAAATTAAATTAAAAGGCCACAATCAACTTGTGCTAAACGACAAAGAGCTCATGATAAAAGTTGTTAAATTTTACATTTGAATGTGTGGAAGTAAAGGTCACATCGTCCTCATCCGGACTAAAAGTGGCAAAGGTTCAAAAACACAGAATCATTCAGAGACAGTTTTGTTCAGGGAATTCACCAAATGTGTGCAAGAAACAAGAGGCGTATTGAAAATATGGTTCATCCACAGTTGAACTCTAAAGTACTAAGAGTTTCATAAACACCTGATAACAAGCTCTTCAAGTTGTTCAACAAATTGTTATGTTTGAATGTAAAAATAAGGATTTGGTTGTGGACGCCTTTTGCCAATCCTTCACAGTTCATTTTCTTCGCAATCATGAAAGAATTTGCACTATAGTTTCACTTGGGTTATGTTTTACGATACTAATGCAAGTTCAGATCTGTTACCTGCAATTTATAGAGAGCAACTATATATCTGCTTCACAAGAATTCAGTTTCATGAGTGACAACGCTTGCACAGACCACTTTTGTCACACGAAATAGAAAACCATTGCCAATAGGCGCCCTCCGTGGTGTAATGTTACCATGCTAACAGGTTCAAACCTGGCCTAAAAATCCTTCGGAAGGGAAGTAAAGCCGTTCTTCTCATATTATACATTTACAGCATGTAAAAGAACCTCAAGCCTGATAGAGAGGCCTCTGAGCAAAATTAAGCAGTCTTTCACACCCAGTATAGCGAGAACTATGAGAGTTAAAGAGCATCCATAAATAACACACCATTTATATTTCCACGTACAACAATATTGTCATAGTCTCCTTTGTTTTTTACTGTTTGCAGCTTTACTATTAATATCTTCCTCTCATTTGTAAATGATACATAACTTAGTCCACCTGGTCGCAGCGAGAACACTATCCGTACACCTCACTCAAGTGTCATCATTCGAAAATTGAATATAATATCAAATTAACCAAAAACAGAATATTTGGCATTCCCTTAAACATTAAAACAGAATGCGGAACAAAACAAGAAAAAATTTGATGTGTTCCATTCACATGACTTTCTCTACATATCTGCAAGAAATTATTGTTAAAATCTTATGCTTCTATACTTCATACTAATCAAGAAAAATTTTAGCAGAAATTGTCTTATTACTTGCTTCCTTGTGAGTAGAATAAGGGAGTAGCATAGGTTAAAGTGATAGTCTTATTACTTGCTTCCTTGTAAATAAGGGAGTACCATAGGTTAAAGTGATAGTCTTATTACTTGCTTCCTTGTGAGTAGAATAAGGGAGTAGCATAGGTTAAAGTGATAGTCTTATTACTTGCTTCCTTGTAAATAAGGGAGTACCATAGGTTAAAGTGACAGTCTTATTACTTGCTTCCTTGTAAATAAGGGAGTACCATAGGTTAAAGTGACAGTCTTATTACTTGCTTCCTTGTAAGTAGAAACGAAATAAGGGAGTACCATAGGTTAAAGTGATAGTCTTATTACTTGCTTCCTTGTAAATAAGGGAGTACCATAGGTTAAAGTGACAGTCTTATTACTTGCTTCCTTGTAAATAAGGGAGTACCATAGGTTAAAGTGATAGTCTTATTACTTGCTTCCTTGTAAATAAGGGAGTACCATAGGTTAAAGTGACAGTCTTATTACTTGCTTCCTTGTAAGTAGAAACGAAATAAGGGAGTACCATAGGTTAAAGTGATAGTCTTATTACTTGCTTCCTTGTAAATAAGGGAGTACCATAGGTTAAAGTGACAGTCTTATTACTTGCTTCCTTGTAAGTAGAAACGAAATAAGGGAGTACCATAGGTTAAAGTGATAGTCTTATTACTTGCTTCCTTGTGAGTAGAATAAGGGAGTACCATAGGTTAAAGTGATAGTCTTATTACTTGCTTCCTTGTAAATAAGGGAGTACCATAGGTTTAAGTGACAGTCTTATTACTTGCTTCCTTGTAAGTAGAAACGAAATAAGGGAGTACCATAGGTTAAAGTGATAGTCTTATTACTTGCTTCCTTGTGAGTAGAAACGAAATAAGGGAGTAGCATAGGTTAAAGTGATAGTCTTATTACTTGCTTCCTTGTGAGTAGAAACGAAATAAGGGATTACCATAGGTTAAAGTGATAGTCTTATTACTTACTTCCTTGTAAATAAGGGAGTAGCATAGGTTAAAGTGACAGTCTTATTACTTGCTTCCTTGTAAATAAGGGAGTAGCATAGGTTAAAGTGACAGTCTTATTACTTGCTTCCTTGTGAGTAGAAGGGAAATAAGGGAGTACCATAGGTTAAAGTGACAGTCTTATTACTTGCTTCCTTGTGAGTAGAAGGGAAATAAGGGAGTACCATAGGTTAAAGTGATAGTCTTATTACTTGCTTCCTTGTGAGTAGAAGGGAAATAAGGGAGTACCATAGGTTAAAGTGATAGTCTTATTACTTGCTTCCTTGTAAGTAGAAACGTAATAAGGGAGTACCATAGGTTAAAGTGATAGACTTATTACTTGCTTCCTTGTAAGTAGAAACGAAATAAGGGAGTACCATAGGTTAAAGTGATAGTCTTATTACTTGCTTCCTTGTGAGTAGAAGGGAAATAAGGGAGTAGCATAGGTTAAAGTGATAGTCTTATTACTTGCTTCCTTGTGAGTAGAAGGGAAATAAGGGAGTAGCATAGGTTAAAGTGACAGTCTTATTACTTGCTTCCTTGTGAGTAGAAGGGAAATAAGGGAGTAGCATAGGTTAAAGTGATAGTCTTATTACTTGCTTCCTTGTAAGTAGAAGGGAAATAAGGGAGTACCATAGGTTAAAGTGACAGTCTTATTACTTGCTTCCTTGTGAGTAGAAGGGAAATAAGGGAGTAGCATAGGTTAAAGTGATAGTCTTATTACTTGCTTCCTTGTGAGTAGAAGGGAAATAAGGGAGTAGCATAGGTTAAAGTGATAGTCTTATTACTTGCTTCCTTGTGAGTAGAAGGGAAATAAGGGAGTACCATAGGTTAAAGTGACAGTCTTATTACTTGCTTCCTTGTGAGTAGAAGGGAAATAAGGGAGTAGCATAGGTTAAAGTGATAGTCTTATTACTTGCTTCCTTGTAAGTAGAAGGGAAATAAGGGAGTAGCATAGGTTAAAGTGACAGTCTTATTACTTGCTTCCTTGTGAGTAGAAGGGAAATAAGGGAGTAGCATAGGTTAAAGTGATAGTCTTATTACTTGCTTCCTTGTAAGTAGAAGGGAAATAAGGGAGTACCATAGGTTAAACTGATAGTCTTATTACTTGCTTCCTTGTAAATAAGGGAGTAGCATAGGTTAAAGTGATAGTCTTATTACTTGCTTCCTTGTAAATAAGGGAGTACCATAGGTTAAAGTGGTAGTCTTATTACTTGCTTCCTTGTAAATAAGGGAGTAGCATAGGTTAAAGTGGTAGTCTTATTACTTGCTTCCTTGTGAGTAGAATAAGGGAGTAGCATAGGTTAAAGTGATAGTCTTATTACTTGCTTCCTTGTAAGTAGAAACGAAATAAGGGAGTAGCATAGGTTAAAGTGGTAGTCTTATTACTTGCTTCCTTGTGAGTAGAATAAGGGAGTAGCATAGGTTAAAGTGATAGTCTTATTACTTGCTTCCTTGTAAGTAGAAACGAAATAAGGGAGTACCATAGGTTAAAGTGACAGTCTTATTACTTGCTTCCTTGTAAGTAGAAACGAAATAAGGGAGTACCATAGGTTAAAGTGATAGTCTTATTACTTGCTTCCTTGTAAATAAGGGAGTAGCATAGGTTAAAGTGATAGTCTTATTACTTGCTTCCTTGTAAATAAGGGAGTTCCATAGGTTAAAGTGACAGTCTTATTACTTGCCTCCTTGTAAGTAGAAACGAAATAAGGGAGTACCATAGGTTAAAGTGATAGTCTTATTACTTGCTTCCTTGTGAGTAGAAACGAAATAAGGGAGTACCATAGGTTAAAGTGATAGTCTTATTACTTGCTTCCTTGTAAATAAGGGAGTACCATAGGTTAAAGTGATAGTCTTATTACTTGCTTCCTTGTAAGTAGAAACGAAATCAGGGAGTACCATAGGTTAAAGTGATAGTCTTATTACTTGCTTCCTTGTGAGTAGAAACGAAATAAGGGAGTACCATAGGTTAAAGTGATAGTCTTATTACTTGCTTCCTTGTAAATAAGGGAGTAGCATAGGTTAAAGTCATAGTCTTATTACTTGCTTCCTTGTAAATAAGGGAGTTCCATAGGTTAAAGTGACAGTCTTATTACTTGCTTCCTTGTGAGTAGAATAAGGGAGTAGCATAGGTTAAAGTGACAGTCTTATTACTTGCCTCCTTGTGAGTAGAATAAGGGAGTAGCATAGGTTAAAGTGACAGTCTTATTACTTGCTTCCTTGTAAGTAGAATAAGGGAGTAGCATAGGTTAAAGTGATAGTCTTATTACTTGCTTCCTTGTAAGTAGAATAAGGGAGTAGCATAGGTTAAAGTGATAGTCTTATTACTTGCTTCCTTGTAAGTAGAATAAGGGAGTAGCATAGGTTAAAGTGATAGTCTTATTACTTGCTTCCTTGTAAGTAGAATAAGGGAGTACCATAGGTTAAAGTGATAGTCTTATTACTTGCTTCCTTGTAAATAAGGGAGCACCATAGGTTAAAGTGATAGTCTTATTACTTGCTTCCTTGTAAGTAGAAGCGAAATAAGGGAGTAGCATAGGTTAAAGTGATAGTCTTATTACTTGCTTCCTTGTAAGTAGAATAAGGGAGTAGCATAGGTTAAAGTGATAGTCTTATTACTTGCTTCCTTGTAAGTAGAAGCGAAATAAGGGAGTAGCATAGGTTAAAGTGATAGTCTTATTACTTGCTTCCTTGTAAGTAGAAGCGAAATAAAGGAGTAGCATAGGTTAAAGTGATAGTCTTATTACTTGCTTCCTTGTAAGTAGAAGCAAAATAAGGGAGTACCATAGGTTAAAGTGATAGTCTTATTACTTGCTTCCTTGTAAATAAGGGAGTAGCATAGGTTAAAGTGACAGTCTTATTACTTGCTTCCTTGTGAGTAGAAGGGAAATAAGGGAGTACCATAGGTTAAAGTGATAGTCTTATTACTTGCTTCCTTGTGAGTAGAAACGAAATAAGGGAGTACCATAGGTTAAAGTGATAGTCTTATTACTTGCTTCCTTGTAAATAGAAACGAAATAAGGGAGTAGCATAGGTTAAAGTGATAGTCTTATTACTTGCTTCCTTGTAAGTAGAAACGTAATAAGGGAGTACCATAGGTTAAAGTGATAGTCTTATTACTTGCTTCCTTGTGAGTAGAAACGAAATAAGGGAGTAGCATAGGTTAAAGTGATAGTCTTATTACTTGCTTCCTTGTGAGTAGAAACGAAATAAGGGATTACCATAGGTTAAAGTGATAGTCTTATTACTTACTTCCTTGTAAATAAGGGAGTAGCATAGGTTAAAGTGACAGTCTTATTACTTGCTTCCTTGTAAATAAGGGAGTAGCATAGGTTAAAGTGACAGTCTTATTACTTGCTTCCTTGTGAGTAGAAGGGAAATAAGGGAGTACCATAGGTTAAAGTGACAGTCTTATTACTTGCTTCCTTGTGAGTAGAAGGGAAATAAGGGAGTACCATAGGTTAAAGTGATAGTCTTATTACTTGCTTCCTTGTGAGTAGAAGGGAAATAAGGGAGTACCATAGGTTAAAGTGATAGTCTTATTACTTGCTTCCTTGTAAGTAGAAACGTAATAAGGGAGTACCATAGGTTAAAGTGATAGACTTATTACTTGCTTCCTTGTAAGTAGAAACGAAATAAGGGAGTACCATAGGTTAAAGTGATAGTCTTATTACTTGCTTCCTTGTGAGTAGAAGGGAAATAAGGGAGTAGCATAGGTTAAAGTGATAGTCTTATTACTTGCTTCCTTGTGAGTAGAAGGGAAATAAGGGAGTAGCATAGGTTAAAGTGACAGTCTTATTACTTGCTTCCTTGTGAGTAGAAGGGAAATAAGGGAGTAGCATAGGTTAAAGTGATAGTCTTATTACTTGCTTCCTTGTAAGTAGAAGGGAAATAAGGGAGTACCATAGGTTAAACTGATAGTCTTATTACTTGCTTCCTTGTAAATAAGGGAGTAGCATAGGTTAAAGTGATAGTCTTATTACTTGCTTCCTTGTAAATAAGGGAGTACCATAGGTTAAAGTGGTAGTCTTATTACTTGCTTCCTTGTAAATAAGGGAGTAGCATAGGTTAAAGTGGTAGTCTTATTACTTGCTTCCTTGTGAGTAGAATAAGGGAGTAGCATAGGTTAAAGTGATAGTCTTATTACTTGCTTCCTTGTAAGTAGAAACGAAATAAGGGAGTAGCATAGGTTAAAGTGGTAGTCTTATTACTTGCTTCCTTGTGAGTAGAATAAGGGAGTAGCATAGGTTAAAGTGATAGTCTTATTACTTGCTTCCTTGTAAGTAGAAACGAAATAAGGGAGTACCATAGGTTAAAGTGACAGTCTTATTACTTGCTTCCTTGTAAGTAGAAACGAAATAAGGGAGTACCATAGGTTAAAGTGATAGTCTTATTACTTGCTTCCTTGTAAATAAGGGAGTAGCATAGGTTAAAGTGATAGTCTTATTACTTGCTTCCTTGTAAATAAGGGAGTTCCATAGGTTAAAGTGACAGTCTTATTACTTGCCTCCTTGTAAGTAGAAACGAAATAAGGGAGTACCATAGGTTAAAGTGATAGTCTTATTACTTGCTTCCTTGTGAGTAGAAACGAAATAAGGGAGTACCATAGGTTAAAGTGATAGTCTTATTACTTGCTTCCTTGTAAATAAGGGAGTACCATAGGTTAAAGTGATAGTCTTATTACTTGCTTCCTTGTAAGTAGAAACGAAATCAGGGAGTACCATAGGTTAAAGTGATAGTCTTATTACTTGCTTCCTTGTGAGTAGAAACGAAATAAGGGAGTACCATAGGTTAAAGTGATAGTCTTATTACTTGCTTCCTTGTAAATAAGGGAGTAGCATAGGTTAAAGTCATAGTCTTATTACTTGCTTCCTTGTAAATAAGGGAGTTCCATAGGTTAAAGTGACAGTCTTATTACTTGCTTCCTTGTGAGTAGAATAAGGGAGTAGCATAGGTTAAAGTGACAGTCTTATTACTTGCCTCCTTGTGAGTAGAATAAGGGAGTAGCATAGGTTAAAGTGACAGTCTTATTACTTGCTTCCTTGTAAGTAGAATAAGGGAGTAGCATAGGTTAAAGTGATAGTCTTATTACTTGCTTCCTTGTAAGTAGAATAAGGGAGTAGCATAGGTTAAAGTGATAGTCTTATTACTTGCTTCCTTGTAAGTAGAATAAGGGAGTAGCATAGGTTAAAGTGATAGTCTTATTACTTGCTTCCTTGTAAGTAGAATAAGGGAGTACCATAGGTTAAAGTGATAGTCTTATTACTTGCTTCCTTGTAAATAAGGGAGTACCATAGGTTAAAGTTATAGTCTTATTACTTGCTTCCTTGTAAGTAGAAGCGAAATAAGGGAGTAGCATAGGTTAAAGTGATAGTCTTATTACTTGCTTCCTTGTAAGTAGAATAAGGGAGTAGCATAGGTTAAAGTGATAGTCTTATTACTTGCTTCCTTGTAAGTAGAAGCGAAATAAGGGAGTAGCATAGGTTAAAGTGATAGTCTTATTACTTGCTTCCTTGTAAGTAGAAGCGAAATAAAGGAGTAGCATAGGTTAAAGTGATAGTCTTATTACTTGCTTCCTTGTAAGTAGAAGCGAAATAAGGGAGTACCATAGGTTAAAGTGATAGTCTTATTACTTGCTTCCTTGTAAATAAGGGAGTAGCATAGGTTAAAGTGACAGTCTTATTACTTGCTTCCTTGTGAGTAGAAGGGAAATAAGGGAGTACCATAGGTTAAAGTGATAGTCTTATTACTTGCTTCCTTGTGAGTAGAAACGAAATAAGGGAGTACCATAGGTTAAAGTGATAGTCTTATTACTTGCTTCCTTGTAAATAGAAACGAAATAAGGGAGTAGCATAGGTTAAAGTGATAGTCTTATTACTTGCTTCCTTGTAAGTAGAAACGTAATAAGGGAGTACCATAGGTTAAAGTGATAGACTTATTACTTGCTTCCTTGTAAGTAGAAACGAAATAAGGGAGTACCATAGGTTAAAGTGATAGTCAAAAGCTGGTTGCTATGTGACTGAAATAATCTTATTACTTGCTTCCTTGTAAGTAGAAACGAAATAAGAGAGTACCATAGGTTAAAGTGATAGTCAAAAGCTGGTTGCTATGTCACTGAAATTGTCTTATTACTTGCTTCCTTGTAAGTAGAAGCGAAATAAGGGAGTACCATGGGTTAAAGTGATAGTCTTATTACTTGCTTCCTTGTAAGTAGAAACGAAATAAGGGAGTAGCATAGGTTAAAGTGGTAGTCAAAAGCTGGTTGCTATGTGACAGAAATAGTCTTATTACTTGCTTCCTTGTAAGTAGAAACGAAATAAGGGAGTACCATAGGTAAAAGTGATAGTCAAAAGCTGCTTGCTATGTGACTGATGTTCACTTATTACTTGCTTCCTTGTAAGTAGAAACGAAATAAGGGAGTACCATAGGTTAAAGTGATAGTCTTATTACTTGCTTCCTTGTAAGTAGAAATGAAATAAGGGAGTACCATAGGTTAAAGTGATAGTCTTATTACTTGCTTCCTTGTAAGTAGAAACGAAATAAGGGAGTAGCATAGGTTAAAGTGATAGACTTATTACTTGCTTCCTTGTAAGTAGAAACGAAATAAAGGAGTACCATAGGTTAAGGTGATAGTGAAAAGCTGGTTGCTATGTGACAGAAATAGACTTATTACTTGCTTCCTTGTAAGTAGAAACGAAATAAGGGAGTACCATAGGTTAAAGTGATAGACTTATTACTTGCTTCCTTGTAAGTAGAAACGAAATAAGGGAGTAGCATAGGTTAAAGTGGTAGTCAAAAGCTGGTTGCTATGTGACAGAAATAGTCTTATTACTTGCTTCCTTGTAAGTAGAAACGAAATAAGGGAGTACCATAGGTTAAAGTGATAGACTTATTACTTGCTTCCTTGTAAGTAGAAGGGAAATAAGGGAGTACCATAGGTTAAAGTGACAGTCTTATTACTTGCTTCCTTGTAAGTAGAAACGAAATAAGGGAGTACCATAGGTTAAAGTGATAGTCTTATTATTTGCTTCCTCGTAAGTAGAAACGAAATAAGGGAGTACCATAGGTTAAAGTGATAGTCTTATTACTTGCTTCCTTGTAAGTAGAAACGAAATAAGGAAGTACCATAGGTTAAAGTGATAGACTTATTACTTGCTTCCTTGTAAGTAGAAACGAAATAAGGGAGTACCATAGGTTAAAGTGATAGTCTTATTACTTGCTTCCTTGTTAGTAGAAACGAAATAAGGGAGTACCATAGGTTAAAGTGATAGACTTATTATTTGCTTCCTTGTAAGTAGAAACGAAATAAAGGAGTACCATAGGTTAAAGTGATAGTCAAAAGCTGGTTGCTATGTGACAGAAATACGCTTATTACTTGCTTCCTTGTAAGTAGAAACGAAATAAGTGAGTACCATAAGTTAAAGTGATAGACTTATTACTTGCTTCCTTGTAAGTAGAAACGAAATAAGGGAGTAGCATAGGTTAAAGTGACAGTCAAAAGTTGGTTGCTATGTGACAGAAATAGACTTATTACTTGCTTCCTTGTAAGTAGAAACGAAATAAGGGAGTACCATAGGTTAAAGTGACAGTCAAAAGCTGGTTGCTATGTGACAGAAATAGACTTATTACTTGCTTCCTTGTAAGTAGAAACGAAATAAGGGAGTACCATAGGCTAAAGTGATAGTCAAAAGCTGGTTGCTATGTGACAGAAATAGTCTTATTACTTGCTTCCTTGTAAGTAGAAACGAAATAAGGGAGTAGCATAGGTTAAAGTGGTAGTCAAAAGCTGGTTGCTATGTGACTGAAGTTCCTTTGTTTGTATGGACAGAAGTTGACAAATTCCTATATGAAAAAAGTATAAGTTTTTCAAAGCTGAAACCAAAAACAAGGAACATCTCAAAAACAATCAACTCCCCGAACAAACTGTATATAATACAAATTGCGTGTTTTAACGTGCTTTACATTTTTTGCAGGGTAAGTTTTTGTCCAACTCTTATGGTTTAGCATTTATGCAAAATTCAGTAAAATTCATCCAGAATAGTCTTAAGAGGTTATTCCCAGAAAATTCAAGATATACATTTTATTTGTGATTAAAATATCTTTTATATATGACATTTTAATCAAAAATCATTAGAGCCATTTTTGAGAAAATCAAAATTTTCATAGTTTGGGGTGGGGGAATTTTTCTCAAAATCTTTGTGTCGCATCCCTGGAAGATACTAAACTTAAATACCAAGTTTGGTATTTTAGCGACCTTTCGTTTTTGAGTTATCGTGTTCACAGACACAGGGACACACAGACACACCTTTTTTTGGATACAGGGGACCTTAAAAGATATATTTCTGGTGAAATGTCGGTATTGAACTTTTGGGTACATTGCAATACCTTCATAGTACATGTAGAGAAAGTAAAAATGGAATTGTGACGGGTAAAAGAGAACGTCTGGCATTGCTAGATAGCGCATCATGGGTCACAAAGCCTTGGCAATATATTCTTTTTAGGAAAGAGGAGTGTGGCAGAGGGAGCTGTGAAACTAACCCCCGATGAACTATGATGTAGCTGAAGGATATATGACGTCCCAACAATCACAGATTTTCATTTTAGCAACTTGGCAACCTTGATGTACTACTGTCTTATAGCAGTTGACATTTGCCATGTATAAGTAAGTTCGCAAACAAGGGCAAGTGGATAATATCATTATCATAAGTAATGCCACGAGAGTTTCAACTTTTATTGATAAATTCACAAGCAACTTGTATTTCATGAATAAAATAACTTTAGTATTCTGCGGCTTTGAGTTTTCAATTAATATGTCTATTTCAGTGATAGAACTTTCCTGAAAACATTTTGGAACTTCCGCCATTATGTATGGGAATATCACTGATACCATTATTATAAGATGAACATTAGTTAAGGAACAAAACAAATAGTGTCAGTGTGATAAAAAAATGGTTAAAATGCAGAGATAATGAGTTGCAATTGGTTGGAATTTTATGCACCAATGTACCTGATTGGCCACTTGCTATGATCAACTGTCAGAAGTAATACCACTATGAGTGTCAATAGTGACAGATGAAAACACAACTTGTATTTGCTACAAGGGTGATTCAAGGTAAAAGTTGCATATCACGGAGGAAGCTGTTCAGAGCGGGGGAGGGGGAAGTAGCTTTGTCAGTACAGCCATGAGTGAGCAACTAGTCCCTTCGTCTCTTATTATCAACTTTCTAACCAAGGAAGGGGTTAAACCTTTGGAGATTTTAACTCGTTTGGGGACACTACACTGTCGCAGAATCAAGTGTTTACTTGAGCCACACAATTTAAGGGCAGCTCAACGCCCAAGGACAAGTCTCACAGTGGAGTTTTGCTGGTTGATTTTCTTCATGATCGAAGACACACAGTGACTGCAGCCAATTGTTAAGGTCTGTTAAAGCAAAAGACGTCGTATGCCCATCAGAGATGTCATCCTTCTCCAAGACAGTTTGACAGTGGGAAACCCTTCAACACCCTCCCTATAGTCCACACTATTTGACAATGGGAAACCCTTCAACACCCTCCCTATAGTCCACACTATTTTCTGTTTGTGCCCATGAAAGAATCGCTTGGAGGGAAACATTTCGAGGAGCATGTGTGCAATTGGTTGACGACACGACCTCAAACTTTCTTGAAGAAGGAATGTTCAAGCTTCCAAAAATGTGTAGAGTGTGAAGGAGGCTATGTTGAGAAATGCTGATGAAGTCACTTGTGTATACATTTAATATTTTTAACAAAATTACTGTTTATATTTGAATCACCTCGTAAAACGATTCAGTGAAATAGACTATTAATATTTTATAATATATAGGAAGGGAGATTTTATCATTGTAATACTTACATTAGTTCTCAAATGGTAGATGACGCATTCGACCATGTTTTTAATGTTTTTTTCATTCTTGACTGCCTCCTGTATTAAATAAATAAACGTCAGGTACAACAAGATTTCGAAGAAATGAACATCAGTTGCAATATGATGTTTGAACAGTATTGCTCCAGTCCAGTGATTGGTTGAAATGGCATAATCTAATAGTTGAGCTGCCTGCATCTTCAGGCTTACCTGATATAGGATTCGCAAGATTTTGGGGTTCGGCAGTTAGATCAAATGTAGAAATGTTCAAGACAAGATGTGTTGGGAAAATAAGATTGTGTCACCACCAGTGTAGCACGTCTCTCTGGCTCCATCAATTTTTGTTTTGTTGTTCATTAATGTCCTTTAAGGGTACCCTAAACTGAAATTTCCAAATATTGCATTTTTCAAGCAATCTTTTTGAACATTTTTACATACTGCTATGATACAATTATCCATAGGATTTGAGTTTCATGCACACATCTTTAAACATTTTGGATTTAAAAAATAATTAAGTGTTTTATTATGCCAATTAATCAAAATTTGTGCATAATGCATAAATTATTTTTTTCAAAAACCAAAAATATTAGTAGATTTGTTTCATGCTAGCATTTAAAATTGCCATATAGAATTTTTATTGCTCTTCTGGTTGCTTCAGAAAACATTGTTAAAGCTTTAAATATTATTATTTTACTATAATTTATGTTTATTGTTATATTGATTGTGCAATATATCAGGTAATTTTCATTTGTAACAAAATGCCAATTCTTTTTATTAATACTCTCCGAGTCTGTGATGAATATTTGAAACAGATAAGACATAAACTGTATCGTGTGGAACAATTTTCATAGATGGGTACCTTAACCTGATTGGCATGTCAGTCACACCCCACTACCCAGGCGACCTTTCACAGTTTTTAGTGATCATTCAAAATGTTTAAGACAATTTCTGATCCCACTGACAGTGAAGTGCAGTTTTTGAAGACAGGGAATCTTAGGTGAGTTGAAATTCATCATCAACTTATAGAGAATGTAATGGCAGAAAGTGGGTCAGGCAATTCAAAGATGGACAACCCAGTGCTCATGATGAAGCTGGGGCTGTTGTCATGGTTCAACAACTGAATTAGGCAATTTGTAAAAACAGACATTTGTAAGATGTGTTTCATAATACATGCTGTTCAGCAGCAGCTTTCTTTAAAGAGCGCAAACAAAAGTGGTTCCTCGGTATGACAAATGCCCGGACAATGGTGGCAACAATGTTGAAAAATCTGATGCGACTTTCTCTACATCTCTGCAACAAATTATTGTTAAAAACCTTAACCTTCTATTTACTTTATGTTAATCAAGAACAAATTAGCAGAAATAGTCTTACTACTTGCTTCCTTGTAATTAGAAGTGAAATAAGGGAGTATCATAGGTTAAAGTGATAGACAAAAGCTGGTTGCTATGCGACTGAAGTTCCTTTGTTTGTATGCACACAAGTTGACAAATTCCTCTATGAGAAAAGTAAAGTTTTTTTAAAACTGAAACCAAAAACGAGGAATATCTAAAAAACAATTAGCTCTACGAAACAAGTGTATATAACAAATTGTGTGTTTTAATGTGCTTCATATTTTTTTTGTGGTAAGTTTTTTTCCATCTCTTACAGTTTAGCAGTTATGCAAAATTCTGTGTAATTTTTTCAGAATAAAGTAGTCTTCAGAGGCTATTCCCAGAAAATTCAAGATATACATTTTATTTTTCAGGTAATTATCTTTAATATGCAATATTTTAATCAAAATCGTTAGAGCCATTTTTAGAAAATCAAAATTTTCGAAAAATGTTCCATGTAAAGGTGTTGGGATTTTTCTCAAAATTTTTGTGTCGCATCCCTAGAAGATATTAAACCTAAATACCAAGTTTGGTATTTTACTGACTTTTTGTTTTTGACTTATCGTGTTCACAGACACATGGACACACACACACACACACACACACACACACACACATGCACCTTTTTCTAAAAATGCTTCTCTATGCACTATGTACATAGATCGTGTTGAGAAAGTAAAAATAGGTTAATGTACAAACAAATATTTTATGTCTTCATTTAGAAAGTGCTACTTAGTTTCCGAACACATCTTGTATTTTATATACGTTGACAATTTCTATTTTTGGAGAGGTTAAAAGAATGGCAGGAATTTTTGGAGTAAACGGGGAATGTGTTGAGAAATGCATAATTCATATTTGAAAGCAATGGTGTGCTCTCTCCCAACAGTCTTGTATGAAACATTGTAACATTTTATTAAGAAACAGGAAATTCTGAAAGTTTGGGACGTTGTTGGCACTCTTGCAGATAAAAGCAGGTGTGTTAATAGCGTTCATGACACTCTCACTTGTTTTGTTCATCAACATGTAGTGTTAGTACAAAGCACCATTAAAAACATCTACGAATATTGTGTGGGGTTGAGTCCCTGGTAAGCTATTTGCTCTTGAATCCAGTCGTGGAAGATGGCGACATTCACGTATACGCCAGGTGTGTTGTTTTCTCCGCAGCCGATGCCCCATGCTACGATACCTGCCTGCGCATACTGTGCAGGGTTGTTCGGAAGTGGACACACTAGAGGACTTCCCCCATCACCCTGAAACAAAAGTATTAGTGTTATAACATCATCAAAAATGCTGTTTGGGCAGTCACTGTTGTTACATAATTTGCTTTTCAAATACAGTGGAACCTCACATATATGTTTTCCACTAAAATGTGTAACTGATTTTCTCTTCTGGTACGGACTTCCTCCACAATTTTTAATTTCTCACCACAAGTTGAGGGTTTTCTTGCTTGATATTCACACATGTTCCTGCTCCTGTTTGTAACTCCACATAAAATAAAAAAGTGACTGTTAGAACAATATGACAACAATGAAAACCGCAAACCAGGCAATTCCAAGGCTATACACAAAAAGCATACCACCATACATTTTTTTAAAATCGTATAAATGGGTACATTTTGTGTATGGGGGACAGAAAAAGTGATACATTACCAAGTAAACATATAATTGAGCAAAATTTTAATGGAGAACGACCGGTCCCTAAAATGTTAGCGTATATGTGCGAAAAATGTTCAAATGAATAAAGTATAAGCGAGTTACAACTATAATTTCATATTGGTCTACAGTAAAAATAAAATGTTGTGTTATTTGTGCATGCTCTTTAACTGCTGTGGTTCTCAGCATCTCATTCTATATTGGGCGTGAAAGACCACTTAATTTTGCTCAGAGGCCTCTTTATCAGGCTTGAGGTTCTTTTACGTGCCGTAAATCTATGACATGGGACCAACGGCTTTACTTCCCTTCCAAAGGAAGCCATGCTAAGGATTTTTACACCCGAAAAATCCATCGTCCTCCACCGGGTTTGAACCCACAACTTTGGGTATATGGTAACCATTACACCACGGAGTGCAGTATCGATTTTTCCAAATGACAGATGAAAAATCCCCCATTATTAAAGCAAAAGAATGTGAAAGTTCTAACAATGTTTCAACTTCTGGAAATACTGCACAGTTTGTAAGTAGAGGAAATATTTTGTGTTGAAAATGATTTTAAAAATGTGATGTCCTGCAATCACAAACTATTCTCCTATCAAGATAAACAATAACAGAAAATTAGTTGAGTCGATTTTGTAACACTAGCAACCAGCTCATCGACACATCATTCTAGCCCCAAAAACAATTACTCCATAAAAAACATTAAATCCCAAATTAAAAGATGATATTCCACAAGAAAACAAACCAGGAACTTTTTGTGTGGTAAGTTTTTGCCCATCTCTTTATGGTTTAGCAGTTATGCAAAATTCCATAAAATTCATCCAGAAAAAAGTAGTCTTCAGAGGCTATTCCCAGAAAATTCAAGATATACATTTTGTCAGGTAAATATCTTTAATATGTGATATTTTAATGAAAATCATTAGACCAATTTTGAGAAAATAAATCTCGGAGTCAAATTTTTGGGTGGAGTGCAATACCTTCTCTAGTATGTGTAGAGAAAGTAAAAACGATGTTGTTTTGAAACAATAGAGGAGATGGGAACACTATTATAACTGAAGCTGCATGTCACAGAGACACTAACCATTCAGTCTAACTGATTTAATTATCTGTTATAGATGCAACTTCGTCTGCTGACAAGTGACGGAAACCGTCACAAAAAAATCTGCTGTCTTACACTCACATGAGTTTCTCTACCTGCTCTACAAAAGATTATTCTTGTTTCTACACAATGCTAATCGAGATAAACATTAGCAGAATGTTCTTGTTACTTAGTTCCTTATAAGTAGAAGGCAACTAAAGGAATGTGCTATGATAAAGTGATAGTCAAATGTTTTAAAAGCTGTCGTTATGCGATTGTCATTGCAAATCACTTCTATGCTTGCCTAGGAGTACAATAAAACAAAAACGGACGCTTCTTGTATGAGAAAAGTATAAGTACTTGACAATTGAAACGAATAACAAGGAATTTCTTGGAAACGGTTACCTCCACAACAAAGGCATAAAGGACATAAATTGTGTGTTTTGACAAGATCTACATTTCTTGTGGAGTAAGTTTTTGTCTATCTCTTACAGTTTAGTAGTTAAACAAAATTTGGTAAAATTCATCCAGAATAAAGAGGTCTTCAGAGGCCATTACCTGAAAATTCAAGATAAACATTTTATTTGCGACGTAAATATATTTAAAATACAGGATTTAAAGGAAAATTGTTAGAGCCATTTTTAAGAAAATCCAAATTTTTTAAACATTTTTGTATGTAAAGGGTAGTTTGTGGTGCATCTTTATGTCGCATTCTTGGAAGTATTAAACTTAAATACCAAGTTTGGTATTTAATCGGCTTTTTGTTTTTGAGCTATGCAGCCCACAGACACACACATTTTTCTAAAATTGCTTTTTGTATTCAGGGGGTCTCAAAACATATTCCTAGTGAAATCTTGGTATCAAATTTTTTGGAGGAGTATAATACCTTCACTATATGCTATGTACATAGTACGTGTAGAGAAAGTAAAAGTATTTGAACGCAAGACCTGGTGTAGGTATGTCAGTAAATCAGTTTTAGTGATTGCAATAGAAGCTTCTCGATGCTAAAACAGTTCTTCAGAGGATTTAAACTTTACCCCACGTTGTGTGCCAAATTTGAAAATGTCATTATGTAAGTATTTTATGGCGCTACCTTGCAGGTATCTTTGTTGGGTTCCCCGCCTGCGCAGATGAAGCTCTGGTGCAGTTTGAAGTACTGTCCCAATCTCGTCTTCCTCAACGCTGACTCACAGGTGTCTCGGGGAACGACTGGCAACTCCACCTTCTTCAGGATCACCTGATACTTGCCTTCTTTCCCTGCAAACAGTTCAACATCTCGTACATGCTCTTTACTTTCTCTAGCATCATGTACAAAATAAACAAATACGATCTGAATATGCTAACCTGCCACCATAACATATTGTGACAATACTCTATGTGTGCGACTTTTCTCAGGTTCGCTGTGGCATGCAGCAGCGAGAGCTGCAATGTGAGACTTTGCATAAACAAGAGCCATAGCTGTAACCAGAACCTGCTGCTTCTGGAAACTTCCAGGGAATTCTGTAACTCTTTGTCCCCTGTATTAAAGGAGAGAGAACTGAGTGTCGAGTGATTGTGCAGTGGGGCTGTGCGTCCATAAACTGTAAATGTCTCACATTCAGTAAACTTAACTAATTGTTTAGTCAATAAGATCAATTGACACACTGGTGTCAGAAGTGGGATAACGAAGCAAAAGATAGTTAAAAAATCTTATGTGTTCCATTCACATGACTTTCTCTACATCTCTGCAACAAATCATTGTTAAAAAGCTTTATGCTAATGGAGAAAAAATTAGCAGAAATTCTCTTATGTAAGTAGAAGTAAAATAAGGGCGTACCATAGGTTAAAGTGATAGTCAAAAGCTGGTTGCTATGTGACTGAAGTTCATTTGTTTGTATGGACAGCAGTTGACAAATTCCTGTATGAGCAAAGTATACATTTTTTAAAGCTGAAACTAAAAACAAGGAATATCTGAAAACCGATCAGCTCCATGAAAAAAATGTATATTATATAAGTTGTGCTCTACAATTTTTTGTGTGATAAGTTTTTGTCCATCTCTTAGCGGTTTAGCAGTTATGCAAAATTCCGAAAAATTAATCTGGAATAAAGAAGTCCTCAGAACCTATTCCCAGAAAATTGAAGATATACATTTTATTTCTCAGGTAAATATCCTTAATATGAGATATTTTAATCAAAATCATTAGAGACATTTTTGAGAAAAACAACATTTTCGAAAAAAGTTGCACGTAATGAGTAGTTGGGGGTGGAGAGATTTTCCTTAAAATCTTCGTGTCGCATCCTTGGAAAATACCAACACACACACACAAAACATGGATATTTTTCTATAAATGCTTTTTTTTGGATTCAGGGGGTCTCAAAGCATGTATTTCCAGTGAAATCTTGGTATTGAATTTTTGGGTACAATACCTTCTCTATACACTATGTACATAGTACGTGTAGAGAAAGTAAAAATTGTTGGAGAAGATGCAGAGCATGGGAGATGAAATAACCCATAGATGGTATTGTCACAATGTATTCAAACCTTAAATTTATTTCCAAAAACAAATATTACAAATATAAACTATTATTTAATTTGTTCAGATATTTAACTAAACTACAAATTAAAATTAATAGGTGAAGATCACATATGTATGCTGTACAGAAGATATTGTATTCCACACAAAAATTTGATACCAAGATTTCAGCACAAATATGTTTTGAGGTCCCCTGGGTCCAACAGGAAATGGATTGAGGCCCAGAGGAGCGAGACCGGAGTTTGCTGTACCAACAAGTCACGAAATGGTACAATTTTGTCCAGGAATGGGCTTCTTTTACAGGTAAATAAACATTACACGGGCAACAGCTTTATTTCCCTTCCAAAGGAAGCCATGCTAAGGATTTTTGCATCCAAAAAATCCATCAGAAGAGACTACCACCACAGAGCTCATAAAGAGCAAAACAAGAAGTCAGTTAAATAACAAATTTGATATTTAAGTTCAGCATCTGTCCATGAATTCAAGAAAATAATCATAATCCAAACTTCATTTTACATGGAAAGAGTTTTTTTTTTTTTGTAAATTAACATCCTTTAACCTGGTTGGTGATATCGGACAATGAATGGAATTGGTGAAATGGTGCTCAAATATCTCGGGGTCCACGGAGCTTAAAGTTACTTTAAACTGGTTGGTTATATCGGACGATGAATGAAATTGGTGAAATGATGCTCAAATGACCTCAGGGTCCATGAACCTTAAATTACTTTAACCTGGTTGGTCATATCGGACGATGAATGAAATTCGTGAAATGATGCTCAAATGACCTCACGGTCCATGAAGCTTAAAGTTACTTTAACCTGGTTGGTTATATCGGACGATGAATGAAATTGGTGAAATGATGCTCAAATGACCTCGGGGTCCATGAAGCTTACAGTTACTTTAACCTGGTTGGTTATATCGGACGATGAATGAAATTGGTGAAATTATGCTCAAATGACCTCAGGGTCCATGAAGTTTAAAGTTACTTTAACCTGGTTGGTCATATTGGACAATGAATGAAATTGGTGAAATGATGCTCAAATGACCTCAGGGTCCATGAAGCTTAAGGTTACTTTAACCTGGTTGCTTATATCAGACGATAAATGAAATTGGTGAAATGATGCTCCGATGATCTCAGGGTCCATGAAGCTTAAAATTACTTTAACCTGGTTGGTTATATCGGACGATGAATGAAATTGGTGAAATGATCTCTGGGTCCATGAAGCTTAAAGTTACTTTAACCTGGTTGGTTATATCCGACGATGAATGAAATTGGTAAAATGATCTCGGGGTCCATGAAGTTTAAAGTTACATTAACCTGGTTGGTTATATCGGACGATGAATGAAATTGGTGAAATGATCTCGGGGACAATGAAGCATAAAGTTACTTTCACCTGGTTGGTTATATCGGACGATGAATGAAATTGGTGAAATGATCTCGGGGACAATGAAGCATAAAGTTACTTTCACCTGGTTGGTTATATCGGACGATGAATGAAATTGGTGAAATGATCTCGGGGTCCCTGAAGTTTAAAGTTAATTTAACCTGGTTGGTTATATCGGACGATGAATGAAATTGGTGAAATGATCTCGGGGTCCATGAAGCTTAAAGTTAATTTAACCTGGTTGGCAATATCGGACGATGAATGAAATTGGTGAAATGATCTCGGGGTCCATGAAGCTTAAAGTTACTTTAACCTGGTTGGTTATATCGGACGATGAATGAAATTGGTGAAATGATCTCGGGGTCCATGAAGCTTAAAGTTACTTTAACCTGGTTAGTCATATTGGACGATGAATGAAATTGGTGAAATGATGCTCAAATGACCTCAGGGTCCATGAAGCTTAAAGTTACTTTAACCTGGTTGGTCATATTGGACGATGAATGAAATTGGTGAAATGATCTCGGGGTCCATGAATCTTAAAGTTACTTTAACCTGGTTGGTTATATCCGACGATGAATGAAATTGGTGAAATGATCTCGGGGTCCATGAAGTTTAAAGTTACTTTAACCTGGTTGGTTATATCGGACGATGAATGAAATTGGTGAAATGATCTCGGGGACAATGAAGCATAAAGTTACTTTCACGTGGTTGGTCATATCGGACGATGAATGAAATTGGTGAAATTATCTCGGGGTCCATGAAGTTTAAAGTTAATCTAACCTGGTTGGCTATATCGGACGATGAATGAAATTGGTGAAGTGATCTCGGGGTCCATGAAGCTTAAAGTTAATTTAACCTGGTTGGCTATATGGGACGATGAATGAAATTGGTGAAATGATCTCGGGGTCCATGAAGCTTAAAGTTAATTTAACCTAGTTGGTTATATCGGACTATGAATGAAATTGGTGAAATGATCTTGGGGTCCATGAAGCTTAAAGTTACTTTAACCTGGTTGGTTATATCGGACGATGAATGAAATTGGTGAAATGATCTCGGGGTCCATGAAGCTTAAAGTTACTTTAACCTGGTTGGTTATATCGGACGATGAATGAAATTGCTGAAATGATCTCGGGGTCCATGAAGCTTAAAGTTACTTTAACCTGGTTAGTTATATCGGACGATGAATGAAATTGGTGAAATGATCTCGGGGTCCATGAAGCTTAAAGTTACTTTAACCAAGTTGGTTATATCCGACGATGAATGAAATTGGTGAAATGATCTCGGGGTCCATGAAGTTTAAAGTTACTTTAACCTGGTTGGTTATATCGGACGATGAATGAAATTGGTGAAATGATCTCGGGACAATGAAGCATAAAGTTACTTTCACCTGGTTGGTTATATCGGACGATGAATGTAATTGGTGAAATGATCTCGGGGTCCATGAACCTTAAAGTTACTTTAACCTGGTTGGTTATATCGGACGATGAATGAAATTGGTGAAATGATCTCGGGGTCCATGAAGCTTAAAGTTACTTTAACCTGGTTGGTTATATCGGATGATGAATGAAATTGGTGAAATGATGCTCAAATGACCTGAGGGTCCATAAATCTTAAAGTTACTTTAACCTGGTTGGTTATATCGGACGATGAATGAAATTGGTGAAATGATCTCGGGGTCCATGAAGTTTAAAATTAATTTAACCTGGTTGGCTATAACGGACGATGAATGAAATTGGTGAAATGATCTGGTCCATGAAGCTTAAAGTTACTTTAACCTGGTTGGTTATATCGGACGATGAATGAAATTGGTGAAATGATCTCGGGGTCCATGAAGCTTATGGTTACTTTAACCTGATTGGTTATATCGGACGATGAATGAAATTGGTGAAATGATCTGGGGGTCCATGAAGTTTAAAGTTACTTTATCCTGGTTGGTTATATCGGACGATGAATGAAATTGGTGAAATGATGCTCAAATGACCTCAGGGTCCATGAAGCTTAAAGTTACTTTAACCTGGTTGATTATATCGGACGATGAATGAAATTGGTGAAATGATCTCGGGGTCCATGAAGCTTAAAGTTACTTTAACCTGGTTGGTTATATCGGACGATGAATGAAATTGCTGAAATGATCTCGGGGTCCATGAAGCTTAAAGTTACTTTAACCTGGTTGGTTATATCGGACGATGAATGAAATTGGTGAAATGATCTCGGGGTCCATGAAGCTTAAAGTTACTTTAACCAAGTTGGTTATATCCGACGATGAATGAAATTGGTGAAATGATCTCGGGGTCCATGAAGTTTAAAGTTACTTTAACCTGGTTGGTTATATCGGACGATGAATGAAATTGGTGAAATGATCTCGGGACAATGAAGCATAAAGTTACTTTCACCTGGTTGGTTATATCGGACGATGAATGTAATTGGTGAAATGATCTCGGGGTCCATGAACCTTAAAGTTACTTTAACCTGGTTGGTTATATCGGACGATGAATGAAATTGGTGAAATGATCTCGGGGTCCATGAAGCTTAAAGTTACTTTAACCTGGTTGGTTATATCAGATGATGAATGAAATTGGTGAAATGATGCTCAAATGACCTGAGGGTCCATAAATCTTAAAGTTACTTTAACCTGGTTGGTTATATCGGACGATGAATGAAATTGGTGAAATGATCTCGGGGTCCATGAAGTTTAAAATTAATTTAACCTGGTTGGCTATAACGGACGATGAATGAAATTGGTGAAATGATCTGGTCCATGAAGCTTAAAGTTACTTTAACCTGGTTGGTTATATCGGACGATGAATGAAATTGGTGAAATGATCTCGGGGTCCATGAAGCTTAAAGTTACTTTAACCTGATTGGTTATATCGGACGATGAATGAAATTGGTGAAATGATCTGGGGGTCCATGAAGTTTAAAGTTACTTTATCCTGGTTGGTTATATCGGACGATGAATGAAATTGGTGAAATGATGCTCAAATGACCTCAGGGTCCATGAAGCTTAAAGTTACTTTAACCTGGTTGATTATATCGGACGATGAATGAAATTGGTGAAATGATACTCAAATGACCTCAGGGTCCATGAACCTTAAAGTTACTTTAACCTGGTTGGTCATATCAGACGAATGAATGAAATTGGTGAAATTTAGCTCAAATGATCTCAGGGTCCATGAAGCTTAAAGTTACTTTAACCTGGTTGGCCATATTGGACGATGAATGAAATTGGTGAAATGATGCTCAAATGACCTCAGGGTCCATGAAGCTTAAAGTTACTTTAACCTGGTTGGTTATATCAGACGATGAATGAAATTGGTGAAATGATGCTCAGATGATCTCAGGGTCCATGAAGCTTAAAGTTACTTTAACCTGGTTGGTTATATCGGACGATGAATGAAATTGGTGAAATGATCTCGGGGTCCATGAAGCTTAAAGTTACTTTAACCTGGTTGGTTATATCTGACGATGAATGAAATTGGTGAAATGATCTCGGGGTCCATGAAGTTTAAAGTTACTTTAACCTGGTTGGTCATATCGGACGATGAATGAAATTGGTGATATGATGCTCAAATGATCTCAGGGTCCATGAAGCTTAAAGTTACTTTAACCTCGTTGGTTATATCGGACAATGAATGAAATTGGTGAAATGATGCTCAAATTATCTCAGGGTCCATGAAGCTTAATGTTACTTTAACCTGGTTGGTTATATCGGACGATGAATGAAATTGGTGAAATTTAGCTCAAATGATCTCAGGGTCCATGAAGTTTAAAGTTACTTTAACCTGGTTGGTCATATTGGACGATGAATGAAATTGGTGAAATGATGCTCAAATGACCTCAGGGTCCATGAAGCTTAAAGTTACTTTAACCTGGTTGGTTATATCAGACGATGAATGAAATTGGTGAAATGATGCTCAGATGATCTCAGGGTCCATGAAGCTTAAAGTTACCTTAACCTGGTTGGTTATATCGGACGATGAATAAAATTGGTGAAATGATCTCGGGGTCCTTGAAGCTTAAAGTTACTTTAACCTGGTTGGTTATATCCGACGATGAATGAAATTGGTGAAATGATCTCGGGGTCCATGAAGTTTAAAGTTACTTTAACCTGGTTGGCTATATCGGACGATGAATGAAATTGGTGAAATGATCTCGGGGACAATGAAGCTTAAAGTTACTTTAACCTGGTTGGTTATATCGGACGATGAATAAAATTGGTGAAATGACCTCGGAGTCCATGAAGCTTAAAGTTACTGTAACCTGGTTGGTTATATCGGACGATGAATGAAATTGGTGAAATGATCTCGGGGTCCATGAAGTTTAAAGTTAATTTAACCTGGTTGGCTATATCGGACGATCAATGAAATTGGTGAAATGATCTGGTCCGTGAAGCTTAAAGTTACTTTAACCTGGTTGGTTATATCGGATGATGAATGAAATTGGTGAAATGATCTCGGGGTCCATGAAGCTTAAAGTTACTTTAACGTGGTTGGTTATATCAGACGAAGAATGAAATTGGTGAAATGATCTTGGGGTCCATGAAGTTTAAAGTTACTTTAACCTGGTTGTTATATCAGACGATGAATGAAATTGGTGAAATGATGCTCAAATGACCTCAGGGTCCTTGAAGCTTAAAGTTACTTTAACCTGGTTGGTTATATCGGACGATGAATGAAATTGGTGAAATGATGCTCAAATGACCTCAGGGTCCATGAAGCTTAAAGTTACTTTAACCTGGTTGGTTATATCGGACGATGAATGAAATTGGTGAAATGATGCTCAAATGATCTCAGGGTCCATGAAGCTTAAAGTTACTTTAACCTGGTTGGTTATATTGGACGATGAATGCAATTGGTGAAATGATGCTCAGATGATCTCAGGGTCCATGAACCTTAAAGTTACTTTAACCTGGTTGGTTATATCAGACGATGAATGAAATTGGTGAAATGATGCTTAAATGACCTCAGGGTCCATGAAGCTTATAGTTACTTTAACCTGGTTGGTTATATCGGACGATGAATGAAATTGGTGAAATGATCTCGGGGTCCATGAAGCTTAAAGTTACTTTAACCTGGTTGGTTATATCGGACGATGAATGAAATTGGTGAAATGATGCTCAAATGACATCAGGGTCCATGAAGCTTAAAGTTACTTTAACCTGGTTGGTTATATCGGACGATGAATGAAATTGGTGAAATGATCTCGGGGTCCATGAAGCTTAAAGTTACTTTAACCTGGTTGGTTATATCGGACGATGAATGAAATTGGTTAAATGATGCTCAAATGACCTCAGGGTCCATGAAGCTTATAGTTACTTTAACCTGGTTGGTTATATCGGACGATGAATGAAATTGGTGAAATGATCTCGGGGTCCATGAAGCTTAAAGTTACTTTAACCTGGTTGGTTATATCGGACGATGAATGAAATTGGTGAAATGATGCTCAAATGACATCAGGGTCCATGAAGCTTAAAGTTACTTTAACCTGGTTGGTTATATCGGACGATGAATGAAATTGGTAAAATGATGCTCAAATGACCTCAGGGTCCATGAAGCTTAAAGTTACTTTAAAATGGTTGGTTATATCGGACGATGAATGAAATTGGTGAAATGATGCTCAGATGATCTCAGGGTCCATGAAGCTTAAAGTTACTTTAACCTGGTTGGTTATATCGGACGATGAATGAAATTGGTGAAATGATCTCGGGGTCCATGAAGCTTAAAGTTACTTTAACCTGGTTGGTTATATTGGACGATGAATGAAATTGATGAAATGATCTCGGGGTCCATGAAGTTTAAAATTAATTTAACCTGGTTGGCTATATCGGACAATGAATGAAATTGGTGAAATGATCTGGTCCATGAATCTTAAAGTTACTTTAACCTGGTTGGTTATATCGGACGATGAATGAAATTGGTGAAATGATCGCGGGGTCCATGAAGCTTAAAGTTACTTTAACCTGGTTGGTTATATCGGACGATGAATGAAATTGGTGAAATGATCTCGGGGTCCATGAAGTTTAAAGTTACTTTATCCTGGTTGGTTATATCGGACGATGAATGAAATTGGTGAAATGATGCTCAAATGACCTCAGGGTCCATGAAGCTTAAAGTTACTTTAACCTGGTTGGTTATATCGGACGATGAATGAAATTGGTGAAATGATACTCAAATGACCTCAGGGTCCATGAAGCTTAAAGTTACTTTAACCTGGTTGGTTATATCGGACGATGAATGAAATTGGTGAAATGATGCTCAAATGATCTCGGGGTCCATGAAGCTTAAAGTTACTTTACATTCGTCTTCTCAGGATAAGGAAAAACCTTATTTGGGTAACTCACACTAAGCAAGATTCGAACTCATGACCTTTTGAATGTGAAGCAGACATGCTACCACCAGGAAGGCTATGGAAAGACTTATGACATTTTTTTATTTTCTCAAAAATGGCTCTTAATGATTATAAGATGGCGTCGGTAGGTATAGTAACGCAATCGGTGATGAATCAATTAGTTAAATTAAACAAAATAGACAAAGGAAATGAAGCCAGAAATAGCTTAAATACAACACACATCAGTCTAAATAGTAATGGAAGGGAAGATAACTCGGGGAAAGAGGTAATTCGTGATTTTTCAGAAAATAGAATTTCAGTTGAGCAGCAACAGCGGGAATCTGAGAAGATCGCTTCACTACACAAGGTAAGAGACAGACATCAGCCCAAATAGTAATGGAAGTGAAGATAACTCGGGGAAAGAGGCAATTCTTGAAAATGGAAATTCAGCAACAACACGCTACCGGATGCAAAGCGATCATCGCTGTTAAATCGAGATCTGCAGTTAGCAAACCAAGACATCTCCAAATTGAAATTAGAAAATGACGAACTCAAAAAGAAGCAAAAGGCTGAATCTGAAAAGCATACATTTGCTACGGTAACCAAAAAAGGGCCGCCGGAATCCAAGAAGAAAGAAGACGCAAATTTCACGAGCTTCAACAGATATAATGTATTGGAAAAAGTGGAAAGCAATGTTAACAGTGAGAATCAGTGCAAAAGTAACGCAATTGGAAAGCACAAACAAGTGCTAGTAATGGGTGACTCAATGTTAAAGTTTTTGGGTGTAAAGTGCAAAGAAGAAGGTTTTGAAGTTCGCTGTTATCCAGGCATAAAGATGGATGAACTACAAGGGAAGGTAGACGAGTTACAGCTGAAAGAAGCAAAGCCTGAGGTAATGCTAATACATGCAGGCACAAATAACATTGGAAGAGGTGTAAGTGCTGAAGAAACTATGGACATGATCAATAAACTTAAATCTCAATCACCTGAAACTAAAATAATTATAAGTGGGGTTCTACGCAGGCGAATAAACTGGCTATGTTGCAACAGAAATTGTCTGTTTGTTGATGCTAATTTTTTGTTACGTGACAATGATTTTGGTGTACATTTAAATAGGAGAGGGTCCCATAAATTTGGAAATTTAATGTGTGATGCTATTTATTTTCTCATGAAGGGAAACTAAACAATGAACTGGTGGATGCACTCAATAGTAAGAGGAAACAAACTGCTACAGATATACAGCTGATTATAACAAGTTCAAGCAATTCAACTAGTGAAGAGAACGCAACAGGTATTAATTCAAAATTTTATCTAATACATCAAAATGTCCAATATGCATCTAACAAAGTAAGGGAAATTGAAATAATGTTACATGACTGTAAACCTAATATTTTAGTGTTGACTGAACATGGGCTGGAAGAAAACCAAATTAACTACCTTAAGTTAGCAAACTATGGGTTAGCAGCAAGCTTCAGTAGGCAATTCCATAAAGGTGGTGGAGTAGCTATTTATGTAAAAAATGGAATCGATTTCACTATACTTGACTGGGTAAAGGATTCTCAAATAGAAATGATATTCGAGGTTACAGCTATAAAAATACGTATTAAGAGTGAATTTTATATTATTGTTGGACTATACAGGTCACCAAGTACAAAGGTAAATGAGCTTTTAAATAGCCTCGATAATTTTTTGAATATAAACAAAAAAAAACATAATAATTATGGGGGACTTAAACATAAATTGTTGCACAGATACAGGGAACCATAAAAGTTTAAATGATATTGTAAGTAGCTTTAATTTGCATGATGCCACAAGAATTACACCAGAACAGATTATGTAATTTAGAGCAAGACAGTTACAATTTGAGGTTGGAGGCATTGTGCTCAAATTTTATCATTATTAGACAGAAATGACACCCCTCAAGTAAGTAGATACACGACAAAACAATTAACTAATGAAAATAATAAATTAATATCTCTCTATGAAACTTTAAAAGTTGCGATTTAATTTATAGTGAGCAAAACAGTGATAAAAAATGGAACAACTTTTTTAAAGCATTAACTACACATGTCCAATACTAAAAACTAAAATAAATAAGCATGGTGAACAACGGATTAAACTTCCTTTGCAATTAAAAAAGCTGAGAGAAGAAATGAAAGATGCATATATTTTTTTCAAGTCTACAAATCTTGTAAGTTACAAAAATAAATACATAAATTTAAAAAAGTGGTACGCCAGTACATTGATTAACCTTAAGAAGCAATAATATGGTGATAAAATAGTAAGACAGATTGTAAAAGCTAGTAGTACGAACAAGAGCATATAACTTTAAATGAAAATGGCCAAGTTGTAGATAATCCACTCGAAATATGCCAACTTTTCAATAGTTACTTTATAAATGTAATAAAAGATAAATCCAATGGGGATGATAACATATCATGTATATCCAAAGGGATATTACCCTCAATTTTCTTGGATGAAACTTCGGAAGATGAGGTAAATAAATTTAAAAATGAATCATCCTCTGGATGGGATGAGATATCATCAAAAATGCTAAAGTACCGTGACGATGCCTTAGCTGGTATACTAGCACATCTAGTAAATTCCACGTTAAACGATGAAATATTCCCTGAAACCCTAAAACTCAGTATAGTTAGACCTATATTTAAGAAAGGGGATAAAAATCAAATTGGAAACTACAGGCCAATAACTCTAACCTCAGTATTTGCTAAAGTATTAAGTAATAGATTTTTGGATTTTCTAAATAAATTTAATCTGATTTACCCATCAATTTAGAAGCAAATATCCCACCACTACTGCTATAACTGAACTGTATCAGACAATATTAAAAGAACTTGACAATACTGATAAAACGGCAGGAATATTTCTTGACTTATCAAAAGCGTTTGATACTGTATCACACGATATACTACTAGGCAAACTAGAAAAATATGGTACCAGGGGTAAATGTAATGAAATTATACGATCCTTTCTAAAAAACAGGAAACAATGCACTGATATCTATCAGCAACAGGGATGTGAAATAAAGTCAATTAAATCAAATTATGAACTGACGAAAGTTCCACAAGGATCAGTATTATTTATCCTGTATATTAACGGCCTTCCACAATCTCCAAATTACAATATACTTTCTTATGCCGATGATACCTCAGTCATATTCACTAATAAAGATAAAGCAAATTTAAATGATATAATAACTACTGAAACGCAAGATATATGTAATTATTTAAAACATAACAACCTGGCTGTAAATACGCAAAAGACTCTTATACTCATGTTTCAACACCGAAATAGTAGGTCTAGTAATGAACTCAATGTAATGATAAATAATTAAATTATTGAGCAATTGGAAAGTCAAGTTTTTGGGAATAATTTTGCATGAAAATATGACATTTAAGTTGCATATTGACCATATTTGCATGAAAATTAGCTCCTATTTATATCTACTAAGAAATTTATCAAAATATCTCAATTCGGATTACTTGAAAATGGTGTATTATGGTCTAATTCATCCACATCTGCAATACGGAATAGAGGGTAACTCAAGCATCACAAATGTAAATAGAGTATTGGTATTGCAGAAGAGATGCATTAGATACTCAAACTAGAGAATCGTGTAGAGCTAGTTTTGTAAAAGCTGAAAAACTCACTGTTATATCATTGTATGTGTTTAAAGTCATCATGTTGTAGTAAATAAAAGATAGTACTAGAAATGTAAATAATTATTATAGAAGTAATGTTAACAAAAAGGACCCCCTCACAATGGGTAAAATTTTGTACAATAATTGAAAGCAAAAGTGGAAATGCATTTCAAAAAGAGTTAAAAACACTTCTATTAAAAAAATGTCTGTATCGAATAGATGAATTGTAAATATGTAATTATAGGTTTATGTTTATATTTTTCTCTTGACGAGGCTTGAAACTTGTAAAAGTCTATGAGCTAATAAAGATTATTATTATTGTTATTATTATTATTATTATTATTATTATTATTGTTGTTATTATTATTATTATTATTATTATTATTATTATTATTATTATTATTATACTGTATGTTAAAGGTAATTACATGACAAGTAAACGTGTATATTGCATTTTCTGGGAATAGCATCTGAAGACATTTTTATTCTGGGTGGTTTTTGTATAACTGTAAACCTTAAGAGATAGACAAAAAGTTACTACACAAAAATGCAGATCTTATTAAAGCATACCATTTTTGACATATAAATTTATTTTGTAAAGTTAACAATTTCCAAGATATTTTGGTTTTGATTTTAAACTCTTACACTTTTCTGTTTTTCTTTTGTTTTACTTCAGACCATGCAAACATTTCAGAGTTGATCGCATAGATACCAGCTTTTAAAACATTTGACTATCACTTTAGCCTAGTATATTCCCTTCTACTTACAAGGAAGCAAGTAATATGATCATTTCTTGATAGTGATAGTCAGATCTTTTAAAAGCTGGTTGCTATGTGGATGAAATCAGCTTCTACGCAAAGCCACTTTACAACTTTCCGTGTGAGAAATCAAAATTGTTAAGAGTCAATTTTGAGAAAATCAAAATTTTGAACATTTTTTCATATAAAGGGTGATTTGTGGTATGGGGATTTTTCTCAAAAGTTTTGTGTCGCATCCCTGACCTTAAATACCAAGTTTGGTATTTCACTGACTTTTCGTTTTTGAATTATGATGTTTCACAGAAACACAGAGAGGTTATTTTGAATACAGTGGACCCTAAAATGTGTATTTGTGGTGAAATCCTGTTACGAAATTCTTGGATGGAATGCATGATGATAGTTTTCTAATTATCAACATAATAGTAAAATGTGATTATTGTATACTCCTAACTTACAACACATATTTACTAAAGTGTAAAATGTGATAGGATCTGGCTTTACAGACGTTGAGTCAGTGCTAAATACTAAAAAATCTCATGTGTTCCATTCACATCTCTGCATCAAATTATTGTTAAAAAGCTTATGCTTCTATTTACTTCATGTTAATCGAGAAAAAACTAGCAGAAATAGTCTTATTACTTGCTTCCTTGTAAGTAGAAGCTAAATAAGGGAGTACCATAAGTTAAAGTGATAGTCAAAAGCTGGTTGCTATGTAACTGAAGTTCCTTTGTTTGTATGGACATGACTTGACAAATTCCTGTATGAGAAAAGTATAACTTTTTCAAAGCTGAAACCAAAAACATGGAAACGATCAATTCCATGAAAAAAAATGTATACAACATAAATTGTGTGTTTTAATGTGCTCTACATTTTTTGTATGGTAAGTTTTTGTCCATCTCTTATGGTTTAGCAGTTATGTAAAATTCCATAAAATTGATCCAGAATAAAGTAGTCTTCAGAGGGTACTCCTAGAAAACTCAAAATATACATTTTATTTGTGAGGTAAATATTAATAATATAAGATATTTTAATCAAAATTGTTAGAGCCATTTTTGAAAAAATTAAAAATGACATGTAAAGTATAGTTTGGGGTAGGGGGACTTTTCTCAAAATCTTTGTGTCACATCCCTGGAAGATACTAAATTTAAATATCAAGTTTGATATTTTGCCGACCTTTCGTTTTTAAGTTATGCTCTAAGACACATGGACACACAGACACACACCTTTTTCTGAAAGTGCCTTTTTTGGATACAAGGGATTCTAAAACATATATTTCCGGTGAAATCTCAGTATTGAGTTTTTGGGTACAATACAATATCTTCTTTATATACCATGTACATAGTACGTGTAGAGAAAGTAAAAATCATCTGACACATTTGAGTAAGTCTAATACAATTTTCTGTAATTTGCAATACTTATCATGTTAAGATTGTGAATAACAGACTTCTTATTGTGTAAAAGTAGCCATTAGGTCAAGTTATCAGAAACTGCTGTACTGCCAACTCCTATGTTATTTCTTTATTATTAATTTATATAGACAAGTATTCCATATGCAAGGGTTGGCAATGTGTGTTGAAGTCAGGAGACGGATAAGGGAAATCTATTCTTGCATCAACATCAAGTTGCCATACTTACAAAAACAGTCATTATTAGCAGTTTGAGGACTTTGACAGTGTTTGTAGTTGTACGTCGACAGTAGAAATGAAAAAGAAAAGTTCATATGACTTGGTTTTTATCATTTTTTCTAGCTTTATTGTTATATCTATCTGCTGGAGCTGAGAAGTTGGTAGTTACCGAAGACGTCTTTTCCCCAGCCACTAGCAAAACAGCGACTGTGGTCGAAGATGGTTCCTGGTTGTGGCAGACAAACAATGTCAACATTCTCAGCGACGTCGACAGGTGTGTCCAGGAAGAGCAAAGCAACATCGTTGTACAGCGCCCCAGAGTAATATTCGGGATGTACAACAAAGTCAGTAACACGTCTGTCCTGATGTGGAAACAGTTCGTTCTTTGTCTGCGTGTCCCACTCTCCGGCTCGGATCTTCAGGCTCTGCTTCTCCGTCAACCTGCATTACAAGTTTTAACATTTCAAGTTGCTTCCTGTTACAATTGAATCAAACTATAAAGTTATACAATCAAAAATGTAAGTACAGGATTATAAAATTTGTCAATAATTATTAAGAGGAATCCTATGTGTCATTTGAAATGAAATTTTGTGCTAATTTTCTTTTCAGCCTAAAAGGACTAGACAATAGTCGTAAGCTTTCACTGCTGGAGTCCAAATTATAACCAGAAGAATTTTCCGGGCTGAGAAGCCGTGGTCTGCTGGAGTTTTCAGGTCCAGACGTTTCGTTCACGACTGCGGTGAACATCTTCAGTGGCGTGGTGTAAACATCCCAATAACTTTAATAGGATAGAAGAGACACCCACTACTTGAGAACATCAAACAGGCACAAACCCAACGAGATCATCCGAACCAATCAGGAATCAAAAGCACCGGAGAGGCTCTACATGCAGCCCCAGCTGGACCAATCACAGCCTGAGTATAAACACTGCCGCTATTTCAGCCAACGAGTCAGTTGCGACCAAACCTTCACCGACAAGACTTACACCACGCCACTGAAGATGTTCACCGCAGTCTGGACCTGAAAACTCCAGCAGACCACGGCATCTGAACCTGGAAAATTTTTCTGGTTATAAAGGGAGTAGAGTTTTCATTTTCAGGTTAAATACTTTAGCACCAGTAACGTTGTTTAATTCTCTGGAGAGAGATGTTTCACATTCTGTTGTTCTATTGCACGTTAATATACGGAAGCCAAGCGTTTTCATACAAGTGTTCATTTTATGTTAATGGAAGGAAATTGATGCCATTGTGGTAAAGTAATTAGCTTATAAGTGTTCTGTGAATATCAGAATATTGAATGTAATGCGTATTTTAAGTATAGTTTCATTTATTTATGATCAAAAATAATTATTTAAAAAAATTTAACAATGATAATTGCATTGCTATGTGCATGAAAAAGGAAGCTATTCTTTCTAGCACACCGCATCCCCAAGCGTTGTATACCCATATTTAAATAATCTCTAAGCGCAAATAGCTTATGAAATAAAGATTGTATGTACCAAAAGTAATTTATTTATAAATAAAAGGAAGTCTGTATTATACACTTTCTTAAAGAATGTTTAATAGGGAGAAACATGTAGAATAAGCTTTGAGCCTATATAAGAGCTGAATAGACGCTCAACCTTATTGGTCAGTCTTCATGTGATCATCATTGCTCGGCACAAGGGCAGCGCCCAATGGGAATGCTGCTGTAAGAATGTAATCTTCATTTATCTCTGCCATCATACAGTGTTGATAATTATTGTAGCAAGCAATATACAAGAACATCTTACCGGTGTATTATATTACCTCGAGACCATGACCCTAATACTACATATTACCATGAGTAATACTAAAACAGAAAAATGAATCTCAACTAGCTCGCCAACAGGAAGTTGTTATAAATTTACAATAATTTGTAACAAAGTTGGTGTTGAAGCTATACATTTGTAGCTCTGCGGAGAAACTTATTTGTTGTGGAGCTGCTGAGAAGAGGTCCAATTCAACATTGTAAAGAAGAATGGAGCAGTGCAGCTGTTTATTGGATAAAGTGATGTGTGTCATATGATCAGTCCTTGTCATTTTTGTTTACTCTGTAAATGTAAATATTCAAGGTTTCGACAAGGTCTGTAAGCCAATAGTGAAACAGATGTCTAATACCTGTATTTAGTTTACTCTGTAAATGTAAATATTCAAGGTTTCGACAAGGTCTGTAAGCCAATAGTGAAACAGATGTCTAATACCTGTATTTAGTTTACTCTGTAAATGTAAATATTCAAGGTTTCGACAAGGTCTGTAAGCCAATAGTGAAACAGATGTCTAATACCTGTATTTAGTTTACTCTGTAAATGTAAATATTCAAGGTTTCGACAAGGTCTGTAAGCCAATAGTGAAACAGATGTCTAATACCTGTATTTAGTTTACTCTGTAAATGTAAATATTCAAGGTTTCGACAAGGTCTGTAAGCCAATAGTGAAACAGATGTCCAATACCTGTATTTAGTTTACTCTGTAAATGTAAATATTCAAGGTTTCGACAAGGTCTGTAAGCCAATAGTGAAACAGATGTCTAATACCTGTATTTAGTTTACTCTGTAAATGTAAATATTCAAGGTTTCGACAAGGTCTGTAAGCCAATAGTGAAACAGATGTCTAATACCTGTATTTAGTTTACTCTGTAAATGTAAATATTCAAGGTTTCGACAAGGTCTGTAAGCCAATAGTGAAACAGATGTCTAATACCTGTATTTAGTTTACTCTGTAAATGTAAATATTCAAGGTTTCGACAAGGTCTGTAAGCCAATAGTGAAACAGATGTCTAATACCTGTATTTAGTTTACTCTGTAAATGTAAATATTCAAGGTTTCGACAAGGTCTGTAAGCCAATAGTGAAACAGATGTCCAATACCTGTATTTAGTTTACTCTGTAAATGTAAATATTCAAGGTTTCGACAAGGTCTGTAAGCCAATAGTGAAACAGATGTCTAATACCTGTATTTAGTTTACTCTGTAAATGTAAATATTCAAGGTTTCGACAAGGTCTGTAAGCCAATAGTGAAACAGATGTCCAATACCTGTATTTAGTTTACTCTGTAAATGTAAATATTCAAGGTTTTGACAAGGTCTGTAAGCCAATAGTGAAACAGATGTCTAATACCTGTATTTAGTTTGGAACGTGAATAAAAAAGGACAGTGTCGTCTAAGAAAGTGCTGGAGTTGTGGTTAATGTTGTACCAGGAGTTTTGTTTCATGGCTTACCCTTGTAATTTCAAATTAGTTCATGTTCTTGACCATAATTACTGACCTTCTTTACCAAATCACAGCCTTACATTGTTACACCTGCAGCATTTGGTCGAGCGACTGCTTCTGGAACTTTCCTGCCTCATCATTGAGGGTCGCTGATAAGTCCCGGGCCTCACACAGATATGGTACCCCTAGGTCAGTAGCGTCGTATAGTTTAACTCTAGACTAGCTTGTGTCCATAGCTTGCCAGCATTTTAAACAAGACAACTTTGGGCGTTTCACGATTTGGAAAAACAAGCAGTGATTAAATACTTCCATTTGAAAGACTTAACACCTAAAGAAATCAAGGAGGAAATAGAAGACTCTGCCCCTTCACATTCAATGATTAAAAGGTGAGTTGCACAGTTTAAAATGGGACGTACGAGCACTAGTGATGAGCCTCGCTCTGGACGCCCTGTAGAAGTGACAACTCCAGAGATCATTGAAAAAATTCATTGTTTCTTCCAGTACGGAAGACCGCAGATTAAAGTTGTTTGAGATAGCAGAGGCTGTAAACATATCAAAAGAACGTGCAGGTAATATTTTAAGTAATGTTTTGGGCTTTCACAAGGTCTGTGCAAGATGGGTGTTGCATTTGTTGATAGCTGATCAAAAGTTGCAAACAAAACTGTTTTTGTTAAGAATGTGGAGCTCTACCGTAAAAATCCCAGTGAATTTTTGAGATGGCTTACTACCATGGATGAAACTTGATATATCACTACACTCCAGAAAGTAAATCACAGTCAAAACAGCTGAACCAACTCCCAAAAAAAAAAAGCAAACTCAATTTTGTCAGCTAACAATGTTATGGCGAGTGTTTTCTGGGATGCACAGGGAATTATTTTTATTGATTACTTGGAAAAGGGTAGAAGTATCACTGGTGACTACTACGCTAGCTTACAGCAACGTTTGAGTGATGAGGTGAAAAGAAAAAGACCTCATTTGGCAAAAAAAAAATCTTGTTTCATCACGACAATGCTCCGGCCCATTGCTCAGTCATTGCAATGGGAAAATTGTGCAAATTAAAGCTGGAATTGCTTGAACATCCACCCTATTCGCCAGATGTAGCACTCAGTGACTACCACCTGTTCCCAAACCTCAAAAAATGTCTTGGAGGACGAAGATTTCACAGCAACGAGGAGGTCATTGATGTAGTAAAGAGCTATTTTGAGGACCTTGATAAATCGCACTACAGAGATGGTTAAATTAAATTGTGACAAATGTATTAACCTTTTTGGAGATTGTGTTGAGAAATAAAGCAAAAAAAAAGTTTTTAAATACTGTTTTCATTGAGACTTATGAGCTGACAAGTTCAGTTTCAACTGGGAGTGCAGCAGTCGAGACAGTTTCAACATGAAATTCAGAGCATGCCACTGCTGCAGAGAGCTCAAAAGAAAGCAATTGGTGCAAAAACATCAAATAAAAGCACAGGACGAATGACTTTACTTCCCTTCCTACAGAAGCCATGCTAAGCATTTTTATGACCACCTTCTGGCAGGTTTGAACCCGGGCTTTGATTATGCTTAAGATGAAATATACACAATCAAAAATCTGATGTGTTGCATTCACATGACTTTCTCTACATCTCTGCAACAAATTATTGTTAAAAAGTTTATGCTTCTATTTACTTCATGCTATTCGAGAACAAATTAGCAGAAATAGTCTTATTACTTGCTTCCTTGTAAGTAGAAGGGAAATAAGGGAGTACCATAGGTTAAAGTGATAGTCAAAAGCTGGTTGCTATGTGACTGAAGTTCCTTTGTTTGTATGGAGTTGACAAATTCCTGTATCAGAAAAGTATAAGTTATTCAAAGCTGAAACCAAAAACAAAGAATATCTCAAAAATGATCAACTCCACGAAAAAAATGTATATTACATAAATTATGTGTTTTAACATGCTCTTCAATTTTTGTGTCGTAAGTTTTTGTCCATCTCTTACATTTAGCAGTTATATAAAACTAGCTGCCCGCCCCAGCTTTGCATGGGTGGTGTGTCTAATGAAAAGAACTCAGACAAAATCTTCCATTTACAGTACGACCATGCAACGAAGTAAAATTACAATTAAATAATTTGACAGTACTTTATTTTAATGTACAATTTTCCTTCTGTAGAGAAAACAAATAGCGGCGATGTTTTGCCGACTCTCGAGCACGCAAAGTACAACTATCCATGCTAAAAACACGACAATTGAAGGTATATTCCACACACTTCTAACGACTGACCTTGGGATTTATTGTCATTGCGAATGCAAGGCACGCCGGAAACAACATGCTTAAACTCAAAAGGAAAGTCAGTTGACATTAGTGGAATAAGTATATCCTCGCCTTTGAGCTTTCCTTTGTTATAGTAGCTTAAATAAACATTTTCATAATTTTTATAACAGTGAGTTTTGTTCCGCTACATAATTTTGGCTGATTGAGATTGAGTAGCATAATTATCACCGAGTCAATCTTGAGCTGTAAATTGAGTGGCGGTATTCCTGGTAAATCCAATGAATTCAGTAAGATAACTGACGACTTCATTTGGATTGGTAATGGAATCGATCGACCTAAATGAATGCATTTGTCCATCAATTTTAACCTGAATTTTTATAGAGCTGTAAATTGAGTGGCGGTATTCCTGGTAAATCCAATGAATTCAGTAAGATAACTGACGACTTCATTTGGATTGGTAATGGAATCGATCGACCTAAATGAATGCATTTGTCCATCAATTTTAACCTGAATTTTTATACTCAAATAGTCTACATTCTTATTAGTGGCTGCTAAAATGGCTCGTTCGCTCAACCAAGCATAGTTTTTTTGTAATTTGCACCAATATTTGGATACACTTTCCATATTAATTCTTCTTTTGACGTGACAAAAACGTGATAGAAACGAAATGAGGCCAGCAGAAGTGTCAACAGGAATTTACCATTGCAAATGTGTAATAATGCCTTTGAATCTGCACAATGTAGCATGTATAGTTGGTATTGCAGAAAGGACGAACTCAGCGCGCCCATAAGGTATTGTGGACAGGATGACATGCAGTTAACAGCATGGGTAAGCAAGGATGTCATTGGCATAGCAGCACTTTCATAGTGTGGCGGGTATACGCTGGCAAAGGTAATGAATTACATTCGTGCTTCTTCCGAATCTCTTTCTTTCCTTTACTCCTAATGTTTTCCACCTCTTTCTCATGTCAGAACAGCCATTTTTAAGGCTAACAATGACATAACTAAAGAGCAAGTAGATCTGGTATGGCAATTGATAAGTTTTTATTTGATGATAGCTTTGTATAAAATCTCCATTTAACCCAAAATATTATTTGATCAAATGTATTAAGAGCACCACAATTGCAGTGTGATGGTGACGCGGGTATCTTCATGTTCACATAACATCAAATAACCAACATCTGCAATAGTAAGTTAAACCTAAAACAGGTCCTGTCATTTCTCCACTATTTTCAGATTTCAAGAAGGGTTAATGGTTATGTGCATAGTTTATAACTTGTTCATTTTAAAGAATTACAACAAAAATATACTTGTTTCTTTATTTAAATGATGTGACCAAGGGAAGCATAGTTAATACATAAGAAATATATTTGATTGTCACAGTTATCTTGCGTCATTGTCTCCATAACTGGGTGCATTCCCTTAACATTGAAGAAGAAAAATAGAGAAGGAGGTACTATGGCCATCTGGTGGCAAATAATAAGTACGTATTTAACGTGTTCGTTGCCAGGAAAGCTCCTTTATTTTAAATGATAGGAGTACGGAAAGGACCATTAATACTTAAACATGTATTTGAATTTCTCTGCTGCTTGTGTCATCTCGATAAACTGTTTTTCGTTACCTTAACATTGGATAGGGAGGGAAAATACCACTATGTCCATCTAGTGGCAAATAAATAAGTACTTATTCTAGCTGTTAGTTGCCAGGAATGCTTTTTGCTGCTTTATTTTAAACAATAGGAGTAAGGAAAGGACAGTTAATATATTTGAATTTCACTGCTGCGTTGCGTGATTGTGTCATAAACTAGTGCATTACCTTAACATTGAATGTGGAGGGGAAAACATAGCAGTACTACGACCATTCAGCATCAAATAACCATGATACCACTGCCATCTGGTGGCTATTAATCATAATGCATTCGTTTGGCACGGTTTATATTCATATTATAAGATTTTAAATACTTTCCCATACTATTTTTAATCATTTTCTTTTCCACAAACCTTGTTGTGACAACAACAAACACAACAAAAAGAGAATTGTTCAAATTGATGCAGTCATTCGGAAGTGATATGCATACATACATTTCAGCGATTCATTTTTATATATATATATAGATTCCGTAAAATTGATCCAGAATAAAGTAGACTTCCGAGGCTATTCCCAGAAAATTCAAGATATACATTTAATTTGTCAAGTAAATATCTTTAATATACGATATTTTAATCAAAATTGTTACAGCAATTTTTAAGAAAATCAAAATTTTCAATAAAAGTTGTATGTAAAGAGTAGTTTGGGGTGTGGGGATTTTTCTCAAAATCTTTGTGTCGCATCCCTGGAACTTAAGTTTTTGAGTTATCATGTTCACGGGCACACACATGGAACGTTTTCTGAAAATGCTTTTTTTAAAACATATATTTCCGGTGAAATCTCGGTATTGAATTTTTGGGTAAAGTGCAATACCTTCTCTATACACTATGTACATAGTATGTGTAGAGAAAGTAACAAGAATTGGCCTTTCGAGGAAATGCACAAGCAACAAATTGTATTTATCAAGGCAAATGTGTGCAACTCTTTTAGCTGAGTATCTGGTGTTTCAAATGGGAATGAATGAGATGTTTTATTGTGCTGTGCGTTGCCAGGTCGCTATCACAGATCAGCCTGGCGACATATAAATCTGTAGTCTTTATGGTTCAACTATGAACATTACTCCCTATCTTCCTTGTGAATTAGGGCAAGTAGTATTCCCCAGTTAAGCGGCAGCACTCCGGCCTGGTGGCACTCAAGGACAAACCTCATCCCATTTGAAAGTGACACTCTTGTTTAAACAAATTTATCATTGAACATGACATATGATAGAAGCTGTAGTTTCAACGGGATTGCCAACTATACAACATGAACTTGGTAAGGTTGGACGTGGAAAATCACTCAATGGCAGCATTGCATAATGACTGAGAACAGACTTTTCATTAAACCATGTTTCAGTTACAAGAGCCTTCGAAGAGGAAAACATTGAATATAAAGTGTCTATTATTCTCAAGTGTTTGATAACTGTTGGCATGTAACATTCCAAGTGTAAATTGACAATTGTCAACTTATTGTCACAAGAAAACAATACCAGTTCCCCAAAAACAACTCTCAAAGTTTCTTATACAAATATGGAAAGTAGTTTGATGCCATTCTGTGCAGGAGTTTAGAAATAAAACCAAGAATCAACTTCAACTTATGAGCACTAATTCAATGCTGAAACAAAATTGTTCATGGTTAAAAATATTAGTGTCATTCTGTAAACAATTCCTGAGAGTATCTTTTCAGTGCAGAAGAGAATCAAAAGTTGCTCGGAATTCTGCTGCAAAAGAGAGAGATTTCATAATCTTTTGAACTAGCGTACTTACTAAGAGAAGTAAGGAAAGGAACAGTTCAAAACAAATACAAAACTAATAAATTTGTTTCTTTGGATCTTTGGAGAGAAGGATGAGTTTTAAATTCCATTAACCTTACAGAGGTCAGTACCAAAGTGTCAAAGGTGAATTTAAATATAGAAATTAGCTATTTTCTGTCAGTTGGAGTCTGCTGAAGATGAAGATTTGAAACACGTCAAGGTAAAACTTATCTGTTATACAGTCACTTTTACCCAACTCAAACTTGATGGTTGGTTTCCAAAGTTATTAACAGGTCAGGTGGTAAGAGACTTTTGAACCAGCTCCAGTGACTTTTTTAGGTACAGTATTTCAAAATGGCAAGCAAAACTTCTTGCGACTCTGTTGTTTTCAGTAAAGAGAATTTTAATTTTCTCCATGATCAAGGGAAATCCTTGAACACGTTCCATATTATTTGTTTGTGTCCATGAGGAATCTTTGAATGGTGAGCAAGAAAAGATGAAGTCTGACTTTTTGACTACAGAGCAGTTTTACTTCACAATTGATGTACAGTGAATATGGCTCAGTGTTGCCAAATGTTAACATGAATAACATCAGGGGGGGGGGATTCAAAACCAATGAAGACTCTGAGCAATATGTACACAATTGGTGAGGACGTCCCCACAAACTTTTTTTTGAACAAGGAATATTCAAGCTTCCAAATCGTTGCCAAAGTGTGTAGAGTGTCAAGAAGGCTATGTGTATATGTTTAATCAATATATTAAACAAATTCTTTTTAAATTTGTATCACACTTGTATTAAACAATTTTCCCTTTTTTTTTTATTAAAAAGAGAAAAGTACATTGAGATGTTTTATCACGTTGTTGAGCATCACTGATCTGCTTGTGTTATACATCAGTGCTCTTGTTCTTATCCTAGAACTATCACCATTGAAAATGTGTTAATAAACAAGTTGAGGTTATGTTACCTGAAATAATAAAACTTTTACATTTAGTGAAGTACAGGCCTCAATGTTGAAAGGAATAACTAGTGACAAAAGTAGTTCAACAAGTGTGATACAAAGAAGAAGTCATTTTAGAGGTAACAGTGTACCAATTATAAACATCACATTAAAACTAATTATAAAGGTAACTCACGCAGCCACGCAGTGTGCCGCCGTCAACACCACCTGCATGTGTATGAGTGCGCCACCACACTGGTACACGTTCAGCTTCTCCGGACTCTTGTCCAGGACCTCTTCGCGCAGCACGGCCACCATCCAAGGAAACTCGCCGAACTGTGCCTCGTTATCACTGCCACCAGTTATCCGGAAACCAACCCCGTCTGGGTTACGGCGTCCACAGCCTCCTGCAGGTCTTGGTGCAGGTTTTGGTGTTATTGGTTCAGCTACTCTGTTCGGGGGTTGGCAGCACACGTCCAGGTAGTTGGGGCATGGTCCGTCCTTTAACCTGCAACACGCAACACCTCATCTCTACTCTGTCATTAAATTAGCTTCTATCTATGAGTATATGCTTCACTTAGAAACTTATAGATAGCATTTTTGGAGTGTAAATTAATAGAAATGCTGTTGTGTTTAAAACACTGTAACTTTGATCTATTCAAATCACATCAATTTCTCTGTCTGTTCTGAAAAAAACTATTCTTAGAAGTCACTATTCTTCTATCCACTTGATGCTAATCAAGATAAACGTTAACAGAAATTGTCTTGTTACTTGCTTCCTTGTAAGTAGAAGGGAATACACTAGCATAAAGTGATAGTCAAATGTTTTTTGATATACTTGATATGTAAGTTAATCATTCTGAACACATATTTGGTAATGTAAGGTAAATTTACAATTCGTTGCCATGCCAACAAACACTCTAAGTACTTACAGTACAATTAGCAAATGACTTCAAGTAAACAATCTGTTGCAAAATTCATTAACAAAAGAGCGTATAAGAAGGCTTTGTCCTTTCATTTGTTCACGTCTGCAATTAATTTTTTCTTAATGTTCATTAAAATATTGAGAAGCAAATTTGATTTATTATTGTTTTTTTTAGTTTTGTTCAAGCATTTCAAAGAGTCATTAGCTAATCACGAACTGTAAGTTACTTACCAGATCTCGTATTCCCAATATACATTCTCGACTTGATAAGTATAACATACAGTTCTTAGTACGCAAAATACTATTAAAAGCTGGTTGCTATGTGAAACAATTGAAATTTAGTCCTCTCAGCATGGGGAGCAGTAAACAATAAAGGTTTAAGTATTTTAAAAATGATACAAATAATATAAATAGCATTAATTGTGAGTCTTAACGAGATTCTGTCCAGTAAGTTGATGTCTATCTTTCACAGTTTACAAAAGTGCAGCTCTATAAAAGTTTGGGATGTAATGATTGAAATTTGGTATCATTATACTTTTTACTTTCTCTACTTGTACTATATTCACAGTGTATAGAGATTTCAACGGAAATATATGTTGTGGGACCCCATTAAATATCCATGTGTGGGCAGCATAGCCCAAAAACAAAACGGCCGTTAAATACCAAACTTGGCATTTAAGTTGAGTATCTTCCAAAGACGTAACATGAATATATTCAAGAAAATCCCCCCACCTCCAACTACCCTTTACATGGTACATTCTCTCAAAAATAACAAATGATTTTGATTAAAATATCTTATGTTTAAGATAATAGTTTCAATCTTTCTTCTCATTTGTTTACTCCTGGCAAGTAAAGAGATTGGAATTTCAATTGTTTCACATAGCAAACAGCTTTTAAACGATGAGACTATCACTTTAGCCTGTGCAGTTTCTTATTTCCCTTCTACTTACAAGGAAGCTAGTAATAACACTAATTCTGCTTATGTTGATTATCATGATGTAGATAACAGATTAATGTTCTGAGTAAAAGATTTGTTCACCGAACAGCTAGAGGACATCATGTGAATAGAACACGTTAGATTTTCCCCTTCCACTTATAAGGAACCAAGTAATAAGACAATTTCCGTTAATGTTTATCTCAATTAGCATAAAATAGAAGAATGAGCTTTTTAACAATAATTTGTTACAGCGATGTAGAGAAAGTCATGGAGTACATCAGATTTTTTCTACATAATTTACTTGGCTAGTCCATTTTAAGTGCTCAAACATAAATACTCGCAGAAGTTTTGCATCTAAGGATGTTATTTGTAAGTTATAGGATTTTTGAAATTTACAGTTGTATAAATTAATAGAAATGCTGTTGTGTTTAAAACACTGTAACTCTGATCTCTTCAAATCACATCAATTTCTCTGTCTGTTCTGAAAAAAACACTATTCTTAGAAAAAACTACTCTTCTTATTTACTTCATTCCAATTGAGAAAAAATTATCAGAAATAGTCTTATTACTTGTTTCCTTGTAAGTAGAAGTGAAATAAGGGAGTACCATAGGTTAAAGTGATAGTCACATGTTTTAAAACCTGCATGTGAAACAATTGAAATTGAGTTCTCTCTGAATGGAAAGAATTAAATGATTAAGGAATTGCATTCGAAAACAAGGTTCCAGTATTTTAAAATGGAAACCAATTACAAGGAATACCTCAGAACTGGTAATGTCTAGATAAAAGCTGTATGTAACATTGTGCGCTTTAGAAAGCTTTACTCTTTGTGGAGAAACTTTATGTCCATGTTTTATGCTCTATCAGTTACACAAACGTCATTCAGACTCAAGAACATTTCCATATAAAGTTAATAATATGATGAAAGATTTCAAATACAATTAACCTCAATAAGTAAAAATAAACATCAGAGAAACAAAACCCTTTAACGCCTCTTGTTTGATATCTACACCCTGAAAGAAATAAATACTCAAGATATCAAAACAAATGCAACAGAATTAGTGACACACACAACTGTGTTTAGCTTTTCAAAACAGAGTTATTTTGATGTAAGTATACAAACCAGTAACTAGAAACGTTACGTTACTGGTATACAGCTACAGTAGGGACAGGATCAGGGTCAATGTTACATGTGTTCAGATGAGGGATATATCACACAGAATCTAGCAACACAGGGACAGACAGGATCTAGTAACACGGTGACAGACAGGATCTAGTAACACGGGGACATTCAGGATCTAGTAACACGGGGACAGACATGACCTAGTAACACAGGGACAGACATGATCTAATGACACGGCGACACACACAACTGAGTTTAGCTTTTCAAAACAGAGTTATTTTGATGTAAGTATACAAACAAGTAACTAGAAACATTACGTTACTGGTATACAGCTACAGTAGGGACAGGATCAGGGTCAATGTTACATGTGTTCAGATGAGGGATATGTCACACAGGCTATAGCAACAAAGGGACAGACAGATCAAGTAACATGGGGACAGACAGGATCTAGTAACACGGGGACAGACAGCATCTAGCAACACGGGGACAGACAGGATCTAGTAACTCGGGGACAGACAGCATCTAGTAACACGGGGACAGACAGCATCTAGTAACACGGGGACAGATAGGATTTAGTAACACCGGGACAGACAGGATCTAGTAACACAGGGACAGACAGGATCTAGCAACACGGGGACAGACAGGATCTAGCAACACGGGGACAGACAGGATCTAGTAACACGGGACAGACAGGATCTAGTAACACGGGGACAGACAGGATCTAGTAACACGGGGACAGACAGGATCTAGTAAAACGGTGACAAACAGGATCTAGTAACACGGGGAATGACAGGATCTAGTAACACAGGGACCGACAGGATCTAGTAACACGGGGACAGACATGATCTAGTAACACAGGGACAAACATGATCTAGTAACACAAGGACAGATATGATGTAGTAACACAGGAACAGACAACATCTAGTAACAGGGACAGACATGACCTAGTAACACAGGGACAGACATGATCTAATGACACGGTGACACACACAACTGAGTTTAGCTTTTCAAAACAGAGTTATTTTGATGTAAGTATACAAACAAGTAACTAGAAACATTACGTTACTGGTATACAGCTACAGTAGGGACAGGATCAGGGTCAATGTTACCTGTGTTCAGATGAGGGAAATATCACACAGAATCTAGCAACACAGGGACAGACAGGATCTAGTAACACGGTGACAGACAGGATCTAGTAACACGGGGACAGTCAGGATCTAGTAACACGGTGACAGACAGGATCTAGTAACACATGGAGGGACAGGATCTAATAACACGGTAACAGATTGGATCTAGTAACACAGGGACGGACAGGATTTAGTAACACAGTGACAGACAGGATCTAGTAACACGGTGACAGACAGGAACTAAAAACACGGTGAGCGACAGGATCTAGTAACACAGTGACAGACAGGATCTGGTAACACAGGGAGGGACAGGATCTAGTAACACGGGGACAGACAGGATCTAGTAACACGGTCACAGACAGGATCTAGTAACACAGGGAGGGACAGGATCTAGTAACACAGGGAGTGACTGGATCTAGTAACACGGTGACAGACAGGATCTAGCAACACGGGGACAGACGGGATCTAGTAACACGGGGACAGACAGATACTAGTAACACGGTGACAGACAGAATCTAGTAACACGGGGACAGACAGGATCTAGTAACACGGGGACAGACTGGATTTAGTAACACCGGGACAGACAGGATCTAGTAACACGGGGACAGACAGGATTTAGTAACACGGGGAAAGACAGGATCTAGTAACACGGGGACAGACAGGATCAAGTAACACGGGGAAAGACAGGATCTAGTAACACGGGGACAGACAGGATCTAATAACACGGGGACAGACAGAATCTAATAACACTGCGACAGACAGGATCAAGTAACACGGGGACAGACAGGATCTAGTAACAGGGTGACAGACAGGATCTAGTAACACGGTGACAGACAGGATCTAGTAACACGGGGACAGACAGATACTAGTAACACGGTGACAGACACATACTACTAACACGGGGACAGACAGGATCTCGTAACACGGTGACAGACAGGATCTAGTAACACGGTGACAGATAGGATCTAGTAACACGGGGACAGACAGGATCTAGTAACACGGTGACAGACAGGATCTAGTAACACGGGGACAGACAGGATCTAGTAACACGGTGACAGACAGATACTAGTAACACAAGGACAGGCAGGATCTAGTAACACGGGGACAGACAGGATCTAGTAACACGGGGACAGGCAGGATCTAGTAACACGGTGACAGACAGATACTAGTAACACAAGGACAGGCAGGATCTAGTAACACGGGGACAGACAGATACTAGTAACACGGGGATAGACAGGATATAGTAACACGGTGACAGACAGGATCTAGTAACACAAGGACAGGCAGGATCTAGTAACACGGGGACAGACAGGATCTAGTAACGCGGTGACAGACAGATACTAGTAACACGGGGACAGACAGATACTAGTAACACAAGGACAGGCAGGATCTAGTAACACGGGGACAGACAGATACTAGTAACACGGGGACAGACAGATACTAGTAACACAAGGACAGACAGGATCTAGTAACACGGGGACAGACAGATACTAGTAACACGGGGACAGACAGATACTAGTAACACAAGGACAGACAGGATCTAGTAACACGGGGACAGACAGATACTAGTAACACGGGGACAGACAGATACTAGTAACACAAGGACAGACAGGATCTAGTAACACGGGACAGACAGATACTAGTAACACGGGGACAGACAGATACTAGTAACACGGGGACAGACAGATACTAGTAACACGGTGACAGACAGATACTAGTAACACGGGGACAGACAGATACTAGTAACACGGGGACAGACAGATACTAGTAACACAAGGACAGACAGGATCTAATAACACGGGGACAGACAGGATCTAGTAACACGGGGACAGGCAGGATCTAGTAACACGGGGACAGACAGGATCTAGTAACACGGGGACAGACAGGATCTAGTAACACGGTGACAGACAGATACTAGTAACACAAGGACAGGCAGGATCTAGTAACACGGGGACAGACAGATACTAGTAACACGGGGACAGACAGGATATAGTAACACGGTGACAGACAGGATCTAGTAACACAAGGACAGGCAGGATCTAGTAACACGGGGACAGACAGTATCTAGTAACGCGGTGACAGACAGATACTAGTAACACGGGGACAGACAGATACTAGTAACACAAGGACAGGCAGGATCTAGTAACACGGGGACAGACAGGATCTAGTAACACGGGGACAGACAGGATCTAGTAACACGGTGACAGATAGGATATAGTAACACGGGGACAGACAGGATCTAGTAACACGGTGACAGACAGATACTAGTAACACGGGGACAGACAGGATCTAGAAACACGGTGACAGACAGATACTAGTAACACAGGGACAGACATGATCTAGTAACACGGGGACAGACAGGATCTAGTAACACGGTGACAGACAGATACTAGTAACACGGGGACAGACAGGATCTAGTAACGCGGTGACAGACAGAATCTAGTAACACAGTGACAGACAGGATCTAGTAACACGGTGACAGACAGGATCTAGTAACACGGTGACAGACAGATACTAGTAACACGGGGACAGACAGAATCTAGTAACACGGGGACAGACATGATCTAGTAACACAGTGACAGACAGGATCTAGTAACACGGTGACAGACAGGATGTAGTAACACAGGGACAGACAGGATCTAGCAACACGGTGACAGACAGGATGTAGTAACACAGGGACAGACAGGATCTAGTAACACGGGGACAGACAGATACTAGTAACACGGGGACAGAGAGATACTAGTAACACAGGGACAGACAGATACTAGTAACACAGGGACAGACAGATACTAGTAACACAGGGACAGACAGATACTAGTAACACGGGGACAGACAGATACTAGTAACACAAGGACAGACAGATACTAGTAACACAGGGACAGACAGATACTAGTAACACAGGGACAGACAGATACTAGTAACCCAGGGACAGACAGATACTAGTAACACGGGGACAGACAGATACTAGTAACACAAGGACAGACAGGATCTAGTAACACGGGGACAGACAGGATCTAGTAACACGGGGACAGGCAGGATCTAGTAACACGGGGACAGACAGGTTCTAGTAACACGGGGACAGACAGGATCTAGTAACACGGGGACAGACAGGATCTCGTAACACGGTGACAGATAGGATCTAGTAACACGGGGACAGACAGGATCTCGTAACACGGTGACAGACAGGTTCTAGTAACACGGGGACAGACAGGTTCTAGTAACACGGGGACAGACAGGATCTCGTAACACGGTGACAGACAGGATCTAGTAACACGGTGACAGATAGGATCTAGTAACACGGGGACAGACAGGATCTAGTAACACGGTGACAGACAGGATCTAGTAACACGGGGACAGACAGGATCTAGTAACACGGTGACAGACAGATACTAGTAACACAAGGACAGGCAGGATCTAGTAACACGGGGACAGACAGATACTAGTAACACGGGGACAGACAGGATATAGTAACACGGTGACAGACAGGATCTAGTAACACAAGGACAGGCAGGATCTAGTAACACGGGGACAGACAGTATCTAGTAACGCGGTGACAGACAGATACTAGTAACACGGGGACAGACAGATACTAGTAACACAAGGACAGGCAGGATCTAGTAACACGGGGACAGACAGGATCTAGTAACACGGGGACAGACAGGATCTAGTAACACGGTGACAGATAGGATATAGTAACACGGGGACAGACAGCATCTAGTAACACGGTGACAGACAGATACTAGTAACACGGGGACAGACAGGATCTAGTAACACGGTGACATACAGATACTAGTAACACAGGGACAGACATGATCTAGTAACACGGGGACAGACAGGATCTAGTAACACGGTGACAGACAGATACTAGTAACACGGGGACAGACAGGATCTAGTAACGCGGTGACAGACAGAATCTAGTAACACAGTGACAGACAGGATCTAGTAACACGGTGACACACAGGATCTAGTAACACGGTGACAGACAGATACTAGTAACACGGGGCCAGACAGAATCTAGCAACACGGGGACAGACATGATCTAGTAACACGGTGACAGACAGGATCTAGTAACACGGTTACAGACAGGATGTAGTAACACAGGGACAGACAGGATCTAGCAACACGGTGACAGACAGGATGTAGTAACACAGGGACAGACAGGATCTAGTAACACGGGGACAGACAAATACTAGTAACACGGGGACAGACAGATACTAGTAACACAGGGACAGACAGAAACTAGTAACACAGGGACAGACAGATACTAGTAACACGGGGACAGAGAGATACTAGTAACACAGGGACAGACAGATACTAGTAACACAGGGACAGACAGATACTAGTAACACAGGGACAGACAGATACTAGTAACTCAGGGACAGACAGATACTAGTAACACGGTGACAGACAGATACTAGTAACACGGGGACAGACAGGATCTAGTAACACGGTGACAGACAGATACTAGTAACACGGGGACAGACAGGATCTAGTAACACGGTGACAGACAGATACTAGTAACACGGTGACAGACAGATACTAGTAACACAGGGACAGACAGATACTAGTAACACAGGGACATACAGATACTAGTAACACGGGGACAGACAGATACTAGTAACACGGGGACAGACAGATACTAGTAACACGTGGACAGACAGATACTAGTAACACAGGGACAGACAGATACTAGTAACACGGGGACAGACAGATACTAGTAACACGGGGACAGACAGATACTAGTAACACGGGGACAGACAGATACTAGTAACACGGTGACAGACAGATACTAGTAACACGGGGACAGACAGATACTAGTAACACGGTGACAGACAGATACTAGTAACACGGGGACAGACAGATACTAGTAACACGGGGACAGACAGATACTAGTAACACGGGGACAGACAGATACTAGTAACACGGTGACAGACAGATACTAGTAACACGGTGACAGACAGATACTAGTAACACGGTGACAGACAGATACTAGTAACACGGGACAGACAGATATTAGTAACACGGGGACAGACAGATACTAGTAACACGGTGACAGACAGATACTAGTAACACGGTGACAGACAGATACTAGTAACACGGGGACAGACAGATACTAGTAACACGGGGACAGACAGATACTAGTAACACGGTGACAGACAGATACTAGTAACACGGGGACAGACAGATACTAGTAACACGGGGACAGACAGATACTAGTAACACGGTGACAGACAGATACTAGTAACACGGTGACAGACAGATACTAGTAACACGGTGACAGACAGATACTAGTAACACAGGACAGACAGATACTAGTAACACGGGGACAGACAGATACTAGTAACACGGTGACAGACAGATACTAGTAACACGGGGACAGACAGATACTAGTAACAAAGGACAGACAGATACTAGTAACACAGGGACAGATAGATACTAGTAACACAGGGACAGACAGATACTAGTAACACAGGGACAGACAGATACTAGTAACACGGGGACAGACAGATACTAGTAACAAAGGGACAGATAGATACTAGTAACACGGGGACAGACAGATACTAGTAACACGGGGACAGACACGATCTGGTAACACGGGGACAGACAGATACTAGTAACACGGGGACAGACAGATACTAGTAACACGGGGACAGACACGATCTAGTAACACGGGGACAGACAGGATCTAGTAACACGGGGACAGACAGATACTAGTAACACGGGGACAGACACATACTACTAACACGGGGACAGACACATACTACTAACACGGGGACATACAGGATCTCGTAACACGGTGACAGACAGGATCTAGTAACACGGGGACAGACAGGATCTAGTAACACGGGGACAGACAGATACTAGTAACACGGGACAGATACGATCTAGTAACACGGTGACAGACAGGATCTAGTAACACGGTGACAGACAGGATCTAGTAACACGATGACAGACAGATACTAGTAACACGGTGACAGACAGGATCTAGTATCACGGTGACAGACAGGGTCTAGTAACACGGTGACAGACAGATACTAGTAACACGGTGACAGACAGGATCTAGTAACACGGTGACAGACAGGATCTAGTAACACGGGGACAGACAGATACTAGTAACACGGGACAGATACGATCTCGTAACACGGTGACAGACAGGTTCTAGTAACACGGGGACAGACACGATCTAGTAACACGGGGACAGACAGATACTAGTAACACGGGGACGGACAGATATTAGTAACACAGGGACAGACAGGATCTAGTAACACGGGGACAGACAGATACTAGTAACACGGGACAGATACGATCTAGTAACACGGTGACAGACAGGATCTAGTAACACGGTGACAGACAGGATCTAGTAACACGGTGACACACAGGATCTAGTAACACGGTGACAGACACGATCTAGTATCACAGGGACAGAGAGGATCTAGTAACACAGGGACCGAGAGGATCTATTTACACAGGGACAGAGAGCACCTAGTTAGACAGGGACAGAGAGTATCTAGTAACACAGGGACAGAGAGGATCTAGTAAAACAGGGACAGAGAGGATCTAGTAACACGGGGACAGAGAGGATCTAGTAACACAGGGACAGACAGGATTTAGTAACACAGGGACAGAGAGGATCTAGTAACATGAGAACAGACAGGTGCAAGTAAGACCAGAACAGACATGATCTAGTAACACAGGGACCGAGAGGATCTAGTAACACAGGGACAGAGAGTATCTAGTAACACGGGGGAGAGAGAGGATCTAGTAACATGAGAACAGACTGGTGCAAGTAAGACCAGAACAGACATGATCTAGTAACACAGGGACCGAGATGATCTAGTTACACAGGGACAGAGAGTATCTAGTAACACAGGGACAGAGAGGATCTAGTAACATGAGAACAGACAGGTGCAAGTAAGACCAGAACAGACATGATCTAGTAACACAGGGACCGAGAGGATCTAGTTACACAGGGACAGAGAGTATCTAGTAACACAGGGACAGAGAGGATCTAGTAACACGGGGACAGAGAGGATCTAGTAACACAGGGACAGAGAGGATCTAGTTACACAGGGACAGAGAGTATCTAGTAACACGGGGACAGAGAGGATCTAGTTACACAGGGACAGAGAGTATCTAGTTACACAGGGACAGAGAGGATCTAGTAACACAGGGACCGAGAGGATCTAGTTACACAGGGACAGAGAGGATCTAGTAACACAGGGACCGAGAGGATCTAGTTACACAGGGACAGAGAGTATCTAGTAACACGGGGACAGAGAGGATCTATTAACACGGGGACAGAGAGGATCTAGTTACACAGGGACAGAGAGGATCTAGTTACACAGGGACAGAGAGTATCTAGTAACACGGGGACAGAGAGGATCTAGTTACACAGGGACAGAGAGGATCTAGTAACACGGGGACAGGCTAGTACAAATAACACAGGGACAGACAGGTACAAGTAACACGGAGAGAGACAGTATCTAGTAACACAAGGACCGAGAGGATCTAGTTACACAGGGACAGAGAGTATCTAGTAACACAGGGACAGAGAGGATCTAGTAACACGGGGATAGAGAGGATCTAGTAACACAGGGACAGAGAGGATCTAGTTACACAGGGACAGAGAGAATCTAGTAACACGGGGACAGAGAGAATCTAGTTACACAGGGACAGAGAGGATCTAGTAACACAGGGACAGAGAGGATCTAGTTACACAGGGACAGAGAGAATCTAGTAACACGGGGACAGAGAGAATCTAGTTACACAGGGACAGAGAGTATCTAGTTACACAGGGACAGAGAGTATCTAGTTACACAGGGATAGAGAGGATCTAGTAACACAGGGACAGAGAGGATCTAGTTACACAGGGACAGAGAGTATCTAGTAACACGGGGACAGAGAGGATCTAGTTACACAGGGACAGAGAGTATCTAGTTACACACGGACAGAGAGTATCTAGTAACACAGGGACAGAGAGGATCTAGTAACACGGGGATAGAGAGGATCTAGTAACACAGGGACAGAGAGGATCTAGTTACACAGGGACAGAGAGTATCTAGTAACACAGGGACAGAGAGTATCTAGTAACACGGGGACAGAGAGGATCTAGTAACACGGGGACAGGCTAGTACAAATAACACAGGGACAGACAGGTACAAGTAACACGGAGAGAGACAGTATCTAGTAACACAAGGACCGAGAGGATCTAGTTACACAGGGACAGAGAGTATCTAGTAACACAGGGACAGAGAGGATCTAGTAACACGGGGATACTGAGGATCTAGTAACACAGGGACAGAGAGGATCTAGTTACACAGGGACAGAGAGGATCTAGTAACACGGGGACAGAGAGGATCTAGTAACACAGGGACAGAGAGGATCTAGTTACACAGGGACAGAGAGTATCTAGTAACACGGGGACAGAGAGGATCTAGTTACACAGGGACAGAGAGTATCTAGTTACACAGGGACAGAGAGGATCTAGTAACACAGGGACCGAGAGGATCTAGTTACACAGGGACAGAGAGGATCTAGTAACACAGGGACCGAGAGGATCTAGTTACACAGGGACAGAGAGTATCTAGTAACACGGGGACAGAGAGGATCTATTAACACGGGGACAGAGAGGATCTAGTTACACAGGGACAGAGAGGATCTAGTTACACAGGGACAGAGAGTATCTAGTAACACGGGGACAGAGAGGATCTAGTTACACAGGGACAGAGAGGATCTAGTAACACGGGGACAGGCTAGTACAAATAACACAGGGACAGACAGGTACAAGTAACACGGAGAGAGACAGTATCTAGTAACACAAGGACCGAGAGGATCTAGTTACACAGGGACAGAGAGTATCTAGTAACACAGGGACAGAGAGGATCTAGTAACACGGGGATAGAGAGGATCTAGTAACACAGGGACAGAGAGGATCTAGTTACACAGGGACAGAGAGAATCTAGTAACACGGGGACAGAGAGAATCTAGTTACACAGGGACAGAGAGTATCTAGTTACACAGGGACAGAGAGTATCTAGTTACACAGGGATAGAGAGGATCTAGTAACACAGGGACAGAGAGGATCTAGTTACACAGGGACAGAGAGTATCTAGTAACACGGGGACAGAGAGGATCTAGTTACACAGGGACAGAGAGTATCTAGTTACACAGGGACAGAGAGTATCTAGTAACACAGGGACAGAGAGGATCTAGTAACACGGGGATAGAGAGGATCTAGTAACACAGGGACAGAGAGGATCTAGTTACACAGGGACAGAGAGTATCTAGTAACACAGGGACAGAGAGTATCTAGTAACACGGGGACAGAGAGGATCTAGTAACACGGGGACAGGCTAGTACAAATAACACAGGGACAGACAGGTACAAGTAACACGGAGAGAGACAGTATCTAGTAACACAAGGACCGAGAGGATCTAGTTACACAGGGACAGAGAGTATCTAGTAACACAGGGACAGAGAGGATCTAGTAACACGGGGATAGTGAGGATCTAGTAACACAGGGACAGAGAGGATCTAGTTACACAGGGACAGAGAGAGTATCTAGTAACACGGGGACAGAGAGGTTCTAGTAACACGGGGACAGAGAGTATCTAGTTACACAGGGACAGAGAGGATCTAGTAATACATGGACCGAGAGGATCTAGTTACACAGGGACAGAGAGGATCTAGTAACACAGGGACCGAGAGGATCTAGTTACACAGGGACAGAGACTATCTAGTAACACGGGGACAGAGAGGATCTAGTAACATGGGGACCGAGAGGATCTAGTAACACGGGGACAGAGAGGATCTAGTTACACAGGGACAGAGAGTATCTAGTAACACGGGGACAGAGAGGTTCTAGTAACACAGGGACAGAGAGTATCTAGTTACACAGGGACAGAGAGGATCTAGTAACACATGGACCGAGAGGATCTAGTTACACAGGGACAGAGAATATCTAGTAACACAGGGACCGAGAGGATCTAGTTACACAGGGACAGAGACTATCTAGTAACACGGGGACAGAGAGGATCTAGTAACATGGGGACCGAGAGGATCTAGTAACACGGGGACAGAGAGGATCTAGTTACACAGGGACAGAGAGGATCTAGTTACACAGGGATAGAGAGTATCTAGTAACACGGGGACAGAGAGGATCTAGTTACACAGGGACAGAGAGTATCTAGCAACACGGGGACAGAGAGTATCTAGTAACACGGGAACAGAGAGGATCTAGTAACACGGGGACAGGCTAGTACAAATAACACAGGGACAGACAGGTACAAGTAACACGGAGACAGACAGGATCTAGTAACACAAGGACCGAGAGAATCTAGTAACACAGAGACAGAGAGTATCTAGTAACACAGGGACAGAGAGTATCTAGTAACACGGGGAGAGAGAGGATCTAGTAACATTGGGAGAGAGATGATCTAGTAACACGGGGAGAGAGAGGATCTAGTAACACGGGGACAGGCTAGTACAAATAAAACAGGGACAGACAGGATCTACTAACACAGGGACAGACCGGTACAAGTAACACGGAGACAGAGAGGATCTAGTAACATGGGGACAGAGAGTATCTAGTAACACAGGGACAGACAGGATCTAGTAACACAAGGACCGAGAGGATCTAGTAACATGGGGACAGAGAGTATCTAGTAACACAGGGACAGAGAGTATCTAGTAACACAGGGACAGACAGGATCTAGTAACACAAGGACCGAGAGGATCTAGTAACATGGGGACAGAGAGTATCTAGTAACACAGGGACAGAGAGGATCTAGTAACACGGGGACAGAGTATCTAGTAACATGGGGACAGAGAGTATCTAGTAACACAGGGACAGAGAGGATCTAGTAACACGGAGACAGAGAGGATCTAGTAACACGGGGACAGAGAGGATCTAGTAACACGGAGACAGAGAGGATCTAGTAACACGGAGACAGAGAGGATCTAGTAACACGGGGACAGAGAGTATCTAGTAACATGGGGACAGAGAGGATCTAGTAACACGGAGACAGAGAGGATCTAGTAACACGGAGACAGAGAGGATCTAGTAACACGGAGACAGAGAGGATCTAGTAACACGGAGACAGAGAGGATCTAATAACACAGGGACAGAGGGGATCTAGTAACACAGGGACAGAGAGGATCTAGTAACACGGAGACAGAGAGGATCTAGTAACACGGCGACAGAGAGGATCTAGTAACATGGAGACAGAGAGGATCTAGTAACATGGAGACAGAGAGGATCTAGTAACATGGGGACAGAGAGTATCTAGTGACACAGGGACAGAGAGGATCTAGTAACACGGGGACAGGCTAGTACAAAGAACACAGGGACTGACAGGTACTAGTAACACAGGGACTGACAAGATCTAGTAACAAGGGGACAAACAGGTTCTCCTAATATGACAGACAGGTACTAGAAACAAAGGCACAGGGAGGTTCTACCAACAGAGGGATACGCAGGTTATAGCAACTTAGGGACTGGCATGTTCTAGGAAAACAAAGAATGGTTCTAGAAACTTGGTGACATACAGGTCTAGTAACAAAGGGGCAAACAGGTTCTAGAAACATGGGGAGTGGCTAGTTCTAGCGACAAGAGGACAGGCAGGTTATAGCAACACGGGCACAGGCATGAACTAAAGAAACACAGGCACTGGCATGTACTAGAAACACGGGAGTGAATGGTTCTAGTAAAACAGGGACAGACAGGTTCAAGAAACACAGGGACACACATGTTCTAGCAGCACGGGGACAGATAGGTTCTAGCAACATGGGGACAGGCATGAACAAGGTACACAGGGAAAGACAGGCACTAGTAACACGGGGATTGACAGGCTCTAGCAAAATGCAACACCACATAACCAGACTCTAGCAACATGGAACACCAGCACAGCCAGGCTCTAGCAACATGGTAAACTAAAAAGCCAAGGTTATAGATACATGGAACAGTAGCACAGACAGACTCTAGTAACATGGAACAGTAGCACAGACAAGCTCTAGCTACATGGAACAGTAGCACAGACAAGCTCTAGCAACATAGAACACTAGCACAGCCTAGCTCTAGCTACATGGAACAGGAGCACAGACAGGCTCTAATTAATGTAACACTACCCCAGCCAGCCTCTAGCTACATGGAAGAGTAGCACAGACAAGCTCTATCAACATGGAACACTAGCACAGACATGCTCTAGCAACATAGAACACTAGCACAGCCAAGCTCTAGCTACATGGAACACCAGCACAGCCAGGTTCTAGCAACATGGTAAACTAAAAGCCAAGGTTATAGCTACATGGAACAGTAGCACAGACAAACTTTAGTAACATGGAACAGTAGCACAGACAAGCTCTAGCTACATGTAATACTAGCACAGACAAGATCTATCTACATGGAACAGTGGCACAGACAAGCTCTATCCACATGGAACACTAGCACAGACAAGCTCTATCTACATGGAACAGTAGCACAGACAAGATCTATCTACATGGAACTGTAGCACAGACAAGATCTAGCTACATGGAACAGTAGTACAGACAGGCTCTATCTACATGGAACAGTAGCACAGGCAAGCTCTAGCTACATGTAAAACTAGCACAGACAAGATCTATCTACATGGAACTGTAGCACAGACAAGATCTAGCTACATGTAACAGTAGTACAGACAGGCTCTATCTACAAGGAACAGTAGCACAGACAGGCTCTATCTACATGAAACAATAGCACAGACAGGTTCTATCTACATGGAACAGTAGTACAGCCAGGCTCTATCTACAAGGAACAGTAGCACAGACAGGCTCTATCTACAAGGAACAGTAGCACAGACAGGCTCTATCTACATGGAACAGTAGCACAGACAGGCTCTATCTACAAGGAACAGTAGTACAGACAGGCTGTATCTACATGGAACAGTAGTACAGACAAGCTCTTTCTACATGGAACACTAGCACAGACAAGCTTTATCTACATGGAACAGTAGCACAGACAAGATCTATCTACATGGAACTGTAGCACAGACAAGCTCTAGCTACATGGAACAGTAGTACAGACAGGCTCTATCTACATGGAACAGTAGCACAGACAAGCTCTAGCTACATGTAAAACTAGCACAGACAGGCTCTATCTACATGAAACAATAGCACAGACAGGTTCTATCTACATGGAACAGTAGTACAGCCAGGCTCTATCTACAAGGAACAGTAGCACAGACAGGCTCTATCTACAAGGAACAGTAGCACAGACAGGCTCTATCTACAAGGAACAGTAGTACAGACAGGTTCTATCTACATGGAACAGTGGCACAGACAAGCTCTATCTACATGGAACAGTAGTACAGACAGGCTCTATCTTCCTGGAACAGTAGTACAGACAGGCTCTATCTACATGGAACAGTAGTACAGACAAGCTCTATCTTCCTGGAACAGTAGTACAGACAGGCTCTATCTTCCTGGAACAGTAGTACAGAAAAGCTCTATCTACATGGAACAGTAGTACAGACAGGCTCTATCTTCCTGGAACAGTAGCACAGACAAGCTCTATCTACATGGAACAGTAGTACAGACAAGCTCTATCTACATGGAACAGTAGTACAGACAAGCTCTATCTTCATGGAACAGTAGTACAGACAAGCTCTATCTACATGGAACAGTAGTACAGACAAGCTCTATCTTCCTGGAACAGTAGCACAGACAAGCTCTATCTACATGGAACAGTAGTACAGACAGGCTCTATCTACATGGAACAGTAGTGTACAGACAGGCTCTATCTACATCGAACAGTAGTACAGACAGGCTCTATCTACATGGAACAGCAGTACAGACAGGCTCTATCTACAAGGAACAGTAGCACAGACAAGCTCTATCTACATGGAACAGTAGCACAGACAAGCTCTAGCTACATGTAAAACTAGCACAGACAGGCTCTATCTACATGAAACAATAGCACAGACAGGCTCTATCTACATGGAACAGTAGTACAGACAAGCTCTATCTACATGGAACAGTAGTACAGACAGGCTCTATCTACATGGAACAGTAGTACAGACAGGCTCTATCTACATGGAACAGTAGTACAGACAGGCTCTATCTACATGGAACAGTAGTACAGACAGGCTCTATCTACATGGAACAGTAGTACAGACAGGCTCTATCTTCATGGAACAGTAGTACAGACAGGCTCTATCTTCATGGAACAGTAGTACAGACAGGCTCTATCTACATGGAACAGTAGTACAGACAGGCTCTATCTACAAGGAACAGTAGTACAGACAGGATCTATCTTCATGGAACAGTAGTACAGCCAGGCTCTATCTACATGGAACAGTAGTACAGACAGGCTCTATCTACATGAAACAGTAGCACAGCCAGGCTCTATCTACAAGGAACAGTAGCACAGACAGGCTCTATCTACATGGAACAGTAGTACAGACAGGCTCTATCTACAAGGAACAGTAGCACAGACAAGCTCTATCTACATGGAACAGTAGCACAGACAAGCTCTATCTACATGGAACAGTAGTACAGACAAGCTCTATCTACATGGAACAGTAGTACAGACAGGCTCTATCTTCATGGAACAGTAGTACAGACAGGCTCTATCTTCATGGAACAGTAGTACAGACAGGCTCTATCTACATGGAACAGTAGTACAGACAGGCTCTATCTTCATGGAACAGTAGTACAGACAGGCTCTATCTTCCTGGAAAAGTAGTACAGACAGGCTCTATCTACATGGAACAGTAGTACAGACAGACTCTATCTTCCTGGAACAGTAGCACAGACAGGCTCTATCTACAAGGAACAGTAGCACAGACAGGCTCTATCTACAAGGAACAGTAGTACAGACAGGCTCTATCTACATGGAACAGTAGCACAGACAGGCTCTATCTACAAGGAACAGTAGCACAGACAAGCTCTATCTACATGGAACAGTAGCACAGACAAGCTCTATCTACATGGAACAGTAGCACAGACAAGCTCTATCTACATGGAACAGTAGCACAGACAAGCTCTATCTACATGGAACATTAGTACAGACAGGATCTATCTTCATGGAACAGTAGTACAGACAGGCTCTATCTACATGGAACAGTAGTACAGACAGGATCTATCTTCATGGAACAGTAGTACAGACAGGCTCTATCTACATGGAACAGTAGTACAGACAGGATCTATCTTCATGGAACAGTAGTACAGACAAGATCTATCTTCATGGAACAGTAGTACAGCCAGGCTCTATCTACATGGAACAGTAGTACAGACAGGCTCCTTCTACATGGAACAGTAGTACAGACAGGCTCTATCTACATGGAACAGTAGTACAGACAGGCTCTATCTACATGGAACGGTAGCACAGACAGGCTCTATCTACATGGAACAGTAGTACAGACAAGCTTTATCTACATGGAACAGTAGCACAGACAAGATCTATCTTCATGGAACAGTAGTACAGCCAGGCTCTATCTACATGGAACAGTAGCACAGACAGGATCTATCTACATGGAACAGTAGTACAGCCAGGCTCTATCTACATGGAACAGTAGTAAAGCCAGGCTCTATCTACAAGGAACAGTAGTACAGACAAGCTCTATCTACATGGAACAGTAGTACAGACAGGCTCTATCTACATCGAACAGTAGTACAGACAGGATCTATCTACATGAAACAGTAGTACAGACAAGCTCTATCTTCATGGAACAGTAGTACAGACAAGCTCTATCTACATGGAACAGTAGTACAGACAAGCTCTATCTACATGGAACAGTAGCACAGACAGGCTCTATCTACATGAAACAGTAGTACAGAGAAGCTCTATCTACATGGAACAGTAGTACAGACAGGATCTATCTACATGAAACAGTAGTACAGACAAGCTCTATCTACATGGAACAGTAGTACAGACAGGATCTATCTACATGAAACAGTAGCACAGACAAGCTCTATCTACATGGAACAGTAGTACAGACAGGATCTATCTACATGAAACAGTAGTACAGACAAGCTCTATCTACATGGAACAGTAGCACAGACAAGCTCTATCTACATGGAACAGTAGCACAGACAGGCTCTATCTACATGGAACAGTAGTACAGACAGGCTCTATCTACATGGAACAGTAGTACAGACAGGCTCTATCTACAAGGAACAGTAGCACAGACAAGCTGTATCTACATGAAACAGTAGTACAGACAAGCTCTATCTACAAGGAACAGTAGTACAGACAGGATCTATCTTCATGGAACAGTAGTACAGACAGGCTCTATCTTCATGGAACAGTAGTAAAGACAGGCTGTATCTTCATGGAACAGTAGTACAGACAGGCTCTATCTTCATGGAACAGTAGTACAGACAGGCTGTATCTTCATGGAACAGTAGTACAGACAGGCTCTATCTTCATGGAACAGTAGTACAGACAGGCTGTATCTTCATGGAACAGTAGTACAGACAGGCTCTATCTTCATGGAACAGTAGTACAGACAGGCTGTATCTTCATGGAACAGTAGTACAGACAGGCTCTATCTTCATGGAACAGTAGTACAGACAGGATCTATCTTCATGAAACAGTAGTACAGACAAGCTCTATCTTCATGGAACAGTAGTACAGACAGGCTCTAGCTAAATGGAACACCAGCACAGGCAGGCTCTATCTAGATGGAACAGTAGTACAGACAGGCTCTAGCTAAATGGAACAGTAGCACAGACAGGCTCTATCTACATGGAACAGTAGCACAGCCAGGCTCTATCTACATGAAACAGTAGTACAGACAGGCTCTATCTACATGGAACAGTAGTACAGACAAGCTCTATCTACATGGAACAGTAGCACAGACAGGCTCTATCTTCAAGGAACAGTAGCACAGACAGGCACTATCTACATGGAACAGTAGCACAGACAAGCTCTATCTTCAAGGAACAGTAGTACAGACAGGCTCTATCTTCATGGAACAGTAGTACAGACAGGCTCTAGCTAAATGGAACACCAGCACAGACAGGCTCTATCTAGATGGAACAGTAGTACAGACAGGCTCTAGCTAAATGGAACAGTAGCACAGACAGGCTCTATCTACATGGAACAGTAGCACAGCCAGGCTCTATCTACATGGAACAGTAGTACATATAGCTCTATCTACATGGAACAGTAGCACAGACAGGCTCTATCTACATGGAACAGTAGTAGAGGCAAGATCTATCTACATGGAACACTAGCACAGACAAGCTCTATCTACATGGAACAGTAGTACAGGCAAGATCTATCTACATGGAACACTAGCACAGCCAGGCTCTAGCTACATGGAACACCAGCACATCCAGGCTGAAACTACATGCAACACCAGCACATACAGGCTCTAGCTACATGGAACACCAGCACATACAGGCTCTAGCTACATGGAACACCAGCACATCCAGGCTCTAGCTACATGGAACACCAGCACATACAGGCTCTAGCTACATGGAACACCAGCACATACAAGCTCTAGCTACATGGAACACCAGCACATACAGGCTCTAGCTACATGGAACACCAGCACATCCAGGCTCTAGGTACATGGAACGTCAGCACAGCCAGGCTGTAACTTCATGGAACACCAGCACAGCCAGGCTCTAGCTACATGGAACACCTGCACAGTCAGGCTCTAACTACATGAAACACCAGCACAGCCAGACTCTAGCTACATGGAACACCAGCACAGCCAGGCTCTATCTACATGGAACACCAGCACAGTCAGGCTCTAGCTACATGGAACACCAGCACAGCCAGACTCTAGCTACATGGAAGACCTGCACAGTAAGGCTCTAGCTACATGAAACACCAGCACAGCCAGGATCCAGCCACATGGAACATAAGTACAGCCAGGCTCAAGTTACATGGAACACCAGCACAGCGAGGCTATAGCTACATGGAACACCAGCACATCCAGGCTGTAACTACATGGAACACCAACACATACAGGCTCTAGCTACATGGAACACCAGCACATCCAGGCTCTAGCTACATGGAACATCAGCACATCCAGGCTCTAGCTACATGGAACACCAACACTTCCAGGCTCTAGTTACATGGTACACCAGCACATACAGGCTCTAGCTACATGGAACGTCAGCACATACAGGCTCTAGCTACATGGAACACCAGCACATACAGGCTCTAGCTACATGGAACACCAGCACATCCAGGCTCTAGCTACATGGAACACCAGAACATCCAGGCTCTAGCTACATGGAACGTCAGCACAGCCAGGCTGTAACTACATGGAACGTCAGCACATCCAGGCTGTAACTACATGGAACACCAGCACATACAGGCTCTAGCTACATGGAACACCAGCACAGTCAGGCTCTAGCTACATGAAACACGTGCACAGTCAGGCTCTAGCTACATGGAACACCTGCACAGTCAGGCTCTAGCTACATGAAACACCAGCACAGCCACACTCTAGCTACATGGAACACCAGCACAGCCAGGCTCTAGCTACATGAAACACCAGCACAGCCAGGCTCTAGCTACATGGTACACCAGCACAGTCAGGCTCTAGCTACATGGAACACCAGCACAGCCAGACTCTAGATACATGGAACACCTGCACAGTCAGGCTCTAGCTACATGAAACACCAGCACCGCCAGGATCCAGCCACATGGAACATAAGTACAGCCAGGCTCAATTTACATGGAACACCAGCACAGCGAGGCTCTAGCTACATGGAACGTCAGCACAGCCAGGCTCTAGCTACATGGAACACCAGCACAGCCAGGCTCTAGCTACATGGTACGTCAGCACATCCAGGCTCTAGTTACATGGAACACCAGCACAGCCAGGCTCTAGCTACATGGAACACCAGCACATCCAGGCTCTAGCCACATGGAACACCAACACATCCAGGCTCTAGCTACATGGTACACCAGCACATACAGGCTCTAGCTACATGGAACGTCAGCACATACAGGCTCTAGCTACATGGAACACCAGCACATACAGGCTCTAGCTACATGGAACACCAGCACATCCAGGCTCTAGCTACATGGAACACCAGAACATCCAGGCTCTAGCTACATGGAACGTCAGCACAGCCAGGCTGTAACTAAATGGAACGTCAGCACATCCAGGCTGTAACTACATGGAACACCAGCACATACAGATTCTAGCTACATGGAAAACCAGCACATACAGGCTCTAGCTACATGGAACACCAGCACATACAGGCTCTGGCTACATGGAACACCAGCACAGCGAGGCTCTAGCTACATGGAACGTCAGCACATACAGGCTCTAGCTACATGGAACACCAGCACAGCCAGGCTCTAGCTACATGGAACACCAGCACAGCCAGGCTCTAGCTACATGGAACACTAGCACAGCTAGACTCTAGCTACATGGAACACCAGCACAGCCAGGCTCTAGCTACATGGAACGTCAGCACATCCAGGCTCTAGCTACATGGAACGTCAGCACATACAGGCTCTAGCTACATGGAACACCAGCACATACAGGCTCTAGCTACATGGAAAACCAGCACATCCAGGCTCTAGCTACATGGAACACCAGCACATACAGGCTCTAGCTACATGGAACACCAGCACATACAAGCTCTAGCTACATGGAACACCAGCACATACAGGCTCTAGCTACATGGAACACCAGCACATCCAGGCTCTAGGTACATGGAACGTCAGCACAGCCAGGCTGTAACTTCATGGAACACCAGCACAGCCAGGCTCTAGCTACATGGAACACCTGCACAGTCAGGCTCTAACTACATGAAACACCAGCACAGCCAGACTCTAGCTACATGGAACACCAGCACAGCCAGGCTCTATCTACATGGAACACCAGCACAGTCAGGCTCTAGCTACATGGAACACCAGCACAGCCAGACTCTAGCTACATGGAAGACCTGCACAGTAAGGCTCTAGCTACATGAAACACCAGCACAGCCAGGATCCAGCCACATGGAACATAAGTACAGCCAGGCTCAAGTTACATGGAACACCAGCACAGCGAGGCTATAGCTACATGGAACACCAGCACATCCAGGCTGTAACTACATGGAACACCAACACATACAGGCTCTAGCTACATGGAACACCAGCACATCCAGGCTCTAGCTACATGGAACATCAGCACATCCAGGCTCTAGCTACATGGAACACCAACACTTCCAGGCTCTAGTTACATGGTACACCAGCACATACAGGCTCTAGCTACATGGAACGTCAGCACATACAGGCTCTAGCTACATGGAACACCAGCACATACAGGCTCTAGCTACATGGAACACCAGCACATCCAGGCTCTAGCTACATGGAACACCAGAACATCCAGGCTCTAGCTACATGGAACGTCAGCACAGCCAGGCTGTAACTACATGGAACGTCAGCACATCCAGGCTGTAACTACATGGAACACCAGCACATACAGGCTCTAGCTACATGGAACACCAGCACAGTCAGGCTCTAGCTACATGAAACACGTGCACAGTCAGGCTCTAGCTACATGGAACACCTGCACAGTCAGGCTCTAGCTACATGAAACACCAGCACAGCCACACTCTAGCTACATGGAACACCAGCACAGCCAGGCTCTAGCTACATGAAACACCAGCACAGCCAGGCTCTAGCTACATGGTACACCAGCACAGTCAGGCTCTAGCTACATGGAACACCAGCACAGCCAGACTCTAGATACATGGAACACCTGCACAGTCAGGCTCTAGCTACATGAAACACCAGCACCGCCAGGATCCAGCCACATGGAACATAAGTACAGCCAGGCTCAATTTACATGGAACACCAGCACAGCGAGGCTCTAGCTACATGGAACGTCAGCACAGCCAGGCTCTAGCTACATGGAACACCAGCACAGCCAGGCTCTAGCTACATGGTACGTCAGCACATCCAGGCTCTAGTTACATGGAACACCAGCACAGCCAGGCTCTAGCTACATGGAACACCAGCACATCCAGGCTCTAGCCACATGGAACACCAACACATCCAGGCTCTAGCTACATGGTACACCAGCACATACAGGCTCTAGCTACATGGAACGTCAGCACATACAGGCTCTAGCTACATGGAACACCAGCACATACAGGCTCTAGCTACATGGAACACCAGCACATCCAGGCTCTAGCTACATGGAACACCAGAACATCCAGGCTCTAGCTACATGGAACGTCAGCACAGCCAGGCTGTAACTAAATGGAACGTCAGCACATCCAGGCTGTAACTACATGGAACACCAGCACATACAGATTCTAGCTACATGGAAAACCAGCACATACAGGCTCTAGCTACATGGAACACCAGCACATACAGGCTCTGGCTACATGGAACACCAGCACAGCGAGGCTCTAGCTACATGGAACGTCAGCACATACAGGCTCTAGCTACATGGAACACCAGCACAGCCAGGCTCTAGCTACATGGAACACCAGCACAGCCAGGCTCTAGCTACATGGAACACTAGCACAGCTAGACTCTAGCTACATGGAACACCAGCACAGCCAGGCTCTAGCTACATGGAACGTCAGCACATCCAGGCTCTAGCTACATGGAACGTCAGCACATACAGGCTCTAGCTACATGGAACACCAGCACATACAGGCTCTAGCTACATGGAAAACCAGCACATACAGGCTCTAGCTACATGGAACACCAGCACATACAGGCTCTGGCTACATGGAACACCAGCACAGCGAGGCTCTAGCTACATGGAACGTCAGCACATACAGGCTCTAGCTACATGGAACACCAGCACAGCCAGGCTCTAGCTACATGGAACACCAGCACAGCCAGGCTCTAGCTACATGGAACACTAGCACAGCTAGACTCTAGCTACATGGAACACCAGCACAGCCAGGCTCTAGCTACATGGAACGTCAGCACATCCAGGCTCTAGCTACATGGAACACCAGCACATCCAGGCTCTAGCTACATGGAACACCAGCACAGCCAGGCTCTAGCTACATGGAACGTCAGCACATCCAGGCTCTAGCTACATGGAACACCAGCACAGCCAGGCTCTAGCTACATGGAACACCAGCACATCCAGGCTCTAGCTACATGGAACACCAGCACAGCCAGGCTCTAGGTACATGTAACGTCAGCACATCCAGGCTCTAGCTACATGGAACACCAGCACAGCCAGGCTCTAGCTACATGGAACACCAGCACAGTCAGGCTCTAGCTACATGGAGCACCAGCACAGCCAGACTCTAGCTACATGGAACACCTGCACAGTCAGGCTCTAGCTACATGAAACACCAGCACAGCCAGGATCCAGCCACATGGAACATAAGTACAGCCAGGCTCAAGTTACATGCAACACCAGCACAGCGAGGCTCTAGCTACATGGAACGTCAGCACAGCCAGGCTCTTGCTTAATGGAACACCAGCATAGTCAAGCTCTAGCTACATGGAAAACGAGCACAGCTAGACTCTAGCTACATGGAACACAAGCACAGTCAGGCTCTAGCTACATGGAACACCAGCACATCCAGGCTGAAACTACATGGAACACCAGCACATACAGGCTCTAGCTACATGGAACACCAGCACATCCAGGCTCTAGCTACATGGAACACCAGCACATCCAGGCTCTAGCTACATGGAACATCAGCACATCCAGGCTCTAGCTACATGGAACGTCAGCACAAACAGGCTCTAGCTACATGGAACACCAGCACATACAGGCTCTAGCTACATGGAACACCAGCACATCCAGGCTCTAGCTACATGGAACGTCAGCACAGCCAGGCTGTAACTACATGGAACGTCAGCACATCCAGGGTGTAACTACATGGAACACCAGCACATACAGGCTCTAGCTACATGGAACACCAGCACAGTCAGGCTCTAGCTACATGAAACACCTGCACAGTCAGGCTCTAGCTACATGAAACACCAGCACAGCCAGGATCCAGCCACATGGAACATAAGTACAGCCAGGCTCAAGTTACATGGAACACCAGCACAGCGAGGCTCTAGCTACATGGAACGTCAGCACAGCCAGGCTCTTGCTAAATGGAACACCAGCACACCTTGACTCTAGCTACATGGAACACCAGCACATACAGGCTCTAGCTACATGGAACACCAGCACATCCAGGCTCTAGCTACATGGAACACCAGCACATCCAGGCTCTAGCTACATGGAACACCAACACATCCAGGCTCTAGCTACATGGTACACCAGCACATACAGGCTCTAGCTACATGGAACGTCAGCACATACAGGCTCTAGCTACATGGAACACCAGCACATACAGGCTCTAGCTACATGGAACACCAGCACATCCAGGCTCTAGCTACATGGAACACCAGAACATCCAGGCTCTAGCTACATGGAACGTCAGCACAGCCAGGCTGTAACTACATGGAACGTCAGCACATCCAGGCTGTAACTACATCGAACACCAGCACATACAGGATCTAGCTACATGGAACACCAGCACATACAGGCTCTAGCTACATGGAACACCAGCACATACAGACTCTAGCTACATTGAACACCAGCACATACAGATTCTAGCTACATGGAACACCAGCACATACAGGCTCTAGCTACATGGAACACCAGCACATACAGGCCCTAGCTACATGGAACACCAGCACAGCGAGGCTCTAGCTACATGGAACGTCAGCACATACAGGCTCTAGCTACATGGTACACCACCACAGCCAGGCTCTAGCTACATGGAACACCAGCACAGCCAGGCTCTAGCTACATGGAACACCAGCACAGCCAGGCTCTAGCTACATGGAACACCAGCACAGCCATGCTCTAGCTACAACTAACGTCCGCAGAGCCAGGCTCTTGCTAAATGGATAACCAGCAAGGTCAAGCTCTAGCTACATGGAACACCAGCACATCCAGGCTGTAACTACATGGAACACCAGCACAGGCATGTTCCAGCTACATGGAACACCTGTACTGCCGGGCTCTAGCAACATGGAACACCAGCACAGCCATGCTCCAGCTACATTGAACACCAGCAGAGCCATGCTCCAGCTACATGGAACACCAGCACAGCCATGCTCCAGCTACATGGAATACCAGCACAGCAAGGCTCTAGCTACATGGAACACCAGCACAGCCAGGCTGTAGCAACATGGAATATTAGTACAGCCAGGATCTAGTTACATGGAACAACAGCAAAGCCGGGTTCTAGCTACATCTAACGTCCGCACAGCCAGGCTCTTGCTAAATGGATAACCAGCAAGGTCAGGCTCTAGCCACATGGAACATCAGCTCAGCAGTCTCTAGCCACATGTAACACCAGCACAGCCAGACTCTAGCTACATAGAGCTTTAGCACAGCCAGGCTCTAACAACACGGAACACCAACATAGCCAGGATCTAGTAACACCGAAAACCCCCCAAGCCACGATCTAGCAACACGGAACACCAGCACAGCCAGGATCTAGGTACATGGAACGCCAGCTCAGCCAGGATATAGCTACATGGAACACCTGCACAGTCACGCTCTAGCTACATGAAACACCAGCCCAGCCAGGATCCAGCCACATGGAACATAAGTACAGCCAGGCTCAAGTTACATGGAACACCAACACAGCGAGGATCTAGCTACATGGAACACCAGCACAGCGAGGCTCTTGCTAAATGGAACACCAGCACAGCGAGGCTCTAGCTACATGGAACACCAGCACAGCGAGGCTCTTGTTAAATGTACCACCAGCACAGCCAGGCTCTAGCTACATGGAACACCAGCACAGCGAGGCTCTAGCTACATGGAACACCAGCACAGCGAGGCTCTAGCTACATGGAACACCAGCACATACAGGCTCTAGCTACATGGAACGTCAGCACATCCAGGCTGTAACTACATGGAACACCAGCACAGCGAGGCTCTAGCCACATGGAACGTCAGCACATACAGGCTCTAGCTACATGGAACAACCAGCACATACAGGCTCTAGCTACATGGAACACCAGCACAGCTTGACTCTAGCTACATGGAACACCAGCACATACAGGCTCTAGTTAAATGGAACAGCAGCACATACAGGCTCTAGCTACATATAACACCGGCACATACACGCTCTAGCTAAATGGAACACCAGCACATACAGGCTCTAGCTACATGGAACACCAGCACATACAGGCTCTAGCTACATGGAACACCAGCACATACAGGCTCTAGCTACATGGAACACCAGCACATCCAGGCTCTAGCTACATGGAACGTCAGCACAGCCAGGCTGTAACTTCATGGAACACCAGCACAGCCAGGCTCTTGCTATATGGAACACCAGCACAGTCAGGCTCTAGCTACATGAAACACCAGCACAGCCAGACTCTAGCTACATGGAACACCTGCACAGTCAGGCTCTAGCTACATGGAACACCTGCACAGTCAGGCTCTAGCTACATGAAACACCAGCACAGCCAGACTCTAGCTACATGGAACACCAGCACAGCCAGGCTCTAGCTACATGAAACACCAGCACAGCCAGGCTCTAGCTACATATAACACCAGCACAGTCAGGCTCTAGCTACATGGAACACCAGCACAGCCAAACTCTAGCTACATGGAACACCTGCACAGTCAGGCTCTAGCTACATGAAACACCAGCACAGCCAGGATCCAGCCACATGGAACATAAGTACAGCCAGGCTCAAGTTACATGGAACACCAGCACAGCGAGGCTCTAGCTACATGGAACGTCAGCACAGCCAGGCTCTTGCTAAATGGAACACCAGCATAGTCAAGCTCTAGCTACATGGAAAACGAGCACAGCTAGACTCTAGCTACATGGAACACAAGCACAGCCAGGCTCTAGCTACATGGAACACCAGTACATCCAGGCTGAAACTACATGGAACACCAGCACATACAGGCTCTAGCTACATGGAACACCAGCACATCCAGGCTCTAGCTACATGGAACACCAGCACATCCAGGCTCTAGCTACATGGAACACCAACACATCCAGGCTCTAGCTACATGGTACACCAGCACATACAGGCTCTAGCTACATGGAACGTCAGCACATACAGGCTCTAGCTACATGGAACACCAGCACATACAGGCTCTAGCTACATGGAACACCAGCACATCCAGGCTCTAGCTACATGGAACGTCAGCACAGCCAGGCTGTAACTACATGGAACGTCAGCACATCCAGGGTGTAACTACATGGAAGACCAGCACATACAGGCTCTAGCTACATGGAACACCAGCACAGCCAGGCTCTAGATACATGGAACACCAGCACATCCAGGCTCTAGCTACATGGAACACCAGCACAGCCAGGCTCTAGCTACATGGAACGTCAGCACATCCAGGCTCTAGCTACATGGAACACCAGCACATCCAGGCTCTAGCTACATGGAACACCAGCACAGCCAGGCTCTAGCTACATGGAACGTCAGCACATCCAGGCTCTAGCTACATGGAACACCAGCACAGCCAGGCTCTAGCTACATGGAACACCAGCACAGCCAGGCTCTAGCTACATGGAACACCAGCACAGCCAGGCTCTAGCTACATGGAACACCAGCACACCTTGACTCTAGCTACATGGAACACCAGCACAGCCAGGCTCTAGCTACATGGAACACCAGCATAGCCAGCCTCTAGCTACATGGAACACCAGCACATCCAGGTTCTAGCTACATGGAACACCAGCACAGCCAGGCTCTAGCTACATGGAACGTCAGCACATCCCGGCTCTAGCTACATGGAACGTCAGTACATACAGGCTCTAGCTACATGGAACGTCAGCACAGCCAGGCTGTAACTACATGGAACGTCAGCACAGCCAGGCTGTAACTACATGGAACGTCAGCACAGCCAGGCTGTAACTACATGGAACGTCAGCACAGCCAGGCTGTAACTACATGGAACGTAAGCACAGCGAGGCTCTAGCTACATGGAACGTCAGCACATACAGGCTCTAGCTACATGGAACACCAGCACATACAGGCTCTAGCTACATGGAAAACCAGCACATACAGGCTCTAGCTACATGGAACACCAGCACATACAGGCTCTAGCTAAATGGAACACCAGCACATACAGGCTCTAGCTACATGAAACACCAGCACAGCCAGCCTCTAGCTACATGGAACACCAGCACAGTCAGGCTCTAGCTACATGGAACACCAGCACAGCCAGACTCTAGCTACATGGAACACCTGCACAGTCAGGCTCTAGCTACATGAAAGACCAGCACAGCCAGGATCCAGCCACGTGGAACATAAGTAAAGCCAGGCTCAAGTTACATGGAACACCAGCACAGCGAGGCTCTAGCTACATGGAACGTCAGCACAGCCAGGCTCTTGCTAAATGGAACACCAGCATAGTCAAGCTCTAGCTACATGGAAAACGAGCACAGCTAGACTCTAGCTACATGGAACACCAGCACAGCCAGGCTCTAGCTACATGGAACACCAGCACATCCAGGCTGTAACTACATGGAACACCAGCACATACAGGCTCTAGCTACATGGAACACCAGCACATCCAGGCTCTAGCTACATGGAACACCAGCACATCCAGGCTCTAGCTACATGGAACACCAACAAATCCAGGCTCTAGCTACATGGTACACCAGCACATACAGGCTCTAGCTACATGGAACGTCAGCACATACAGGCTCTAGCTACATGGAACACCAGCACATCCAGGCTCTAGCTACATGGAACACCAGCACATCCAGGCTCTAGCTACATGGAACGTCAGCACAGCCAGGCTCTAGCTACATGGAACGTCAGCACAGCCAGGCTCTAGCTACATGGAACACCAGCACATCCAGGCTCTAGCTACATGGAACGTCAGCACTTCTAGGCTCTAGCTACATGGAACGTCAGCACAGCCAGGCTGTAACTACATGGAACACCAGCACAGCCGGGATATAGCAACATGGAACACCAGCACAGCCAGGCTCTAGCTACATGGAACACCAGCACAACCTGGATCTAGTAACACGGAACACCAGCTCAAACAGGATCTAGCTACATGTAACACCAGCACAGCTAGGATTTAGCAACACAGAACAACAGCACAGCCAGGATCTAGCTACATGGAACTCCAGCACAGCCAGGCTCTAGCTACACGGAACACCAGTGCAGCCAGGATCTTGCAACACGGAACACCAGCAAAGCCAGGATATAGCAACACGGAACACCAGCACAGCCAGGCTCTAGCTACATGGAACACCAGCACAGCCAGGATCTAGCAACAGGGAACACCAGCACAGCCAGGTTCAAGCTACATGGAATACCAGCACAGCCATGATCCAGTAACACGGAACACCAGCTCAGACAGGATCTAGCTACATGTAACACCAGCACAGGCAGGATTTAGCAACACAGAACACCAGCACCGTTAGGATCTAGCTACATGGAACTCCAGCACAGCCAGGCTCTAGCTACGCGGAACATCAGCGCAGCCAGTCTCTAGCTACATGGAATAGCAGCACAGGCAGGATCTAGCAACACGGAACACCAGCACAGCCAGGATCTAGCAACACGGAACACCAGTACAGCCAGTCTCTAGCTACATGGAATAGCAGCACAGCCAGGATCTAGTAACACGGAATACCAGCACAGGCAGGTTCTAGCTACATGGAACACCAGCACAGCCAGGATCTAGCAACACGGATCACCAGCACTGCCAGACTCTAGCAACACGGAACACGAGCACAACCAGTATCTAGTAACACGGAATACCAGCACAGCCAGGCTCTAGCTACATGGAACACCAGCACAGCCAGGCTCTAGCAACACGGAACACGAGCACAGCCAGGATCTAGGAACACGGTAAACCAGCACAGCAGGATATAGCTACACGTAACACCAGTACAGCTAGGATCTAGAAACACGGAACACCAGCACAGCCACGATAAAGCTACTTGGAATACCAGCACAGCCACGATAAAGCTACTTGGAACACCAGCACAGCCAGGATAAAGCTACTTGGAACACCAGCACAGCCACGATAAAGCTACTTGGAACACCAGCACAGCCAGGATAAAGCTACTTGGAACACCAGCACAGCCAGGATAAAGCTACTTGGAACACCAGCACAGCCAGGATATAGCTACTTGGAACACCAGCACAGCCAGGCTATAGCTACATGGTACACCAGCACAGCCAGGCTCTAGCAACACGGAACACCAGCACAGCCAGGATGTAGCAACATGGAACACCAGCACAGCCAGGCTATAGCTACATGGAACACCAGCACAGCCAGGCTATAGCTACACGGAACACCAGCACAGCCAGGATGTAGCAACACGGAACACCAACTCAGCCAGGCTCTAGCTACATGGAACACCAGCACAGCCAGGCTCTAGCAACACGGAACACCAACACAGCCAGGATATAGCTACATGGAACACCAGCAAAGCCAGGCTCTAGCTACATGGAACACCAGCACAGCCAGGCTCTAGCTACGCGGAACATCAGCGCAGCCAGTCTCTAGCTACATGGAATAGCAGCACAGGCAGGATCTAGCAACACGGAACACCAGCACAGCCAGGATCTAGCAACACGGAACACCAGCACAGCCAGTCTCTAGCTACATGGAATAGCAGCACAGCCAGGATCTAGTAACACGGAATACCAGCACAGCCAGGATGTAGCAACACGGAACACCAGCACAGCCAGGCTATAGCTACATGGAACACCAGCATAGCCAGGATGTAGCAACACGGAACACCAACACAGCCAGGCTATAGCTTCATGGAACACCAGCATAGCCAGGATGTAGCTACATGGAACACCAACACAGCCAGGGTATAGCTACATGGAACACCAGCATAGCCAGGATGTAGCTACATGGAACACCAGCACAGCCAGGCTATAGCTACATCGAACACCAGCATAGCCAGGATGTAGCTACATGGAACACCAGCATAGCCAGGATGTAGCTACATGGAACACCAGCACAGCCAGGCTATAGCTACATGGAACACCAGCATAGCCAGGATGTAGCTACATGGAACACCAGCATAGCCAGGATGTAGTTACATGGAACACCAGCACAGCCAGGCTCTAGCTACATGGAACACCAACACAGCCAGGCTATAGCTACATGGAACACCAACACAGCCAGGCTATAGCTACATGGAACACCAGCACAGCCAGGCTCTAGCAACACGGAACACCAGCACAGCCAGGCTCTAGCAACACGGAACACCAGCACAGCCAGGCTCTAGCTACATGGAACACCAACACAGCCAGGCTCTAGCTACATGGAACACCAACACAGCCAGGCTCTAGCAACACGGAACACCAGCACAGCCAGGATTAAGCAACACGGAACACCAACATAGCCAGGATGTAGCAACACGGAACACCAGCACAGCCAGGATTAAGCAACACGGAACACCAGCATAGCCAGGATGTAGCAGGCAGGACTCACCCTGAGGGCTGGGAACCTGGGCAAGAACACCGCGTGTTATAGGATGTTGTAAAGGCAGACCTGATGTCGATGAGACCGACGCCGTTGGTGATGATGGTGTTGTTCTGACACAGATAGTACGGCACACACTCGCAGTCCAGCTGATTGTTGTTTTCCTCAGGTACTCTGGGCTGCTCCTGGTCAGGCTGCGAGTCTCCTGATGGAGGTTTGAACACCTCGTCTATGAGCGCATCCAGGTCACCCTGGGCCCTGACACAAGCCATCAGTGCCCCTATTAGCAGCACCAAGCCCATTTCTGGAAACCACACAAAACAGACTTTGTTCTCAAGAATTCGCTGCATCCAGACCAACCCACTCTCACAGTGTTATCTCTCTGGGAAATCCACCCGGGATTTTCAGGCAGACTGACCTTTTAGCTGATGCGCCACGACATTGCAACATTCCCACCAAGATTTCATCGAAAACAAGTTTTTGTACAACAAAAACCATTCTATTTTCTCTACTCGTACTATGCATATAGTGTATTGTACTAACAAAAATCATCACAGATTTCACCGCATATACAAGTTTTGGGATCCCCCAATTGCAAAAAAAAAAAATTTTGCTTTTTCTATACGTACTATGCACATAGTGTATTGTACTAACAAAAAAATTGCAAAAAAAAAAAATTTGCTTTTTCTATACGTACTATGCACATAGTGTATAGAGAAGGTATTGCATTGCATACAAAAGTTCAATACCGAAATTTCACCGCAAATGCATGTTTTGGGATCCCCTAAATACAAAAAAATGTATGCACGTACTATATACATTTTGTATAGACAAGGGATTTTATTGCACCCAAAAAGTCAACATCGAGATTTCACCAGAAATACATGTTTTGGGATCCCCATTATACTATAAAAAAACATTTTTACTTTCTGTCCACGCATTATGTACATAGTTTATAGAGAAGGTAATGTAATGAATACCAAAATTCTATAGCGTATTTCACTGCAACGTTTTAAAAGCTCCTAAATACAAACAAACAAATGTTGCTTTCTCTCACGTACTATGTACAGAGAAGGTATTGCATTCCACTCCAAAATTAGATATCGAGACTTCATCGGAATTAGTCGTTTTAGGCTCCCCTGCATTCAAAAATACCTGATGTGTTGTATTCACATGACTTTCTCTACATCTCTGTAACAATTGTTTTAGTAGTTTTACGTCCTTTTACCTGTTGGTCATATCAGACGATGAAATTGGTGAAATGGTGCTTAAACTATCTCGGGGTCCACGGAGCTTAAAGTTACATCAACCAGTTGGTCATATCAGACGATGAAATTGGTGAAATCGTGCTCAAATGATCTCGGGGTCAACGGAGCTTAAAGTTACTTTAACCTGTTGGTCATATCAGCAGATGAAAGAAATTTCTGAAATGGTGCTCAAATGATCTCGAGGTCCATGGAGCTTTAAGTTACTTTAAACTGTTAATCATATCAGAGGATGAATGAAATTGCTGAAATGATGCTCAAATGATCTCGGGGTCCACGGAGCTTAAAGTTACTTTAACCTGATTGGTCATATCAGACGTGGAATGAAATTGCTGAAATGGTGCTCAAATGATCTCGGGGTCCACGGAGCTTAAAGTTACTTTAACCTGTTGGTCATATCAGACGATGAAATTGCTGAAATGGTGCTCAAATAATCTCGGGGTCCATGGAGCTTAAAGTTACTTTAACCTGGTTGGTCATATCAGACGATGAAATTGCTGAAATGGTGCTCAAATGATCTCGGGGTCCACGGAGCTTAAAGTTACTTTAACCTGTTGGTCATATCAGACGATGAAACTGCTGAAATGGTGCTCAAATGATCTCAGGCTCCATGGAGCTTAAAGTTACTTTAACCTGTTGGTCATATCAGCAGATGAAAGAAATTTCTGAAATGGTGCTCAAATGATCTCGAGGTCCATGGAGCTTTAAGTTACTTTAAACTGTTGATCATATCAGAGGATGAATGAAATTGCTGAAATGATGCTCAAATGATCTCAGGGTCCACGGAGCTTAAAGTTACTTTAACCTGATTGGTCATATCAAACGATGAATGAAATTGCTGATATGGTGCTCAAATGATCTCGGGGTCCACGGAGCTTAAAGTTACTTTAACCTGTTGGTCATATCAGACGATGAATGAAACTGCTGAAGTGGTGCTCAAATGATCTCGGGGTCCACGAAGCTTAAAGTTACTTTAACCTGGTTGGTCATATCACACGATGAATAAAATTGCTGAAATGGTGCTCAAATGATCTAGGGGCCACGCAGCTTAAAGTTACTTTAACCTGTTGGTCATATCAGACGATGAAATTGCTGAAATGGTGCTCAAATAATCTCGGGGTCCATGGAGCTTAAAGTTACTTTAACCTGGTTGGTCATATCAGACGATGAAATTGCTGAAATGGTGCTCAAATGATCTCGGGGTCCACGGAGCTTAAAGTTACTTTAACCTGTTGGTCATATCAGACGATGAAACTGCTGAAATGGTGCTCAAATGATCTCAGGCTCCATGGAGCTTAAAGTTACTTTAACCTGTTGGTCATATCAGCAGATGAAAGAAATTTCTGAAATGGTGCTCAAATGATCTCGAGGTCCATGGAGCTTTAAGTTACTTTAAACTGTTGATCATATCAGAGGATGAATGAAATTGCTGAAATGATGCTCAAATGATCTCAGGGTCCACGGAGCTTAAAGTTACTTTAACCTGGTTGGTCATATCGGACGATGAATGAAATTGCTGAAATGGTGTCAAATGATCTCGGGGTCCATGGAGCTTAAAGTTACTTTAACCTGGTTGGTCATATCAGACGATAATTGAAATTGCTGAAATGATGCTCAAATGATCTCGCGGTCCACGGAGCTTAAAGTTAATTTAATCTGTTGGTCATATCAGACGTTTCAATTGGTGAAATGGTGCTCAAATGATCTAGGGGTCCACGCAGCTTAAAGTTACTTTAACCTGTTGGTCATATCTGACGATGAAATTGGTTAAATGGTGCTTAAACGATCTCGGGGTCCACGGAGCTTAAAGTTACATTAACCAGTTGGTCATATCAGACGATGAAACTGCTGAAATGGTGCTCAAATGATCTCAGGCTCCATGGAGCTTAAAGTTACTTTAACCTGTTGGTCATATCAGCAGATGAAAGAAATTTCTGAAATGGTGCTCAAATGATCTCGAGGTCCATGGAGCTTTATGTTACTTTAACCTGTTGATTATATCAGAGGATGAATGAAATTGCTGAAATGATGCTCAAATGATCTCAGGGTCCACGGAGCTTAAAGTTACTTTAACCTGATTGGTCATATCAGCAGATGAATGAAATTGCTGAAATGGTGCTCAAATGCTCCCGGGGTCCATGGAGCTTAAAGTTACTTTAACCTGTTGGTCATATCAGACGATGAAATTGCGGAAATGGTGCTCAAATGATCTCGGGGACCACGGAGCATAAAGTTACTTTATCCTGTTGGTCATATCAGACGATGAAATTGCTGAAATGGTGCTCAAATGATCTCGGGGACCATGGAGCTTAAAGTTACTTTAACCTGTTGGTCATATCAGACGAAGAAATTGCTGAAATGGTGCTCAAATGATCTCGGGGACCATGGAGCTTAAAGTTACTTTAACCTGTTGGTCATATCAGACGATGAAAATGCTGAAATGGTGCTCAAATGACCTCGGGGACCATGGAGCTTAAAGTTACTTTAACCTGTTGGTCATATTAGACGATAAATGAAATTGCTGAAATGGTGCTCAAATGATCTCGGGGTCCATGGAGCTTAAAGTTACTTTAACCTGTTGGTCATATCAGGCAACGAATTAAATTGCTACAATGGTGCTAGAATGATCTCGGGGTCCATGGAGCTAAAGTTACTTTAACCTGTTGGTCATATCAGACGATGAAATTGCTGAAATTGTGCTTAAACGATCTCGGGGTCCATGGAGCTTAAAGTTACTTTAACCTGTTGGTCATATCAGAGGATGAAATTGCTGATATGGTGCTTAAATGATCTCGGGTTCCACGGAGCTATAAGTTACTTTAACCTGGTTTATCATATCGGACGATGAATGAAATTACTGAAATGGTGTCAAATGATCTCGGGGTCCATGGAGCTTAAAGTTACTTTAACCTGGTTGGTAATATCGGACGTGGAATGAAATTGCTGTAATGGTCTCAATTGATCTCGGGGTCCATGGAACTTAAAGTTACTTTAACCTGGTTGGTAATATCAGACGTGGAATGAAATTGCTGAAATGATACTCAAATGATCTCGGGGTCCACAGAGCTTAAAGTTACTTTAATCTGTTGGTCATATCAGACGATGAATGAAATTGATGAAGTGGTGCTCAAATGATCTCGGGGTCCATGGAGCTTAAAGTTACTATAACCTGTTGGTCATATCAGACGTTGAAATTGGTGAAATGGTGCTCAAATGATCTCGCGGTCCACGGAGCTTAAAGTTACTTTAATCTGGTTGGTCATATCAGACAATAATTGAAATTGCTCAACTGATGCTCAAATGATCTCGCGGACCACGGAGCTTAAAGTTACTTTAATCTGTTGGTCATATCAGACGTTTCAATTGGTGAAATGGTGCTCAAATGATCTAGGGGTCCACGCAGCTTAAAGTTACTTTAACCTGTTGGTCATATCAGACGATGAAATTGGTGAAATGGTGCTTAAACGATCTCGAGGTCCACGGAGCTTAAAGTTGCATAAACCAGTTGGACATATCAGACGATGAAATTGGTGAAATCGTGCTCAAATGATCTCAGGGTCAACGGAGCTTAAAGTTACTTTAACCTGTTGGTCATATCAGACGATGAATGAAATTGCTGAAATGGTGCTCAAATGATCTCGGGGTCATTGGAGCTTAAAGTTACTTTTACCTGTTGGTCATATCAGACGATGAATGAAATTGCTGAAATGATGCTCAAATGATCTCGGGGTCCACGGTGCTTAAAGTTACTTTAACCTGTTGGTCATATCAGACGATGAATGAAATTGCAGAAATGGTGCTCAAATGATCTCTGGGTCCACGGTGCTTAAAGTTACTTTAACCTGTTGGTCATAACAGACGTGGAATGAAATTGCTGAAATGATGCTTAAATGATCTCGGGGTCCATGGAGCTTAAAGTTACTTTAACCTGTTGGTCATATCAGACGATGAATGAAATTGCTGAAATGGTGCTCAAATGATCTCGGGGTCCATGGAGCTTAAAGTTACTTTAACCTGTTGGTCAAATCAGACGATAAATGAAATTGCTGAAATGATGCTCATATGATCTCGGGGTCCACGGAGCTTAAAGTTACTTTAACCTGGTTGGTTCTTTCAGACGATGAATGAAATTGCTGAAATGATGCTCAAATGATATCGGGGTCCATGAAGCTTAAAGTTACTTTAACCTGTTGGTCATATCAGACGATGAAACTGCTGAAATGGTGCTCAAATGATCTCACGCTCCATGGAGCTTAAAGTTACTTTAACCTGCTTGGTCATATCCGCAGATGAATGAAATTGCTGAAATGGTGCTCAAATGATCTCGGGGTCCATGGAGCTTAAAGTTACTTTAACCTGTTGGTCATAACAGACGTGGAATGAAATTGCTCAAATTGATGCTCAAATGATCTCGGGATCCACGGAGCTTAAAGTTACTTTAACCTGTTGGTCATATCAGACGTTTCAATTGGTGAAATGGTGCTCAAATGATTTCAGGGTCCACGCAGCTTAAAGTTACTTTAACCTGTTGATCATATCAGACGATGAAATTGCTGAAATGGTGCTCAAAAGATCTCGGGGTCCATGGAGCTTAAAGTTACTTTAACCTGTTGGTCCAATCAGACGATGACATTGCTGAAATGATGCTCAAATGATCTCGGGGTCCATGGAGCTTAAAGTTACTTTAACCTGTTGGTCAAATCAGACGATGACATTGCTGAAATGGTGCTAAAATGATCTCGGGGTCCACGGAGCTTAAAGTTACTTTAACCTGGTTGGTCATAGCAGACGATGAATGAAATTGCAGAAATGGTGCTTAAATGATCTCAGGGTCCACGGAGCTTAAAGTTACTTTAACCTGTTGGTCATATCAGACGATGAAATTGCTGAAATGGTGCTCAAATGATCTCGGGATCCACGGAGCTTAAAGTTACTTTAACCTGTTGGTCATATCAGACGATGAAATTGCTGAAATGGTGCTCAAAAGATCTCGGGTTCCATGGAGCTTAAAGTTACTTTAACCTGTTGGTCCAATCAGACGATGACATTGCTGAAATGATGCTCAAATGATCTCGGGGTCCATGGAGCTTAAAGTTACTTTAACCTGTTGGTCAAATCAGACGATGACATTGCTGAAATGGTGCTAAAATGATCTCGGGGTCCACGGAGCTTAAAGTTACTTTAACCTGGTTGGTCATAGCAGACGATGAATGAAATTGCAGAAATGGTGCTTAAATGATTTCAGGGTCCACGGAGCTTAAAGTTACATTAACCTGGTTGATCATATCAGACGATGAATGAAATTGCTGATATGGTGCTCAAATGATTTCGGGGTTATCGGAGCTTAAAGTTACTTTAACCTGTTGCTCATATCAGACGACGAATGAAATTGCTGAAATGGTGCTCAAATGATCTCGGGGTCCAGGATGCTTACAGTTACTTTAACCTGGTTGGTCATATCAGACGATGAATGAAATTGCTGAAATGGTGCTCAAATGATATAGGGGTCCACGCAGCTTAAAGTTAGTTTAACCTGGTTGGTCATATCAGACGATAATTGAAATTGCTGAAACGATGCTCAAATGATCTCGCGGTCCACGGAGCTTAGTTACTTTAATCTGTTGGTCATATCAGACGTTGAAATTGGTGAAATGGTGCTCAAATGATCTAGGGGTCCACGCAGCTTAAAGTTACTTTAACCTGTTGGTAATATCAGACGATGAAATTGGTGAAATGGTGCTTAAACGATCTCGGGGTCCACGGAGCTTAAAGTTACATTAACCAGTTGGTCATATCAGACGATGAAATTGGTGAAATCCTGCTCAAATGATCTCGGGTTCAACGGAGTTTAAAGTTACTTTAACCTGTTGGTCATATCAGCGGATGAATGAAATTGCTGAAATGATGCTCAAATGATCTCGGGGTCCACGGAGCTTACAGTTACTTTAAACTGTTGGTCATATCACACGAATGAAATTGCTGAAGTGATGCTCAAATGATCTCGGGGTCCAAGGAGCTATAAGTTACTTTAACCTGTTGGTCATAGCAGACGTGGAATGAAATTGCTAATATTGGTGCTCAAATGATCCACGGAGTTTAAAGTTACTTTAAACTGGTTGGTCAAATCAGACGTTGAAATTGCTGAAATGGTGCTCAAATGATCTCGGGTTCCACGGAGCTTAAAGTTACTTTAACCTGTTAGTCATATCAGACGATGAATGAACATTGCTGAAATGGTCTCAAATGATCTCGGGGTCCACGGAGCTTAAAGTTACTGTAACCTGTTTGTCATATCAGACGATGAATGAAATTTCTGAAATGGTGCTCAAATAATCTCGAGGTCCAAAGAGCTTTAAGTTACTTTAACCTGTTGATCATATCAGAGGATGAATAAAATTGCTGAAATGATGCTCAAATGATCTCAGGGTCCACGGAGCTTAAAGTTACTTTAACCTGATTGGTCATATCAGCAGATGAATGAAATTGCTGAAATGGTGCTCAAATGATCCCGGGGTCCATGGAGCTTAAAGTTACTTTAACCTGTTGGTCATATCAGACGATGAAATTGCTGAAATGGTGCTTAAATGATCTCGGGTTCCACGGAGCTATAAGTTACTTTAACCTGGTTTATCATATCGGACGATGAATGAAATTACTGAAATGGTGTCAAATGATCTCGGGGTCCATGGAGCTTAAAGTTACTTTAACCTGGTTGGTAATATCGGACGTGGAATGAAATTGCTGTAATGGTCTCAATTGATCTCGGGGTCCATGGAACTTAAAGTTACTTTAACCTGGTTGGTAATATCAGACGTGGAATGAAATTGCTGAAATGATACTCAAATGATCTCGGGGTCCACAGAGCTTAAAGTTACTTTAATCTGTTGGTCATATCAGACGATGAATGAAATTGATGAAGTGGTGCTCAAATGATCTCGGGGTCCATGGAGCTTAAAGTTACTATAACCTGTTGGTCATATCAGACGTTGAAATTGGTGAAATGGTGCTCAAATGATCTCGCGGTCCACGGAGCTTAAAGTTACTTTAATCTGGTTGGTCATATCAGACAATAATTGAAATTGCTCAACTGATGCTCAAATGATTTCGCGGACCACGGAGCTTAAAGTTACTTTAATCTGTTGGTCATATCAGACGTTTCAATTGGTGAAATGGTGCTCAAATGATCTAGGGGTCCACGCAGCTTAAAGTTACTTTAACCTGTTGGTCATATCAGACGATGAAATTGGTGAAATGGTGCTTAAACGATCTCGAGGTCCACGGAGCTTAAAGTTGCATAAACCAGTTGGACATATCAGACGATGAAATTGGTGAAATCGTGCTCAAATGATCTCAGGGTCAACGGAGCTTAAAGTTACTTTAACCTGTTGGTCATATCAGACGATGAATGAAATTGCTGAAATGGTGCTCAAATGATCTCGGGGTCATTGGAGCTTAAAGTTACTTTTACCTGTTGGTCATATCAGACGATGAATGAAATTGCTGAAATGATGCTCAAATGATCTCGGGGTCCACGGTGCTTAAAGTTACTTTAACCTGTTGGTCATATCAGACGATGAATGAAATTGCAGAAATGGTGCTCAAATGATCTCTGGGTCCACGGTGCTTAAAGTTACTTTAACCTGTTGGTCATAACAGACGTGGAATGAAATTGCTGAAATGATGCTTAAATGATCTCGGGGTCCATGGAGCTTAAAGTTACTTTAACCTGTTGGTCATATCAGACGATGAATGAAATTGCTGAAATGGTGCTCAAATGATCTCGGGGTCCATGGAGCTTAAAGTTACTTTAACCTGTTGGTCAAATCAGACGATAAATGAAATTGCTGAAATGATGCTCATATGATCTCGGGGTCCACGGAGCTTAAAGTTACTTTAACCTGGTTGGTTCTTTCAGACGATGAATGAAATTGCTGAAATGATGCTCAAATGATATCGGGGTCCATGAAGCTTAAAGTTACTTTAACCTGTTGGTCATATCAGACGATGAAACTGCTGAAATGGTGCTCAAATGATCTCACGCTCCATGGAGCTTAAAGTTACTTTAACCTGCTTGGTCATATCCGCAGATGAATGAAATTGCTGAAATGGTGCTCAAATGATCTCGGGGTCCATGGAGCTTAAAGTTACTTTAACCTGTTGGTCATAACAGACGTGGAATGAAATTGCTCAAATTGATGCTCAAATGATCTCGGGATCCACGGAGCTTAAAGTTACTTTAACCTGTTGGTCATATCAGACGTTTCAATTGGTGAAATGGTGCTCAAATGATTTCAGGGTCCACGCAGCTTAAAGTTACTTTAACCTGTTGATCATATCAGACGATGAAATTGCTGAAATGGTGCTCAAAAGATCTCGGGGTCCATGGAGCTTAAAGTTACTTTAACCTGTTGGTCCAATCAGACGCTGACATTGCTGAAATGATGCTCAAATGATCTCGGGGTCCATGGAGCTTAAAGTTACTTTAACCTGTTGGTCAAATCAGACGATGACATTGCTGAAATGGTGCTAAAATGATCTCGGGGTCCACGGAGCTTAAAGTTACTTTAACCTGGTTGGTCATAGCAGACGATGAATGAAATTGCAGAAATGGTGCTTAAATGATCTCAGGGTCCACGGAGCTTAAAGTTACTTTAACCTGTTGGTCATATCAGACGATGAAATTGCTGAAATGGTGCTCAAATGATCTCGGGATCCACGGAGCTTAAAGTTACTTTAACCTGTTGGTCATATCAGACGATGAAATTTCTGAAATGGTGCTCAAAAGATCTCGGGTTCCATGGAGCTTAAAGTTACTTTAACCTGTTGGTCCAATCAGACGATGACATTGCTGAAATGATGCTCAAATGATCTCGGGGTCCATGGAGCTTAAAGTTACTTTAACCTGTTGGTCAAATCAGACGATGACATTGCTGAAATGGTGCTAAAATGATCTCGGGGTCCACGGAGCTTAAAGTTACTTTAACCTGGTTGGTCATAGCAGACGATGAATGAAATTGCAGAAATGGTGCTTAAATGATTTCAGGGTCCACGGAGCTTAAAGTTACATTAACCTGGTTGATCATATCAGACGATGAATGAAATTGCTGATATGGTGCTCAAATGATTTCGGGGTTATCGGAGCTTAAAGTTACTTTAACCTGTTGCTCATATCAGACGACGAATGAAATTGCTGAAATGGTGCTCAAATGATCTCGGGGTCCAGGATGCTTACAGTTACTTTAACCTGGTTGGTCATATCAGACGATGAATGAAATTGCTGAAATGGTGCTCAAATGATATAGGGGTCCACGCAGCTTAAAGTTAGTTTAACCTGGTTGGTCATATCAGACGATAATTGAAATTGCTGAAACGATGCTCAAATGATCTCGCGGTCCACGGAGCTTAGTTACTTTAATCTGTTGGTCATATCAGACGTTGAAATTGGTGAAATGGTGCTCAAATGATCTAGGGGTCCACGCAGCTTAAAGTTACTTTAACCTGTTGGTAATATCAGACGATGAAATTGGTGAAATGGTGCTTAAACGATCTCGGGGTCCACGGAGCTTAAAGTTACATTAACCAGTTGGTCATATCAGACGATGAAATTGGTGAAATCCTGCTCAAATGATCTCGGGTTCAACGGAGTTTAAAGTTACTTTAACCTGTTGGTCATATCAGCGGATGAATGAAATTGCTGAAATGATGCTCAAATGATCTCGGGGTCCACGGAGCTTACAGTTACTTTAAACTGTTGGTCATATCACACGAATGAAATTGCTGAAGTGATGCTCAAATGATCTCGGGGTCCAAGGAGCTATAAGTTACTTTAACCTGTTGGTCATAGCAGACGTGGAATGAAATTGCTAATATTGGTGCTCAAATGATCCACGGAGTTTAAAGTTACTTTAAACTGGTTGGTCAAATCAGACGTTGAAATTGCTGAAATGGTGCTCAAATGATCTCGGGTTCCACGGAGCTTAAAGTTACTTTAACCTGTTAGTCATATCAGACGATGAATGAACATTGCTGAAATGGTCTCAAATGATCTCGGGGTCCACGGAGCTTAAAGTTACTGTAACCTGTTTGTCATATCAGACGATGAATGAAATTTCTGAAATGGTGCTCAAATAATCTCGAGGTCCAAAGAGCTTTAAGTTACTTTAACCTGTTGATCATATCAGAGGATGAATAAAATTGCTGAAATGATGCTCAAATGATCTCAGGGTCCACGGAGCTTAAAGTTACTTTAACCTGATTGGTCATATCAGCAGATGAATGAAATTGCTGAAATGGTGCTCAAATGATCCCGGGGTCCATGGAGCTTAAAGTTACTTTAACCTGTTGGTCATATCAGACGATGAAATTGCTGAAATGGTGCTGAAATGATCTAGGGGACCATGGAGCTTAAAGTTACTTTAACCTGTTGGTCATAACAGACGTGGAATGAAATTGTTGAAATGATGCTCAAATGATCTCGGGGTCCATGGAGCTTAAAGTTACTTTAACCAGTTGGTCATATCAGCAGATGAATAAAATTGCTGAAATGATGCTCAAATGATCTCAGGGTCCACGGAGCATAAAGTTACTTTAAACTAATTGGTCATATCAGCAGATGAATGAAATTGCTGAAATGGTGCTCAAATGATCCCGGGGTCCATGGAGCTTAAAGTTACTTTAACCTGTTGGTCATATCAGACGATGAAATTGCTGAAATGGTGCTCAAACGATCTAGGGGACCATGGAGCTTAAAGTTACTTTCACCTGTTGGTCATAACAGACGTGGAATGAAATTGTTGAAATGATGCTCAAATGATCTCGGGGTCCATGGAGCTTAAAGTTACTTTAACCAGTTGGTCATATCAGCAGATGAATAAAATTGCTGAAATGATGCTCAAATGATCTCAGGGTCCACGGAGCTTAAAGTTACTTTAACCTGATTGGTCATATCAGCAGATGAATGAAATTGCTGAAATGGTGCTCAAATGATCCCGGGGTCCATGGAGCTTAAAGTTACTTTAACCTGTTGGTCATATCAGACGATGAAATTGCTGAAATGTGCTCAAATGATCTAGGGGACCATGGAGCTTAAAGTTACTTTATCCTGTTGGTCATATCAGACGATGAAATTGCTGAAATGGTGCTCAAATGATCTCGGGGACCATGGAGCTTAAAGTTACTTTAACCTGTTGGTCATATCAGACGATGAAATTGCTGAAATGGTGCCCAAATGATCTCGGGGACCATGGAGCTCTAAGCTACTTTAACCTGTTGGTCATATCAGAGGATGAAATTGCTGATATGGTGCTTAAATGATCTCGGGGTCCACGGAGCTATAAGTTACTTTAACCTGGTTGGTCATATCGGAAGATGAATGAAATTGCTGAAATGGTGTCAAATGATCTCGGGGTCCATGGAGCTTAAAGATACTTAAAACTGGTTGGTCATATCGGACGTGGAATGAAATTGCTGAAATGGTGCTCAAATGATCTCGGGGTCCACGGAGATTAAAGTTACTTTAACCTGTTGGTCATAACAGACGTGGAATGAAATTGCTTAAATTGATGCTCAAATGATCTCGGGATCCACGGAGCTTAAAGTTACTTTAACCTGTTGGTCATATCAGACGATGAAAATGTTGAAATGGTGCTCAAATGATCTCGGGGACCATGGAGCTTAAAGTTACTTTAACCTGTTGGTCATATCAGACGATAAATGAAATTGCTGAAATGGTGTTCAAATGATCTCAGGATCCACGGAGCTTAAAGTTACTTTAACCTGCTTGGTCATATCAGCAGATGAATGAAATTGCTGAAATGGTGCTCAAATGATCTCGGGGTCCATGGAGCTTAAAGTTACTTTAACCTGTTGGTCATATCAGACGATGAATGAAATTGCTGAAATGGTGCTCAAATGATCTCGGGGACCATGGAATTAAAGTTACTTTAAACTTTTAGTCATATCACACGAATGAAATTGCTGAAATGGTGCTTAAATGATCTCAGGGTCCATGGAGCTTAAAGTTACTTTAACCTGTTGGTCATATCGGACGTGGAATGAAATTGCTGAAATGGTCTCAAATGATCTCGGGGTCCACGGAGCTGAAAGTTACTTTAACCTGGTTGGTCATATCAGACGATGAATTAAATTGCTGATATGGTGCTCAAATGATCTCGGGGTCCACGGAACTTAAAGTTACTTTAACCTGTTGGTCATATCAGACGATGAATGAAATTGCTGAAGTGGTGCTCAAATGATCTCGGGGTCCATGGAGCTTAAAGTTACTTTAACCTGTTGGTCATATCAGACGATGAAATTGGTGAAATGGTGATCAAATGATCTAGGGGTCCACGGAGCTTAAAGTTACTTTAACCTGTTGGTCATATCAGACGATGAATGAAATAGCTGAAGTGGTGCTCAAATGATCTCGGGGTCCACGAGGCTTAAAGTTACTTTAACCTGTTGGTCATATCAGACGATGAAATTGGTGAAATGGTGCTCAAATGATCTAGGAGTCCACGCAGCTTAAAGTTACTTTAACCTGGTTGGTCATATCAGACGATAATTGAAATTGCTGAAATGATGCTCAAATGATCTCGCGGTCCACGGAGCTTAAAGTTACTTTAATCTGTTGGTCATATCAGACGTTTCAATTGGTGAAATGATGCTCAAATGATCTAGGAGTCCACGCAGCTTAAAGTTACTTTAACCTGTTGGTCATATCAGACGATGAAATTGCTGAAATGGTGCTCAAAAGATCTCGGGGTCCATGGAGCTTAAAGTTACTTTAACCTGTTGGTCCAATCAGCCGATGACATTGCTGAAATGATGCTCAAATGATCTCGGGGTCCATGGAGCTTAAAGTTACTTTAACCTGTTGGTCAAATCAGACGATGACATTGCTGTTATGGTGCTAAAATGATCTCGGGGTCCACGGAGCTTAAAGTTACTTTAACCTGGTTGGTCATAGCAGACGATGAATGAAATTGCTGATATGGTGCTCAACTGATTTCGGGGTTATCGGAGCTTAAAGTTACTTTAACCTGTTGCTCATATCAGACGATGAATGAAATTGCTGAAATGGTGCTCAAATGATCTCGGGGTCCACGAAGCTTAAAGTTACCTTAACCTGGTTGGTCATATCACACGATGAATAAAATTGCTGAAATGGTGCTCAACTGATTTCGGGGTTATCGGAGCTTAAAGTTACTTTAACCTGTTGCTCATATCAGACGATGAATGAAATTGCTGAAATGATGCTCAAATGATCTCGCGGTCCACGGAGCTTAAAGTTACTTTAATCTGTTGGTCATATCAGACGTTTCAATTGGTGAAATGGTGCTCAAATGATCTAGGGGTCCACGCAGCTTAAAGTTACTTTAACCTGTTGGTCATATCTGACGATGAAATTGCTGAAATGGTGCTTAAACGATCTCGGGGTCCACGGAGCTTAAAGTTACATTAACCAGTTGGTCATATCAGACGATGAAACTGCTGAAATGGTGCTCAAATGATCTCAGGCTCCATGGAGCTTAAAGTTACTTTAACCTGTTGGTCATATCAGCAGATGAAAGAAATTTCTGAAATGGTGCTCAAATGATCTCGAGGTCCATGGAGCTTTATGTTACTTTAACCTGTTCATCATATCAGAGGATGAATGAAATTGCTGAAATGATGCTCAAATGATCTCATGGTCCACGGAGCTTAAAGTTACTTTAACCTGATTGGTCATATCAGCAGATGAATGAAATTGCTGAAATGGTGCTCAAATGCTCACGGGGTCCATGGAGCTTAAAGTTACTTTAACCTGTTGGTCATATCAGACGATGAAATTGCTGAAATGGTGCTCAAATGATCTCGGGAACCATGGAGCATAAAGTTACTTTATCCTGTTGGTCATATCAGACGATGAAAATGCTGAAATGGTGCTCAAATGATCTCGGGAACCATGGAGCTTAAAGTTACTTTAACCTGTTGGTCATATCAGACGATGAAAATGCTGAAATGGTGCTCAAATGATCTCGGGGACCATGGAGCTTAAAGTTACTTTAACCTGTTGGTCATATCAGACGATAAATGAAATTGCTGAAATGGTGCTCAAATGATCACGGGGTCCATGGAGCTTAAAGTTACTTTAACCTGTTGGTCATATCAGGCAACGAATGAAATTGCTACAATGGTGCTAGAATGATCTCGGGGTCCATGGAGCTTAAAGTTACTTTTACCTGTTGGTCATATCAGACGATGAAATTGCTGAAATTGTGCTTAAACGATCTCGGGGTCCATGGAGCTTAAAGTTACTTTAACCTGTTGGTCATATCAGAGGATGAAATTGCCGATATGGTGCTTAAATGATCTCGGGTTCCACGGAGCTATAAGTTACTTTAACCTGGTTTGTCATATCGGACGATGAATGAAATTGCTGAAATGGTGTCAAATGATCTCGGGGTCCATGGAGCTTAAAGTTACTTTAACCTGGTTGGTAATATCAGACGTGGAATGAAATTGCTGAAATGATACTCAAATGTACTCGGGGTCCACAGAGCTTAAAGTTACTTTAATCTGCTGGTCATATCAGATGATGAATGAAATTGATGAAGTGGTGCTCAAATGATCTCGGGGTCCATGGAGCTTAAAGTTACTATAACCTGTTGGTCATATCAGACGTTGAAATTGGTGAAATGGTGCTCAAATGATCTAGGGGTCCACGCAGCTTAAAGTTACTTTAACCTGTTGGTCATATCAGACGATGAAATTGGTGAAATGGTGCTTAAACGATCTCGAGGTCCACGGAGCTTAAAGTTGCATAAAGCAGTTGGACATATCAGACGATGAAATTGGTGAAATCGTGCTCAAATGATCTCGCGGTCAACGGAGCTTAAAGTTACTTTAACCTGTTGGTCATATCAGACGATGAATGAAATTGCTGAAATGATGCTCAAATGATCTCGGGGTCATTGGAGCTTAAAGTTACTTTAACCTGTTGGTCATATCAGACGTGGAATGAAATTGCTGAAATGATGCTCAAATGATCTCGGGGTCCACGGAGCTTACAGTTACTTTAAACTGTTGGTCATATCACAGGAACGAAATTGCTGAAATGGTGCTCAAATGATCTCGGGGTCCATGGAGCTTAAAGTTACTTTAAACTGTTGGTCATATCACACGAATGAAATTGCTGAAATGATGCTCAAATGATCTCGGGGTCCACGGAGCTTACAGTTACTTTAAACTGTTGGTCATATCAGACGATGAAATTGCTGAAATGGTGCTCAAATGATCTCGGGGTCCATGGAGCTTAAAGTTACTTTAACCTGTTGGTCAAATCAGATGATAAATGAAATTGCTGAAATGATGCTCAAATGGTCTCGGGGTCCACGGAGCTTAAAGTTACTTTAACCTGGTTGGTTCTTTCAGACGATGAATGAAATTGCTGAAATGATGCTCAAATGATATCGGGGTCTATGGAGCTTAAAGTTACTTTAACCTGTTGGTCATATCAGACGATGAAACTGCAGAAATGGTGCTCAAATGATCTCAGGCTCCATGGAGCTTAAAGTTACTTTAACCTGCTTGGTCATATCCGCAGATGAATGAAATTGCTGAAATGGTGCTCAAATGATCTCGGGGTCCATGGAGCTTAAAGTTACTTTAACCTGTTGGTCATAACAGACGTGGAATGAAATTGCTCAAATTGATGCTCAAATGATCTCGGGATCCATGGAGCTTAAAGTTACTTTAACCTGTTGATCATATCAGACGATGAAATTGCTGAAATGGTGCTCAAAAGATCTCGGGGTCCATGGAGCTTAAAGTTATTTTAACCTGTTGGTCCAATCAGACGATGACATTGCTGAAATGATGCTCAAATGATCTCGGGGTCCATGGAGCTTAAAGTTACTTTAACCTGTTGGTCAAATCAGACGATGACATTGCTGAAATGGTGCTAAAATGGTCTCGGGGTCCACGGAGCTTAAAGTTACTTTAACCTGGTTGGTCATAGCAGACGATGAATGAAATTGCTGATATGGTGCTCAACTGATTTCGGGGTTATCGGAGCTTAAAGTTACTTTAACCAATTGGTCATATCAGACGATGAATGAAATTGCTGAAATGGTGCTAAAATAATCTCAGGGTCCATTGAGCTTAAAGTTACTTTAACCAATTGGTCATATCAGACGATGACTGAAATTGCTGAAATGGTGCTAAAATGATCTCGGGGTCCATTGAGCTTAAAATTTTTTTAACCAATTGGTCATATCAGACGATGACTGAAATTGCTGAAATAGTGCTAAAATGATCTCAGGGTCCATTGAGCTTAAAGTTACTTTAACCAATTGGTCATATCAGACGTTGACTGAAATTGCTGAAATAATGCTCAAATGATCTCGGGGTCCAAGGAGTTTAAAGTTACTTTACCCTGGTTGGTCATATCAGACGATGAATGAAATTGCTGAAATGATGCTCAAATGATCTCGGGGTCCATGGAGCTTAAAGTTACTTTAACCTGTTGGTCATATAAGACGATGAAACTGCTGAAATGGTGCTCAAATGATCTCGGGGCCATGGAGCTTAAATATACTTTAACAATTTGGTCATATCAGCAGATGAATGAAATTGCTGAAATGGTGCTCAAATGATCTCGGGGTCCATGGAGCTTAAAGTTACTTTAACCTGTTGATCACATCAGACGATGAATGAAATTGCTGAAATGGTGCTCAAATAATCTCGGGGTCCATGGAGCTTAAAGTTGCATTAACCTGTTGGCCATATCAGACGATGAATGAAATTGCTGAAACGGTGCTCAAATGATCTCGGCGTCCATGGAGCTTAAAGTTACTTTAACCTGTTGGTCATATCAGAAGAATTAAATTGCTGAAATGATGCTCAAATGATCTCGGGGTCCATGGAGCTTAAAGTTACTTTATCCTGTTTGGTCATATCAGACGATGAAATTTTTGAAATGATGCTCAAATGATCTCGGGGTCCATGGAGCTTAAAGTTACTTTAACCTGTTTGTCATATCAGACGATGAATGAAATTGCTGAAATGGACTCAAATGATCTCGGGGTCCACGGAGCTTAAAATTACTTTAACCTGTTTGTCATATCAGACGATGAATGAAATTGCTGAAATGGTCTCAAATGATCTCGGGGTCCACGGAGCTTAAAGTTACTTTAACCTGTTAGTCATATCAGACAATGATGGAAATTGCTGGAATGGTCTCTAATGATGTCGGGGTCCACGGAGCTTAAAGTTACTTTAACCTGTTAGTCATATTACACGATAAATTTTCTGAAATGGTGCTCAAATGATCTCGGGGTCCACGGAGCTTAAAGTTATTTTAACCTGGTTAGGCATATCAGACGATGAATGAAATTGCTGAAATGGTGCTCAAATGATCTTTGGGTCCATGGAGCTTAAAGTTACTTTAACCTGGTTGGTTCTTTCAGACGATGAATGAAATTGCTGAAACGATGCTCAAATGATATCGGGGTCCATGGAGCTTAAAGTTACTTTAACCTGTTGGTCATATCAGACGATGAAACTGCTGAAATGGTGCTCCAATGATCTCAGGCTCCATGGAGCTTAAAGTTACTTTAACCTGCTTGGTCATATCCGCAGATGAATGAAATTGCTGAAATGGTGCTCAAATGATCTCGGGTTCCACGGAGCTTAAAGTTACTTTAACCTGTTGGTCCAATCAGACGACGACATTGCTGAAATGATGCTCAAATGATCTCGGGGTCCATGGAGCTTAAAGTTACTTTAACCTGTTGGTCAAATCAGACGATGACATTGCTGAAATGGTGCTCAAATGATCTCGGGGTCCACGGAGCTTAAAGTTACTTTAACCTGGTTGGTCATAGCAGACGATGAATGAAATTGCAGAAATGGTGCTTAAATGATCTCAGGGTCCACGGAGCTTAAAGTTACATTAACCTGGTTGATCATATCAGACGATGAATGAAATTGCTGATATGGTGCTCAAATGATTTCGGGGTTATCGGAGCTTAAAGTTACTTTAACCTGTTGCTCATATCAGACGACGAATGAAATTGCTGAAATGGTGCTCAAATGATCTCGGGGTCCAGGATGCTTACAGTTACTTTAACCTGGTTGGTCATATCAGACGATGAATGAAATTGCTGAAATGGTGCTCAAATGATCTAGGGGTCACGCAGCTTAAAGTTAGTTTAACCTGGTTGGTCATATCAGACGATAATTGAAATTGCTGAAACGATGCTCAAATGATCTCGCGGTCCACGGAGCTTAGTTACTTTAATCTGTTGGTCGAATCAGACGTTGAAATTGGTGAAATGGTGCTCAAATGATCTAGGGGTCCACGCAGCTTAAAGTTACTTTAACCTGTTGGTAATATCAGACGATGAAATTGGTGAAATGGTGCTTAAACGATCTCGGGGTCCACGGAGCTTAAAGTTACATTAACCAGTTGGTCATATCAGACGATGAAATTGGTGAAATCCTGCTCAAATGATCTCGGGTTCAACGGAGTTTAAAGTTACTTTACCCTGTTGGTCATATCAGCGGATGAATGAAATTGCTGAAATAATGCTCAAATGATCTCGGGTTCAACGGAGTTTAAAGTTACTTTAACCTGATTGGTCATATCAGCGGATGAATGAAATTGCTGAAATGATGCTCAAATGATCTCGGGGTCCACGGAGCTTACAGTTACTTTAAACTGTTGGTCATATCACACGAATGAAATTGCTGAAGTGATGCTCAAATGATCTCGGGGTCCAAGGAGCTATAAGTTACTTTAACCTGTTGGTCATAGCAGACGTGGAATGAAATTGCTAATATTGGTGCTCAAATGATCCACGGAGTTTAAAGTTACTTTAAACTGGTTGGTCAAATCAGACGTTGAAATTGCTGAAATGATGCTCAAATGATCTCGGGGTCCAAGGAGCTATAAGTTACTTTAACCTGTTGGTCATAGCAGACGTGGAATGAAATTGCTAATATTGGTGCTCAAATGATCCACGGAGTTTAAAGTTACTTTAAACTGGTTGGTCAAATCAGACGTTGAAATTGCTGAAATGATGCTCAAATGATCTCGGGGTCCAAGGAGCTATAAGTTACTTTAACCTGATGGTCATAGCAGACGTGGAATGAAATTGCTAATATTGGTGCTCAAATGATCCACGGAGTTTAAAGTTACTTTAAACTGGTTGGTCAAATCAGACGATGAAATTGCTGAAATGGTGCTCAAATGATCTCGGGTTCCACGGAGCTTAAAGTTACTTTAACCTGTTAGTCATATCAACGATGAATGAAATTGCTGAAATGATGCTCAAATGATCTCGGGGTCCATGGAGCTTAAAGATACTTTAACCTGTTGGTAATATCAGACGATGAAACTGCTGAAATGGTGCTCAAATGATCTCAGGCTCCATGGAGCTTAAAGTTACTTTAACCTGCTTGGTCATATCCGCAGATGAATGAAATTGCTGAAATGGTGCTCAAATGATCTCGGGGTCCATGGAGCTTAAAGTTACTTTAACCTGTTGGTCATAACAGACGTGGAATGAAATTGCTCAAATTGATGCTCAAATGATCTAGGGATCCACGGAGCTTAAAGTTACTTTAACCTGTTGGTCCAATCAGACGACGACATTGCTGAAATGATGCTCAAATGATCTCGGGATCCACGGAGCTTAAAGTTACTTTAACCTGTTGGTCCAATCAGACGACGACATTGCTGAAATGATGCTCAAATGATCTCGGGGTCCATGGAGCTTAAAGTTACTTTAACCTGTTGGTCCAATCAGACGATGACATTGCTGAAATGGTGCTCAAATGATCTCGGGGTCCATGGAGCTTAAAGTTACTTTAACCTGTTGGTCCAATCAGACGATGACATTGCTGAAATGATGCTCAAATGATCTCGGGGTCCATGGAGCTTAAAGTTACTTTAACCTGTTGGTCCAATCAGACGATGACATTGCTGAAATGATGCTCAAATGATCTCGGGGTCCATGGAGCTTAAAGTTACTTTAACCTGTTGGTCAAATCAGACGATGACATTGCTGAAATGGTGCTCAAATGATCTCGGGGTCCACGGAGCTTAAAGTTACTTTAACCTGGTTGGTCATAGCAGACGTTGAATGAAATTGCAGAAATGGTGCTTAAATGATCTCAGGGTCCACGGAGCTTAAAGTTACATTAACCTGGTTGATCATATCAGACGATGAATGAAATTGCTGATATGGTGCTCAAATGATTTCGGGGTTATCGGAGCTTAAAGTTACTTTAACCTGTTGCTCATATCAGACGACGAATGAAATTGCTGAAATGGTGCTCAAATGATCTCGGGGTCCAGGATGCTTACAGTTACTTTTATCTGTTGGTCATATCAGACGTTGAAATTGGTGAAATGGTGCTCAAATGATCTCGCGGTCCACGGAGCTTAGTTACTTTAATCTATTGGTCATATCAGACGTTGAAATTGGTGAAATGGTGCTCAAATGATCTAGGGGTCCACGCAGCTTAAAGTTACTTTAACCTGTTGGTAATATCAGACGATGAAATTGGTGAAATGGTGCTTAAACGATCTCGGGGTCCACGGAGCTTAAAGTTACATTAACCAGTTGGTCATATCAGACGATGAAATTGGTGAAATCCTGCTCAAATGATCTCGGGTTCAACGGAGTTTAAAGTTACTTTAACCTGTTGGTCATATCAGCGGATGAATGAAATTGCTGAAATAATGCTCAAATGATCTCGGGTTCAACGGAGTTTAAAGTTACTTTAACCTGATTGGTCATATCAGCGGATGAATGAAATTGCTGAAATGTTGCTCAAATGATCTCGGGGTCCACGGAGCTATAAGTTACTTTAACCTGTTGGTCATATCACACGAATGAAATTGCTGAAGTGATGCTCAAATGATCTCGGGGTCCAAGGAGCTATAAGTTACTTTAACCTGTTGGTCATAGCAGACGTGGAATGAAATTGCTAATATTGGTGCTCAAATGATCCACGGAGTTTAAAGTTACTTTAAACTGGTTGGTCAAATCAGACGTTGAAATTGCTGAAATGATGCTCAAATGATCTCGGGGTCCAAGGAGCTATAAGTTACTTTAACCTGTTGGTCATAGCAGACGTGCAATGAAATTGCTAATATTGGTGCTCAAATGATCCACGGAGTTTAAAGTTACTTTAAACTGGTTGGTCAAATCAGACGATGAAATTGCTGAAATGGTGCTCAAATGATCTCGGGTTCCACGGAGCTTAAAGTTACTTTAACCTGTTAGTCATATCAGACGATGAATGAAATTGCTGAAATGATGCTCAAATGATCTCGGGGTCCATGGAGCTTAAAGATACTTTAACCTGTTGGTAATATCAGACGATGAAACTGCTGAAATGGTGCTCAAATGATCTCAGGCTCCATGGAGCTTAAAGTTACTTTAACCTGCTTGGTCATATCCGCAGATGAATGAAATTGCTGAAATGGTGCTCAAATGATCTCGGGGTCCATGGAGCTTAAAGTTACTTTAACCTGTTGGTCATAACAGACGTGGAATGAAATTGCTCAAATTGATGCTCAAATGATCTCGGGATCCACGGAGCTTAAAGTTACTTTAACCTGTTGGTCCAATCAGACGACGACATTGCTGAAATGATGCTCAAATGATCTCGGGGTCCATGGAGCTTAAAGTTACTTTAACCTGTTGGTCAAATCAGACGATGACATTGCTGAAATGGTGCTCAAATGATCTCGGGGTCCACGGAGCTTAAAGTTACTTTAACCTGGTTGGTCATAGCAGACGATGAATGAAATTGCAGAAATGGTGCTTAAATGATCTCAGGGTCCACGGAGCTTAAAGTTACATTAACCTGGTTGATCATATCAGACGATGAATGAAATTGCTGATATGGTGCTCAAATGATTTCGGGGTTATCGGAGCTTAAAGTTACTTTAACCTGTTGCTCATATCAGACGACGAATGAAATTGCTGAAATGGTGCTCAAATGATCTCGGGGTCCAGGATGCTTACAGTTACTTTAACCTGGTTGGTCATATCAGACGATGAATGAAATTGCTGAAATGGTGCTCAAATGATCTAGGGGTCACGCAGCTTAAAGTTAGTTTAACCTGGTTGGTCATATCAGACGATAATTGAAATTGCTGAAACGATGCTCAAATGATCTCGCGGTCCACGGAGCTTAGTTACTTTAATCTGTTGGTCGAATCAGACGTTGAAATTGGTGAAATGGTGCTCAAATGATCTAGGGGTCCACGCAGCTTAAAGTTACTTTAACCTGTTGGTAATATCAGACGATGAAATTGGTGAAATGGTGCTTAAACGATCTCGGGGTCCACGGAGCTTAAAGTTACATTAACCAGTTGGTCATATCAGACGATGAAATTGGTGAAATCCTGCTCAAATGATCTCGGGTTCAACGGAGTTTAAAGTTACTTTAACCTGTTGGTCATATCAGCGGATGAATGAAATTGCTGAAATAATGCTCAAATGATCTCGGGTTCAACGGAGTTTAAAGTTACTTTAACCTGATTGGTCATATCAGCGGATGAATGAAATTGCTGAAATGATGCTCAAATGATCTCGGGGTCCACGGAGCTTACAGTTACTTTAAACTGTTGGTCATATCACACGAATGAAATTGCTGAAGTGATGCTCAAATGATCTCGGGGTCCAAGGAGCTATAAGTTACTTTAACCTGTTGGTCATAGCAGACGTGGAATGAAATTGCTAATATTGGTGCTCAAATGATCCACGGAGTTTAAAGTTACTTTAAACTGGTTGGTCAAATCAGACGTTGAAATTGCTGAAATGATGCTCAAATGATCTCGGGGTCCAAGGAGCTATAAGTTACTTTAACCTGTTGGTCATAGCAGACGTGCAATGAAATTGCTAATATTGGTGCTCAAATGATCCACGGAGTTTAAAGTTACTTTAAACTGGTTGGTCAAATCAGACGATGAAATTGCTGAAATGGTGCTCAAATGATCTCGGGTTCCACGGAGCTTAAAGTTACTTTAACCTGTTAGTCATATCAGACGATGAATGAAATTGCTGAAATGATGCTCAAATGATCTCGGGGTCCATGGAGCTTAAAGATACTTTAACCTGTTGGTAATATCAGACGATGAAACTGCTGAAATGGTGCTCAAATGATCTCAGGCTCCATGGAGCTTAAAGTTACTTTAACCTGTTGGTCATATCAGCAGATGAATGAAATTTCTGAAATGGTGCTCAAATGATCTCGAGGTCCAAAGAGCTTTAAGTTACTTTAACCTGTTGATCATATCAGAGGATGAATAAAATTGCTGAAATGATGCTCAAATGATCTCAGGGTCCACGGAGCTTAAAGTTACTTTAACCTGATTGGTCATATCAGCAGATGAATGAAATTGCTGAAATGGTGCTCAAATGATCTCGGGGTCCATGGAGCTTAAAGTTACTTTAACTTGTTGGTCATATCAGACGATGAAACTGCTGAAATGCTGCTCAAATGATCTCGAGGCCATGGAGATTAAATATACTTTAACAATTTGGTCATATCAGCAGATGAATGAAATTGCTGAAATGGTGCTCAAATGATCACGGGGTCCTTGGAGCTTAAAGTTACTTTAACCTATTGATCATATCAGACGATGAATGAAATTGCTGAAATGGTGCTCAAATGATCTCGGGGTACATGGAGCTTAAAGTTACATTAACCTAGTTAGTTATATCAGACGATGAATGAAATTGCTGAAATGATGCCCAAATGATCTCGGGGTCCATGGAGCTTAAAGTTATTTTAACCTGTTGGTCATATCAGACGATGAAATTTTTGAAATGGTGCTCAAATGATCTCAAGGTCCATGAACCTTAAAGTTACTTTAACCTGTTGGTCAAATCAGACGATGAATGAAATTGCTGAAATGATGCTCAAATGATCTCGGGGTCCATGGAGCTTAAAGATACTTTAACCTGTTGGTAATATCAGACGATGAAACTGCTGAAATGGTGCTCAAATGATCTCAGGCTCCATGGAGCTTAAAGTTACTTTAACCTGTTGGTCATATCAGCAGATGAATGAAATTTCTGAAATTGTGCTCAAATGATCTCGAGGTCCAAAGAGCTTTAAGTTACTTTAACCTGTTGATCATATCAGAGGATGAATAAAATTGCTGAAATGATGCTCAAATGATCTCAGGGTCCACGGAGCTTAAAGTTACTTTAACCTGATTGGTCATATCAGCAGATGAATGAAATTGCTGAAATGGTGCTCAAATGATCCCGGGGTCCATGGAGCTTAAAGTTACTTTAACCTGTTGGTCATATCAGACGATGAAATTGCTGAAATGGTGCTCAAATGATCTAGGGGACCATGGAGCTTAAAGTTACTTTAACCTGTTGGTCATAACAGACGTGGAATGAAATTGTTGAAATGATGCTCAAATGATCTCGGGGTCCATGGAGCTTAAAGTTACTTTAACCAGTTGGTCATATCAGCAGATGAATAAAATTGCTGAAATGATGCTCAAATGATCTCAGGGTCCACGGAGCATAAAGTTACTTTAAACTAATTGGTCATATCAGCAGATGAACGAAATTGCTGAAATGGTGCTCAAATGATCCCGGGGTCCATGGAGCTTAAAGTTACTTTAACCTGTTGGTCATATCAGACGATGAAATTGCTGAAATGGTGCTCAAATGATCTAGGGGACCATGGAGCTTAAAGTTACTTTCACCTGTTGGTCATAACAGACGTGGAATGAAATTGTTGAAATGATGCTCAAATGATCTCGGGGTCCATGGAGCTTAAAGTTACTTTAACCAGTTGGTCATATCAGCAGATGAATAAAATTGCTGAAATGATGCTCAAATGATCTCAGGGTTCACGGAGCTTAAAGTTACTTTAACCTGATTGGTCATATCAGCAGATGAATGAAATTGCTGAAATGGTGCTCAAATGATCCCGGGGTCCATGGAGCTTAAAGTTACTTTAACCTGTTGGTCATATCAGACGATGAAATTGCTGAAATGGTGCTCAAATGATCTCGGGGACCATGGAGTTCTAAGTTACTTTAACCTGTTGGTCATATCAGAGGATGAAATTGCTGATATGGTGCTTAAATGATCTCGGGGTCCACGGAGCTATAAGTTACTTTAACCTGGTTGGTCATATCGGACGATGAATGAAATTGCTGAAATGGTGTCAAATGATCTCGGGGTCCATGGAGCTTAAAGTTACTTTAACCTGGTTGGTAATATCAGACGTGGAATGAAATTGCTGAAATGATACTCAAATGTACTCGGGGTCCACAGAGCTTAAAGTTACTTTAATCTGTTGGTCATATCAGATGATGAATGAAATTGATGAAGTGGTGCTCAAATGATCTCGGGGTCCATGGAGCTTAAAGAAACTTTAAACTGGTTGGCCATATCGGACGTGGAATGAAATTGCTGAAATGGTGCAGAAATGATCTCGGGGTCCACGGAGATTAAAGTTACTTTAACCTGTTGGTCATAACAGACGTGGAATGAAATTGCTTAAATTGATGCTCAAATGATCTCGGGATCCACGGAGCTTAAAGTTACTTTAACCTGTTGGTCATATCAGCATATGAATGAAATTTCTCTAAAGGTGCTCAAATGATCTCGAGGTCCATGGAGCTTTAAGTTATTTTAACCTGTTGATCATATCAGACGATTAATGAAATTGCTGAAATGATGCTCAAATGAATTCAGGGTCCACGGAGCTTAAAGTTACTTTAACCTGCTTGGTCATATCAGCAGATGAATGAAATTGCTGAAATGGTGCTCAAATGATCTCGGGGTCCACGGAGCTTAAAGTTACTTTAACCTGTTGGTCATATCGGACGTGGAATGAAATTGCTGAAATGGTCTCAAATGATCTCGGGGTCCACGGAGCTTAAAGTTACTTTAACCTGGTTGGTCATATCAGACGATGAATGAAATTGCTGATATGGTGCTCAAATGATCTCGGGGTCCACGGAGCTTAAAGTTACTTTAACCTGTAGGTCATATCAGACGATGAATGAAATTGCTGAAGTGGTGCTCAAATGATCTCGGGGTCCACGAGGCTTAAAGTTACTTTAACCTGTTGGTCATATCAGACGATGAAATTGGTGAAATGGTGCTCAAATGATCTAGGGGTCCACGCAGCTTAAAGTTACTTTAACCTGGTTAGTCATATCAGACGATAATTGAAATTGCTGAAATGATGCTCAAATGATCTCGCGGTCCACGGAGCTTAAAGTTACTTTAATCTGTTGGTCATATCAGACGTTTCAATTGGTGAAATGGTGCTCAAATGATCTAGGGGTCCACGCAGCTTAAAGTTACTTTAACCTGTTGGTCATATCAGACGATGAAATTGCTGAAATGGTGCTCAAAAGGTCTCGGGGTCCATGGAGCTTAAATTTACTTTAACCTGTTGGTCCAATCAGACGATGACATTGCTGAAATGATGCTCAAATGATCTCGGGGTCCATGGAGCTTAAAGTTACTTTAACCTGTTGGTCCAATCAGACGATGACATTGCTGAAATGATGCTCAAATGATCTCGGGTTCCATGGAGCTTAAAGTTACTTTAACCTGTTGGTCCAATCAGACGATGACATTGCTGAAATGATGCTCAAATGATCTCGGGGGCCATGGAGCTTAAAGTTACTTTAACCTGTTGGTCAAATCAGACGATGACATTGCTGAAATGGTGCTAAAATGATCTCGGGGTCCACGGAACTTAAAGTTACTTTAACCTGGTTGGTCATAGCAGACGATGAATGGAATTGCAGAAATGGTGCTAAAATGATCTCAGGGTCCACGGAGCTTAAAGTTACATTAACCTGGTTGATCATATCAGACGATGAATGAAATTGCTGATATGGTGCTCAACTGATTTCGGGGTTATCGGAGCTTAAAGTTACTTTAACCTGTTGCTCATATCAGACGATGAATGAAATTGCTGAAATGGTGCTCAAATGATCTCGGGGTCCATGGAGCTTAAAGTTACTTTAACTTGTTGGTCATATCAGACGATGAAACTGCTGAAATGCTGCTCAAATGATCTCGAGGCCATGGAGATTAAATATACTTTAACAATTTGGTCATATCAGCAGATGAATGAAATTGCTGAAATGGTGCTCAAATGATCACGGGGTCCTTGGAGCTTAAAGTTACATTAACCTATTGATCATATCAGACGATGAATGAAATTGCTGAAATGGTGCTCAAATGATCTCGGGGTACATGGAGCTTAAAGTTACATTAACCTAGTTAGTTATATCAGACGATGAATGAAATTGCTGAAATGATGCCCAAATGATCTCGGGGTCCATGGAGCTTAAAGTTATTTTAACCTGTTGGTCATATCAGACGATGAAATTTTTGAAATGGTGCTCAAATGATCTCAAGGTCCATGAACCTTAAAGTTACTTTAACCTGTTGGTCAAATCAGACGATGAATGAAATTGCTGAAATGATGCTCAAATGATCTCGGGGTCAATGGAGCTTAAAGATACTTTAACCTGTTGGTAATATCAGACGATGAAACTGCTGAAATGGTGCTCAAATGATCTCAGGCTCCATGGAGCTTAAAGTTACTTTAACCTGTTGGTCATATCAGCAGATGAATGAAATTTCCTAAATGGTGCTCAAATGATCTCGAGGTCCAAAGAGCTTTAAGTTACTTTAACCTGTTGATCATATCAGAGGATGAATAAAATTGCTGAAATGATGCTCAAATGATCTCAGGGTCCACGGAGCTTAAAGTTACTTTAACCTGATTGGTCATATCAGCAGATGAATGAAATTGCTGAAATGGTGCTCAAATGATCCCGGGGTCCATGGAGCTTAAAGTTACTTTAACCTGTTGGTCATATCAGACGATGAAATTGCTGAAATGGTGCTCAAATGATCTAGGGGACCATGGAGCTTAAAGTTACTTTAACCTGTTGGTCATAACAGACGTGGAATGAAATTGTTGAAATGATGCTCAAATGATCTCGGGGTCCATGGAGCTTAAAGTTACTTTAACCAGTTGGTCATATCAGCAGATGAATAAAATTGCTGAAATGATGCTCAAATGATCTCAGGGTCCACGGAGCATAAAGTTACTTTAAACTAATTGGTCATATCAGCAGATGAACGAAATTGCTGAAATGGTGCTCAAATGATCCCGGGGTCCATGGAGCTTAAAGTTACTTTAACCTGTTGGTCATATCAGACGATGAAATTGCTGAAATGGTGCTCAAATGATCTAGGGGACCATGGAGCTTAAAGTTACTTTCACCTGTTGGTCATAACAGACGTGGAATGAAATTGTTGAAATGATGCTCAAATGATCTCGGGGTCCATGGAGCTTAAAGTTACTTTAACCAGTTGGTCATATCAGCAGATGAATAAAATTGCTGAAATGATGCTCAAATGATCTCAGGGTTCACGGAGCTTAAAGTTACTTTAACCTGATTGGTCATATCAGCAGATGAATGAAATTGCTGAAATGGTGCTCAAATGATCCCGGGGTCCATGGAGCTTAAAGTTACTTTAACCTGTTGGTCATATCAGACGATGAAATTGCTGAAATGGTGCTCAAATGATCTCGGGGACCATGGAGTTCTAAGTTACTTTAACCTGTTGGTCATATCAGAGGATGAAATTGCTGATATGGTGCTTAAATGATCTCGGGGTCCACGGAGCTATAAGTTACTTTAACCTGGTTGGTCATATCGGACGATGAATGAAATTGCTGAAATGGTGTCAAATGATCTCGGGGTCCATGGAGCTTAAAGTTACTTTAACCTGGTTGGTAATATCAGACGTGGAATGAAATTGCTGAAATGATACTCAAATGTACTCGGGGTCCACAGAGCTTAAAGTTACTTTAATCTGTTGGTCATATCAGATGATGAATGAAATTGATGAAGTGGTGCTCAAATGATCTCGGGGTCCATGGAGCTTAAAGAAACTTTAAACTGGTTGGCCATATCGGACGTGGAATGAAATTGCTGAAATGGTGCAGAAATGATCTCGGGGTCCACGGAGATTAAAGTTACTTTAACATGTTGGTCATAACAGACGTGGAATGAAATTGCTTAAATTGATGCTCAAATGATCTCGGGATCCACGGAGCTTAAAGTTACTTTAACCTGTTGGTCATATCAGCATATGAATGAAATTTCTCTAAAGGTGCTCAAATGATCTCGAGGTCCATGGAGCTTTAAGTTATTTTAACCTGTTGATCATATCAGACGATTAATGAAATTGCTGAAATGATGCTCAAATGAATTCAGGGTCCACGGAGCTTAAAGTTACTTTAACCTGCTTGGTCATATCAGCAGATGAATGAAATTGCTGAAATGGTGCTCAAATGATCTCGGGGTCCACGGAGCTTAAAGTTACTTTAACCTGTTGGTCATATCGGACGTGGAATGAAATTGCTGAAATGGTCTCAAATGATCTCGGGGTCCACGGAGCTTAAAGTTACTTTAACCTGGTTGGTCATATCAGACGATGAATGAAATTGCTGATATGGTGCTCAAATGATCTCGGGGTCCACGGAGCTTAAAGTTACTTTAACCTGTAGGTCATATCAGACGATGAATGAAATTGCTGAAGTGGTGCTCAAATGATCTCGGGGTCCACGAGGCTTAAAGTTACTTTAACCTGTTGGTCATATCAGACGATGAAATTGGTGAAATGGTGCTCAAATGATCTAGGGGTCCACGCAGCTTAAAGTTACTTTAACCTGGTTAGTCATATCAGACGATAATTGAAATTGCTGAAATGATGCTCAAATGATCCCGCGGTCCACGGAGCTTAAAGTTACTTTAATCTGTTGGTCATATCAGACGTTTCAATTGGTGAAATGGTGCTCAAATGATCTAGGGGTCCACGCAGCTTAAAGTTACTTTAACCTGTTGGTCATATCAGACGATGAAATTGCTGAAATGGTGCTCAAAAGATCTCGGGGTCCATGGAGCTTAAATTTACTTTAACCTGTTGGTCCAATCAGACGATGACATTGCTGAAATGATGCTCAAATGATCTCGGGGTCCATGGAGCTTAAAGTTACTTTAACCTGTTGGTCCAATCAGACGATGACATTGCTGAAATGATGCTCAAATGATCTCGGGTTCCATGGAGCTTAAAGTTACTTTAACCTGTTGGTCCAATCAGACGATGACATTGCTGAAATGATGCTCAAATGATCTCGGGGTCCATGGAGCTTAAAGTTACTTTAACCTGTTGGTCAAATCAGACGATGACATTGCTGAAATGGTGCTAAAATGATCTCGGGGTCCACGGAACTTAAAGTTACTTTAACCTGGTTGGTCATAGCAGACGATGAATGGGATTGCAGAAATGGTGCTAAAATGATCTCAGGGTCCACGGAGCTTAAAGTTACATTAACCTGGTTGATCATATCAGACGATGAATGAAATTGCTGATATGGTGCTCAACTGATTTCGGGGTTATCGGAGCTTAAAGTTACTTTAACCTGTTGCTCATATCAGACGATGAATGAAATTGCTGAAATGGTGCTCAAATGATCTCGGGGTCCACGAAGCTTAAAGTTACTTTAACCTGGTTGGTCATATCACACGATGAATAAAATTGCTGAAATGGTGCTCAAATGATCTAGGGGTCCACGCAGCTTAAAGTTACTTTAATCTGGTTGGTCATATCAGACAATAATTGAAATTGCTGAAATGATGCTCAAATGATCTCGCGGTCCACGGAGCTTAAAGTTACTTTAATCTGTTGGTCATATCAGACGTTTCAATTGGTGAAATGGTGCTCAAATGATCTAGGGGTCCACGCAGCTTAAAGTTACTTTAACCTGTTGGTCATATCTGACGATGAAATTGGTTAAATGGTGCTTAAACGATCTCGGGGTCCACGGAGCTTAAAGTTACATTAACCAGTAGGTCATATCAGACGATGAAACTGCTGAAATGGTGCTCAAATGATCTCAGGCTCCATGGAGCTTAAAGTTACTTTAACCTGTTGGTCATATCAGCAGATGAAAGAAATTTCTGAAATGGTGCTCAAATGATCTCGAGGTCCATGGAGCTTTATGTTACTTTAACCTGTTGATCATATCAGAGGATGAATGAAATTGCTGAAATGATGCTCAAATGATCTCAGGCTCCATGGAGCTTAAAGTTACTTTAACCTGTTGGTCATATCAGAAGATGAAATTGCTGAAATGGTGCTCAAATGATCTCGAGAACCATGGAGCATAAAGTTACTTTATCCTGTTGGTCATTTCAGACGATGAAAATGCTGAAATGGTGCTCAAATGATCTCGGGGACCATGGAGCTTAAAGTTACTTTAACCTGTTGGTCATATCAGACGATGAAAATGTTGAAATGGTGCTCAAATGATCTCGGGGACCATGGAGCTTAAAGTTACTTTAACCTGTTGGTCATATCAGACGATAAATGAAATTGCTGAAATGGTGCTCAAATGATCTCGGGGTCCATGGAGCTTAAAGTTACTTTAACCTGTTGGTCATATCAGGCAACGAATGAAATTGCTACAATGGTGCTAGAATGATCTCGGGGTCCATGGAGCTTAAAGTTACTTTAACCTGTTGGTCATATCAGACGATGAAATTGCTGAAATTGTGCTTAAACGATCTCGGGGTCCATGGAGCTTAAAGTTACTTTAACCTGTTGGTCATATCAGAGGCTGAAATTGCCGATATGGTGCTTAAATGATCTCGGGTTCCACGGAGCTATAAGTTACTTTAACCTGGTTTGTCATATCGGACGATGAATGAAATTGCTGAAATGGTGTCAAATGATCTCGGGGTCCATGGAGCTTAAAGTTACTTTAACCTGGTTGGTAATATCGGACGTGGAATGAAATTGCTGAAATGATACTCAAATGATCTCGGGGTCCACAGAGCTTAAAGTTACTTTAATCTGTTGGTCATATCAGATGATGAATGAAATTGATAAAGTGGTGCTCAAATGATCTCGGGGTCTATGGAGCTTAAAGTTGCTATAACCTGTTGGTCATATCAGACGTTTCAATTGGTGAAATGGTGCTCAATTGATCTAGGGGTCCACGCAGCTTAAAGTTACTTTAACCTGTTGGTCATATCAGACGATGAAATTGGTGAAATGGTGCTTAAACGATCTCGAGGTCCACGGAGCTTAAAGTTGCATAAAGCAGTTGGACATATCAGACGATGAAATTGGTGAAATCGTGCTCAAATAATCTCGGGGTCAACGGAGCTTAAAGTTACTTTAACCTGTTGGTCATATCAGACGATGAATGAAATTGCTGAAATGATGCTCAAATGATCTCGGCGTCATTGGAGCTTAAAGTTACTTTAACCTGTTGGTCATATCAGACGTGGAATGAAATTGCTGAAATGATGCTCAAATGATCTCGGGGTCCACGGAGCTTAAAGTTACTTTAACCTGTTGGTCATATCAGACGATGAAATTGCTGAAATGGTGCTCAAATGATCTCGGGGTCCACGGTGCTTACAGTTACTTTAAACTGTTGGTCATATCACACGAATGAAATTGCTGAAATGATGCTCAAATGATCTCGGGGTCCACGGTGCTTAAAGTTACTTTAACCTGTTGGTCATATCAGACGATGAAATTGCTGAAATGGTGCTCAAAAGATCTCGGGGTCCATGGAGCTTAAATTTACTTTAACCTGTTGGTCCAATCAGACGATGACATTGCTGAAATGATGCTCAAATGATCTCGGGGTCCATGGAGCTTAAAGTTACTTTAACCTGTTGGTCCAATCAGACGATGACATTGCTGAAATGATGCTCAAATGATCTCGGGTTCCATGGAGCTTAAAGTTACTTTAACCTGTTGGTCCAATCAGACGATGACATTGCTGAAATGATGCTCAAATGATCTCGGGGTCCATGGAGCTTAAAGTTACTTTAACCTGTTGGTCATATCAGACGATGAAACTGCTGAAATGGTGCTCAAATGATCTCAGGCTCCATGGAGCTTAAAGTTACTTTAACCTGCTTGGTCATATCCGCAGATGAATGAAATTGCTGAAATGGTGCTCAAATGATCTCGGGGTCCATGGAGCTTAAAGTTACTTTAACCTGTTGGTCATAACAGACGTGGAATGAAATTGCTCAAATTGATGCTCAAATGATCTAGGAGTCCACGCAGCTTAAAGTTACTTTAACCTGTTGGTCATATCAGACGATGAAATTGCTGAAATGGTGCTCAAAAGATCTCGGGGTCCATGGAGCTTAAAGTTACTTTAACCTGGTTGGTCATATCAGACGATGAAATTGCTGAAATGGTGCTCAAAAGATCTCAGGGTCCACGCAGCTTAAAGTTACTTTAACCTGTTGGTCATATCAGACGATGAAATTGCTGAAATGGTGCTCAAAAGATCTCGGGGTCCATGGAGCTTAAAGTTACTTTAACCTGTTGGTCCAATCAGACGATGACATTGCTGAAATGATGCTCAAATGATCTCGGGGTCCATGGAGCTTAAAGTTACTTTAACCTGTTGGTCAAATCAGACGATGACATTGCTGAAATGGTGCTAAAATGATCTCGGGGTCCACGGAGCTTAAAGTTACATTAACCTGGTTGATCATATCAGAGGATGAATGAAATTGCTGATATGGTGCTCAACTGATTTCGGGGTTATCGGAGCTTAAAGTTACTTTAACCAATTGGTCATATCAGACGATGAATGAAATTGCTGAAATGGTGCTAAAATGATCTCAGGGTCCATTGAGCTTAAAGTTACTTTAACCAATTGGTCATATCAGACGATGACTGAAATTGCTGAAATGGTGCTAAAATGATCTCGGGGTCCATTGAGCTTAAAGTTACTTTAACCAATTTGTCATATCAGACGATGACTGAAATTGCTGAAATAGTGCTAAAATGATCTCAGGGTCCATTGAGCTTAAAGTTACTTTAACCAATTGGTCATATCAGACGATGATTGAAATTGCTGAAATAATGCTCAAATGATCTCGGGGTCCAAGGAGTTTAAAATTACTTTACCCTGGTTGGTCATATCAGACGATGAATGAAATTGCTGAAATGATGCTCAAATGATCTCGGGGTCCATGGAGCTTAAAGTTACTTTAACCTGTTGGTCATATAAGACGATGAAACTGCTGAAATGGTGCTCAAATGATCTCGGGGCCATGGATCTTAAATATACTTTAACAATTTGGTCATATCAGCAGATGAATGAAATTGCTGAAATGGTGCTCAAATGATCTCGGGGCCCATGGAGCTTAAAGTTACTTTAACCTGTTGATCACATCAGACGATGAATGAAATTGCTGAAATGGTGCTCAAATGATCTCGGGGTCCATGGAGCTTAAAGTTGCATTAACCTGTTGGCCATATCAGACGATGAATGAAATTGCTGAAACGGTGCTCAAATGATCTCGGCGTCCATGGAGCTTAAAGTTACTTTAACCTGTTGGTCGTATCAGAAGAATTAAATTGCTGAAATGATACTCAAATGATCTCGGGGTCCATGGAGCTTAAAGTTACTTTAACCTGGTTGGTCATATCGGACGTGGAATGAAATTGCTGAAATGGTGCTCAAATGATCTCGGGGTACACGGAGCTTAAAGTAACTTTAACCTGTTGGTCATATCACACGAATGAAATTGCTGAAATGATGCTCAAATGATCTCGGGGTCCACGGAGCTTAAAGTTACTTTAACCTGTTGGTCATAACAGACGTGGAATGAAATTGCTTAAATTGATGCTCAAATGATCTCAGGGTCCACGAAGCTTAAAGTTACTTTAACCAGTTGGTCATATCAGAAGATGAAATTGCTGAAATGATGCTCAAATGATCTCGGGGTCCATGGAGCTTAAAGTTACTTTAACCTGTTGGTCATATCACATGAATGAAATTGCTGAAATGGTGCTGAAATGAATTTGGGGTACATGGAGCTTAAAGAAACTTTAACCTGTTGGTCATATCAGAAGATGAAATTGCTGAAGGGGTGCTCAAATAATCTCGGGGTCCACGGAGCTTAAAGTTACTTTAACCTGTTGGTCATATCAGAAGATGAAATTGCTGAAGGGGTGCTCAAATAATCTCGGGGTCCACGGTGCTTAAAGTAACTTTAACCTGTTGGTCATATCAGAAGATGAAATTGCTGAAGGGGTGCTCAAATAATCTCGGGGTACACGGAGCTTAAAGTTACTTTAACCTGTTGGTCATAGCAGACGGTGAATGAAATTGCTGAAATGATGCTCAAATGATCTCGGGGTCCACGGAGCTTAAAGTTACTTTAACATGCTTAGTCATATCAGACGATGAATGAAATTGCTGACATTATGCTCAAATGATCTCGGGGTCCACGGAGCTTAAAGTTACTATAACCTCTTGGTCTTATCAGACGACGGAATTGCTGAAATGTTGCTCAAATGATCTCGGGGTTCACGGAGCTTAAAGTTACTTTAACCTGGTTGGTCATATCAGACGATGAATGAAATTGCTGAAATGATGCTCAAATGATCTCAGGGTCCATGGAGCTTAAAGTTACTTTAATTTGTTGGTCATATCACACGAATGAAATTGCTGAAATGATGCTCAAATGATCTCAGGGTCCACGGAGCTTAACGTTACTTTAATTTGTTGGTCATATCACACGAATGAAATTGCTGAAATGGTCTCAAATGACCTCGGGGTCCATGGAGCTTAAAGTTACTTTAATTTGTTGGTCATATCACACGAATGAAATTGCTGAAATGGTCTCAAATGACCTCGGGGTCCATGGAGCTTAAAGTTACTATAACTTGTTGGTCATATCGGACGTGGAATGAAATTGCTGAAATGGTCTCAAATGATCTCGGGGTCCACGGAGCTTAAAGTTACTTTAACCTGTTTGTCATATCAGACGATGGAATTTTTGAAATGGTGCTCAAATGATCTCGGGGTCCATGGAGCTTAAAGTTACTTTAACCTGTTTGTCATATTAGACGATGAATGAAATTGCTGAAATGGTCTCAAATGACCTCGGGGTCCATGGAGCTTAAAGTTACTATAACCTGTTGGTCATATCGGACGTGGAATGAAATTGCTGAAATGGTCTCAAATGATCTCGGGGTCCATGGAGCTTAAAGTTACTTTAACCTGTTTGTCATATTAGACGATGAATGAAATTGCTGAAATGGTCTCAAATGATCTCGGGGTCCACGGAGCTTAAAGTTACTTTAACCTGTTAGTCATATCAGACGATGAATGAAATTGCTGAAATGGTCTCAAATGATCTCGGGGTCCACGTAGCTTAAAGTTACTTTAACCTGTTTGTCATATCAGACGATGAATGAAATTGCTGAAATGGTCTCAAATGATCTCGGGGTCCACGTAGCTTAAAGTTACTTTAACCTGTTTGTCATATCAGACGATGAATGAAATTGCTGAAATGGTCTCAAATGATCTCGGGGTCCACGTAGCTTAAAGTTACTTTAACCTGTTTGTCATATCAGACGATGAATGAAATTGCTGAAATGGTCTCAAATGATCTCGGGGTCCACGTAGCTTAAAGTTACTTTAACCTGTTTGTCATATCAGACGATGAATGAAATTGCTGAAATGGTCTCAAATGACCTCGGGGTCCATGGAGCTTAAAGTTACTATAACCTGTTGGTCATATCGGACGTGGAATGAAATTGCTGAAATGGTCTCAAATGATCTCGGGGTCCATGGAGCTTAAAGTTACTTTAACCTGTTTGTCATATTAGACGATGAATGAAATTGCTGAAATGGTCTCAAATGATCTCGGGGTCCACGGAGCTTAAAGTTACTTTAACCTGTTAGTCATATCAGACGATGAATGAAATTGCTGAAATGGTCTCAAATGATCTCGGGGTCCACGTAGCTTAAAGTTACTTTAACCTGTTTGTCATATCAGACGATGAATGAAATTGCTAAAATGGTCTCAAATGATCTCGGGGTCCACGTAGCTTAAAGTTACTTTAACCTGTTAGTCATATCAGACGATGAATGAAATTGCTGAAATGGAGCTCAAATGATCTCGGGGTCCACGGAGCTTAAAGTTACTTTAACCTGTTTGTCATATCAGACGATGAATTAAATTGCTGAAATGGTGCTCAAATGATCACGGGGTCCATGGAGCTTAAGGTTACCTTAACCTGTTTGTTATATCAGACGATGAATGAAATAGCTGAAATGGTCTCAAATGATCTCGGAGTCCACGGAGCTTAAAGTTGCTTTGACCTGGTAGTCATATTAGACGATGAAATTGCTGAAATGCTGCTCAAATGATCTCGGGGTCCACGGAGCTTAAAGTTATTTTAATCTGGTTGGTCATATCAGACGATGAATGAAATTTCTGAAATGGTTCTCAAATGATCTCAGGGTCCATGGAGCTTAAAGTTACTTTATCCTGTTGGTCAAATCAGACGATGAATGAAATTCCTGAAATGGTGCTTAAATGATCTCAAGGTCCACGGAGCTTAAAGTTACCTTAACCTGTTGGTCATATCAGACGATGAATGAAATTGCAGAAATGGTGCTTAAATGATCTCAAGGTCCACGGAGCTTAAAGTTACCTTAACCTGTTGGTCATATCAGACGATGAATGAAATTGCAGAAATGGTGCTTAAATGATCTCAAGGTCCACGGAGCTTAAAGTTACCTTAACCTGTTGGTCATATCAGACGATGTATGAAATCGCTGAAATGACAGTCAAATGATCTCGGGGTCCACGGAGCTTAAAATTACTTTAACCTGATTGTCATATCAGACGATGAATGAAATTGCTGAAATGATACTTAAATGATCTCGGGGTACTGTGGAGCTTACTGTTTTTTAACCTGTTTGTCATATCAGACCTTGAATGAAATTGCTGAAATGATACTCAAATGATCTCAGGGTCCATGGAGCTTAAAGTGACTTTAACCTGTTGGTCATATCAGACGATGAATGAAATTGCTGAAATGATACTCAAATGATCTCAGGGTCCATGGAGCTTAAAGTGACTTTAACCTGGTTGGTCATATCAGACGATGAATGAAATTGCTGAAATGATGCTCAAATGATCTAGGGGTCCGTGGAGCTTAAATTTACTTTAACCTGTTGGTCATATCAGACGATGAATGAAATTGCTGAAATGATGCTCAAATGATCTCGGGGTCCATGGAGCTTAAATTTACTTTAACCTGTTGGTCATATCAGACGATGAATGAAATTGCTGAAATGATGCTCAAATGATCTCGGGGTCCACGGAGCTTAAAGTTACTTTAACCTGTTTGTCTTATCAGACGATGAATGAAATTGATGAAATGGTGCTCGAATGATCTCGGGGTCAATGGAGCTTAAAAGTTACTTTAACCTGTTGGTCATATCAGACGACGGAATTGCTGAAATGATACTCAAATGATCTCGGGGTCCACGGAGCTTAAAGTTACTTTAACCTGGTTGGTCATATTAGACGATGAATGAAATTGCTGAAATGATACTCAAATGATCTCAGGGTCCATGGAGCTTAAAGTTACTTTAACCTGGTTGGTCATATCAGACGATGAATAAAATTGCTGAAATGGTGCTCAAATGATCTCGGGGTCCACGGAGCTTAAAGTGACTTTATCCTGTTAGTCATATCAGACGAATGAAATTACTGAAATTGTGCTCAAATGATCTCGGGGTAAATTGAGCTTAAAGTAACTTTAACCTGTTGGTCATAACACACGAATGAAATTGCTGAAATGATGCTCAAATGATCTCGGGGTCCATGGAGCTTAAAGTTACTTTATCCTGTTGGTCATATCAGACGATAAATGAAATTGCTGAAATGGTGCTCAAATGATCTCGGGGTCCATGGAGCTTAAAGTTACTTTAACCTGTTGGTCATATCAGACGATGAATGAAATTGCTGAAATGGTGCTCAAATGATCTCGGGGTACATGAAGCTTAAAGTAACTTTAACCTGTTGGTCATATCAGAAGATGAAATTGCTGAAATGATGCTCAAATGATCTCGGGGGCCATGGAGCTTAAAGTTACTTTAACCTGTTGGTCATATCAGACGGTGAATGAAATTGCCGAAATGATGCTCAAATGATCTCGGGTTCCACGGAGCTTAAAGTTACTTTAACCTGCTTAGTCATATCAGACGATGAATGAAATTGCTGAAATGATGCTCAAATGATCTCGGGGTCCATGGAGCTTTTAGTTACTTTAACCTGTTAGTCATATCAGACGATGAATGAAATTGCTGAAATGATGCTCAAATGATCTCGGGGTCCATGGAGCTTAAAGTTACTTTAACCTGTTAGTCATATCAGACGAATGAAATTGCTGAAATGGTGCTCAAATGATCTCAGGGTCCTAGGAGCTTAAAGTTACTTTATCCTGTTGGTCATATCAGACGATGAATGAAATTGCTGAAATGATGCTCAAATGATCTCGGGGTCCATGGAGCTTAAATTTACTTTAACCTGTTGGTCATATCAGACGATGAATGAAATCGCTGAAATGATGCTCAAATGATCTCGGGGTCCACGGAGCTTAAAGTTACTTTAACCTGTTTGTCTTATCAGACGATGAATGAAATTGATGAAATGGTGCTCAAATGATCTGAGGGTCCATGGAGCTTAAAGTTACTTTAACCTGTTGGTCATATCAGACGACGGAATTGCTGAAATGGTACTCAAATGATCTCGGGGTCCACGGAGCTTAAAGTTACTTTAACCTGTTGGTCATATCAGATGAATGAAATTGCTGAAATGGTGCTAAAATGATCTCAGGGTCCACGGAGCATAAAGTTACTTTAACCTGTTGGTCATATCAGACGATGAATGAAATTGCTGAAATGGTGCTTAAATGATCTCAGGGTCCACGGAGCTAAAAGTTACTTTAACCTGGTTGGTCATATCAGACGTTGAATGAAATTGCTGAAATGATACTCAAATGATCTCGGGGTCCATGGAGCTTAAAGTTACTTTAACCTGTTAGTCATATCAGATGAATGAAATTGCTGAAATTGTGCTAAAATGATCTCAGGGTCCATGGAGCTTAAAGTTACTTTAACCTGGTTGGTCATATTAGACGATGAATGAAATTGCTGAAATGGTGCTCAAATGATCTCGGGGTCCATGAAGCTTAAAGTTACTTTAACCTGCTTGGTCATATCATACGGTGAATGAAATTGCCGAAATGATGCTCAAATGATCTCGGGGTCCACGGAGCTTAAAGTTACTTTAACCTGCTTAGTCATATCAGACGATGAATGAAATTGCTGAAATGATGCTCAAATGATCTCGGGGTCCATGGAGCTTAAAGTTACTTTAACCTGTTAGTCATAACACACGAATGAAATTGCTGAAATGATGCACAAATGATCTCGGGGTCCATGGAGCTTAAAGTTACTTTAACCTGTTGGTCATATCAGACGATAAATGAAATTGCTGAAATGGTGCTCAAATGATCTCAGGGTCCATGGAGCTTAAAGTTACTTTATCCTGTTGGTCATATCAGACGATAAATGAAATTGCTGAAATGGTGCTCAAATGATCTCAGGGTCCATGGAGCTTAAAGTTACTTTATCCTGTTGGTCTAATCAGACAATTAATGAAATTCCTGAAATGGTGCTTAAATGATCTCAAGGTCAACGGAGCCTATAGTTACTTTAACCTGGTTGGTTATATCAGACGATGAATGAAATTGCAGAAATGGTGCTTAAATGATCTCAAGGTCCACGGAGCTTAAAGTTACCTTAACCTGTTGGTCATATCAGACGATGTATGAAATCGCTGAAATGACAGTCAAATGATCTCGGGGTCCACGGAGCTTAAAATTACTTTAACCTGTTATTCATATCAGACGATGAAACTGCTGAAATGGTGCTCAAATGATCTCGGGGTCCATGGAGCTTAAAGTTACTTTAACCTGTTGATCACTTCAGACGATGAATGAAATTGCTGAAATGGTGCTCCAATGATCTCGGGGTCCATGGAGCTTAAAGTTACTTTAACCTGTTTGTCATATTAGACGATGAATGAAATTACTGAAATGGTCTCAAATGATCTCGGGGTCCACGGAGCTTAAAGTTACTTTAACCTGTTTGTCATATCAGACGATTAATGAAATTGCTGAAATGATGCTCAAATGATCTCGGGGTCCACGTAGCTTAAAGTTACTTTAACCTGTTAGTCATATCAGACGATGAATGAAATTGCTGAAATGGAGCTCAAATGATCTCGGGGTCCACGGAGCTTAAAGTTACTTTAACCTGTTTGTCATATCAGACGATGAATTAAATTGCTGAAATGGTGCTCGAATGATCACGGGGTCCATGGAGCTTAAGGTTACCTTAACCTGTTTGTTATATCAGACGATGAATGAAATAGCTGAAATGGTCTCAAATGATCTCGGAGTCCACGGAGCTTAAAGTTGCTTTAACCTGGTAGTCATATTAGACGATGAAATTGCTGAAATGCTGCTCAAATGATCTCGGGGTCCACGGAGCTTAAAGTTATTTTAATCTGGTTGGTCATATCAGACGATGAATGAAATTTCTGAAATGGTTCTCAAATGATCTCAGGGTCCATGGAGCTTAAAGTTACTTTATCCTGTTGGTCAAATCAGACGATGAATGAAATTCCTGAAATGGTGCTTAAATGATCTCAAGGTCCACGGAGCTTAAAGTTACCTTAACCTGTTGGTCATATCAGACGATGAATGAAATTGCAGAAATGGTGCTTAAATGATCTCAAGGTCCACGGAGCTTAAAGTTACCTTAACCTGTTGGTCATATCAGACGATGAATGAAATTGCAGAAATGGTGCTTAAATGATCTCAAGGTCCACGGAGCTTAAAGTTACCTTAACCTGTTGGTCATATCAGACGATGTATGAAATCGCTGAAATGACAGTCAAATGATCTCGGGGTCCACGGAGCTTAAAATTACTTTAACCTGATTGTCATATCAGACGATGAATGAAATTGCTGAAATGATACTTAAATGATCTCGGGGTACTGTGGAGCTTACTGTTTTTTAACCTGTTTGTCATATCAGACCTTGAATGAAATTGCTGAAATGATACTCAAATGATCTCAGGGTCCATGGAGCTTAAAGTGACTTTAACCTGTTGGTCATATCAGACGATGAATGAAATTGCTGAAATGATACTCAAATGATCTCAGGGTCCATGGAGCTTAAAGTGACTTTAACCTGGTTGGTCATATCAGACGATGAATGAAATTGCTGAAATGGTGCTCAAATGATCTAGGGGTCCGTGGAGCTTAAATTTACTTTAACCTGTTAGTCATATCAGACGATGAATGAAATTGCTGAAATGATGCTCAAATGATCTAGGGGTCCGTGGAGCTTAAATTTACTTTAACCTGTTGGTCATATCAGACGATGAATGAAATTGCTGAAATGGTACTCAAATGATCTCGGGGTCCACGGAGCTTAAAGTGACTTTATCCTGTTAGTCATATCAGACGAATGAAATTACTGAAATTGTGCTCAAATGATCTCGGGGTAAATTGAGCTTAAAGTAACTTTAACCTGTTGGTCATAACACACGAATGAAATTGCTGAAATGATGCTCAAATGATCTCGGGGTCCATGGAGCTTAAAGTTACTTTATCCTGTTGGTCATATCAGACGATAAATGAAATTGCTGAAATGGTGCTCAAATGATCTCGGGGTCCATGGAGCTTAAAGTTACTTTAACCTGTTGGTCATATCAGACGATGAATGAAATTGCTGAAATGGTGCTCAAATGATCTCGGGGTACATGAAGCTTAAAGTAACTTTAACCTGTTGGTCATATCAGAAGATGAAATTGCTGAAATGATGCTCAAATGATCTCGGGGGCCATGGAGCTTAAAGTTACTTTAACCTGTTGGTCATATCAGACGGTGAATGAAATTGCCGGAATGATGCTCAAATGATCTCGGGTTCCACGGAGCTTAAAGTTACTTTAACCTGCTTAGTCATATCATACGGTGAATGAAATTGCCGAAATGATGCTCAAATGATCTCGGGGACCATGGAGCTTAAAGTTACTTTATCCTGTTGGTCATATCAGACGATAAATGAAATTGCTGAAATGGTGCTCAAATGATCTCAGGGTCCATGGAGCTTAAAGTTACTTTATCCTGTTGGTCTAATCAGACAATTAATGAAATTCCTGAAATGGTGCTTAAATGATCTCAAGGTCAACGGAGCCTATAGTTACTTTAACCTGGTTGGTTATATCAGACGATGAATGAAATTGCAGAAATGGTGCTTAAATGATCTCAAGGTCCACGGAGCTTAAAGTTACCTTAACCTGTTGGTCATATCAGACGATGTATGAAATCGCTGAAATGACAGTCAAATGATCTCGGGGTCCACGGAGCTTAAAATTACTTTAACCTGTTATTCATATCAGACGATGAAACTGCTGAAATGGTGCTCAAATGATCTCGGGGTCCATGGAGCTTAAAGTTACTTTAACCTGTTGATCACTTCAGACGATGAATGAAATTGCTGAAATGGTGCTCAAATGATCCCGGGGTCCATGGAGCTTAAATTTATTTTAACCTGTTGGTCATATCACACGAATGAAATTGCTGAAATGATCTCGGGGTCCATGGAGCTTAAAGTTACTTTATCCTGTTGGTCATATCACACGATAAATGAAATTGCTGAAATGGTGCTCAAATGATCTCGGGGTCCATGGAGCTTAAAGTTACTTTATCCTGTTGGTCATATCAGACGATAAATGAAATTGCTGAAATGGTGCTCAAATGATCTCGGGGTCCACGGAGCTTAAAGTACTTTATCCTGTAGGTCATATCAGACGATAAATGAAATTGCTGAAATGATGCTCAAATGATCTCGGGGTCCATGGAGCTTAAAGTTACTTTATCCTGTTGGTCATATCAGACGATAAATGAAATTGCTGAAATGGTGCTCAAATGATCTCGGGGTCCACGGAGCTTAAAGTACTTTAAACTGGTTGGTCATATCAGACGATTAATGAAATTGCTCAAATGATCTCGGGGTCCATGGAGCTTAAATTTACTTTAACCTGGTTGGTCATATCAGACGATTAATGAAATCGCTGAAATGATGCTCAAATGATCTCGGGGTCCATGGAGCTTAAAGTTACTTTAACCTGTTGGTCACATCAGACGATTAATGAAATTGCTAAAATAGTGCTCAAATAATCTCAGGGTCCATGGAGCTTAAAGTTACTTTAACCTGTTGGTCATATCAGACCGTGAATGAAATTGCTGAAATGGTGCTGAATTGATCTCGGGGTCCATGGAGCTTTAAGTTACTTTAACCTGTTGGTCATATCAGACGATGAATGAAATTGCTGAAATGGAGCTCAAATGATCTCGGGTTCCATGGAGTTTAAGTTACTTTAACCTGTTGGTCATATCAGACGATGAATGATATTTCTGAAATGGTGCTCAAATGATCTCGGGGTCCATGGAGCTTTAAGTTACTTTAACCTGTTGATCACTTCAGACGATGAATGAAATTGCTGAAATGGTGCTCAAATGATCTCGGGGTCCATGGAGCTTAAACTTACTTTAACTTGTTGGTCATAACAGACGTGGAATGAAATTGCTGAAATGATGCTCAAATGATCTTGGGGTCCACGGAACTTAAAGTTACTTTAACCTGTGGGTCATATCACTTGAATGAAATTGCTGAAATGATGCTCAATTGATCTCGGGGTCCACGGAGCTTAAAGTTACTTTAACCTGGTTGGTCATATCAGACGATGAATGAAATTGCTGAAATGATGCTCAAATGATCTCGGGGTCCATGGAGCTTAAATTTACTTTAACCTGTTGGTCATGTCAGACGGTGAATGAAATTGCTGAAATGGAGCTCAAATGATCTCGGGGTCATTGGAGCTTAAAGTTACTTTAACCTGTTGGTCATATCAGACGATGAATGAAACTGCTGAAATGGAGCTCAAATGATCTCAGGGTCCATCGAGCTTAAAGTTAGTTTAACTTATTGGTCATATCAGACGATCAAATTGCTGAAATGGTACTCAAATGATCTCGGGTCCATGGAGCTTAAAGTTACTTTAACCTGTTGGTCCAATCAGACGATGACATTGCTGAAATGGTACTCAAATGATCTCGGGGTCCATGGAGCTTAAAGTTACTTTAACCTGTTGGTCCAATCAGACGATGAAATTGCTGAAATGGTGCTCAAAAGATCTCGGGGTCCATGGAGCTTAAAGTTACTTTAACCTGTTGGTCCAATCAGACGATGACATTGCTGAAATGGTACTCAAATGATCTCGGGGTCCATGGAGCTTAAAGTTACTTTAACCTGTTGGTCCAATCAGACGATGAAATTGCTGAAATGGTGCTCAAAAGATCTCGGGGTCCATGGAGCTTAAAGTTACTTTAACCTGTTGGTCCAATCAGACGATGACATTGCTGAAATGATGCTCAAATGATCTCGGGGTCCATGGAGCTTAAAGTTACTTTAACCTGTTGGTCCAATCAGACGATGACATTGCTGAAATGATGCTCAAATGATCTCGGGGTCCATGGAGCTTAAAGTTACTTTAACCTGTTGGTCCAATCAGACGATGAAATTGCTGAAATGGTGCTCAAAAGATCTCGGGGTCCATGGAGCTTAAAGTTACTTTAACCTGTTGGTCCAATCAGACGATGACATTGCTGAAATGGTGCTCAAAAGATCTCGGGGTCCATGGAGCTTAAAGTTACTATAACCTGTTGGTCAAATCAGACGATGAATGAAATTGCTGAAATGGTGCTCAAAAGATCTCGGGGTCCATGGAGCTTAAAGTTACTTTAACCTGGTTGCTCATATCAGACGATGAAATTGCTGAAATGATGCTCAAATGATCTCGGGGTCCACGGAGCTTAAAGTTACTTTAACCTGTTGGTCAAATCAGACGATGAATGAAATTGCTGAAATGGTGCTCAAATGATCTCGGAGTCAACGGAGCTTAAAGTTACTCGACATTCTTCTTCTCAGGATAAGGGAAACCCTTACTCGGGTATCTCACCCTAAGAGAGATTCGAACTCACGACCTTTTGAATGCGAGGCACACCGTTAAAAGCTCATTCTTCTATATACTTTATGGTGACAGAGAAAAAGATTCCTTGCAAGGAGATGCGACAAATGTAGTGTGTTCCGTTCCATGACCTTCTGTATCTGTTCGGCGAATAAACATTACCTACATCAAGATAAACATAAACAGAATTGGTAAGTACAAGGAATATAAAATGCACAGGCTTAAGCGATAGTCTCGTCCCTTAAAAGCCGGTCGTTATGTCAAACAAATGCAATTCCAATATATTTGGTGTCAGGAGTAAACAAACATGTCTTCCCGTTCGAGAAAAGCTTTAAATTGATATCAAGAATCAGGAATATTCCTATAACGGTAAACTGTGTCTTTTAATGAGATCTACATTTTTGTATCTCTCTTACGGTTTGCCACTTATATCAAATTCATCCAGAGTGAAGTAGCTTCAGAAAACTCAAGAAATACGTTTGTAATAAATATATTTTCATCAAACTGGTTAGAGCCATTTTTGTGCAAATGAAAATTAAAAAAAAAAATCCATTTAAACGCTAGTTTGGGGGGATCCTTGGAAAATAATAAATACCGAGTTTAGTACATCACAGACACACGCAGAGACCTTTTTCTGGAAATGTTTTTTATTGAGGGTGTGTCAAAACATGAAATGTGGGTATTGACTTTTTGGGTGCAACACAACACTACGTACATGCAGAGAAAGTAAAAAGAAAAACGAACGTCGACTTCTCACTTGAGGAAAGTATAAATACATATTGAAGAATGTAAGGCAGACCTTTTTATTTTCTCTGCATGTACGTAGAGAAGGAATAGCACTCCATCCAAAAATTCGATACCGAGATTTCATACATTTAAGTCTTGTTAAAATACACAAGTTATGTCATATACATTTTTCTCGTGGAGCTTACCGTTTTCGAGGTATTCATTGTTATTAGTTTCAGTTGTGAAGTACTTATACTTTTCTCAGACGGGAGTGTCCGTTTTTCTTTTGTTCTACTCCTGGCCAAGCGATTTGTAATGACAATCGCATAAGGACAGCTTTTAAAACATTTGACTATTGGTTTAGCCTAGTGTATTCCCTTATTTTCTTCCTACTTATACGGAACTAAATAATAAGAACATTGTGCTAATGGGTACCTCGATTTGCAAGGTGCAGAAAGAAGAATCATCTTATGTATGAAGTTTGTAGAACAGCTAGAGAAAGTCATGTGAGTGTAAGACATCAGATTTTTTACTTATTGTGTTCCGAGATACGGAAATACACACAGGGACCTTTTTTTGGGTACAGGAGACCGTAAAACGTGTATTTCCGGTGAAATCTGGGTACCGAATTTTTAGGTGGCATACAATACTTCTCTATCCTTATGTACATTGTACATATGGGGCTAGAGAAAGTAAAAACGAAAAGTCGCTAAAATACCAAACTTAGTATTTAAGTTTAGTATCTTCCAGGGATTCGAAACGAACATTTTGAGGAAAATCCCCCCACTCTAAACTAACCTTTACTTAGAAAAAAATTCGGACATTTTGATCTTCTCAAAAACAGATCTAACACTTTTGATTAAAATGCCGAATATTTAAAATATTTACCTGACAAATAAAATGTGTATCTTGAATTTTCTGGGAATAGTCTCTGAAGACCTCTTTATTCTGGATGACTTTTCTGTAGCTAGTAAACCGTAAGAGATAGACAAAAACTTACTACACAAAAATATAGATCTTATTAAAACACACAATTTATGTTTTTTAGTATTTATTTATTTTTCCCCAATTATTCGAACGGAATCTATGATTCCTTTCTCTTTTCGACCTGGGTGGCTTCTGAACACAAAATCGCGTGTTTTTAAGTTTGCATAAAAGAGACAGAATATTGTCTATAGGTTTATTGCTGGACACATGCAACAGTCAAGATCTGCTCAGCATTTAACCATCAAATGTTTCTATATCTTCAATGTTACCATTGTATATTACTAGGGTGATGTGTCTCATAGTGAAACACAGTCTTTCAAAGTAGTTCTATTGTACTATAGAGAACGTATTGCATTGTACCCAAAAATTCGATACCGAGATTTCACCGGAAATACATGTTTTAGTACCCCCTGAATCCAAAAAAAAAAAGAAGCATTTTTAGAAACATGTCCGTGTGTGCGTGTCTGGGCAGCATAGCTCAAAAACGAAAAGACCGCTAAAAACCAAAGTTGGTATTTCGTTTTTTTATCTTCCAAGGATGTGACAGTACCCTTTACATGCATTTTTTTCGAAAATTTTGATTTTCTCAAAAATGGCTCTAACGATTTTCATTAAAATGTCATATATTAAATATATTTACATGACAAATAATATGTATATCTTAAACTTTTTGGAAATAGCCTTTGAAGACTACTTTATTCTGGTTGAACTTCACGGAATTTTGCATAACTGATAAACCGTAAGAGATGGACAAAAACTTACCACACAGAAAATGTAAGGCACATTAAAATACACAATTTATGTTATATACTTTTTTTTGTGTGTGTATGTGTGTGTGTGTGTGTGTGTGTGTGTGTGTGTGTGTGTGTGGAGTTGATCGTTTTTAAGATATTCCTTGTTTTTAGTTTCAGCTTTGAAAAACTTATACTTTTCTCATACAGGAATGTGTCAACTCCTGTCCATACAAACAAAGGAACTTCAGTCACATAGCAACCAGCTTTTGCCTGTCACTTTAACCTATGCTACTACCTTATTTTTTGCTACTTACAAGGAAGCAAGTAATAAGACCATTTCAGCTAGAAGCTTAAGCTTTTTAACAATAGTTTGTTGCAGTGATGTAGAGAAAGTCATGTGAATGGAAGACATCAGATTTTTTTTTTTCAAAATAATCTCCTCTAATATCCCCCCTCTGTAGTGGTCCCCTGGAAGTGCCCATTTACAGCCGCAATTGCTTCTTCATTGGACGAAAAGCGCCTACCAGCGAGGAATTTCTTCAGTTTTGGAAACTGATGGAAGTCCGAGGAAGCCAATTTTGGGGAATAGATGTTCCAGCACTTCATAGTGCAGATCTCTGAATTTCCCCATTGCTAAAACACTTTTGTGGGCAGGTGCATTGTCCTGATGGAAAACAATGTTTTTCTTTTTTAACTGGGTTCTGTTTACACGAATCAGTTTGGTTAGAAGTTGAGTAATGGTTTTACCTTTTTCGAGATAGTCAACCAACAAAATTCCTTTGGCATCCCAAAACACTGAGACCATGATCTTTCCCGCCGATGGCACCATCCTCGCTGAAGAACCAGCTTCTGTCCACTGCTGCTTGGATTCAGATGTGTAGTGGTGAATCCATGTGACGTCACTTATGTTCTTCTGAAAATGCGCCAAGCAGAAAACGTCGTGCGAATGAGTTTGTTATCCACAGTGAGGAAACGCCGTATCCATCTTGCGCAAAACTTGTTCATGTTTAATTCCTGATGCAAGACGTGACCTTTGAAATTCCAAGAGATTAGCAGTTTCACGCTCCTTTGTAATGCTTTTCAGTGTGGTTACAGTTTTTGGACGTCCTGGCCACACAGTGGAAAACTGAAGCTGAAGGCTCACATTTACAATCCGCAAATGAATTTCTGGAGGTGTTAAACCTTCTGGTAAAGCTATACGACGGTTCCACCACCCATATGCCGCGGCACGCACACACGTGCTAAGTTGTTCAGATGTGAAAGTTGCCAGATTGCCAAAATGTTGACTTCTTCTTGGGAACATTGGGGTTTTAGCTTCACAGATTCATCGTCTACACCCTGTCGCCTTCGGCCGCAACTGCTACACTCCTCAACTTATAAAAAATACCCCTCGGCTACGCTTTGCAGCTTAGGGCCCTAAATGTTTATAACAGACCAGTAAGTAATTACAATGCGGCTCTAATGACGAAATAACAAAAGTACCGGCGTATAGAAGTAATGCCAAGTGGTGGAACCATCCTATACTAATAATAACCTTCTTTTACGAAGAATTCTATCACAGTACGATACTCAAAGCAATGCGCACTTCCACTGATTCAAACTACAGTCAACTATTGCCTGGAATGACTTGTAATTTTACATAGGTCTATTAACATATGTACCAACGCAAAGAAAAAAAATGATGCAAGTAGTGGCGCGATCTCTGGGTGATGCGGAGAACTTTTCAGACCACCCTCGTATATATGTAACTTACCTCAGCTTGTTCATATTATGTTAACTTATCAATAGTCTGTAAAGCTGATCGTTAATACTATATTTTTGTTTTAGTCCTGCGATGCAAAGAAAACCGAATTTAAATTGTGTAGAAAGCAGTTTTTAAAACATCTATCTTTTACCCTAGTGTATTCCCTTCTAAGAAACTGAATAATAATAATAATAATAATAATAATAATATTATTATTTTTGCTAACGTTTATCTCAATTACCATGAAACAGATAGAAGAATAAGCTTATATGTTACAGATATACAGAGAAAGTCATGTGAATGAAACACACCACTTACTACGCTTAAGAATACAAGCATTTCTTCCGCGGCACGGAATACTATAACCGCTGCGTCTCAACCAGAGATTTTCGCTTCTTAACCCTAACATTTTCAATTAAGTAAACTAAATGCAAATGTTACGTGGCTCGCCTTTCACCAAGGGCCGGGCTCTATCCCAAATGACCGCATGTGGGATTTGTGCTTCATCTTCCTCACTCTCTTACTAGGTATCAGGCTGATCACCCATCCTGACTACTCTGATCAACAGGCAGGTGCTGACTTGTAAAAAGCGAAAGAAAATGTAATTATAAAATAAATATGAAAAGTGTTTTATGAGAATTCCTGAAATTGTTCAATAAACACACTTCCTACGCTGTCCCACAGGAAATGCCGCCATCTTGTGGTACTACACACTACCATATTCACCAAACGTAACATCTGTCAAATTAATTGGTTTTCCCAGTTTTTGAAGTAAACAACAAAGGGGAGACGTGTCTAGTTGAAGCAATATTTAATACAATCACAAGTTATTGTTGCAGTAAACAAGGTCATAACTTAATTTTGTTGTAATTTCCTGGTCTAAAACTGAAGCAGATGTTGACCAGACCTTGTTGTTTGTCTATAGCAGTTAATTCCACTCCATCAACTTATAAATAGGTGCACAGCATAATCAGTGACAAGTATCAGAGATTATAAAGACTTTCACTGTGGACTAGATGTCCGAGGAACATGCCCCCTATTCTAGTATCATAAGCTGCTAAATGGGTGAATTAGCAACAGGTTTCTTATGCTTCTCAACAGTCTTTCAGAGTTGGAAATCTAAAATCTAACAAACAATACAGAATCGTTCTGTTGATAATGTATATCATATTTCACTAAGTATAGCACTGAAAAATCACTTAAATAAGTACACTAACCTGTGTATTGAAACACATTTCCCTTTCCTTGTTTTTGATTCTGCTATTCGAGAAATTACAACCAAACACAGCACACTACTGACCATTATAGTGATTTAAAATTTATTGTCTAAATTTACTGCTCATTTGAAAATTGAATACCAAAAATCACTTAAATGAGTGCATTAACATATTTATTAAAACACATTTCCCTTTCCTTATTTTTGCTTCTGCCATTCGAGAAACTACAACCAAACACCACACACGTATTGACCATTATACTGGTTTAAAACTTACAGTCCAAATGTACTGCTTAATTGACATTGAACACCACAAAATGTTATTTTTGGGTGCACATTTAACACACAAAAGCCGTACTCACCTTAGAAGTAGAATACATTAGGATAGGGGGGCATTTCCTCTCACGTATTTCTGAATCACTTGACAACACGAGGGTATTTGTGGACATGGTTACGTAATGTGCACCAATGACTTGCAAACAACAACAATACAATGGTATTCGCCCCAGGACAGACAGACAGTATGGCATCACTTATATGAATAGCCCACACTCACTCATTCCTTGTATTTCAAATAAATCAATATATTAATACTTTTAGCACATTATCTGATGGCAAAGGCATGCAATATTACGTCACAATAGTTTAATCTCGAATGACTGTATTTAATTTCCACATTTCCATGGAACATTGAATTTATTTTGTTTTGTTTCCTTGTTTCACATGATCGTTTTTAAATACGCAGGCTTCGAGTACAAATGTATTCATCCATTTATGTTGGTCAACTTCGAATTCGCCAACTTGTTAGATATATGCATTTGTTTTTCTGTATACTTTAAGAAGGTTTAGAACTTAAATATATTATATCCTATGCAATAGACTTGATGCATCTTTATTTCATTGTAAACTATTTGAACTCCTTTGACAGCTTCCCGTTCTCTAAGTAGGACGTTCCTTGTCATATAAGTCCTTCGGGTAACTAACTAAATACAGCTTTTTTACCATAACCTAAAACTTGTTCGGGAATATTCATTTATCTGGTGCAGTTTAAGCTGTTTATTCCGGCGGGGTTACGAACAAAACACTATCTACGTCAACTCGTCGTACTGATATATTAATAAATATAAGAATATTTCAGTTAATATTAGGATAGGATAAAACGTTGTATATTACACGTGGCTTATTACATTATTATTTGTTCATGAGAAATTACAAACATCTCAGTCACAAATAATAAGTAACTATTAAAATACAGTGGAAACTGATTCTGTTATAATGTGACAGAGAGATAATGCCGTGTGCAAGTTACGGAGGGGATTGGGCCCCGTTTCCATGCAGTATTCAGTATTGGTAGGCGTTTCTATGATAACCAACATGTAGCTCACTTATTCAACTTCCGCTTGAAAATATGTAGTATTAATGTGCTGAACAAAATACATATATAAAGTAACAATATTTTGATAAGCTAAACATGTAAAATCCTGGTTAACCATAAAGAAGAATGTAAAATGGAGGCATATGAAGATGAGGCAATGGCACATCAACAAAAGCTATATAAATGAAAATTAAAAAGGGACGACACACTTATTTATTACTGTGTAAAATCTAATACTGTAACTATGCATTTCCGAAAACAAAACAATATTATAAATTAATAATTAAAAAAAAATCTGATGTGTTCCATTCACATGACTTTCTCTACATATCTGCAACAAGTTATTGTTAAAAAGCTTATTCTTCTATTTACTTCATGCTAATCGAGTAAAAATTAGCAGAAGTAGTCTTATTACTTGCTTCCTTGTAAGTAGAAGCGTAATAAGGGAGTACCATAGGTTAAAGTGATAGTCAGAAGCTGTGACTGAAGTTCCTTTGTTTCTATGGACACGAGTTGACACAGCCCTGTATAAGAAAAGTATAAGTTTTAAAGCTGAAACCAAAAACAAGGAATATCTCAAAAACGACCAACTCCACGAAAAACAAGTATATAACATAAAGTGAGTGTTTTAATGTAATCTACATTTTTTGTGTTGCAAGTTTTTTGTCTATCTCTTACGGTTTAGCTGTTATGTAAAATTCCGTAAAATTCATGCAGAATAAAATAGTATTCAGAGGCTATTCCCAGAAAATTCAAGATATACATTTTATTTGTTAGGTAAATATCTTTAATACACGATATTTTAATCAAAATCGTTAGTCATTTTTGAAAAATCAAAATTTTCGAAAAAAGCTCTATGTAAAGGGTAGTTGGGGGTGGAGGATTTTCTTGCAAATCTTCGTGTCGTATCCTTGGAAAATACCAAACTTAAATACCAGGTTTGGTATTTAACGGTCTTTCATTTTTTAGCTATGCTGTCCACACACACACTAAAATGCATTTTTTTTTATTCAGGGCGACCCAAAATCTCGGTATTGAATTTTTGGGTGCATACAACGCCTTGTCTATACAATATGTACACTGCACATAGGGGGTTAGAGAAAGTAATAAGGTGAGCCCACATTCAACAGGTCACGAGGGTCAGGTTTTCCCTTATCCTCAGAAGGCGAATGTCCTCAATTCACATTACTTTCTCTACATTAGTTTATTCTTTTACTTGTGTCATGATAATCGAGACAAACTTGCTTCCTTGTGAATACACTAGGATAAAGTGATAGTCAAACGTTTTAAAAGATGGTTGCTATGGGATTGAAATTCGGTTTTCTTAATATGGCCAGGAGTAAAATAGAAAAAAACATAAAGACGTATGATGAAAGTGTAAACATTTCAAAACTGAAACCAATAACAGAAGTATCTCGAAAATAATTCACCCCCTAATAAATGTATCGCATATAAACGGTTTTTTACTTTCTCTACACAGTGTATAAAGAAGGTATTGTAATGTACCCAACAATTTTATACCGAGATTTTATAAGAAATATATGTTTTGGGGTCCCCGTGAAACCAAAAAAAAAAAAAAAAAAAGATATGTGTGTGTATCTTTGGACAGCATAGCTCAAAAACGCAAACACCATTGAATACCAAACTTGATATTTAAGTTTCGTATCTTCCAAGGATGCGACACGGAGATTTTCAAGAAAACCTCCGCACCCCACATTACCCTTTACATGGAAAATTTTGATTTTCTCAAAAAAGTATTACATTACACGACATTACATAAATTGATATCAACATTTTTGTCTGTCTCTACGGTTTGCCAGTTACACAAAACTCATCCAGAATAAAGAGGCTATTCCCACAAAATTCAACATATACATTTCGCTTTCCATGAAAATATCTTAAACATACGGCATTTTAATCAGAATCGTTACAGCCATTTTTATAAAATCATTCCATTTTCCACGTAAAGGGAACTTGAAAAACTTGGCGTCGCATTCTTGGAAGATACAGAAATTAAATACCAAATTTGCATTTAACAGACTTTTCGTTTTTGAGCTACGCTGTCCACAGACACACGCTTCTTTTGGATTCAGGGGTCCGGTGAAAGCTCAGTATCGAATTTTTGGGTGGAATGCAATACTTTATCCACAATGCACGTTGTATATACGCGCTTCGCTCGTGTGTCTGTGTGTTGTGCACGAAAAATGGGTTAAAACCCAAACTTGGTTTTCGTATTTAATTTCAGTATCTACCAAGGATGCGAAACAAAGATTTTCAGTAAAATCCCTCACCTCAACTATGGACAAGTTTTTGAAAATTTTGATTTTATCAAAACTGGCTCTAATGAAGTTTTCTTGACAAACGAAATGTAGAGGTATATTGAATTTTCTGGAAATGCCTAATCTCTGAAGACCTCTTCATTTCCTCGTTTTATATCTGTTTATTTTATTCACGGACATGCATTTCAATTGTTTGAACCACATTTTAAAACACTTGACTATCACTTTAACCTAGTGGACTTACAAGGAAGCAAGCAATAAGACAGAAGAATAGCTAGTTTGTGGAACAGAGTCACGTAGGATATTTCTTGCGGGTTTTTCACCTAAACAAAAGAGGACTCCCAGGAAGTTCAAGATATACCTACATTTTATTTACTATATAAATATCTTTAATATAGATTATTACTTTCTCTAGCCCGCACGCGCAACACACCTAGTGCATAGAGAAGCTATTATATTCTACCCAAAATTTTGATGTCCAGATTTCACTGAAAATATATGTTTTGGGGTCCACCGAGTCCGAAAAATCATTTTAGAAAAAGGTCCGCGTGCATGTGTGTGTGTGTGTGTGGACAAAAACGAAAAGACCATTAAATACCAAACTTGGTATTTAGGTTTACCATCTTCCAAGGGTGCGACACGAAGATTTTCGAAAAAATCTCCCCACCCGCAACTACCCTTTGCAAGGAAAATGTTTAGAAAATGTTGATTTTCTCAAAAATGGCTCTAAGCATTTTGATTAAAATACCGTATATTGAAACTATTTACATGAGAAATAAAATGTATATCTTGAAATTTCTGAGAATAGCTTCTTAAGGCCAAAAATGGCGATTTTTTGAAAATGTTTATTTCACTAATTAATTGAGGTTTGTGTTCCCAAAGTTACGTAACCTAATTGCATTTGTTTGTGGAGGTCATGCCACGCTATGGTGATTTTAGGCAGTATTTAAGTATGTAGACGAAACCTCCTTTTCTCGTTTTCACACTTGCCATATTTCAGTTCACAATGAGTATATTGGCGCAGCTAGTTTTCTTTTCATTTAGATTCTATAGGTATTGTGCTATGAAATACATAATACAAAAACTCACATACAAACCATTGAAGGGAGATAGAGAAAAAACTTGTGCGCCAAAATACAGAACAATTTTAATACACTTGTTTTCAAGCAACTTGACCAAAGCGATACTAAGAAAAAGGTACATGAATTTTTTGATGTTAAATTGCAATGTAGTGTAATTTGTTGACAACATTACTTATATATAGAAGATATCAAGATAATTAACTGTGCAAAATGTCATTGCTTTGGGACAAAAACTGTGGTGTTGTTGTGTCGAGGTATTTCTGCCAACATTTTCTGAATTTTGGAAAACTAGTAAACGTAAGAGATAGAAAAAAATCTGAGGTGTTCCTTTCTCTATAATTAAAAATCTTATGCTTCTATTTACTTCATGCAGAAATGGTCTTGGTTACTTGCTTCCTTGTAAGTAGAAGCGAAATAAGGGAGTAGCCAAAAGCTGGTTGCTATGTGACTGATGTTCCTTTGTTTGTATGGACAGCAGTTGACAAATTCCTGTATGAGAAAAGTATAAGTTTTTCAAAGCTGAGACTAAAAACAAGGAATATCTCAAACACGATCAACTCCACATTTTTTATTTATCTCTTACGGTTTAGCAGTTATGCAAAATTGCGTAAAACCCATCCACAATAAGGTAGTCTTCAGAGGCTATTCCCAGAAAATTCAAGATATACATTTTATTTGTCAGGTAAATATCTTTAATATACAATATTTTAATCAAAATCGTTAGAGCCATTTTTTAGATAATCAAAATTTTCTAAAACAGTTCCATGTAAAGGGTAGTTGGGGGTGGAGGCATTTTCTTGAAAATCTTCGTGTCGCATCCTTGGAAGATACCAATCTTAAATACCAAGTTTGGTATTTTACCGACTTTTCGTTTTTGAGTTATCGTGTTCACGGACACACACACGCACACACCCTCGGACGTTTTTCTGAAAATGCTTTTTTGATTTTAGGGGGACCCAAGACATGTATTTTCGGTGAAATCTCGGTATTGAATTTTTGGGTACATACTTCTCTATACACTATGTACATAGTACGTGTAGAGAAAGTAATAATAGGAAAAGGTCAGCGCACGCGCGTGTGTAGATAGCATACATAAAACAAAAAGTAGGCTAGATAATAAATTTGGTATTCAAGTTGAATTACCTTTCAAGCCTGCAACATGTAAATTCCTCATCCAATACATTTGCTGAAAAGTTTGATTTTCTCAAAATGGCTCTAACGATTTTGACTAAAATACGAGATGTTTAAGATGTTTTTATGAGAAACAAAATGTATGTTTACTGCGAATAACCTATTGATGCGTATTGTATAGCTGTAGAAGTTGCGTGATATATTATTGGCTTCAATTTTAAAGTACTTCAACTTTTCTGATAGCAAGCACATTTTGAGTATTGCCTTCTACTTACAAGTCTATCTCTTATGGTTAATCAAAAGTTAATATAAAATGAAAGGAGGTCGGGACCTTGCTTACCTTTGAGAAGGTTGGCGCTCATCTTGCTCGTCTCGCGTCTATCTGTCCACTGACGGCTGCACTCCATACAAATGATGGAACAAGATACCTCATGACGTCACACAACCAGTTGCTGTACGTTGACCTTCGGGCTCAAGAAATTCACATGAACGTGTTCTTGTTGCGAAACAAACATCTTACACTCACATGAGTTTCTCTAGCTGTTCTATAAACAAAGGTCTTTCTAATCGAACTACATTACTTACTTCCTTATAAGTAGAAGGCAACTAAAGGAATGTGCTAAGGTAAAGTGATAGTCAAATGTTTTAAAAGCTGTCGTTATGCGATTGTCTTCGCTTGGCCAGCAGTAGAACAAAAGAAAAACGGACACTTCCATTTACATCACTTTCTCTACAATTATGTGACAACCTTATTCTTCTATCCACTTGAAGCTAATCGAGATAAACATTAACAGAAATTGTCTTGTTACTTGCTTCCTTGTGAATACACTAGGATAAAGTGATAGTCACATGTTTTAAAATGTGGTTGCTGTGGGATTCAAATCCGTTTCTTTGCATTGCCAGGAGTTGACAAATTCCCATATGTGAAAAGTTGGGAGTATTTTAAAACTGGAAACAATAACAACCCCACATGATGTCTATATGTTATGAACAGTTCAGAAAAAGTCATCCAGAATAAAGAGGCTATTCCTAAAAAAGTGAACATATACATTTCGTTTGTCTGCAAAAGATACCGACGCTGCTTTAGTGAAAATGGTTACACACATGAAACTATTTGCAGGCCTGAAGTTGCTGATATTTGGTCACAGCACGCCCTATAGGGCGGAGGGATTTTCTTGAAAAGCATCATGTCGCTTCACTTAAATAACAAGTGCCTTTCAAAGTCTCAGGCCGAGTTATCTTCTCCATAGACACACACTCAGCTTTTTCTAAAAAATTTCTTTTTTATTCTCAGGTCCTCATAATATTTATTTCCGGTATCGCATTTTTGATGCAATACAATACCTTCTCTACCTATGTACATTATGCTTACGTGCTAGAGAAAGTAACAAGTATTGACAAGTTTAAAGCAATAATACGTAATTCCATATAATTTCTGTGTTTTGACAAGATGTATATTTTTCATGTGCATTGAAAAACTGGTACCACGTGACCATAAATATGTTTACAGAATGAGTTGATAACTGCAACTCGTCTGTCACTTTCTCGTATGTTGCTTAATGAGAAAGACATTTTCTCTGAGCTGCATTGACAAGAAACCATCGACTGCCTCCGTGGTGAGCCAGCTGACTTCTCACCCGCTGGAGCGGGGAACTTTTCTTTCACCAGAAGTATCCCTATCCCCCATAGAGTCTGGAAGTTTGAATCTGTGTGTTTAGTGTTATAAAGTTTAACCTACAGTTACACAAGTGAAAGCCCCCGATATGACCATTGATGCTAAAGGGGGCTATACAAATGAAGCAATTAAAAAACACATAATATTGTATTTGTGCTTGTTCAAGTTACAGGTGGTGCGCAGTGTATTCCTGGCGCATCAGTCACACAGACTAGAGTTGGGTCGAGCGATTCGTTCATGCTTTTCTGTGTTTCATATTGTACACGGGGATAATAGTCACATGGAAGCTTCTTTACCATAAAAACAGTATGGTTGACACGATTCATGCAATTCTTTTCGATTCTCGATGAACGACGATTCATTGACACCAGCACTATTCTCGCGATCCTTTATGAACGACGATTCATTGACACCAGCACTATTCTTGCGATTCTTTATGAACGACGATTCATTGAGACCAGCACTATTCTTGCGATCCTTTATGAACGACGATTCATTGAGACCAGCACTATTCTCGCGATCCTTTATGAACGACGATTCATTGACACCAGCACTATTCTTGCGATTCTTTATGAACGACGATTCAATGAGATCAGCACTATTCTTGCGATTCTTTATGAACGGCGATTCAATGAGATCAGCACTATTCTTGCGATTCTTTATGAACGACGATTCATTGAGACCAGCACTATTCTTGCGATTCTTTATGAACGACGATTCATTGAGAACAGCACTGTTCTTGCGATTCTTTATGAACGACGATTCATTGAGACCAGCACTATTCTTGCGATTCTTTATGAACGACGATTCATTGACACCAGCACTATTCTCCCGATTCTTTATGAACGACGATTCATTGAGAACAGCACTGTTCTTGCGATTCTTTATGAACGATTCATTGAGACCAGCATTATTCTTGCGATTCTTTATGAATGACGATTCGTTGACACCATCACTATTCTCGCGATTCTTTATGAACGACGATTCATTGAGACTAGCAGTATTCTTGCGATTCTTTATGAACGGCGATTCATTGACACCAGCACTATTCTTGCGATTCTTTATGAACGACGATTCATTAACACCAGCACTATTCTTGCGATTCTTTATGAACGACGATTCATTGACACCAGCACTATTCTTGCGATTCTTTATGAACGGCCATTCATTGAGAACAGCACTATTCTTGCGATTCTTTATGAACGACGATTCATTGAGAACAGCACTATTCTTGCGATTCTTTATGAACGACGATTCATTGAGACTAGCATTATTCTTGCGATTCTTAATGAACGACGATTCATTGAGACTAGCATTATTCTTGCGATTCTTTATGAACGACGATTCATTGAGACCAGCACTATTCTCGCGATTCTTTATGAACGACGATTCATTGAGACTAGCATTATTCTTGCGATTCTTTATGAACGGCGATTCATTGACACCAGCACTATTCTTGCGATTCTTTATGAACGACGATTCATTCAGAACAGCACTATTCTTGCGATTCTTTATGAACGGCGATTCATTGAGACCAGCACTATTCTTCCGATTCTTTATGAACGACGATTCATTGAGAACAGCACTATTCTTGCGATTCTTTATGAACGACGATTCATTAACACCAGCACTATTCTTGCGATTCTTTATGAACGACGATTCATTGAGACCAGCACTATTCTTGCGATTCTTTATGAACGACGATTCATTAACACCAGCACTATTCTTGCGATTCTTTATGAACGACGATTCATTAAGAACAGCACTATTCTCGCGATTCTTTATGAACGACGATTCATTGAGACCAGCACTATTCTTGCGATTCTTTATGAACGACGATTCACTGAGACCAGCACTATTCTTGCAATTCTTTATGAACGATTCATTAAGACCAGCACTATTCTCGCGATTCTTTATGAACGGCGATTCATTGAGAGCAGCACTATTCTTGCGATTCTTTATGAATGACGATTCGTTGAGACCAGCACTATTCTTGCAATTCTTTATGAACGATTCATTGAGACCAGCACTATTCTTGCAATTCTTTATGAACGACGATTCGTTGACACCAGCACTATTCTTGCAATTCTTTATGAACGACGATTCATTGAGACCAGCACTATTTTTGCGATTCTTTATAAACGACGATTCATTAAGACCAGCACTATTCTTGCGATTCTTTATGAACGATTCATTAAGACCAGCACTATTCTCGCGATTCTTTATGAACGGCGATTCATTGAGACCAGCACTATTCTCGCGATTCTTTATGAACGACGATTCATTGAGACCAGCACTATTCTTGCAATTCTTTATGAACGATTCATTGAGACCAGCACTATTCTTGCAATTCTTTATGAACGATTCATTGAGACCAGCACTATTCTTGCAATTCTTTATGAACGACGATTCATTGAGACCAGCACTATTCTTGCAATTCTTTATGAACGACGATTCATTGAGTCCAGCACTATTTTTGCGATTCTTTATAAACGACGATTCATTAAGACCAGCACTATTCTTGCGATTCTTTGTGAACGACGATTCATTGAGACCAGCACTATTCTCGCGATTCTTAATGAACGGCGATTCATTGACACCAGCACTATTCTTGCGATTCTTTATGAACGACGATTCAATGAGATCAGCACTATTCTTGCGATTCTTTATGAACGGCGATTCAATGAGATCAGCACTGTTCTTGCGAAAATTTATGAACAACGATTCATTGAGAACAGCACTATTCTTGCGATTCTTTATGAACGACGATTCATTGACACCAGCACTATTCTTGCGATTCTTTATGAACGGCGATTCATTGAGACCAGCACTGTTCTTGCGAAAATTTATGAACAACGATTCATTGACACCAGCACTATTCTTGCAATTCTTTATGAACGACGATTCATTGAGACCAGCACTATTCTCGCGATTCTTTATGAAGGACGATTCATTGAGACCAGCACTATTCTTGCGATTCTTTATGAACGATGATTCATTGAGACCAGCACTATTCTCGCTATTCTTTATGAACGACGATTCAATGAGATCAGCACTATTCTCGCGATTCTTAATGAACGGCGATTCATTGACACCAGCACTATTCTTGCGATTCTTTATGAACGACGATTCAATGAGATCAGCACTATTCTTGCGATTCTTTATGAACGGCGATTCATTGACACCAGCACTATTCTTGCGATTCTTTATGAACGACGATTCAATGAGATCAGCACTATTCTTGCGATTCTTTATGAACGGCGATTCAATGAGATCAGCACTATTCTTGCGATTCTTTATGAACGGCGATTCATTGAGACCAGCACTATTCTTGCGATTCTTTATGAACGGCGATTCATTGAGACCAGCACTATTCTTGCGATTCTTTATGAACGGCGATTCATTGAGACCAGCACTATTCTCGCGATCCTTTATGAACGACGATTCATTGACACCAGCACTATTCTTGCGATTCTTTATGAACGATGATTCATTGAGACCAGCACTATTCTTGCGATTCTTTATGAACGACGATTCAATGAGATCAGCACTATTCTCGCGATTCTTAATGAACGGCGATTCATTGACACCAGCACTATTCTTGCGATTCTTTATGAACGACGATTCATTGAGACCAGCACTATTCTTGCGATTCTTTATGAACGACGATTCATTGAGACCAGCACTATTCTCGCGATTCTTTATGAACGACGATTCATTGAGACCAGCACTATTCTTGCGATTCTTTATGAACGATGATTCATTGAGACCAGCACTATTCTTGCGATTCTTTATGAACGACGATTCAATGAGATCAGCACTATTCTCGCGATTCTTAATGAACGGCGATTCATTGACACCAGCACTATTCTTGCGATTCTTTATGAACGACGATTCAATGAGATCAGCACTATTCTTGCGATTCTTTATGAACGGCGATTCAATGAGATCAGCACTATTCTCGCGATTCTTAATGAACGGCGATTCATTGACACCAGCACTATTCTTGCGATTCTTTATGAACGACGATTCAATGAGATCAGCACTATTCTTGCGATTCTTTATGAACGGCGATTCATTGACACCAGCACTATTCTTGCGATTCTTAATGAACGACGATTCGCTTACACCAGCACCATTCTTGCGATTCTTTATGAACGACGATTCGTTTACACCAGCACTATTCTTGCGATTCTTTATGAACGACGATTCATTGAGACCAGCACTATTCTTGCGATTCTTTATGAACGACGATTCATTGAGACCAGCACTATTCTCGCGATTCTTTATGAACGATGATTCATTGAGACCAGCACTATTCTTGCGATTCTTTATGAACGACGATTCAATGAGATCAGCACTATTCTCGCGATTCTTAATGAACGGCGATTCATTGACACCAGCACTATTCTTGCGATTCTTTATGAACGACGATTCAATGAGATCAGCACTATTCTTGCGATTCTTTATGAACGGCGATTCAATGAGATCAGCACTATTCTCGCGATTCTTAATGAACGGCGATTCATTGACACCAGCACTATTCTTGCGATTCTTTATGAACGACGATTCAATGAGATCAGCACTATTCTTGCGATTCTTTATGAACGGCGATTCATTGACACCAGCACTATTCTTGCGATTCTTAATGAACGACGATTCGCTTACACCAGCACCATTCTTGCGATTCTTTATGAACGACGATTCGTTTACACCAGCACTATTCTTGCGATTCTTTATGAACGACGATTCATTGAGACCAGCACTATTCTTGCGATTCTTTATGAACGACGATTCATTGAGACCAGCACTATTCTCGCGATTCTTTATGAACGGCGATTCATTGAGACCAGCATTATTCTCGCTATTCTTTATGAACGACGATTCGTTTACACCAGCACTATTCTTGCGATTCTTTATGAACGACGATTCATTGAGACCAGCACTATTCTTGCGATTCTTAATGAACGACTATTCATTGACACCAGCACTATTCTTGCGATTCTTTATGAACGACGATTCATTGACACCAGCACTATTCTCGCGATTCTTTATGAACGGCGATTCATTGAGACCAGCATTATTCTCGCTATTCTTTATGAACGACGATTCGTTGACACCAGCACTATTCTTGCGATTCTTTATGAACGACGATTCATTGAGACCAGCACTATTCTTGCGATTCTTAATGAACGACTATTCATTGACACCAGCACTATTCTTGCGATTCTTTATGAACGACGATTCATTGACACCAGCACTATTCTCGCGATTCTTTATGAACGGCGATTCATTGAGACCAGCATTATTCTCGCTATTCTTTATGAACGACGATTCGTTTACACCAGCACTATTCTTGCGATTCTTTATGAACGACGATTCATTGACACCAGCACTATTCTCGCTATTCTTTATGAACGACGATTCATTAAGACCAGCACTATTCTCGCTATTCTTTATGAACGACGATTCATTGACACCAGCCCGACTCTCGCGACTCTTTATGTACGATGATTCATTGACACCAGCCCGACTCTCGCGACTCTTTATGAACGATGATTCATTGACACCAGCCCGACTCTCGCGACTCTTTATGAACGATGATTCATTGACACCAGCCCGACTATCGCGACTCTTTATGAACGATGATTCATTGACACCAGCCCGACTCTCGCGACTCTTTATGAACGATGATTCATTGACACCAGCCCGACTCTCGCGACTCTTTATGAACGATGATTCATTGACACCAGCCCGACTCTCGCGACTCTTTATGAACGACGATTCATTGACACCAGCCCGACTCTCGCGACTCTTTATGAACGACGATTCATTGACACCAGCCCGACTCTCGCGACTCTTTATGAACGATGATTCATTGACACCAGCCCGACTCTCGCGACTCTTTATGAACGATGATTCATTGACACCAGCCCGACTCTCGCGACTCTTTATGAACGACGATTCATTGACACCAGCCCGACTCTCGCGACTCTTTATGAACGACGATTCATTGACACCAGCCCGACTCTCGCGACTCTTTATGAACGATGATTCATTGACACCAGCCCGACTCTCGCGACTCTTTATGAACGATGATTCATTGACACCAGCCCGACTCTCGCGACTCTTTATGAACGATGATTCATTGACACCAGCCCGACTCTCGCGACTCTTTATGAACGATGATTCATTGACACCAGCCCGACTCTCGCGACTCTTTATGAACGATGATTCATTGACACCAGCCCGACTCTCGCGACTCTTTATGAACGACGATTCATTGACACCAGCCCGACTCTCGCGACTCTTTATGAACGATGATTCATGCAATTTGACACAATTCATAGGATTCTTTCCTTGTAGTCGTTCGTATGAAAGATTCGTTAATGAGTAGCCCCATGTCTAATACAGACAAGGATAGCAGCTCCATGTGATGGCCACTTAACCAGGTGTTCAAGTCAGAACAAACTTTCTGTTGCGCTGTGGCCCATATTGTGCTAATCGACACAACTCCAGGTTCGACAGTTGAACACTCTGCAGCGAGTGTTCCCTAATCGACTTGGCCGTCGCAATCTCCAGATTTAACAGTTCCGGGATAATTTAAAGAACAGATATCATCGGCCAGGAAACCATGTCATTCCATGGAAGTGTTAAAGACCACATGACGTCATATTCAAGTACTGCAATATCCATAAATGCAAATGTATATTGTTTCACTTTTATTAAGTGGTTGTATTTCTTAACCGAAATTGGTAGACACGTACATTACACGGCATTCTGTCCTGCCTTTGAATTAACCATATTGTTTAACACTTTTTACTCTCTCTACGTGTACATTAGTGTATACAGAAGGTATTGTAATGCACCCAAAAATTCAATAGAGAGATTTCACCAGAAATAGACGTTTTTGTCCCCTGGATAAAAGAAAAACATTTTTAGAACCAGGTCCGTGTGTGTCCGTGAACACGATAACTCAAAAACGAAAAGTGGTATAATACCAAACTTGGTATATATGTTTATTATCGATTGCAACACGAAGATTTTAAGGAAAATCCCACCAGTCCAAACCATCCGTTACACGGAGAAATTTAAAAACAAGATGTGAATATGTGGCTCCAACGATTTTGATTAAAATGCCGGATATTTTGTTTTTTTTTTCTGGGAATAGCCTTTGAAAGCGTCTTTATTCTGGATATATTTTACCGGATTTTGCATAACTAGTAAACCGCAAGAGATAAACAAACATTTACTCAACAAAATATGTAGATCGCTTTGAAACAGATACATTTTTTTTTTCAGGGAGTTGACCATTTTTTAGACATTCCTTGTTACTGCTTTCAGCTTTAAAATACTTGAAACTTTTCACATACCGGAACTTGTCAACTCCTGGCAATGCAAAGAAACGGATCTCAACCACATGCCAACCAGCTTTTAAAACATCTGACTATCACTTTATCCTAGTGTATTCCCTTCTACTTACAAGAGAACATATCTGCTAACGTTTATGTTGATTAGCAAGGAGTACACACAATTCTTATGCTGTTTTCACAATGAGATGCAAGCAGAGACACAAGGATACACCATTCACAATGAGATACAAGCACAGACACAAGGATACACCATTCACAATGAGATGCAAGGATACACCATTCACAATGAGATGCAAGCACAGACACAAGGAACCACCATTCACAATGAGATGCAAGGATACACCATTCACAATGAGATGCAAGCACAGACACAAGGATACACCATTCAAAATGAGATGCAAGCAGAGACACAAGGAAACACCATTCACAATGAGATGCAAGGAAACACCATTCAAAATGAGATACAAGCACAGACACAAGGATACACCATTCAAAATGAGATGCAAGGATACACCATTCACAATGAGATGCAAGCACAGACACAAGGATACACCATTCAAAATGAGATGCAAGCACAGACACAAGGAAACACCATTCAAAATGAGATGCAAGCACAGACACAAGGAAACACCATTCAAAATGAGATGCAAGCACAGACACAAGGAAACACCATTCAAAATGAGATGCAAGCACAGACACAAGGATACCCCATTCAAAATGAGATGCAAGCACAGACACAAGGAAACACCATTCAAAATGAGATACAAGCACAGACACAAGGATACACCATTCAAAATGAGATGCAAGCACAGACACAAGGAAACACCATTCAAAATGAGATGCAAGCACAGACAAAAGGAAACACCATTCAAAATGAGATACAATGAACACCATTCAAAATGAGATGCAAGCACAGACACAAGGATACACCATTCAAAATGAGATACAATGAACACCATTCAAAATGAGATACAATGAACACCATTCAAAATTAGATGCAAGCACAGACACAAGGAAACACCATTCACAATGAGATGCAAGCACAGACACAAGGAAACACCATTCAAAATGAGATGCAAGCACAGACACAAGGAAACACCATTCAAAATGAGATGCAAGCACAGACAAAAGGAAACACCATTCAAAATGAGATGCAAGCACAGACACAAGGAAACACCATTCACAATGAGATGCAAGGAAACACCATTCACAATGAGATGCAAGGAAACACCATTCACAATGAGATGCAAGCAGAGACACAAGGAAACACCATTCACAATGAGATGCAAGGATACACCATTCACAATGAGATGCAAGCACAGACACAAGGATACACCATTCAAAATGAGATGCAAGCAGAGACACAAGGAAACACCATTCACAATGAGATGCAAGGAAACACCATTCAAAATGAGATACAAGCACAGACACAAGGATACACCATTCAAAATGAGATGCAAGGATACACCATTCACAATGAGATGCAAGCACAGACACAAGGATACACCATTCAAAATGAGATGCAAGCACAGACACAAGGAAACACCATTCAAAATGAGATGCAAGCACAGACACAAGGAAACACCATTCAAAATGAGATGCAAGCACAGACACAAGGAAACACCATTCAAAATGAGATGCAAGCACAGACACAAGGATACACCATTCAAAATGAGATGCAAGCACAGACACAAGGAAACACCATTCAAAATGAGATACAAGCACAGACACAAGGATACACCATTCAAAATGAGATGCAAGCACAGACACAAGGAAACACCATTCAAAATGAGATGCAAGCACAGACAAAAGGAAACACCATTCAAAATGAGATACAATGAACACCATTCAAAATGAGATGCAAGCACAGACACAAGGATACACCATTCAAAATGAGATACAATGAACACCATTCAAAATGAGATACAATGAACACCATTCAAAATGAGATGCAAGCACAGACACAAGGAAACACCATTCACAATGAGATGCAAGCACAGACACAAGGAAACACCATTCAAAATGAGATGCAAGCACAGACACAAGGAAACACCATTCAAAATGAGATGCAAGCACAGACAAAAGGAAACACCATTCAAAATGAGATGCAAGCACAGACACAAGGAAACACCATTCACAATGAGATGCAAGGAAACACCATTCACAATGAGATGCAAGGAAACACCATTCACAATGAGATGCAAGCAGAGACACAAGGAAACACCATTCAAAATGAGATGCAAACACAGACACAAGGAAACACCATTCAAAATGAGATGCAAGCACAGACACAAGGAAACACCATTCAAAATGAGATGCAAGAATACACCATTCACAATGAGATGCAAGGAAACACCATACATAATGAGATGAAAGGAAACGCCATTCACAATGAGCTCAAGCACAGACACAAGGAAACACCATTCACAATGAGATGCAAGGAAACACCATTCAAAATGAGATGCAAGCACAGACACAAGGAAACACCATTCACAATCAGATGCAAGCACAGACACAAGGAAACACCATTCAAAATGAGATGCAAGCACAGACACAAGGAAACACCATTCACAATGAGATGCAAGGAAACACCATTCACAATGAGATGCAAGGAAACACCATTCAAAATGAGATGCAAGCAGAGACACAAGGAAACACCATTCAAAATGAGATGCAAACACAGACACAAGGAAACACCATTCAAAATGAGATGCAAGCACAGACACAAGGAAACACCATTCAAAATGAGATGCAAGAATACACCATTCACAATGAGATGCAAGGAAACACCATACATAATGAGATGAAAGGAAACGCCATTCACAATGAGCTCAAGCACAGACACAAGGAAACACCATTCACAATGAGATGCAAGGAAACACCATTCAAAATGAGATGCAAGCACAGACACAAGGAAACACCATTCACAATGAGATGCAAGCACAGACACAAGGAAACACCATTCAAAATGAGATGCAAGCACAGACACAAGGAAACACCATTCACAATGAGATGCAAGCACAGACACAAGGAAACACCATTCACAATGAGATGCAAGCACAGACACAAGGAAACACCATTCAAAATGAGATGCAAGCACAGACACAATGAAACACCATTCACAATGAGATGCAAGCACAGACACAAGGAAACACCATTCACAATGAGATGCAAGCACAGACACAAGGAAACACCATTCAAAATGAGATGCAAGCACAGACACAAGGAAACACCATTCAAAATGAGACACAAGGATACACCATTCACAATGAGATGCAAGGAAACACCATTCACAATGAGATGCAAGGAAACACCATTCACAATGAGATGCAAGGAAACACCATTCACAATGAGATGCAAGCAGAGACACAAGGAAACACCATTCAAAATGAGATGCAAACACAGACACAAGGAAACACCATTCACAATGAGATGCAAGGAAACACCATACATAATGAGATGAAAGGAAACGCCATTCACAATGAGCTCAAGCACAGACACAAGGAAACACCATTCACAATGAGATGCAAGGAAACACCATTCAAAATGAGATGCAAGCACAGACACAAGGAAACACCATTCACAATGAGATGCAAGCACAGACACAAGGAAACACCATTCAAAATGAGATGCAAGCACAGACACAAGGAAACACCATTCAAAATGAGATGCAAGCACAGACAAAAGGAAACACCATTCAAAATGAGATGCAAGCACAGACACAAGGAAACACCATTCACAATGAGATGCAAGGAAACACCATTCACAATGAGATGCAAGGAAACACCATTCACAATGAGATGCAAGCAGAGACACAAGGAAACACCATTCAAAATGAGATGCAAACACAGACACAAGGAAACACCATTCAAAATGAGATGCAAGCACAGACACAAGGAAACACCATTCAAAATGAGATGCAAGAATACACCATTCTCAATTAGATGCAAGGAAACACCATACATAATGAGATGAAAGGAAACGCCATTCACAATGAGCTCAAGCACAGACACAAGGAAACACCATTCACAATGAGATGCAAGGAAACACCATTCAAAATGAGATGCAAGCACAGACACAAGGAAACACCATTCACAATGAGATGCAAGGAAACACCATTCAAAATGAGATGTAAGCACAGACACAAGGAAACACCATTCACAATGAGATGCAAGGAAACACCATTCACAATAAGATAAACGGAAACATCATTCAAAATGAGCTGCAAGCACACACACAAGGAAACACCATTCACAATTAGATGCCGGCACATACACAAGGAAACACCAATCACAATAAGATACAAGCACACACAAGAAAATACATTCACAATGAGACGCAAGGAAACACCATTCACAATGAGATGCAAGCACTGACACAAGGAAACACCATCAACAATGAAATGCAAGCACAGACAAGAGGAAACACCATTCACAATCAGATGCAAGAACATACACAAGCAAACACCATTCACAATGAGATATAAGCACAGACACAAGGAAACACCATTCACAATGAGATGCAAGGAAACCCATTCACAATGAGATGCAAGCACAGACACAAGGAAAACCATTCAAAATAAGTTGCAAGGAAAACGCAATTCACAATGAGATCAAGCACAGACACAAGGAAACATCATTCACAATGAGATGCAGGGAAACACCATTCAAAATGAGATGCAAGCACAGACACAAGGAAACATCATTCACAATGAGATGCAGGGAAACACCATTGAAAATGACATGCAAGCACAGACACAAGGAAACATCATTCACAATGAGATGCAGGGAAACACCATTCAAAATGAGATGCAAGCACAGACACAAGGAAACATCATTCACAATGAGATGCAGGGAAACACCATTGAAAATGACATGCAAGCAAACTCCATTCACAATGATATATAAGGTAACACCATTGAAAATGAGATGCAAGGAAACAGCATTCAAAATGAGATAAACGAAAACATCATTCAAAATGAGCTGCAAGCACAGACACAAGGAAACACCATTCACAATGACATGCAAGTAAACACCATTCAAAATGAGATGCAAGCACAGACACAAGGAAACACCATTCACAATGAGATGCAAGCAGAGACACAAGGAAACACCATTCACAATGAGGTGCAAGCACAAACACAAGGAAACACCATTCAGAATGAGATGCAATGACACACCATTCAAAATAAGATGCAAGCACAGACACAAGGAAACACCATTCACAATTAGATGCAAGCACAGACACAAGGAAACACCAATCAAAATGAGATGCAAGCACAGACACAAGGAAATACATTCACTATGAGACGCAAGGAAACAGCATTCACAATGAGATGCAAGCACAGACACAAGGAAACACCATTAGCAATGAGATACAAGCACAGACAGGAGGAAACACCGTTCACAATGAGAGGCAGGGAAACAGCATTGAAAGTGAGATGCAAGCAAAATCACAAGAAACACCATTCACAATGAGATGCAAGCACAGACACAAGGAAACACCAGGCACAATGAGATGCAAGGAAACACCATTCAAAATGAGATGCAAGGAAACACCATTCACAATGAGATGCAAGCACAGACACAAGGAAACACCATTCACAATGAGATGCAAGGAAACACCATTCAAAATGAGATGCAAGCACAGGCACAAGGAAGCACCATTCACAATGAGATGCAACGAAACATCATTCAAAATGAGATGCAAGGAAACACCATTCACAATGACATGCAAGGAAACACCATTCAAAATGAAATGAAAGGAAACTATTCACAATGAGATGCAAGCACAGACACAGGGAAACACCATTCACAATGACATGCAAGGAAATACCATTCACAATGAGATGCTAGCACAGACACAAGGAAACACCATTCACAATTAGATGCAATCACAAACACCGGGTAACACCATTCACAATGAGATGCAAGCACAAACACAAGCAAACACCATTCACAATGAAATGCAAGCACAGACACAAGAAAACACCATTAACATAAGATGCAAGCACAGGGACAAGGTAACATCACTCACAATGAGATGCAAGCACAGACACTGGGAAACACCATTCACAATGAGATGCAAGACAGACACAAGGAAACACCATTCACAATGAAATGCAAGCACAGACACCGGGAAACACCATTCACAATGAGATGCAAGGAAACATGATTCACAATGAGATGCAAGCACAGACACAAGTAAACACCATTCACAATGAGTAGCAAGGAAACACCATTCACAATGAGATGCAAGCACAGACACAGGGAAACACCATTCACTTTGAGATGCAAGCACAGAGACAAGGAAACAGCATTCACAATAAGATGCAAGCACAGAGACAAGGAAGCACCATTCACAATGCGATGAAAGCACAGAGACAAGGAAACAGCATTCACAATAAGATGCAAGCACAGAGACAAGGAAACACCATTCACAATGAGATGCAAGGAAACACCATACATAATGAGATGAAAGGAAACGCCATTCACAATGAGCTCAAGCACAGACACAAGGAAACACCATTCACAATGAGATGCAAGGAAACACCATTCAAAATGAGATGCAAGCACAGACACAAGGAAACACCATTCACAATCAGATGCAAGCACAGACACAAGGAAACACCATTCAAAATGAGATGCAAGCACAGACACAAGGAAACACCATTCACAATGAGATGCAAGGAAACACCATTCACAATGAGATGCAAGGAAACACCATTCACAATGAGATGCAAGCAGAGACACAAGGAAACACCATTCAAAATGAGATGCAAACACAGACACAAGGAAACACCATTCAAAATGAGATGCAAGCACAGACACAAGGAAACACCATTCAAAATGAGATGCAAGAATACACCATTCACAATGAGATGCAAGGAAACACCATACATAATGAGATGAAAGGAAACGCCATTCACAATGAGCTCAAGCACAGACACAAGGAAACACCATTCACAATGAGATGCAAGGAAACACCATTCAAAATGAGATGCAAGCACAGACACAAGGAAACACCATTCACAATGAGATGCAAGCACAGACACAAGGAAACACCATTCAAAATGAGATGCAAGCACAGACACAAGGAAACACCATTCACAATGAGATGCAAGCACAGACACAAGGAAACACCATTCACAATGAGATGCAAGCACAGACACAAGGAAACACCATTCAAAATGAGATGCAAGCACAGACACAATGAAACACCATTCACAATGAGATGCAAGCACAGACACAAGGAAACACCATTCACAATGAGATGCAAGCACAGACACAAGGAAACACCATTCAAAATGAGATGCAAGCACAGACACAAGGAAACACCATTCAAAATGAGACACAAGGATACACCATTCACAATGAGATGCAAGGAAACACCATTCACAATGAGATGCAAGGAAACACCATTCACAATGAGATGCAAGGAAACACCATTCACAATGAGATGCAAGCAGAGACACAAGGAAACACCATTCAAAATGAGATGCAAACACAGACACAAGGAAACACCATTCACAATGAGATGCAAGGAAACACCATACATAATGAGATGAAAGGAAACGCCATTCACAATGAGCTCAAGCACAGACACAAGGAAACACCATTCACAATGAGATGCAAGGAAACACCATTCAAAATGAGATGCAAGCACAGACACAAGGAAACACCATTCACAATGAGATGCAAGCACAGACACAAGGAAACACCATTCACAATGAGATGCAAGCACAGACACAAGGAAACACCATTCAAAATGAGATGCAAGCACAGACACAAGGAAACACCATTCAAAATGAGACACAAGGATACACCATTCACAATGAGATGCAAGGAAACACCATTCACAATGAGATGCAAGGAAACACCATTCACAATGAGATGCAAGGAAACACCATTCACAATGAGATGCAAGCAGAGACACAAGGAAACACCATTCAAAATGAGATGCAAACACAGACACAAGGAAACACCATTCACAATGAGATGCAAGGAAACACCATACATAATGAGATGAAAGGAAACGCCATTCACAATGAGCTCAAGCACAGACACAAGGAAACACCATTCACAATGAGATGCAAGGAAACACCATTCAAAATGAGATGCAAGCACAGACACAAGGAAACACCATTCACAATGAGATGCAAGCACAGACACAAGGAAACACCATTCAAAATGAGATGCAAGCACAGACACAAGGAAACACCATTCAAAATGAGATGCAAGCACAGACAAAAGGAAACACCATTCAAAATGAGATGCAAGCACAGACACAAGGAAACACCATTCACAATGAGATGCAAGGAAACACCATTCACAATGAGATGCAAGGAAACACCATTCACAATGAGATGCAAGCAGAGACACAAGGAAACACCATTCAAAATGAGATGCAAACACAGACACAAGGAAACACCATTCAAAATGAGATGCAAGCACAGACACAAGGAAACACCATTCAAAATGAGATGCAAGAATACACCATTCTCAATTAGATGCAAGGAAACACCATACATAATGAGATGAAAGGAAACGCCATTCACAATGAGCTCAAGCACAGACACAAGGAAACACCATTCACAATGAGATGCAAGGAAACACCATTCAAAATGAGATGCAAGCACAGACACAAGGAAACACCATTCACAATGAGATGCAAGGAAACACCATTCAAAATGAGATGTAAGCACAGACACAAGGAAACACCATTCACAATGAGATGCAAGGAAACACCATTCACAATAAGATAAACGGAAACATCATTCAAAATGAGCTGCAAGCACACACACAAGGAAACACCATTCACAATTAGATGCCGGCACATACACAAGGAAACACCAATCACAATAAGATACAAGCACACACAAGAAAATACATTCACAATGAGACGCAAGGAAACACCATTCACAATGAGATGCAAGCACTGACACAAGGAAACACCATCAACAATGAAATGCAAGCACAGACAAGAGGAAACACCATACACAATCAGATGCAAGAACATACACAAGCAAACACCATTCACAATGAGATATAAGCACAGACACAAGGAAACACCATTCACAATGAGATGCAAGGAAACCCATTCACAATGAGATGCAAGCACAGACACAAGGAAAACCATTCAAAATAAGTTGCAAGGAAAACGCAATTCACAATGAGATCAAGCACAGACACAAGGAAACATCATTCACAATGAGATGCAGGGAAACACCATTCAAAATGAGATGCAAGCACAGACACAAGGAAACATCATTCACAATGAGATGCAGGGAAACACCATTGAAAATGACATGCAAGCACAGACACAAGGAAACATCATTCACAATGAGATGCAGGGAAACACCATTCAAAATGAGATGCAAGCACAGACACAAGGAAACATCATTCACAATGAGATGCAGGGAAACACCATTGAAAATGACATGCAAGCAAACTCCATTCACAATGATATATAAGGTAACACCATTGAAAATGAGATGCAAGGAAACAGCATTCAAAATGAGATAAACGAAAACATCATTCAAAATGAGCTGCAAGCACAGACACAAGGAAACACCATTCACAATGACATGCAAGTAAACACCATTCAAAATGAGATGCAAGCACAGACACAAGGAAACACCATTCACAATGAGATGCAAGCAGAGACACAAGGAAACACCATTCACAATGAGGTGCAAGCACAAACACAAGGAAACACCATTCAGAATGAGATGCAATGACACACCATTCAAAATAAGATGCAAGCACAGACACAAGGAAACACCATTCACAATTAGATGCAAGCACAGACACAAGGAAACACCAATCAAAATGAGATGCAAGCACAGACACAAGGAAATACATTCACAATGAGACGCAAGGAAACAGCATTCACAATGAGATGCAAGCACAGACACAAGGAAACACCATTAGCAATGAGATACAAGCACAGACAAGAGGAAACACCGTTCACAATGAGAGGCAGGGAAACAGCATTGAAAGTGAGATGCAAGCAAAATCACAAGAAACACCATTCACAATGAGATGCAAGCACAGACACAAGGAAACACCAGGCACAATGAGATGCAAGGAAACACCATTCAAAATGAGATGCAAGGAAACACCATTCACAATGAGATGCAAGCACAGACACAAGGAAACACCATTCACAATGAGATGCAAGGAAACACCATTCAAAATGAGATGCAAGCACAGGCACAAGGAAGCACCATTCACAATGAGATGCAACGAAACATCATTCAAAATGAGATGCAAGGAAACACCATTCACAATGACATGCAAGGAAACACCATTCAAAATGAAATGAAAGGAAACTATTCACAATGAGATGCAAGCACAGACACAGGGAAACACCATTCACAATGACATGCAAGGAAATACCATTCACAATGAGATGCTAGCACAGACACAAGGAAACACCATTCACAATTAGATGCAATCACAAACACCGGGTAACACCATTCACAATGAGATGCAAGCACAAACACAAGCAAACACCATTCACAATGAAATGCAAGCACAGACACAAGAAAACACCATTTACATAAGATGCAAGCACAGGGACAAGGTAACATCACTCACAATGAGATGCAAGCACAGACACTGGGAAACACCATTCACAATGAGATGCAAGACAGACACAAGGAAACACCATTCACAATGAAATGCAAGCACAGACACCGGGAAACACCATTCACAATGAGATGCAAGGAAACATGATTCACAATGAGATGCAAGCACAGACACAAGTAAACACCATTCACAATGAGTAGCAAGGAAACACCATTCACAATGAGATGCAAGCACAGACACAGGGAAACACCATTCACTTTGAGATGCAAGCACAGAGACAAGGAAACAGCATTCACAATAAGATGCAAGCACAGAGACAAGGAAGCACCATTCACAATGCGATGAAAGCACAGAGACAAGGAAACAGCATTCACAATAAGATGCAAGCACAGAGACAAGGAAACACCATTCACAATGAGATGGAAGCACAGAGACAAGGAAACAGCATTCACAATGAGATGCAAGCACAGAGACAAGGAAGCACCATTCACAATGAGATGGAAGCACAGAGACAAGGAAGCACCATTCACAATGCGATGAAAGCACAGACACAAGGAAGCACCATTCACAATGAGATGCAAGCACAGACACAAGGAAACACCATTCACAATGAGATGCAAGCAGAGAGACAAGGAAACACCATTCACAATGAGATGCAAGGAAACACCATTCACAATGAGATGCAAACGCAGACACAAGGAAACACCATTCACAATGAGATGCAAAGGCAGACACAATGAAACACCATTCACAATGCATTCGTAAGCGCAACGCAATAAGTTGACACGGGTTTCTAGATCCACAAGCTGAATAACATAACCAATAATACAACATAAGAAAATTCACTCAAGCTTTTACAAATAAATATATTACATACTAACAACTGACGTTCGCGGCAGTGACGTCATAATAATTGCTCATTCAGAATTATTGAAAATAGTACAAGCATAGAGACTGGAGAAAGTGATAAAGCTACACATCTAACGAACTAAGAATTATCTCTCTGCGTTTTCGAGTTATAAGAACCAATACATTTAGTTACATCCATTAAATCATAAGCTCTTGAGGGAGATTAGAGATGGCGCGGCACGGCCACATAGAAGTGCTTGCATGTACAGCAGGCCATGTGCGATTGTTTGTTATTGAATTCATAGGCAATGTATAGAGAAAAGAAGCAGAATTCTTCCTCTTTGCATGCAATGCAAGGATAAAGTTTGGAGTTTGCAAACTCTTGCATTGCGTGTTTCTATGCGAATCCTTACATTAAATAATATGAGTCCAAAGTCTTGGGCTTGCATTTCATTTTGAATGTAGCATAAGCTTGGTAACAACAGTTGTAGAGACGGTGTTGGGCACATACAACTAAACTTGCAGAGTGTTGAGAAAGAGGTTCCTGGAACGAAAACGGGCGGGGGTTCATCAGGCAGTCAGTACACAATCGATTGTCCTTGGCGAGACGTGCCACGTGACCGTCAATACCAATTTGTTACGCCTAATTATTTATTGTTCATGAAACGTTAATAAAGTTGGTTCCTGTCTGCGAACATTCCACTTAGCTTTTGTGTGAAAATGACAGCAGCAATTTGGAGTTTTTACTCCATACACATTAGCTAATCACTTTAGTCATCATTCGCCATTTTAAAAACCCCAGCAATTATCTTTTACCCTGAATCTCTTTTCTGTCTTTTTAATTTCTCTACTCATACTATGTACATAGTTATAGAGAAGGCATTGCCCAAAAATTCAATAGTACCGGATGTGTGTGTGGAAAGCATAACTTAAAAATCTCATCTGTTCCATTCACATGACTTTCTCTACATCTGTGCAACAAATTATTGTTAAAAAGCTTATGCTTCTATTTACTTTATGCTAATTGAGAAAAAAAAATGGCACAAATAGTCCTATTACTTGCTTCCTTGTAAGTAGAAGCGAAATAAGGGAGTACCATAGGTTAAAGTGATAGTCAAAAACTGGTTGCTATGTGACTTTATTTGTATGGACACGAGTTGATAAATTCCTGTCTGAGAAAAGTATAAGTTTTTTAAAGCTGAAACCAAAAACAAGGAATATCCCCAAAACGGTCCAACTTTACGTATATATAACATAAATTGTAAGTTTTAACGAGCTCTGCATTTCTTGTGTATTTCATACGGTTTGCCAGTTATACAAAAGTCTTCAGAGGCTATTCCCAGGAAATTCAAGATGTACATTTTATTTGTCGTGTAAATATACGATATTTTAATGAAAATGGTTAGAGAAAAGTTTAGCATGTAAGGGAGCTTTTGCTGGAAATCGTCGTGTTGCATTCTACTCAACTTCAATACCAAGTTTCTAAGCGGTGCTGCCCACTGACGCACACCTTTTACTTTCTCTACACGTACTATGTACATAGTGTATAGAGAAGCTATTGCATTCCACCCAAAAATTCCATATCGAGATTTCACCGCAAATATATGTTTTGCGTCCCCCTGAATCCAAAAAATAGCATTATTAGTGTGTCTTTGGACAGCATAGCTCAAAAACGAAAAGACCTTTAAATACCAAACTTGGTATTTAAGTACCCTTTACATGGAACTTTTTTTGAAAAATTTGATTTTCTCAAAAATGGCTCTAACAATTTTGATTAAAATATCGTATATTAAAAATATTTATCTGACAAATAAAATGTACATCTTGAATTTTCTGGGAATAGCTTCTGAAGACTACTTTACTCTGGATGTATTTTACGAAATTTGGCATAACTGCTAAAGAGTAAGAGATGGATGAAAACTTATCACACAAAAAATGTAGAGCAAATTAAAACACAGAATTTATGTTATGTACATTTTTTTGCAGAGTTGGTCGTTTTTGAGATATTCGTTGTTTTTTGTTTGAGCTTTGAAAAACTTAATACTTTTCTCATACTCGTGTCGATACAAAGGAACTTCACTTTAGCCTATGCTACTCCCTTATTGACTAAGACGATTTGTTCTCGATTACCAGAAGCATAAGCTTTCTAACAATAATTTGTTGCCGAGAGTGAAATCTCGAGTACAACAGAGCCAGTGGGTCAAGGAGTCGAGTTAACGGAAACTTCACCTGTTACTCAACTCCGGGAAAACCCTCATCGTGTAACAGGCAACTTCCTGGAAATGGTGAACCGCTTCCAGGAAAAATCACCTCGCCAGCTTCCTTTCTGCTACTACAATATCATTCAATGAGCAGGCTCCACTTTAGGCAATATCTTCCACAATCGATATATTTCGATACTCACACATCGCTACTATTTGCATTTGTTTATCCACATTTAGTCATTAGGCAATAAAACCTAGACCATATTATAGAAATCTGATATGTACCATTCACATGACTTTCTCTACATCTGTGCAACAAATCATTGCTAAAGAGCTTCTGCCTCTATTTACTTACTGCTAATCGAGAACAAATTAGCAGAAATAATCTTATTACTTGCTTCCTTGTAAATAAGGGAGTACCATACGTTAAAGTGATAGTCAAAAGCTGGTTGCTATGTGGCTGAAGTTCCTTTGTTTGTATGGACAGCAGTTGACAAATTCCTGTATGAGAAAAGTAAGTTGTTCAAAGCTGAAACCAAAAACAATAAATAGCTCAAAAACGATCAACTCCACGAAAAAATTTATGGAACATAAATTGTGAGTTTTAACGTGCTCTACATTTTTGTGTGGTAAGTTTTTGTCCACCTCTTACGGTTTAGCAGTTATGCAAAATTCCGTAAAATTCGTCCAGAATAAAGTAATCTTCAGAGGATATTCCCAGAAAATTCAAGATATGCATTTTGTCAGGTAAATATCTTTAATATGTGACATTTTAATGAAAATCGTTACAGCCATTTTTAAGAAAATCAAAATTTTCGAAAAAATGTCCATGTAAAGAGTAGTTTGGGGTGGGAAGGTTTTTCTCAAAATCTTCGTGTCGCATCCCTTGAGGATACTAAACTTAAATACCAAGTTTGGTATTTTACCAATTTTTCGTTTTTGAGTTATCGTGTTCACAGACACACGGACACACACACACACACGAACCTTTTTCTGCAAATACTTTTTACTTTCTCTAGCCCCGTATGTACAACGTACATAGGGATACAGAAGTATTGTATTCCACCCAAAAATTCGATACCGAGATTTCACCGGAAATATATGTTTTAGGGCCCCCTGTATCCAAAAAAAACATTTTCACAAAAAGGCCCGTGTGTGTGTCCGTGAACACGATAACTCAAAGACGAAAAGTCATTAAAGCACCAAACTTGGTATTTAAGTTAAGTATCTTCCAGGGATGCGACATGAAGATTTTGAGAAAAATCCCCCACCCCAAACTCCCCTTTACATGGAACTTTTTTCGAACATTTTGATTTTCTCAAAAATGGCTCAAACGATTTTGATTAAAATACCGTATATTAAAGATATTTAGCTGAAAAATAATATGTATAATTTGAATTTTCTGGGAATAGCTTCTAAAGACCTGTTTATTCTGGATGAATTTTGCTTAATTTGGCATAACTAGTAAACTGTAAGAGATAGACAAAAACTTACTATACAAAAAATGTAGGTCTTGTTAAAATACACAAGTTATGTCATATACATTTTCTCGTGGAGCTTACAGTTTTCGAGGTATTCATTGTTATTAGTTTCAGTTGTGAAGTACTTATACTTTTCTCAGACGGGAGTGTCCGTTTTTCTTTTGTTCTACTCCTGGCCAAGAAAAGAAGCGATTTGTAATGACAATCGTATAACGACAGCTTTTAAAACATTTGACTATTGGTTTAGCCTAGTGTATTCCCCTATTTTATTCCTACTTATAAGAAACTAAGTAATAAGAACATTGTGCTAATGAGTACCTCGATTAGCAAGATGCGGAAAGAAGAATAATCTGATGTAGGAAGTTTGTAGAACAGCTAGAGAAAGTCATGTGAGAGTAGCACTTCAGATTTTTTTGGATACAGGGGACCCTAAAACATGTATTTCCGGTGAAATCTCGGTATCGAATTTTTGGTGGAGTGCAATCAATAGCTTCTCTATACACTATGTACATAGTACGTATAGAGAAAGTAAACATGTGACGTGACTTTCTGTAGCTAGTCTACAAACATTAGCAGAATTGTATTACTTAGTTCCTTATAATGGGAATGCACTAGGCTAAATGTTTTAATGTGATGCTTGGCCAGGAGTAGAACAAACGCTCCCGTCTGAGAAAAGTACAAGCACTTCACAATTGAAACTAATACCTCGAAAACGGCAAGCTCCACGAAAAGATGTATATCACATAACTTGTGTATTTTAACAACATCTACATTTTTGTATAGTATGTTTTTGTCTACCTTATGCGGTTTACTAGTTATGCCAAACTTATTCAGAATAAACAGGTCTTTAGAAGCTGTTCCCACAAAATTCAAGATATACATTTTATTTGTGATAGAAATGGCTTTAATATATGGTATTTTAATCAAAATCGTTAAAGCCATTTTTCAGAAAACCAAAATTTTAGAAAATTTGTTCATGTAAATGATAGTTTGGGGGTGGGGGGATTTTCCTAAAGATCTTCGTGTCGCATCCTTAGAAGATACTAAACTTATTTGCTAAGTTTGGTATTTTGAATTATCGTGCTCACAGGCACACACACGAACCTTTTTTCTAAAATGTTTTTTTGGATACAGGAGACTCTAAAACGCCTATTTCCGGTGAAATCTCGGTATTGAATTTTGGGTGGAATGCAATGCCTTCTCTATACACTGTGTACATAGTACATTTAGAGAAAGTAAAAATGTGACGTGTTCCATTCACATGATGTCCTCTAGCTGTTCGGTAAACAAACCTTTTATTCAAAACATTAATATGTTATGTGCATCATGCTAAACAAGCAGAATTAGTGTTATTACTAGCGCCTTGTAAGTAGAAGGCAAATAAGAAAATGTACAGGCTAAAGCGATAGTCCGTACTTTAAAAGCCGGTCGCTATGTGAAACTCCAATCTCTTTGCTTGCAGGAGAAACGAGAAGAAATATGTCTTGTTTAAGTGGCCCAATAGTCCGGAATATCTCGAAACTTGTTAAAAAAAATGTATATACCATAAATTGCGTGTTTTAATAATATCTACATTTCTTATGGTTTACTAAATACACAACATCTTAAAAAAATCCTACTGAATAAAGTAGTGTTCAGAGAATTCAACATGTATGTCAGGCAAATGTCTTTAATATGCGACAGTTTAATCAACATTATTAGAACCTTTTTTGAGTAAATCAAACATTTCGAACATTTTTACATACAAAGGGTAGTTGGGGTGGGGGATTTTGTTTATCATTTTCGTGTCGCATCCTTGGAAGATGCTCAACTTAAATAGCAATGCTTTCCACAGACACACACACACACCTTTTTCTAAAAATGCTTTTTTTTTGGATTGAGGAGATTCCAAAATATGTATGTCCAGTGAAATCTCGGTATGGAATTTTTGGGTGAAATACAGTACCTTCTCTATAAACTTTGTAGGTATACATAGTACGTGTAGAAAAAGTGCATTTATAGAAAAACGTCAGTGTGTGTGTGTGTGTGTGGACAGCATAGTCCGTAAAATACCAAACTTTGTATTTAAGTTAAGTATTATTCAGGGAGGTGGCACGAAGATTTTGTGAAAATCTCCCCCACCCCAAACTACTCTTTGCATGGAAAAATGTGGAACATTTTGCTTTTCTCAAAAATAGCTCTAACGATTTTGATTAAAATACCGTATATTAAAATATTTATATTGCAAACATCTCTCTCTCTCTCTCTCTCTCTCTCTCTCTCTCTATATATATATATATATATATATATATATATATATATATATATATATATATATGAATCGCTGAAATGTATGTACGCGTATCACTTCCCAACGACTGCATCAAATTGAACAATTCTTTTTTTTTTTTTTGTTGTGTTCGTTATTGTCACGACAAGGTTTGTGGAAAAGAAAATAGTATGGGAAGGTATTTAAAATCTCATAAAAGCAATAAAAAGCGTGCCAAGCGAACGCATTAATAGCCACCAGATGGCAGTGGTATCACGGTAATTTGTCGTAGTACTGCTATATTTTTCCCTCGCATGCAATGTTAAGGTAACGCAACAGCTTATGGAGATGACACAAGCAGCAGAGAAATCGAAATACATGTTTAAGGCTCATTCTCACAAATCGACTCTCCAGGTGATAAATAGCATTTATATGCGGTAGAAATTTCGTTATTTGTTTGAAGGTTATAGAAGTGTTCATGCATTGCAACTGTAAAATAAACAAAAAATTGAAGATTTTGAAGATGATGTTACTAAATGATCATTTCGGTCACTGGCCTTGACCAAGTGTTTCATAAGTTCTCATATAAACAATGTTTATCTTTCACGGCACTATTATGTATGTGTATATTTCAACTATGGCTTTTCTTCAAAACACAAAAAAATGTCAAAATATTTTTCTGCAGTAGCATTGTTTTATGGAATACTACTGTGAATTACATTTTGCACCAGTGCTGGCAACTTCGTAAGCTTTGGCAGTGAGAAGCAATAAATAGTGACGTGTTTCCGGTCACATGATTTTCTTAATGTTGCTACAAATTACCAAGCTCTATTACATTAGTAAATATAAAGCTGAACTCTATTTGCCGCTCTTTGTTACAAATGTTACCAAGATGCTCAAACGTCACGTGACCTAGTTCTTAACCGGATTGACAAAGCAGATTGTTGTGTTAAACAACGCATGACATTAATTTAAACTCGAAATATTCCACTTAAAATCAAATGCTATCCGCGATCAGAGATCCCGTTTTTGTTTCTTTTAAAGTTGCAAAAAGCAGAGTACTGACACCAGAAAGAGTTGGCTGCTAGGCGACAGAGAAGAAGGAACATTGAATGTATTAAAGAACCATCTCGCAGAGAACAGAGGAGTAAGAGAAAAACAGCAAACAAGAAACACAGGCGGAATCACGATGCAACGAGATGGTCCAAAGCATATGGACTAATAAAGAAGCACGAAAAAGAAATAAAAGAATTGAAAAGAAAACTAGAAAATATAAGAAGAGGTTACAGAGAGAGATATGCCAATATCACTTTCGCCTGATTGGAAAACAAAAGGTTGCAGAAAGAATGAAGTGGCTATGCCTTGCAGAAACAAAACCATGAACCACACAAGAAAGAGAAACCTCTCATTTCTAAAGATATTATGAGCGACATTGTGAAATTCCCAGGGAAGAAGGACTATGTTAAGCAAAATGCAGTAATAAAACAAAGAAGAATTGTACAGGACACTAAAAAATTGCTTTATTAAGTTTCTGACAGAAAATCGGACCATTTTACATTAAGACGTTTCCTGCCCCAAGGAGAATTGACTTCTTTTCAGACATGCCTGGTATATCTGCTAATGGAACTGTGAACCATCCAAGCAACTTCAACTCATGTAATTGAAATCAAAAGATGGCACTTTTCAAACTAAAACATTTGATCAGAAACTCCTTCCCCAATGCATAAAAGATTCCGAAGATGAAGGAGTTCAATTGTTTTGTTTTTTGAAGCAGAGTAGTAAAGAAAAATCGTCATAGAAAGAGATGTTTCTTTCTTTGTAAAGTCCAGCCAAAGTGTAAGTGTAATTCCGGATTTGGAAATAGAAAATGTTTCAAAGTAACTAGCGACGTTGAAGCTCTTTTAAATTAATTGTCAGTAAAAACGATTATAACATGTTTTTAATTGCTTTTGTGTCAATTTGATTACTTCAATGAGGATGTCAAGTTATCGGAACTAGAATAACTTTATTCATGTTACAGATAATCCTCCACAGTCATACATAACAAAACACAGGCAACATTTAAAAAATTATTCACCTAATTGCTTAAGAAATCTCATTAAGTGGTATATTTTCTAATAAATCTAAATTTATGTCCGATAAACCTAGTCTTTCAACTGTAACAAAAAGTTTAGGGAACTTGCAATAAAAATAAACGTATTCTTAAACCAATTTGGTTTTACGTCCAAAAACATACCTCATTTTTAAACAGACCCTCATATTATTTGTATTTAGAAAAAACGTGACCGAAATGAGGTAAACCTCCGCCCTGTTTCAATTAAGATACCATAGTTCTAAAACAAATTAAAATTCAGCTCGGTTGTACAAAACACGAACAGCATACTTCTCAAGTGAAAATAACAATAATTTATCACACTTTAATTTTCAGAAGTAGGTATTCTGAAATGATACCACTTGGTCAGATTGGCCCTTAAGTATTAACTTTCCTTTCCGTACTTCTATCGTTCAAAATAAAGGAGCTTTCCTGGCGACGAACACATTAAATACATACTTATTATTTGCCAGCAGATGGCCGTAGTACCTCCTTCTCTATTTTTCTTCTTCAGTGCTAAGGGAATGCACCAGGTTATGGAGACAATGACGCAAGCTGTGACAATCAAATATATTTCTTATGTATTAAATATGGTCCCCTCGTTTAAATAAAGAAATAAGTATATTTTTGTTGTAATTCTTTAAACTATGCATAGAACCATTAACCCTTCTTGGAAGCTGAAAATGGCGGAGAAATGACGGGACCCGTTTTAGGTTTAACGTCTTATTGCAGATGTTGGTTATGTGACCTTGTGTGGTACACAAGCTAGCTAAAGAACATGAAGCTACCCGCGTCACCATCACACTACAATTGCGGTGCTCTTAATACATTTGATCAAGTAATATTTTAGGTTAAATGCAGAAATTACACAAATCTGTCTAATAAAAGCTTATCAATTGCCGTACCAGATCTACTTGCTCTTTAGTTATGTCATTGTTAGCCTTAAAAATGGCTGTTCTGACATGAGAAAGAGGTGGAAAACATTAGGAGTAAAGGAAAGAAAGAGATTCGGAAGAAGCACGAATGTAATTCATTACCTTTGCCAGCGTATACCCGCCACACTATGAAAGTGCTGCTATGCCAATGACATCCTTGCTTACCCACGCTGTTAACTGCATGTCATCCTGTCCACAATACCTTATGGGCGCGCTGAGTTCGTCCTTTCTGCAATACTAACTACATATGCTACATTGCACTTTTCAGATGCCTTTAAGGCATTATTAGACATTTGCACTGGTAAATTTCTGTTGACACTTCTACTGGCCTCACTTCGTTTGCACAACATCAAAGGAAGAATTAATATGGAAAGCGTTTCCAAATATTTGTGCAAATTACAAGAACTATGCTTGTTTGAGCAAACAAGACATTTTAGCAGCCACTAATAAGAATGTAGATTATTTGAATATAAACATTCAGGTTAAAATTGGTGGACAAATGCATTCATTTAGGTCGATCGATTCCATTACCAATCCAAATGAAGTCGTCAGTTATCTTACTGAATTCCTAAATTCATTGGATTTACCAGGAATACCGCCACACAATTTACAGCTCAAGGTTGACTTGGTGATAATTATGCTACTCAATCTCAATCAGCCAAAATTATGTAGCGGAACAAAACTCACTGTTATAAAAATTATGAAAATGTTTATTTAAGCTACTATAACAAAGGAAAGCTCAAAGGCGAGGATATACTTATTCCACTAATGTCAACTGACTTTCCTTTTGAGTTTAAGCATGTTGTTTCCGGCGTGCCTTGCATTCGCAATGACAATAAATCCCAAGGTCAGTCGTTACAAGTGTGTGGAATATACCTTCAATTGTCGTGTTTTTAGCATGGATAGTTGTACTTTGCGTGCTCGAGAGTCGGCAAAACATCGCTGCTATAGAAGAACATGATTAACAATAAATTGTTACAGCGATGTAGAGAAAGTCATGTGAATGGAACATATATGTTTTGTAGTTGCTCATTTCCGAGATAGTTCTTGCTATTAGTTTCAAACGTCCAATAATTACACTTTACAGAATTAGGAAGCCGTTCTTCAACTTTTTACCGAGTGGGATGGCTCTCAGGAATTCGTCTGTGGCTGGCCTACCTGATCTATGGTTTTTTCGGAGGTTTCACGAGTCGATAGGCGAATCCTGAGTAAGTTGATAATATCCCCGAAATTGTCCTGTTGCTGCGCATTTCAAATTGCAAAAGAGGCAAAATAAATAGGATGGGAAGTTACGTCATCTCTCTTGTTTTATGAGGCCATGGAATTTCACATAACATTTTATGCTAGTGTATGTACAATAATTTGAGGCGCGCACTTCCTGTTGGATATTAAGGAGAAGCAAGCACACTTCCTGCTTCGCGTTCCTTAAATCTGGCCTGTGTGTGTCACAGCATCACATTCTTCAAAATGCTCTTGTCTCTCGCTGTCATTCTGATTGCTAGTGTCGGGGTTCGAGCACAGGAGCCTGCTCTCATCAGCTCCAGCACAGGATGTGTCTGTGTCCCGTACAATCTGTGTTGGGCCCACAACAATACCATCGTGGACGACGGCTCCAATCTTCTGGGAGAAAGGTCAGATCACATCTCTGCAACAAATTATTATTAAAAACCTTCAGCTTCTATTTACTTTACGCTAATCGATCAAAATTAGCAGAAATAGTCTTATTACTTGCTTCCTTGTAAGTAGAAGCGAAATAAGGGAGTACCATAGGTTAAAGTGATAGTCAAGAGCTGCTTGCTATGTGACTCAAGTTCCTTTGTTTCTATGGTTTTCAAAGCTGAAACCAAAAAAGGAAGATCTTAAAAACGATCAAGTCCACGAAAGAAAAAAAATGTATATGACATAAATTGTGTGTTTTAATGTGCTCTACACTTTTTGTGTGGTAGGTTTTTGTCCATCTCTTACGGTTTAGGAGTTATGGAAAATTCCGTAAAATTGATCCAGAATAAAGTAGTCTTCAGAGGCTATTCCCAGAAAATTCAAGATATACATTTTATTTGTCAGGTAAATATCTTTAATATACGATATTGTAATCAAAATCGTTAGAGCCATTTTTAAGAAAATCAAATTTTTCGAAAAAAGTTGCATGTAAAGGGTAGTTTGGGGTGGGTGGATTTTTCTCAAAATCTTCGTGTCGCGTTCCTGGAAGATACTAAAGTTAAATACTTTTCGTTTTTGAGTTATTATGTTTACGGACACACACCTTTTTGTGAAAATGCGACCCTGAAACATATATTTCCGGTGAAATCTCGACATCACCTTCTCTATCGCTATCGACATACGCGGCTAGAGAAAGTAATGTCACATATTTTGTCGTAGAATAAACACTTTTCAAGATATTCGTTGTTATTGCTTAAATAGTGCACTAGGTAAACTTTTATGAAAGGGGAAGTCGTGTTTGGTTTAAAAACTCCTGACCGAATTTCAGAGCAACGAGCTTTTGACTATGGTACTCCGTTATTTGTAGCGTCTTGTGATCAGCTTGCCTCACTATCGCTAGAGAAAGTTGTGTGCTGCAACAGAGAAATATATTTCTTGTTAGAATCCAAAGTATTTTACTTTATTTCTTAAGCTTATGAAAGTAAATATAAGAATGTCTCCAGATTTGAATAACACAGGCTTCATGTTCTTGTTAACAAAACACACTCAATTACATTAATGCTCAATAGAAATGAAATTGCAACAACAACAAAAATGGGAAGTGTTCCATTCACATGACTTTCTTTACTTCTCTATAACAAATTATTGTTAATAATAACCTTATGCTTCTATTTACTTGTTGCTAAACTTGCCTCCTTGTGAGTACACTAGGATAAAGTGATAGTGAAATGTTTTAAAAGCTGGTTGCCATGTGTAAGTGAAAGTAGTGTAGCATGCTTCACGGACTACTGCTTAAACAGGTGTTCATGTAAATTACTTTTCATGACAGCCATTTTTTCAGAAAAACAAAATTTTCGAACATTTGTTCATGTAAAGAGTAGTTGTGGGATTTTCTTGGAAATCTTCGTGTCGCATCCTTGGAAGATACCAAACTTAAATACTAACTTTGGTATTTAACGGTCTTTACGATTTTGAGCTCACACACACATTTCTGGTGAAAATATTTGTTTTGGCACCCCTGAAATAAAAGCAAATGTTTGTGAAGAGGAAAGCTCAATGTTGTTAGTGTGTTCCAAGGATACGACAACGATTTTTCAAGAAGCTCTTCCCTTCCAAACTACATTTTTACACGCAAAAAATGTTTGAAAATTATAATTTTCTCAAAAACACCTCTATTTTGATTAAAATATCGTTTATTAAAGATATTTAGCTGCCAAATAAAATGTATATCTTGAATTTTTGCGAATAGCCTCTAAAGACTACTTCATTTTGCGTAACTGGTAAACAGTAAGAGATATACAGAAACTTCTACACAAAAAATGTGGATCTCGTTAAAATACACAATTTATACCCTGAAGAGTTGATCGTTTTCCTTTCATCTCGCTTTCCGTCCACATAAAGTGAAGCGAACTGCAATGGTTTCACATAGAAAGCAGCTTTTAAAACATTTGACTACTATCACTTTATCCTAGTGTATTCCCTTCTACTTACAAGGAAGCAAGTAATAAGACAATTTCTGTTAATGTTTATGTCGATTAGCTTTAAGTAGATACAAGAACAAGTTTTTTACAATAATTTGTTACAGAGATGTAGAGAAAGTCATGTGAATGGAACAATCACATTTTTTGCTTTCTCTACACGTACTATGAACATAGAGAAGGTTGTATATGCTGAGATTTCACAGGAAATATATGTTTTTTGAGTCCCCCTGAATCGAAAAAAGCAGAAAAAGGTCCGCTGTGTGTGTCAAAAACGAAAAGGCCGTTAAATACCAAACTTAGTATTTAAGTGTGGTATCTTCCAAGGATGCGACAAGAAAATCCTTCCAGCCCCAACTACTCTTTACATGGAACATTTTTTAAAAAAGAATTGATTATCTCAAAAATGGCTAATGATTTTGATTAAAATAGCTTAATATTAGGTGACAAATAAAATGTACGTTTTCAATGTTGTGGGAAGACTGGTAAAGCATAGAGCTCGTTAGAACACACAATTGATGTCATGTGCAGTTTACTTTTCTCATAGGGGAATTTGTGGAGTGGTGTCCATACAAGCAGCTTTTCCTATGTAATGAGACTACAAATAACATGTATATCCTTCTGATTTCACTATCGCTTGTTTTTTCTGTTCAGAAGCACTGAGTAATAATATTTATCTCAATTAGCGCACCTCAGGTAAAAGAACATCTTTTGTTTTTATAATAAAGTCGGCTGAATAGAACACCCACATAGTGTATAGAGAAGATATTGTAATGCACCCAAACATTTTATACTCACATTTCACCGGAAATATTTGTTTTGAGAACCCCTCAGTCAAAATACCCCAAACTATACTTTACATGGAAAAATTATACAAATTTTCATTTTCTCAAAACTGGCTCTAACGATTTTGATTAAAATATCGTATATTAAAGATATTTACCTGACAAATAAAATGTGTTATATATTGAATTTTCTGACAGTACTCTCTGAAGACTACCTTATTTTTAATGAGTTTTGTATAACTGCAACAAAAAGTTTCTTACCTTTCCCATATCTAGTACTGACTTCCACGTGGAGGCCAACAGGTCACAAGTCTGTTGGAGAACCTGCCATCATATAAAATGAAAGTGAAATTAGTGGAATGAGTGGCGGAGGAAACTGCAGAACTAGCTCAGATGTGCACTAGACAAAGTAAACATCTGATATGATATTCTCTACATCTCGTAAGAAATTATTTTTAAAAAACGTATTCTTCTATTATGTGATAAACAGCAGAAATTGTTCTTATTACTCGGTTCCTTGTAAGTGGAAGGGAAAAAATGTAACGTGTTCCATTCATATGATGTTCTCTAGCTGTTCGGTAAACAAACCTTTTATTCAGAACATTAATCTGTTATCTACATCATGCTAATAAAGATAAACATAAGCAGAAATAGTCTTATTACGAGCCTCCTTGTAAGTAGAAGGCAAATAAGAAAATGCACGGGCTAAAGCGATAGTCTCGTCCTTTAAAAGCTTCGCTATGTGAACCAATTGAAATTCCAATCTCTTTGCTTGCCAGGAATAAAGAAACGAGAAGAAAGGTGTAAGTGGATAAAAATTGAAATCAATAAACCGGAATACCTCTAAAACATTAACTCTACACTACATATACACCAGCTGCCCGCCCCGGCTGGTGCACCTAACGGACAAAATCTTCCGTTTACAGTACGATCATGCAATGAAATAAAATTACAATTAAATAATTTGTAATGCCTTGTGATGTACAATTTTCCTTCCGGAGAGAAACAAATAGCTTGGCATAATAATAGTAATAGAAGTAGCCGAGTGGTGGACTACTCGCCTCCCACCTAGACGGCTCGGGTTCGATCCCAAGCGACCATATGTGAGATTTGTGGTGGTCGAGTTTTCTCCGGTTTCCCCAGCCCGATATTCCATCTTCATTCATGTATCATCAGAGTCACCGCCTGCGTTGCCACAAGTAGTTAAACACTACCAAAAAAAAAAAAAAAAGTAATGGCAGCGCATCCATAGTGTGGCGGGTAAACGCTGGCATAGGTCATGAATTACATTAAGGAGAAAGTCACAAATTAACATTCATGCTTCTTCCGAATCTCTTTCTTTCCTTTACTCCTACTGTTTTCTTTCTTCTGTCAAAACAGCCAATTCTAAGTCTAACAATGACATAACTAAAGAGCAAGTAGATCTGGTAGGGCACTTGATAAGCTTTTATTTGATGACAGCTTTGTGCGTTTTAAATGTCTCCATTTAACCCAAATTATAACTTGATCAAATGTATTAAGAGCACCGCAATTGTACTGTGATGGTGACGCGGCTAGCTCATGTACCACATAACGTCAAATACCGCCTGCGGTGCCGTAACTAGTTAAAGCGGGCGTTACACACACACACAACAAGTCAAATAACAAACATCTGCAATAGGATGTTAAACGGATCCCGTTATTTCTCCGCCATTTTCAGATTCCAAGAGGGTTTTGTGCATTGTTTATAACTTGTTCATTTTAAAGAATTACAACAAAAAGATACTTATTTCTTTATTTAAACAATGTGACCAAGGGAACGATGGTTAACACATAAGAAATATATTTGATTTTCACGGTTAGCTTGCGTCATTGTCTCCATAACCGGGTGCATTCCCTTAGCATTGAAGACGAAAAATAGAGCAGTAGGAACTACGGCCATCTGGTGGCAAATAATAAGTACATATTTTAGGTATTTGTTGCTAGGAAAGCTTCTTTATTAGAAACGATAGGAACAAGGAAAGGACAGTTAATAAATAAAAATATATTTGAATTTCACTGCTGCATTATCTCATCTCGATAAACTGTTGCATTACTTTAACATTGGATAGTGAGGAAAAATATTACTATAGCCATCTAGTGGCAAATAAAATAAGTACTTACTCTAGGTGGTCGCCGTCAGAAAAGCTTCTTTGCTTCTTTATTTTAAACGATAGGAGTAAAGAAAAGACCGTTAATACATAAAAATGTATTTGAATTTCACTGCTGCGTTGCGTCAATGTCTTGATAAACTGGTGCGTTGCCTTAACATTGAATGGGAAGGGAAATATATAGCAATACTACGACCATTTAGCAACAAATAACTTGTGTTATCACTGCCATCTGGCGGCCATTAACTGAAATGCGTTCACTTAGCACGGTTTTTATTCATATAAGATTTTAAATACCTTCCCATACTATTTTTAAACATTTTCATTTCCACAAACCTTGTGACAATAACGAACACAACAAAAAAAGAATTGTTCAATTTGATGCAGTCGTTGGGAAGTGATACGCGTACATACATTTCAGCGATTCATTTATACATATTGTTGCCCTCCGTGGTGTAATGTTACCATACTAACTCCATATATCCAAGATCGCGGGTCAAAACCTGGCGGAGGACGATGGAGCTTTTCGGGTGTAAAAATCCTTAGCATGGCTTCCTTCGGAGGGAAGTAAAGCCATTGGTCCCGTGTCATAGATTTACGGCACGAAAAAGAACCTCAAGCCTGATAGAGAGGCCTGTCTTTCACGCCCAGTATAGAATGGGACGCTGAAAAGCACAGCAGTTAAAGAGCGTCCATAAATAACACATTTCCATTTATTTTAAGACATTACACAGTTTGTTTGTTTTAATGAGATCTATGTTTTTGTGTATCTCTTACAGTTTGGCAGTTATACAATAGTCATCCAGAATAAAGAGGTCTTCAGAGGCTATTCCCAGAAAATTCAACATATGCATTTCGTCATAAAAATATCTTAAACATACGGTGTTTTAATCAAGTTCGTTAAAGCCATTTTTGAGGAAAAAAAAGGGTAGTTGAGAGTGGGGGGGGGGTTCTCCTGAAAATCTTCATGTCGCATCCTTGAAAGAAAGTTAACCTAAATACCAAGTTTGGTATTTAACGGACTTTTCGTTTTTAGGCTATGCTGTCCAAACACGGACCTTTTTCTAAAAATGTTATTTCTGACTCAGGAGACTTCAAAACATATATTTGTGTGAAATCTTAGTATCGAATCTTAGTGAAATACAATAGCTTCTCAATACGAGATAGAGAAAGTAAAAGTGAGGGGAAATTACATGTACAATGCTTCCCTCAAGGTATGTGTAGTCCCAGCAAAAGCTCCTGGAAAGCTATAAGTGTCCACTAATGTTTATATGACTACAAATCTTGTGTTGTGTTGCAGAGTCGGTCCAGGTCAATTTGACGAGTGCGCATGTCCAAGTGAACTGAACCCGAGGGGACAGCGATGTCTAGATGTAATGGAAGTTTGCTGTCACTTGCCTGACCAAACTGTAACAACTGCAGCAGGCCAGACAACCACCAGCACCATCACCGCGCCAACCACAAGCACCACCAGCACCACCACCACCACCACCACCACCCCCACCGAGGAGCCTGAAGAAGAAGAATCTTGGGACGAATGTGGCATCAAGGGGGCTCTCCCCAGTGAGACAGCTTCCAGGGTCATCAATGACGATGACGACAGTGTCACCCTATCCGACGAATTCCCTTGGATGGCAATGCTTCTCGAGAAAAGTGTCAACAATATGGTGTGTGGCGCATCAATTCTGCATCATCACGTGGTCATGACTGCGGCCCACTGTGTGCGCAGGTCAGTAACAATACAACTGTCACTGTGTGACCAGGTCAGTAACAATACAACTGTCACTATGTAACCAGGTCAGTAACAATACAACTGTCACTGTGTGACCAGGTCAGTAACAATACAACTGTCACTATGTAACCAGGTCAGTAACAATACAACTGTCACAGTGTGACCTGGTCAGTAACAAAACAACTGTCACTATGTGACCTGGTCAGTAACAATACAACTGTCACTGTGTGACCTGGTCAGTAACATTACAACTGTCACTGTGTAACTTGGTCAGTAACATTACAACTGTCACAGTGTGACCAGGTCAGTAACAATACAACTGTCACTGTGTGACCAGGTCAGTAACAATACAACTGTCACAGTGTGACCTGGTCAGTAACAATACAACTGTCACTATGTAACCAGGTCAGTAACAATACAACTGTCACTATGTAACCAGGTCAGTAACAATACAACTGTCACAGTGTGACCTGGTCAGTAACATTACAACTGTCACTGTGTAACTTGGTCAGTAACATTACAACTGTCACAGTGTGACCAGGTCAGTAACAATACAACTGTCACTGTGTAACTTGGTCAGTAACAATACAACTGTCACAGTGTAACTTGGTCAGTAACAATACAACTGTCACAGTGTGACCAGGTCAGTAACATTACAACTGTCACTGTGTAACTTGGTCAGTAACAATACAACTGTCACAGTGTAACCAGGTCAGTAACAATACAACTGTCACTGTGTAACTTGGTCAGTAACATTACAACTGTCACTATGTGCCCTGGTCAGTAACAATACAACTGTCACTGAGTGACTTGGTCAGTAACATTACAACTGTCACAGTGTGACCAGGTCAGTAACATTACAACTGTCACAGTGTGACCTGGTCAGTAACAATACAACTGTCACAGTGTGACCAGGTCAGTAACAATACAACTGTCACTGTGTGACCAGGTCAGTAACATTACAACTGTCATTGTGTGACCAGGTCAGTAACATTACAACTGTCATTGTGTGACCAGGTCAGTAACAATACAACTGTCACTGTGTGACCAGGTCAGTAACATTACAACTGTCACAGTGTGACCAGGTCAGTAACAATACAACTGTCACAGTGTGACCAGGTCAGTAACATTACAACTGTCACTGTGTGACCAGGTCAGTAACATTACAACTGTCACAGTGTGACCAGGTCAGTAACAATACAACTGTCACAGTGTGACCAGGTCAGTAACATTACAACTGTCACAGTGTGACCTGGTCAGTAACATTACAACTGTCACTGAGTGACTTGGTCAGTAACATTACAACTGTCACAGTGTAACCAGGTCAGTAACATTACAACTGTCACTGAGTGACTTGGTCAGTAACAATACAACTGTCACTGTGTGACCAGGTCAGTAACATTACAACTGTCACAGTGTAACCAGGTCAGTAACATTACAACTGTCACAGTGTGACCTGGTCAGTAACATTACAACTGTCACTGAGTGACTTGGTCAGTAACATTACAACTGTCACAGTGTAACCAGGTCAGTAACATTACAACTGTCACTGAGTGACTTGGTCAGTAACAATACAACTGTCACAGTGTGACCAGGTCAGTAACATTACAACTGTCACTGTGTGACCTGGTCAGTAACAATACAACTGTCACTGTGTGACCACGTCAGTAACATTACAACTGTCACAGTGTGACCAGGTCAGTAACAATACAACTGTCACAGTGTGACCAGGTCAGTAACAATACAACTGTCATTGTGTGACCAGGTCAGTTACATTACAACTGTCACAGTGTGACCAGGTCAGTAACAATACAACTGTCACAGTGTGACCAGGTCAGTAACAATACAACTGTCATTGTGTGACTTGGTCAGTAACATTACAACTGTCACAGTGTGACCAGGTCAGTAACAATACAACTGTCACAGTGTGACCAGGTCAGTAACAATACAACTGTCATTGTGTGACTTGGTCAGTAACATTACAACTGTCACAGTGTGACCAGGTCAGTAACAATACAACTGTCACAGTGTGACCAGGTCAGTAACATTACAACTGTCATTGTGTGACCAGGTCAGTTACATTACAACTGTCACAGTGTAACCAGGTCAGTAACATTACAACTGTCACTGAGTGACTTGGTCAGTAACAATACAACTGTCACTGTGTGACCAGGTCAGTAACATTACAACTGTCACAGTGTGACCAGGTCAGTAACATTACAACTGTCACTGTGTGACCTGGTCAGTAACATTACAACTGTCACTGTGTGACTTGGTCAGTAACAATACAACTGTCACTGTGTGACTTGGTCAGTAACAATACAACTGTCACAGTGTGACCAGGTCAGTAACAATACAACTGTCACAGTGTGACCTGGTCAGTAACATTACAACTGTCACTGTGTGACCAGGTCAGTAACATTACAACTGTCACAGTGTGACCAGGTCAGTAACAATACAACTGTCACTGTGTGACTTGGTCAGTAACATTACAACTGTCACTGTGTGACCTGGTCAGTAACATTACAACTGTCACTGTGTGACCAGGTCAGAAACAATACAACTGTCACAGTGTGACCAGGTCAGTAACAATACAACTGTCACAGTGTGACCTGGTCAGTAACATTACAACTGTCACTGTGTGACCAGGTCAGTAACATTACAACTGTCATTGTGTGACCTGGTCAGTAACATTACAACTGTCACTGTGTGACCTGGTCAGTAACATTACAACTGTCATTGTGTGACCTGGTCAGTAACATTACAACTGTCACTGTGTGACCAGGTCAGTAACATTACAACTGTCACAGTGTGACCAGGTCAGTAACAATACAACTGTCACTGTGTGACTTGGTCAGTAACATTACAACTGTCACTGTGTGACTTGGTCAGTAACATTACAACTGTCATTGTGTGACCAGGTCAGAAACAATACAACTGTCACAGTGTGACCAGGTCAGTAACAATACAACTGTCACTGTGTGACTTGGTCAGTAACATTACAACTGTCACAGTGTGACTTGGTCAGTAACAATACAACTGTCATTGTGTGACCAGGTCAGTAACATTACAACTGTCATTGTGTGACCAGGTCAGAAACAATACAACTGTCACAGTGTGACCAGGTCAGTAACAATACAACTGTCACTGTGTGACTTGGTCAGTAACATTACAACTGTCACAGTGTGACTTGGTCAGTAACAATACAACTGTCACTGTGTGACTTGGTCAGTAACATTACAACTGTCATTGTGTGACCAGGTCAGAAACAATACAACTGTCACAGTGTGACCAGGTCAGTAACATTACAACTGTCATTGTGTGACCAGGTCAGAAACAATACAACTGTCACAGTGTGACTTGGTCAGTAACAATACAACTGTCATTGTGTGACCAGGTCAGAAACAATACAACTGTCACAGTGTGACCAGGTCAGTAACAATACAACTGTCACTGTGTGACTTGGTCAGTAACAATACAACTGTCACTGTGTGACCAGGTCAGTAACATTACAACTGTCACTGTGTGACCAGGTCAGTAACATTACAACTGTCACAGTGTGACCAGGTCAGTAACAATACAACTGTCACTGTGTGACTTGGTCAGTAACAATACAATTGTCATTGTGTGACCAGGTCAGTAACATTACAACTGTCACTGAGTGACTTGGTCAGTAACATTACAACTGTCACTGTGTGACCTGGTCATTAACAATACAACTGTCACAGTGTGACCAGGTCAGTAACAATACAATTGTCATTGTGTGACCAGGTCAGTAACAATACAACTGTCACTGAGTGACTTGGTCAGTAACAATACAACTGTCACAGTGTGACCAGGTCAGTAACAATACAATTGTCATTGTGTGACCAGGTCAGTAACAATACAACTGTCACTGAGTGACTTGGTCAGTAACAATACAACTGTCACTGTGTGACCAGGTCAGTAACAATACAACTGTCACTGTGTGACCTGGTCAGTAACATTACAACTGTCACAGTGTGACCAGGTCAGTAACATTACAACTGTCATAGTGTGACCAGGTCAGTAACAATACAACTGTCACTGAGTGACTTGGTCAGTAACATTACAACTGTCACTGTGTGACCAGGTCAGTAACAATACAACTGTCACTGTGTGACTTGGTCAGTAACATTACAACTGTCACTGTGTGACTTGGTCAGTAACATTACAACTGTCACAGTGTGACCAGGTCAGTAACATTACAACTGTCACTGTGTGACCTGGTCAGTAACATTACAACTGTCACAGTGTGACCAGGTCAGTAACATTACAACTGTCACAGTGTGACCAGGTCAGTAACAATACAACTGTCACAGTGTGACTTGGTCAGTAACATTACAACTGTCACTGAGTGACTTGGTCAGTAACAATACAGCTGTCACTGTGTGACTTGGTCAGTAAAATTACAACTGTCACAGTGTGACCTGGACAGTAACAATACAACTGTCACTGTGTGACCAGGTCAGTAACAATACAACTGTCACTGTGTGACTTGGTCAGTAACAATACAACTGTCACTGTGTGACCAGGTCAGTAACAATACAACTGTCACTGAGTGACCAGGTCAGTAACAATACAACTGTCACAGTGTGACCAGGTCAGTAACATTACAACTGTCACTGTGTGACCAGGTCAGTAACAATACAACTGTCACTGAGTGACCAGGTCAGTAACAATACAACTGTCACAGTGTGACCAGGTCAGTAACATTACAACTGTCACTGTGTGACCAGGTCAGTAACAATACAACTGTCACTGTGTGACTTGGTCAGTAACAATACAACTGTCACTGTGTGACCAGGTCAGTAACAATACAACTGTCACTGTGTGACTTGGTCAGTAACAATACAACTGTCACTGTGTAACTTGGTCAGTAACATTACAACTGTCACTGTGTGACCTGGTCAGTAACAATACAACTGTCACTGTGTGACCAGGTCAGTAACATTACAACTGTCATTGTGTGACCTGGTCAGTAACATTACAACTGTCATTGTGTGACCTGGTCAGTAACATTACAACTGTCATTGTGTGACCTGGTCAGTAACAATACAACTGTCATTGTGTGACCTGGTCAGTAACATTACAACTGTCATTGTGTGACCTGGTCAGTAACATTACAACTGTCATTGTGTGACCTGGTCAGTAACATTACAACTGTCATTGTGTGACCTGGTCAGTAACATTACAACTGTCATTGTGTGACCTGGTCAGTAACATTACAACTGTCATTGTGTGACCTGGTCAGTAACAATACAACTGTCATTGTGTGACCTGGTCAGTAACATTACAACTGTCATTGTGTGACCTGGTCAGTAACATTACAACTGTCATTGTGTGACCTGGTCAGTAACATTACAACTGTCATTGTGTGACCTGGTCAGTAACATTACAACTGTCATTGTGTGACCTGGTCAGTAACATTACAACTGTCATTGTGTGACCTGGTCAGTAACAATACAACTGTCATTGTGTGACCTGGTCAGTAACATTACAACTGTCATTGTGTGACCAGGTCAGTAACATTACAACTGTCACAGTGTGACCAGGTCAGTAACATTACAACTGTCACTGTGTGACCTGGTCAGTAACATTACAACTGTCACTGTGTGACCAGGTCAGTAACAATACAACTGTCATTGTGTGACCAGGTCAGTAACATTACAACTGTCACAGTGTGACCAGGTCAGTAACAATACAACTGTCACAGTGTGACCAGGTCAGTAACAATACAACTGTCACAGTGTGACCAGGTCAGTAACATTACAACTGTCACAGTGTGACCAGGTCAGTAACATTACAACTGTCACAGTGTGACCAGGTCAGTAACATTACAACTGTCACTGTGTGACCAGGTCAGTAACATTACAACTGTCACAGTGTGACCAGGTCAGTAACAATACAACTGTCACAGTGTGACCAGGTCAGTAACAATACAACTGTCACAGTGTGACCAGGTCAGTAACATTACAACTGTCACAGTGTGACCAGGTCAGTAACAATACAACTGTCACAGTGTGACCAAGTCAGTAACATTACAACTGTCATTGTGTGACCAGGTCAGTAACATTACAACTGTCACAGTGTGACCTGGTCAGTAACATTACAACTGTCATTGTGTGACCAGGTCAGTAACATTACAACTGTCATTGTGTGACCAGGTCAGTAACATTACAACTGTCATTGTGTGACCAGGTCAGTAACATTACAACTGTCATTGTGTGACCAGGTCAGTAACATTACAACTGTCATTGTGTGACCAGGTCAGTAACATTACAACTGTCATTGTGTGACCAGGTCAGTAACATTACAACTGTCATTGTGTGACCAGGTCAGTAACATTACAACTGTCACTGTGTGACCAGGTCAGTAACATTACAACTGTCACTGTGTGACCAGGTCAGTAACATTACAACTGTCACAGTGTGACCAGGTCAGTAACATTACAACTGTCATTGTGTGACCAGGTCAGTAACATTACAACTGTCATTGTGTGACTTGGTCAGTAACATTACAACTGTCATTGTGTGACCAGGTCAGTAACATTACAACTGTCATTGTGTGACTTGGTCAGTAACATTACAACTGTCATTGTGTGACCAGGTCAGTAACATTACAACTGTCACTGTGTGACCTGGTCAGTAACATTACAACTGTCACAGTGTGACCTGGTCAGTAACATTACAACTGTCATTGTGTGACCAGGTCAGTAACATTACAACTGTCATTGTGTGACCAGGTCAGTAACAATACAAATGTCATTGTGTGACCAGGTCAGTAACAATACAACTGTCACTGTGTGACCTGGTCAGTAACATTACAACTGTCACTGTGTGACTTGGTCAGTAACAATACAAATGTCATTGTGTGACTTGGTCAGTAACAATACAAATGTCATTGTGTGACCAGGTCAGTAACATTACAACTGTCACTGTGTGACCTGGTCAGTAACAATACAACTGTCACTGAGTGACTTGGTCAGTAACAATACAACTGTCATTGTGTGACCAGGTCAGTAACATTACAACTGTCACAGTGTGACCAGGTCAGTAACATTACAACTGTCATTGTGTGGCCAAGTCAGTAACAATACAACTGTCACAGTGTGACCAGGTCAGTAACATTACAACTGTCACAGTGTGACCAGGTCAGTAACATTACAACTGTCACAGTGTGACCAAGTCAGTAACATTACAACTGTCACAGTGTGACCAGGTCAGTAACATTACAACTGTCACAGTGTGACCAGGTCAGTAACATTACAACTGTCACAGTGTGACCAAGTCAGTAACATTACAACTGTCACAGTGTGACCAGGTCAGTAACATTACAACTGTCACAGTGTGACCAAGTCAGTAACATTACAACTGTCACAGTGTGACCAAGTCAGTAACATTACAACTGTCACAGTGTGACCAGGTCAGTAACATTACAACTGTCACTGTGTGACCAAGTCAGTAACATTACAACTGTCACAGTGTGACCAGGTCAGTAACATTACAACTGTCACAGTGTGACCAAGTCAGTAACAATACAACTGTCATTGTGTGACTTGGTCAGTAACATTACAACTGTCACTGTGTGACTTGGACAGTAACATTACAACTGTCATTGTGTGACCAGGTCAGTAACATTACAACTGTCACAGTGTGACCAGGTCAGTAACAATACAACTGTCACAGTGTGACCTGGTCAGTAACATTACAACTGTCACTGTGTGACCTGGTCAGTAACATTACAACTGTCACAGTGTGACCTGGTCAGTAACATTACAACTGTCACTGTGTGACTTGGTCAGTAACATTACAACTGTCACAGTGTGACCTGGTCAGTAACATTACAACTGTCACAGTGTGACCTGGTCAGTAACATTACAACTGTCACAGTGTGACCTGGTCAGTAACATTACAACTGTCACAGTGTGACCTGGTCAGTAACATTACAACTGTCACAGTGTGACCTGGTCAGTAACAATACAACTGTCACTGTGTGACCAAGTCAGTAACAATACAACTGTCATTGTGTGACTTGGTCAGTAACATTACAACTGTCACAGTGTGACCTGGTCAGTAACATTACAACTGTCACTGTGTGACCTGGTCAGTAACATTACAACTGTCACAGTGTGACCTGGTCAGTAACATTACAACTGTCACTGTGTGACTTGGTCAGTAACAATACAACTGTCACAGTGTGACTTGGTCAGTAACATTACAACTGTCACAGTGTGACCTGGTCAGTAACAATACAACTGTCACAGTGTGACTTGGTCAGTAACATTACAACTGTCACAGTGTGACCTGGTCAGTAACATTACAACTGTCACTGTGTGACTTGGTCAGTAACATTACAACTGTCACAGTGTGACCTGGTCATTAACAATACAACTGTCATTGTGTGACTTGGTCAGTAACATTACAACTGTCACAGTGTGACCTGGTCAGTAACATTACAACTGTCACTGAGTGACTTGGTCAGTAACAATACAACTGTCATTGTGTGACCAGGTCAGTAACATTACAACTGTCACAGTGTGACCTGGTCAGTAACATTACAACTGTCATTGTGTGACCAAGTCAGTAACAATACAACTGTCACTGAGTGACTTGGTCAGTAACAATACAACTGTCACAGTGTGACCAGGTCAGTAACAATACAACTGTCACTGTGTGACTTGGTCAGTAACATTACAACTGTCACTGTGTGACTTGGTCAGTAACAATACAACTGTCACTGTGTGACCTGGTCAGTAACATTACAACTGTCACTGTGTGACTTGGTCAGTAACAATACAACTGTCATTGTGTGACCAGGTCAGTAACATTACAACTGTCACTGTGTGACCTGGTCAGTAACATTACAACTTTCACTGTGTGACCTGGTCAGTAACAATACAACTGTCACTGAGTGACTTGGTCAGTAACAATACAACTGTCATTGTGTGACCAGGTCAGTAACATTACAACTGTCATAGTGTGACCAGGTCAGTAACATTACAACTGTCACTGTGTGACCTGGTCAGTAACATTACAACTGTCACAGTGTGACCAGGTCAGTAACATTACAACTGTCACAGTGTGACCAGGTCAGTAACAATACAACTGTCACAGTGTGACTTGGTCAGTAACATTACAACTGTCACTGAGTGACTTGGTCAGTAACAATACAACTGTCACTGTGTGACTTGGTCAGTAAAATTACAACTGTCACTGTGTGACCAGGTCAGTAACATTACAACTGTCACAGTGTGACTTGGTCAGTAACATTACAACTGTCACTGTGTGACCAGGTCAGTAAATATACAACTGTCACTGTGTGACCTGGACAGTAACAATACAACTGTCACTGTGTGACCAGGTCAGTAACAATACAACTGTCACTGTGTGACCAGGTCAGTAACATTACAACTGTCACTGTGTGACTTGGTCAGTAACAATACAACTGTCACTGTGTGACCTGGTCAGTAACAATACAACTGTCACAGTGTGACCAGGTCAGTAACATTACAACTGTCACTGTGTGACCAGGTCAGTAACAATACAACTGTCACTGTGTGACCTGGTCAGTAACAATACAACTGTCACAGTGTGACCTGGTCAGTAACAATACAACTGTCACTATGTGACCAGGTCAGTAACAATACAACTGTCACTGTGTGACCTGGTCAGTAACATTACAACTGTCACTGTGTGACTTGGTCAGTAACATTACAACTGTCACAGTGTGACCAGGTCAGTAACATTACAGCTGTCACAGTGTGACCAGGTCAGTAACAATACAACTGTCCCTGTGTGACCTGGTCATTAACAATACAACTGTCCCTGTGTGACCAGGTCAGTAACAATACAACTGTCCCTGTGTGACCAGGTCAGTAACAATACAACTGTCCCTGTGTGACCAGGTCAGAAACAATACAACTGTCACTGTGTGACCTGGTCAGTAACAATACAACTGTCACTGTGTGCGCAGGTCAGTAACAATACAACTGTCACTATGTGCCCTGGTCAGTAACAATACAACTGTCACTGAGTGACTTGGTCAGTAACATTACAACTGTCACAGTGTGACCAGGTCAGTAACATTACAACTGTCACAGTGTGACCTGGTCAGTAACAATACAACTGTCACAGTGTGACCAGGTCAGTAACAATACAACTGTCACAGTGTGACCAGGTCAGTAACATTACAACTGTCACAGTGTGACCTGGTCAGTAACATTACAACTGTCACTGAGTGACTTGGTCAGTAACATTACAACTGTCACAGTGTAACCTGGTCAGTAACAATACAACTGTCACTGTGTGACCAGGTCAGTAACATTACAACTGTCACAGTGTGACCAGGTCAGTAACATTACAACTGTCACTGTGTGACCAGGTCAGTAACAATACAACTGTCACTGTGTGACTTGGTCAGTAACATTACAACTGTCACAGTGTGACCAGGTCAGTAACATTACAACTGTCACAGTGTGACCAGGTCAGTAACATTACAACTGTCACTGTGTGACCAGGTCAGTAACATTACAACTGTCACAGTGTGACCAGGTCAGTAACATTACAACTGTCACTGTGTGACCTGGTCAGTAACATTACAACTGTCACAGTGTGACCAGGTCAGTAACATTACAACTGTCACAGTGTGACCAGGTCAGTAACATTACAACTGTCACAGTGTGACCAGGTCAGTAACATTACAACTGTCATTGTGTGACCAGGTCAGTAACATTACAACTGTCATTGTGTGACCAGGTCAGTAACATTACAACTGTCACAGTGTGACCTGGTCAGTAACATTACAACTGTCACAGTGTGACCAGGTCAGTAACATTACAACTGTCATTGTGTGACCAGGTCAGTAACATTACAACTGTCATTGTGTGACCAGGTCAGTAACATTACAACTGTCACAGTGTGACCAGGTCAGTAACATTACAACTGTCACAGTGTGACCAGGTCAGTAACATTACAACTGTCATTGTGTGACCAGGTCAGTAACATTACAACTGTCATTGTGTGACCTGGTCAGTAACATTACAACTGTCACAGTGTGACCAGGTCAGTAACATTACAACTGTCACTGTGTGACCAGGTCAGTAACATTACAACTGTCACAGTGTGACCAGGTCAGTAACATTACAACTGTCACTGTGTGACCAGGTCAGTAACATTACAACTGTCACTGTGTGACCAGGTCAGTAACATTACAACTGTCACTGTGTGACCAAGTCAGTAACATTACAACTGTCATTGTGTGACCAGGTCAGTAACATTACAACTGTCATTGTGTGACCAGGTCAGTAACATTACAACTGTCATTGTGTAACTTGGTCAGTAACATTACAACTGTCATTGTGTGACCAGGTCAGTAACATTACAAATGTCACTGTGTGACTTGGTCAGTAACAATACAACTGTCATTGTGTGACCAGGTCAGTAACATTACAACTGTCACTGTGTGACCTGGTCAGTAACATTACAACTGTCATTGTGTGACCAGGTCAGTAACATTACAACTGTCACAGTGTGACCAGGTCAGTAACATTACAACTGTCACTGTGTGACCTGGTCAGTAACATTACAACTGTCACTGTGTGACCTGGTCAGTAACATTACAACTGTCACTGTGTGACCAGGTCAGAAACATTACAACTGTCACTGTGTGACCAGGTCAGTAACAATACAACTGTCACTGTGTGACCAGGTCAGTAACATTACAACTGTCACTGTGTGACCAGGTCAGTAACAATACAACTGTCCCTATGTAACCAGGTCAGTAACATTACAACTGTCACTGTGTGACTTGGTCAGTAACATTACAACTGTCACTGTGTGACCAGGTCAGTAACAATACAACTGTCATTGTGTGACCAGGTCAGTAACATTACAACTGTCACAGTGTGACCAGGTCAGTAACAATACAACTGTCACAGTGTGACCAGGTCAGTAACAATACAACTGTCACAGTGTGACCAGGTCAGTAACATTACAACTGTCACAGTGTGACCAGGTCAGTAACAATACAACTGTCACAGTGTGACCAGGTCAGTAACAATACAACTGTCACAGTGTGACCAGGTCAGTAACATTACAACTGTCACAGTGTGACCAGGTCAGTAACAATACAACTGTCACAGTGTGACCAAGTCAGTAACATTACAACTGTCATTGTGTGACCAGGTCAGTAACATTACAACTGTCACAGTGTGACCTGGTCAGTAACATTACAACTGTCATTGTGTGACCAGGTCAGTAACATTACAACTGTCATTGTGTGACCAGGTCAGTAACATTACAACTGTCATTGTGTGACCAGGTCAGTAACATTACAACTGTCATTGTGTGACCAAGTCAGTAACAATACAACTGTCACTGTGTGACCAGGTCAGTAACATTACAACTGTCATTGTGTGACCAGGTCAGTAACATTACAACTGTCATTGTGTGACCAGGTCAGTAACATTACAACTGTCATTGTGTGACCAGGTCAGTAACATTACAACTGTCATTGTGTGACCAGGTCAGTAACAATACAACTGTCATTGTGTGACCAGGTCAGTAACATTACAACTGTCACTGTGTGACCAGGTCAGTAACATTACAACTGTCATTGTGTGACCAGGTCAGTAACATTACAACTGTCATTGTGTGACCAGGTCAGTAACATTACAACTGTCATTGTGTGACCAGGTCAGTAACATTACAACTGTCATTGTGTGACCAGGTCAGTAACAATACAACTGTCATTGTGTGACCAGGTCAGTAACATTACAACTGTCATTGTGTGACCAGGTCAGTAACAATACAACTGTCATTGTGTGACCAGGTCAGTAACATTACAACTGTCATTGTGTGACCAGGTCAGTAACATTACAACTGTCATTGTGTGACCAGGTCAGTAACATTACAACTGTCATTGTGTGACCAGGTCAGTAACATTACAACTGTCATTGTGTGACCAGGTCAGTAACAATACAACTGTCACTGTGTGACCAGGTCAGTAACATTACAACTGTCATTGTGTGACCAGGTCAGTAACATTACAACTGTCATTGTGTGACCAGGTCAGTAACATTACAACTGTCACTGTGTGACCAGGTCAGTAACATTACAACTGTCACTGTGTGACCAGGTCAGTAACATTACAACTGTCACAGTGTGACCAGGTCAGTAACATTACAACTGTCATTGTGTGACCAGGTCAGTAACATTACAACTGTCATTGTGTGACTTGGTCATTAACATTACAACTGTCATTGTGTGACCAGGTCAGTAACATTACAACTGTCATTGTGTGACTTGGTCAGTAACATTACAACTGTCATTGTGTGACCAGGTCAGTAACATTACAACTGTCACTGTGTGACCTGGTCAGTAACATTACAACTGTCACAGTGTGACCAGGTCAGTAACAATACAACTGTCACTGTGTGACCAGGTCAGTAACAATACAACTGTCACAGTGTGACCAGGTCAGTAACATTACAACTGTCACAGTGTGACCAGGTCAGTAACAATACAACTGTCATAGTGTGACCAGGTCAGTAACAATACAACTGTCATAGTGTGACCAGGTCAGTAACAATACAACTGTCACTGTGTGACACGGTCAGTAACATTACAACTGTCACTGTGTGACCAGGTCAGTAACAATACAACTGTCATAGTGTGACCAGGTCAGTAACAATACAACTGTCACTGTGTGACACGGTCAGTAACATTACAACTGTCACTGTGTGACCAGGTCAGTAACAATACAACTGTCACTGTGTGACCAGGTCAGTAACATTACAACTGTCACTGTGTGACCAGGTCAGTAACAATACAACTGTCACAGTGTGACCAGGTCAGTAACATTACAACTGTCACTGTGTGACCAGGTCAGTAACAATACAACTGTCACTGTGTGACCAGGTCAGTAACAATACAACTGTCACAGTGTGACCAGGTCAGTAACAATACAACTGTCACTGTGTGACCAGGTCAGTAACAATACAACTGTCACTGTGTGACCAGGTCAGTAACAATACAACTGTCACTGTGTGACACGGTCAGTAACATTACAACTGTCACTGTGTGACCAGGTCAGTAACAATACAACTGTCATAGTGTGACCAGGTCAGTAGCAATACAACTGTCACTGTGTGACCAGGTCAGTAACATTACAACTGTCACTGTGTGACCAGGTCAGTAACAATACAACTGTCACTGTGTGGCCTGGTCAGTAACAATACAACTGTCCCTGTGTGACCAGGTCAGTAACAATACAACTGTCCCTGTGTGACTTGGACAGTAACAATACAACTGTCCCTGTGTGACCAGGTCAGTAACAATACAACTGTCCCTGTGTGACCAGGTCAGTAACAATACAACTGTCACTGTGTGACTTGGACAGTAACAATACAACTGTCCCTGTGTGACCAGGTCAGTAACAATACAACTGTCCCTGTGTGACCAGGTCAGTAACAATACAACTGTCACTGTGTGACTTGGACAGTAACAATACAACTGTCCCTGTGTGACCAGGTCAGTAACAATACAACTGTCCCTGTGTGACCAGGTCAGTAACAATACAACTGTCACTGTGTGACCTGGTCAGTAACAATACAACTGTCACTGTGTGACCAGGTCAGTAACAATACAACTGTCACTGTGTGACCAGGTCAGTAACAATACAACTGTCACAGTGTGACCAGGTCAGTAACATTACAACTGTCATTGTGTGACCAGGTCAGTAACAATACAACTGTCACTGTGTGACCTGGTCAGTAACAATACAACTGTCACTGTGTGACCAGGTCAGTAACAATACAACTGTCACTGTGTGACCAGGTCAGTAACAATACAACTGTCATTGTGTGACCAGGTCAGTAACAATACAACTGTCACTGTGTGACCAGGTCAGTAACATTACAACTGTCACAGTGTGACCAGGTCAGTAACAATACAACTGTCACTGTGTGACTTGGTCAGTAAGATTACATCTGTCATTGTGTGACCAGGTCAGTAACAATACAACTGTCACTGTGTGACTTGGTCAGTAACATTACAACTGTCATAGTGTGACCAGGTCAGTAACAATACAACTGTCACTGTGTGACTTGGTCAGTAACATTACAACTGTCACAGTGTGACCAGGTCAGTAACAATACAACTGTCACTGTGTGACTTGGTCAGTAACAATACAACTGTCACTGAGTGACTTGGTCAGTAACATTACAACTGTCATTGTGTGACCTGGTCAGTAACAATACAACTGTCACTGAGTGACTTGGTCAGTAACATCACAACTGTCACTGTGTGACCAGGTCAGTAACAATACAACTGTCACTGTGTGACCAGGTCAGTAACAATACAACTGTCAGTGTGTGACTTGGTCAGTAACAATACAACTGTCATTGTGTGACCAGGTCAGTAACAATACAACTGTCACTGTGTGACCAGGTCAGTAACAATACAACTGTCACTGTGTGACTTGGTCAGTAACATTACAACTGTCACTGTGTGACCTGGTCAGTAACATTACAACTGTCACTGTGTGACTTGGTCAGTAACATTACAACTGTCACTGTGTGACCAGGTCAGTAACATTACAACTGTCACTGTGTGACCTGGTCAGTAACATTACAACTGTCACTGTGTGACCTGGTCAGTAACATTACAACTGTCACAGTGTGACCAGGTCAGTAGCAATACAACTGTCACAGTGTGACCTGGTCAGTAACAATACAACTGTCACTGTGTGACTTGGTCAGTAACAATACAACTGTCACTGTGTGACCTGGTCAGTAACATTACAACTGTCACTGTGTGACTTGGTCAGTAACATTACAACTGTCACTGTGTGACTTGGTCAGTAACATTACAACTGTCACCGTGTGACCAGGTCAGTAACATTACAACTGTCACTGTGTGACCTGGTCAGTAACATTACAACTGTCACAGTGTGACCAGGTCAGTAACATTACAACTGTCACAGTGTGACCAGGTCAGTAACAATACAACTGTCACAGTGTGACTTGGTCAGTAACATTACAACTGTCACTGAGTGACTTGGTCAGTAATAATACAACTGTCACTGTGTGACTTGGTCAGTAAAATTACAACTGTCACAGTGTGACCTGGACAGTAACATTACAACTGTCACAGTGTGACTTGGTCAGTAACATTACAACTGTCACTGTGTGACTTGGTCAGTAACATTACAACTGTCACTGTGTGACCAGGTCAGTAACACTACAACTGTCACTGTGTGACCAGGTCAGTAAATATACAACTGTCACTGTGTGACCTGGACAGAAACAATACAACTGTCACTGTGTGACCAGGTCAGTAACAATACAACTGTCACTGTGTGACCAGGTCAGTAACATTACAACTGTCACTGTGTGACTTGGTCAGTAACAATACAACTGTCACTGTGTGACCTGGTCAGTAACAATACAACTGTCACAGTGTGACCAGGTCAGTAACATTACAACTGTCACTGTGTGACCTGGACAGTAACAATACAACTGTCACAGTGTGACCTGGTCAGTAACAATACAACTGTCACTGTGTGACCAGGTCAGTAACATTACAACTGTCACTGTGTGACCTGGACAGTAACAATACAACTGTCACTGTGTGACCAGGTCAGTAACAATACAACTGTCACTGTGTGACCAGGTCAGTAACATTACAACTGTCACTGTGTAACTTAGTCAGTAACATTACAACTGTCACTGTGTAACTTGGTCAGTAACAATACAACTGTCACTGTGTAACTTGGTCAGTAACAATACAACTGTCACTGAGTGACTTGGTCAGTAACAATACAACTGTCACTGTGTGACCAGGTCAGTAACAATACAACTGTCACTGTGTAACTTGGTCAGTAACAATACAACTGTCACTGTGTAACTTGGTCAGTAACAATACAACTGTCACTGAGTGACTTGGTCAGTAACAATACAACTGTCACTGTGTGACCAGGTCAGTAACAATACAACTGTCACTGTGTAACTTGGTCAGTAACAATACAACTGTCACTGTGTGACTTGGTCAGTAACAATACAACTGTCACAGTGTGACCAAGTCAGTAACATTACAACTGTCACTGAGTGACCAAGTCAGTAGAATACAACTGTAACTGTGTGACCAGGTCAGTAACAATACAACTGTCACTGTGTGACTTGGTCAGTAACAATACAACTGTCACTGTGTGACTTGGTCAGTAACAATACAATTGTCACTGTGTGACTTGGTCAGTAACAATACAACTGTCACTGTGTGACTTGGTCAGTAACAATACAACTGTCACTGAGTGACTTGGTCAGTAACAATACAATTGTCACTGTGTGACTTGGTCAGTAACAATACAACTGTCACTGAGTGACTTGGTCAGTAACAATACAACTGTCACTGTGTGACTTGGTCAGTAACAATACAATTGTCACTGTGTGACTTGGTCAGTAACAATACAACTGTCACTGTGTAACTTGGTCAGTAACAATACAACTGTCACAGTGTGACCAGGTCAGTAACAATACAACTGTCACTGTGTGACTTGGTCAGTAACAATACAATTGTCACTGTGTGACTTGGTCAGTAACAATACAACTGTCACTGTGTAACTTGGTCAGTAACAATACAACTGTCACAGTGTGACCAGGTCAGTAACAATACAATTGTCACTGTGTGACTTGGTCAGTAACAATACAACTGTCACTGAGTGACTTGGTCAGTAACAATACAACTGTCACTGTGTGACTTGGTCAGTAACAATACAATTGTCACTGTGTGACTTGGTCAGTAACAATACAATTGTCACTGTGTAACTTGGTCAGTAACAATACAACTGTCACAGTGTGACCAGGTCAGTAACAATACAATTGTCACTGTGTGACTTGGTCAGTAACAATACAATTGTCACTGTGTGACTTGGTCAGTAACAATACAACTGTCACTGTGTAACTTGGTCAGTAACAATACAACTGTCACTGTGTGACCAGGTCAGTAACAATACAATTGTCACTGTGTAACTTGGTCAGTAACAATACAATTGTCACTGTGTGACCAGGTCAGTAACAATACAATTGTCACAGTGTGACCAGGTCAGTAACAATACAACTGTCACTGTGTGACTTGGTCAGTAACAATACAATTGTCACTGTGTGACTTGGTCAGTAACAATACAACTGTCACTGTGTAACTTGGTCAGTAACAATACAACTGTCACAGTGTGACCAGGTCAGTAACAATACAATTGTCACTGTGTGACTTGGTCAGTAACAATACAACTGTCACTGTGTAACTTGGTCAGTAACAATACAACTGTCACAGTGTGACCAGGTCAGTAACAATACAATTGTCACTGTGTGACTTGGTCAGTAACAATACAATTGTCACTGTGTGACCAGGTCAGTAACATTACAACTGTCACTGTGTGACTTGGTCAGTAACAATACAACTGTCACAGTGTGACCAGGTCAGTAACAATACAATTGTCAGTGTGTGACCAGTTCAGTAACATTACAACTGTCACTGTGTGACCAGGTCAGTAACATTACAACTGTCCCTGTGTGACCAGGTCAGTAACATTACAACTGTCACAGTGTGACCAGGTCAGTAACATTACAACTGTCATTGTGTGACCAGGTCAGTAACATTACAACTGTCCCTGTGTGACCTGGTCAGTAACATTACAACTGTCACAGTGTGACCAGGTCAGTAACATTACAACTGTCATTGTGTGACCAGGTCAGTAACATTACAACTGTCATTGTGTGACCAGGTCAGTAACAATACAACTGTCATTGTGTGACCAGGTCAGTAACATTACAACTGTCATTGTGTGACCAAGTCAGTAACAATACAACTGTCATTGTGTGACCAGGTCAGTAACATTACAACTGTCACTGTGTGACCAGGTCAGTAACATTACAACTGTCATTGTGTGACCAGGTCAGTAACAATACAACTGTCATTGTGTGACCAGGTCAGTAACATTACAACTGTCATTGTGTGACCAGGTCAGTAACATTACAACTGTCATTGTGTGACCAAGTCAGTAACAATACAACTGTCATTGTGTGACCAGGTCAGTAACATTACAACTGTCACTGTGTGACCAGGTCAGTAACAATACAACTGTCATTGTGTGACCAGGTCAGTAACATTACAACTGTCATTGTGTGACCAGGTCAGTAACATTACAACTGTCATTGTGTGACCAAGTCAGTAACAATACAACTGTCATTGTGTGACCAGGTCAGTAACATTACAACTGTCATTGTGTGACCAAGTCAGTAACAATACAACTGTCATTGTGTGACCAGGTCAGTAACAATACAACTGTCATTGTGTGACCAAGTCAGTAACAATACAACTGTCATTGTGTGACCAGGTCAGTAACATTACAACTGTCACTGTGTGACCAGGTCAGTAACATTACAACTGTCATTGTGTGACCAGGTCAGTAACATTACAACTGTCATTGTGTGACCAGGTCAGTAACATTACAACTGTCATTGTGTGACCAAGTCAGTAACATTACAACTGTCATTGTGTGACCTGGTCAGTAACAATACAACTGTCATTGTGTGACCAGGTCAGTAACATTACAACTGTCATTGTGTGACCAGGTCAGTAACAATACAACTGTCATTGTGTGACCAGGTCAGTAACAATACAACTGTCATTGTGTGACCTGGTCAGTAACAATACAACTGTCATTGTGTGACCAGGTCAGTAACAATACAACTGTCATTGTGTGACCAGGTCAGTAACAATACAACTGTCATTGTGTGACCTGGTCAGTAACAATACAACTGTCATTGTGTGACCAGGTCAGTAACATTACAACTGTCATTGTGTGACCAAGTCAGTAACATTACAACTGTCATTGTGTGACCAGGTCAGTAACAATACAACTGTCATTGTGTGACCAGGTCAGTAACAATACAACTGTCACTATGTAACCAGGTCAGTAACAATACAACTGTCAATGTGTGACCAGGTCAGTAACAATACAACTATCACTGTGTGACCAGGTCAGTAACAATACAACTGTCACTATGTAACCAGGTCAGTAACATTACAACTGTCATTGTGTGACCAGGTCAGTAACAATACAACTGTCACTGTGTGACCAGGTCAGTAACAATACAACTGTCACTATGTAACCAGGTCAGTAACAATACAACTGTCATTGTGTGACCAGGTCAGTAACAATACAACTGTCACTGTGTGACCAGGTCAGTAACAATACAACTGTCACTGAGTGACTTGGTCAGTAACAATACAACTGTCATTGTGTGACCAGGTCAGTAACAATACAACTGTCACTGTGTGACCAGGTCAGTAACAATACAACTGTCACAGTGTGACCAGGTCAGTAACATTACAACTGTCACTGAGTGACTTGGTCAGTAACAATACAACTGTCATTGTGTGACCAGGTCAGTAACAATACAACTGTCACTGTGTGACCAGGTCAGTAACAATACACCTGTCACAGTGTGACCAGGTCAGTAACAATACAACTGTCATTGTGTGACCAGGTCAGTAACAATACAACTGTCACAGTGTGACCAGGTCAGTAACAATACAACTGTCACTGAGTGACTTGGTCAGTAACAATACAACTGTCATTGTGTGACCAGGTCAGTAACAATACAACTGTCACTGTGTGACCAGGTCAGTAACAATACAACTGTCACTGAGTGACTTGGTCAGTAACAATACAACTGTCATTGTGTGACCAGGTCAGTAACATTACAACTGTCACAGTGTGACCAAGTCAGTAACAATACAACTGTCATTGTGTGACTTGGTCAGTAACATTACAACTGTCACTGTGTGACCAGGTCAGTAACAATACAACTGTCACAGTGTGACCAAGTCAGTAACAATACAACTGTCATTGTGTGACCAGGTCAGTAACAATACAACTGTCATTGTGTGACCAAGTCAGTAACAATACAACTGTCATTGTGTGACCAGGTCAGTAACATTACAACTGTCACTGAGTGACTTGGTCAGTAACAATACAACTGTCACTGTGTGACCAGGTCAGTAACAATACAACTGTCATTGTGTGACCAGGTCAGTAACAATACAACTGTCATTGTGTGACCAGGTCAGTAACAATACAACTGTCACTGTGTGACTTGGTCAGTAACAATACAACTGTCACAGTGTGACCAAGTCAGTAACAATACAACTGTCACTGTGTGACCAGGTCAGTAACATTACAACTGTCATTGTGTGACCAGGTCAGTAACAATACAACTGTCACAGTGTGACCAGGTCAGTAACATTACAACTGTCACTGTGTGACCTGGTCAGTAACATTACAACTGTCACTGTGTGACCTGGTCAGTAACATTACAACTGTCACAGTGTGACCAGGTCAGTAACATTACAACTGTCATTGTGTGACTTGGTCAGTAACATTACAACTGTCACTGAGTGACTTGGTCAGTAACAATACAACTGTCACAGTGTGACCAGGTCAGTAACATTACAACTGTCATTGTGTGACTTGGTCAGTAACATTACAACTGTCACAGTGTGACCAGGTCAGTAACATTACAACTGTCACTGTGTGACCAGGTCAGTAACATTACAACTGTCACAGTGTGACCAGGTCAGTAACATTACAACTGTCATTGTGTGACTTGGTCAGTAACATTACAACTGTCATTGTGTGGCCTGGTCAGTAGCAATACAACTGTCACTGTGTGACCAAGTCAGTAACAATACAACTGTCATTGTGTGACCAGGTCAGTAACAATACAACTGTCACTGTGTGACCAGGTCAGTAACAATACAACTGTCACTGAGTGACTTGGTCAGTAACAATACAACTGTCATTGTGTGACCAGGTCAGTAACAATACAACTGTCACTGTGTGACCAGGTCAGTAACAATACAACTGTCACTGAGTGACTTGGTCAGTAACAATACAACTGTCATTGTGTGACCAGGTCAGTAACAATACAACTGTCACTGTGTGACCAGGTCAGTAACATTACAACTGTCACAGTGTGACCAGGTCAGTAACATTACAACTGTCACTGTGTGACCAGGACAGTAACATTACAACTGTCATTGTGTGACCAGGTCAGTAACAATACAACTGTCACAGTGTGACCAGGTCAGTAACATTACAACTGTCACAGTGTGACCAGGTCAGTAACATTACAACTGTCACTGTGTGACCAGGTCAGTAACATTACAACTGTCACAGTGTGACCAGGTCAGTAACATTACAACTGTCACAGTGTGACCAGGTCAGTAACATTACAACTGTCACTGTGTGACCAGGTCAGTAACATTACAACTGTCACAGTGTGACCAGGTCAGTAACATTACAACTGTCACAGTGTGACCAGGTCAGTAACATTACAACTGTCACAGTGTGACCAGGTCAGTAACATTACAACTGTCACAGTGTGACCAGGTCAGTAACAATACAACTGTCACAGTGTGACCAGGTCAGTAACAATACAACTGTCATTGTGTGACCAGGTCAGTAACAATACAACTGTCACAGTGTGACCAGGTCAGTAACATTACAACTGTCACAGTGTGACCAGGTCAGTAACATTACAACTGTCACAGTGTGACCAGGTCAGTAACAATACAACTGTCACAGTGTGACCAGGTCAGTAACATTACAACTGTCACTGTGTGACCAGGTCAGTAACATTACAACTGTCCCTGTGTGACCTGGTCAGTAACATTACAACTGTCATTGTGTGACCAAGTCAGTAACAATACAACTGTCATTGTGTGACCAGGTCAGTAACATTACAACTGTCACTGTGTGACCAGGTCAGTAACATTACAACTGTCACTGTGTGACCAGGTCAGTAACATTACAACTGTCATTGTGTGACCAAGTCAGTAACAATACAACTGTCATTGTGTGACCAGGTCAGTAACATTACAACTGTCACTGTGTGACCAGGTCAGTAACATTACAACTGTCACTGTGTGACCAGGTCAGTAACATTACAACTGTCATTGTGTGACCAGGTCAGTAACAATACAACTGTCATTGTGTGACCAGGTCAGTAACATTACAACTGTCACTGTGTGACCAGGTCAGTAACATTACAACTGTCATTGTGTGACCAGGTCAGTAACATTACAACTGTCACTGTGTGACCAGGTCAGTAACATTACAACTGTCACTGTGTGACCAGGTCAGTAACATTACAACTGTCACTGTGTGACCAGGTCAGTAACATTACAACTGTCATTGTGTGACCAGGTCAGTAACAATACAACTGTCATTGTGTGACCAGGTCAGTAACATTACACCTGTCACTGTGTGACCAGGTCAGTAACAATACAACTGTCATTGTGTGACCAGGTCAGTAACATTACAACTGTCACTGTGTGACCAGGTCAGTAACAATACAACTGTCACAGTGTGACCAGGTCAGTAACATTACAACTGTCATTGTGTGACCAGGTCAGTAACATTACAACTGTCATTGTGTGACCAGGTCAGTAACAATACAACTGTCATTGTGTGACCAGGTCAGTAACATTACAACTGTCACTGTGTGACCAGGTCAGTAACAATACAACTGTCACAGTGTGACCAGGTCAGTAACATTACAACTGTCATTGTGTGACCAGGTCAGTAACATTACAACTGTCATTGTGTGACCAGGTCAGTAACAATACAACTGTCACTGTGTGACCAAGTCAGTAACAATACAACTGTCACTGTGTGACCAAGTCAGTAACATTACAACTGTCACTGTGTGACCAAGTCAGTAACAATACAACTGTCACTGTGTGACCAAGTCAGTAACATTACAACTGTCATTGTGTGACCAGGTCAGTAACAATACAACTGTCACTGTGTGACCAGGTCAGTAACATTACAACTGTCACTGTGTGACCTGGTCAGTAACATTACAACTGTCACTGTGTGACCAGGTCAATAACATTACAACTGTCACTGTGTGACTTGGTCAGTAACATTACAACTGTCATTGTGTGACCAGGTCAGTAAGATTACAACTGTCATTGTGTGACCTGGTCAGTAACATTACAACTGTCACAGTGTGACCAGGTCAGTAACATTACAACTGTCATTGTGTGGCCTGGTCAGTAACAATACAACTGTCATTGTGTGGCCTGGTCAGTAACAATACAACTGTCATTGTGTGACCAAGTCAGTAACATTACAACTGTCATTGTGTGACTTGGACAGTAACAATACAACTGTCATTGTGTGACCAGGTCAGTAACAATACAACTGTCATTGTGTGACTTGGTCAGTAACATTACAACTGTCATTGTGTGACTTGGTCAGTAACATTACAACTGTCATTGTGTGACTTGGTCAGTAACAATACAACTGTCATTGTGTGGCCTGGTCAGTAACAATACAACTGTCATTGTGTGACCAAGTCAGTAACATTACAACTGTCATTGTGTGACTTGGACAGTAACAATACAACTGTCATTGTGTGACCAGGTCAGTAACAATACAACTGTCATTGTGTAACTTGGTCAGTAACATTACAACTGTCATTGTGTGACTTGGTCAGTAACATTACAACTGTCATTGTGTGACCAGGTCAGTAACAATACAACTGTCATTGTGTGACCAAGTCAGTAACATTACAACTGTCATTGTGTGACTTGGACAGTAACAATACATCTGTCATTGTGTGACCAGGTCAGTAACAATACAACTGTCATTGTGTGACCAAGTCAGTAACATTACAACTGTCATTGTGTGACTTGGACAGTAACAATACAACTGTCATTGTGTGACCAGGTCAGTAACAATACAACTGTCATTGTGTGACCAAGTCAGTAACATTACAACTGTCATTGTGTGACTTGGTCAGTAACAATACAACTGTCATTGTGTGACCAGGTCAGTAACAATACAACTGTCATTGTGTGACCAAGTCAGTAACAATACAACTGTCACAGTGTGACCTGGTCAGTAACATTACAACTGTCACTGTGTGACCAGGTCAGTAACATTACAACTGTCACTATGTAACCAGGTCAGTAACAATACAACTGTCACTATGTAACCAGGTCAGTAACAATACAACTGTCATTGTGTGACCAAGTCAGTAACATTACAACTGTCATTGTGTGACCAAGTCAGTAACAATACAACTGTCATTGTGTGACCAGGTCAGTAACATTACAACTGTCATTGTGTGACCAGGTCAGTAACAATACAACTGTCATTGTGTGACCAGGTCAGTAACATTACAACTGTCACTGTGTGACTTGGTCAGTAACAATACAACTGTCATTGTGTGACCAGGTCAGTAACATTACAACTGTCACTGTGTGACTTGGTCAGTAACAATACAACTGTCATTGTGTGACCAGGTCAGTAACATTACAACTGTCACTGTGTGACTTGGTCAGTAACAATACAACTGTCATTGTGTGACCAGGTCAGTAACATTACAACTGTCACTGTGTGACTTGGTCAGTAACAATACAACTGTCATTGTGTGACCAGGTCAGTAACAATACAACTGTCATTGTGTGACCAGGTCAGTAACAATACAACTGTCATTGTGTCACCAGGTCAGTAACATTACAACTGTCATTGTGTGACTTGGTCAGTAACAATACAACTGTCATTGTGTGACCAGGTCAGTAACAATACAACTGTCATTGTGTGACCAGGTCAGTAACAATACAACTGTCATTGTGTGACCAGGTCAGTAACAATACAACTGTCATTGTGTGACCAGGTCAGTAACATTACAACTGTCACTGAGTGACTTGGTCAGTAACAATACAACTGTCACTGTGTGACTTGGTCAGTAACAATACAACTGTCACAGTGTGACCAGGTCAGTAACAATACAACTGTCACTGTGTGACCTGGTCAGTAACAATACAACTGTCACAGTGTGACCAGGTCAGTAACAATACAACTGTCACTGTGTGACCAGGTCAGTAACAATACAACTGTCACTGTGTGACCAGGTCAGTAACAATACAACTGTCATTGTGTGACCAGGTCAGTAACAATACAACTGTCATTGTGTGACCAGGTCAGTAACAATACAACTGTCATTGTGTGACCAGGTCAGTAACATTACAACTGTCACTGTGTGACTTGGTCAGTAACAATACAACTGTCATTGTGTGACCAGGTCAGTAACAATACAACTGTCATTGTGTGACTTGGTCAGTAACATTACAACTGTCACTGTGTGACCAGGTCAGTAACATTACAACTGTCACAGTGTGACCAGGTCAGTAACAATACAACTGTCACAGTACGACCAGGTCAGTAACATTACAACTGTCACTGTGTGACTTGGACAGTAACAATACAACTGTCACTGTGTGACCAAGTCAGTAACATTACAACTGTCACTGTGTGACTTGGTCAGTAACAATACAACTGTCATTGTGTGACCAGGTCAGTAACATTACAACTGTCACTGTGTGACCAGGTCAGTAACATTACAACTGTCACTGTGTGACTTGGTCAGTAACAATACAACTGTCATTGTGTGACCAGGTCAGTAACATTACAACTGTCACTGTGTGACCAGGTCAGTAACAATACAACTGTCATTGTGTGACCAAGTCAGTAACAATACAACTGTCACTGTGTGACTTGGTCAGTAACAATACAACTGTCACTGTGTGACCTGGTCAGTAACATTACAACTGTCACTGTGTGACTTGGTCAGTAACAATACAACTGTCACTGTGTGACCTGGTCAGTAACATTACAACTGTCACTGTGTGACCTGGTCAGTAACAATACAACTGTCACTGAGTGACTTGGTCAGTAACAATACAACTGTCATTGTGTGACCAGGTCAGTAACATTACAACTGTCACAGTGTGACCAGGTCAGTAACATTACAACTGTCACTGTGTGACCTGGTCAGTAACATTACAACTGTCACAGTGTGACCAGGTCAGTAACATTACAACTGTCACAGTGTGACCAGGTCAGTAACAATACAACTGTCACAGTGTGACTTGGTCAGTAACATTACAACTGTCACTGAGTGACTTGGTCAGTAACAATACAACTGTCACTGTGTGACTTGGTCAGTAAAATTACAACTGTCACAGTGTGACCTGGACAGTAACATTACAACTGTCACAGTGTGACTTGGTCAGTAACATTACAACTGTCACTGTGTGACCAGGTCAGTAAATATACAACTGTCACTGTGTGACCTGGACAGTAACAATACAACTGTCACTGTGTGACCAGGTCAGTAACAATACAACTGTCACTGTGTGACCAGGTCAGTAACATTACAACTGTCACTGTGTGACTTGGTCAGTAACAATACTACTGTCACTGTGTGACCTGGTCAGTAACAATACAACTGTCACAGTGTGACCAGGTCAGTAACATTACAATTGTCACTGTGTGACCTGGACAGTAACAATACAACTGTCACAGTGTGACCTGGTCAGTAACAATACAACTGTCACTGTGTGACCAGGTCAGTAACATTACAACTGTCACTGTGTGACCTGGACAGTAACAATACAACTGTCACTGTGTGACCAGGTCAGTAACAATACAACTGTCACTGTGTGACCAGGTCAGTAACATTACAACTGTCACTGTGTAACTTGGTCAGTAACATTACAACTGTCACTGTGTAACTTGGTCAGTAACAATACAACTGTCACTGTGTAACTTGGTCAGTAAAAATACAACTGTCACTGAGTGACTTGGTCAGTAACAATACAACTGTCACTGTGTGACCAGGTCAGTAACAATACAACTGCCACAGTGTGACCAAGTCAGTAACATTACAACTGTCACTGAGTGACCAAGTCAGTAGAATACAACTGTAACTGTGTGACCAGGTCAGTAACAATACAACTGTCACTGTGTAACTTGGTCAGTAACAACACAACTGTCACTGTGTGACCAGGTCAGTAACAATACAACTGTCACTGTGTGACCAGGTCAGTAACAACACAACTGTCACAGTGTGACTTGGTCAGTAACAATACAACTGTCACTGTGTGACTTGGTCAGTAACAATACAACTGTCACAGTGTGACCAGGTCAGTAACAATACAACTGTCAGTGTGTGACCAGGTCAGTAACATTACAACTGTCACTGTGTGACCAGGTCAGTAACATTACAACTGTCACAGTGTGACCAGGTCAGTAACATTACAACTGTCACAGTGTGACCAGGTCAGTAACATTACAACTGTCACTGTGTGACCAGATCAGTAACAATACAACTGTCACAGTGTGACCAGGTCAGTAACATTACAACTGTCACAGTGTGACCAGGTCAGTAACATTACAACTGTCACTGTGTCACCAGGTCAGTAACATTACAACTGTCACAGTGTGACCAGGTCAGTAACATTACAACTGTCACAGTGTGACCAGGTCAGTAACATTACAACTGTCACTGTGTGACTTGGTCAGTAACAATACAACTGTCACTGTGTGACCAGGTCAGTAACAATACAACTGTCACTGTGTGACTTGGTCAGTAACAATACAACTGTCACTGTGTAACTTGGTCAGTAACATTACAACTGTCACTGTGTTACCTGGTCAGTAACAATACAACTGTCATTGTGTGACCTGGTCAGTAACATTACAACTGTCATTGTGTGACCAGGTCAGTAACATTAGAACTGTCATTGTGTGACCAGGTCAGTAACATTACAACTGTCACAGTGTGACCAGGTCAGTAACAATACAACTGTCACAGTGTGACCTGGTCAGTAACAATACAACTGTCACAGTGTGACCAGGTCAGTAACAATACAACTGTCACAGTGTGACCAGGTCAGTAACAATACAACTGTCACAGTGTGACCAGGTCAGTAACAATACAACTGTCATTGTGTGACCAGGTCAGTAACATTACAACTGTCACTGTGTGACCAGGTCAGTAACATTACAACTGTCACAGTGTGACCAGGTCAGTAACAATACAACTGTCACTGTGTGACTTGGTCAGTAACATTACAACTGTCACTGTGTGACTTGGACAGTAACATTACAACTGTCACTGTGTGACCAGGTCAGTAACATTACAACTGTCACTGTGTGACTTGGTCAGTAACATTACAACTGTCACTGTGTGACCAGGTCAGTAACATTACAACTGTCACTGTGTGACCAGGTCAGTAACATTACAACTGTCACTGTGTGACTTGGACAGTAACATTACAACTGTCACTGTGTAACTTCGTCAGTAACATTACAACTGTCACTGTGTGACCAGGTCAGTAACATTACAACTGTCACTGTGTGACTTGGTCAGTAACATTACAACTGTCACTGTGTGACCAGGTCAGTAACATTACAACTGTCACTGTGTGACTTGGACAGTAACATTACAACTGTCATTGTGTGACCAGGTCAGTAACATTACAACTGTCACTGTGTGACCAGGTCAGTAACATTACAACTGTCACAGTGTGACCAGGTCAGTAACAATACAACTGTCACTGTGTGACTTGGTCAGTAACAATACAACTGTCACTGTGTGACCAGGTCAGTAACATTACAACTGTCACAGTGTGACCAGGTCAGTAACAATACAACTGTCACTGTGTGACTTGGTCAGTAACATTACAACTGTCATTGTGTGACCAGGTCAGTAACATTACAACTGTAACTGTGTGACCAGGTCATTAACATTACAACTGTCATTGTGTGACCAGGTCAGTAACATTACAACTGTCATTGTGTGACCCGGTCAGTAACATTACAACTGTCATTGTGTGACCAGGTCAGTAACATTACAACTGTCCCTGTGTGACTTGGTCAGTAACATTACAACTGTCATTGTGTGACCAGGTCAGTAACATTACAACTGTCATTGTGTGACCAGATCAGTAACAATACAACTGTCACTGTGTGACCAGATCAGTAACAATACAACTGTCATTGTGTGACTTGGTCAGTAACATTACAACTGTCACAGTGTGACCTGGTCAGTAACATTACAACTGTCACAGTGTGACCAGGTCAGTAACATTACAACTGTCACTGTGTGACCTGGTCAGTAACATTACAACTGTCACAGTGTGACCAGGTCAGTAACATTACAACTGTCATTGTGTGACCAGGTCAGTAACATCACAACTGTCACAGTGTGACCAGGTCAGTAACATTACAACTGTCATTGTGTGACCAGGTCAGTAACATTACAACTGTCACAGTGTGACCAGGTCAGTAACATTACAACTGTCACTGTGTGACCAGGTCAGTAACATTACAACTGTCACAGTGTGACCAGGTCAGTAACAATACAACTGTCACTGTGTGACCAGGTCAGTAACATTACAACTGTCATTGTGTGACCAGGTCAGTAACATTACAACTGTCACAGTGTGACCAGGTCAGTAACATTACAACTGTCATTGTGTGACCAGGTCAGTAACATTACAACTGTCACAGTGTGACCAGGTCAGTAACATTACAACTGTCACTGTGTGACCAGGTCAGTAACATTACAACTGTCACAGTGTGACCAGGTCAGTAACAATACAACTGTCACTGTGTGACCAGGTCAGTAACATTACAACTGTCACAGTGTGACCAGGTCAGTAACATTACAACTGTCACAGTGTGACCAGGTCAGTAACATTACAACTGTCACAGTGTGACCAGGTCAGTAACATCACAACTGTCATTGTGTGACCAGGTCAGTAACATTACAACTGTCACTGTGTGACTTGGTCAGTAACATTACAACTGTCACTGTGTGACTTGGTCAGTAACATTACAACTGTCACTGTGTGACTTGGTCAGTAACATTACAACTGTCACTGTGTGACCTGGTCAGTAACATTACAACTGTCACAGTGTGACCAGGTCAGTAACATTACAACTGTCATTGTGTGACCAGGTCAGTAACATCACAACTGTCATTGTGTGACCAGGTCAGTAACATTACAACTGTCATTGTGTGACCAGGTCAGTAACAATACAACTGTCATTGTGTGACCAGGTCAGTAACATTACAACTGTCATTGTGTGACCAGGTCAGTAACATTACAACTGTCACTGTGTGACTTGGTCAGTAACAATACAACTGTCACAGTGTGACCAGGTCAGTAACATTACAACTGTCACTGTGTGACCAGGTCAGTAACAATACAACTGTCCCTGTGTAACTTGGTCAGTAACATTACAACTGTCATTGTGTGACCTGGTCAGTAACAATACAACTGTCACTGTGTGACCTGGTCAGTAACAATACAACTGTCACAGTGTGACCTGGTCAGTAACAATACAACTGTCATTGTGTGACCTGGTCAGTAACAATACAACTGTCACAGTGTGACCTGGTCAGTAACAATACAACTGTCATTGTGTGACCAGGTCAGTAACATTACAACTGTCATTGTGTGACCAGGTCAGTAACAATACAACTGTCCCTGTGTAACTTGGTCAGTAACATTACAACTGTCATTGTGTGACCTGGTCAGTAACAATACAACTGTCCCTGTGTAACTTGGTCAGTAACATTACAACTGTCATTGTGTGACCAGGTCAGTAACAATACAACTGTCATTGTGTGACCTGGTCAGTAACAATACAACTGTCACAGTGTGACCAGGTCAGTAACATTACAACTGTCATTGTGTGACCAGGTCAGTAACATTACAACTGTCATTGTGTGACCTGGTCAGTAACAATACAACTGTCACAGTGTGACCAGGTCAGTAACATTACAACTGTCATTGTGTGACCTGGTCAGTAACAATACAACTGTCACAGTGTGACCAGGTCAGTAACAATACAACTGTCACTGTGTGACCTGGTCAGTAACATTACAACTGTCATTGTGTGACCTGGTCAGTAACAATACAACTGTCACAGTGTGACCTGGTCAGTAACAATACAACTGTCACAGTGTGACCTGGTCAGTAACAATACAACTGTCACAGTGTGACCTGGTCAGTAACATTACAACTGTCACAGTGTGACCAGGTCAGTAACAATACAACTGTCACAGTGTGACTTGGTCAGTAACAATACAACTGTCACAGTGTGACCTGGTCAGTAACAATACAACTGTCACAGTGTGACCAGGTCAGTAACAATACAACTGTCACAGTGTGACCTGATCAGTAACAATACAACTGTCACAGTGTGACCTGGTCAGTAACATTACAACTGTCACAGTGTGACTTGGTCAGTAACATTACAACTGTCATTGTGTGACCTGGTCAGTAACAATACAACTGTCACAGTGTGACCTGGTCAGTAACAATACAACTGTCACAGTGTGACCTGGTCAGTAACAATACAACTGTCACAGTGTGACCTGGTCAGTAACAATACAACTGTCACAGTGTGACCAGGTCAGTAACATTACAACTGTCACAGTGTGACCAGGTCAGTAACAATACAACTGTCACTGTGTGACCTGGTCAGTAACAATACAACTGTCACAGTGTGACCAGGTCAGTAACATTACAACTGTCACAGTGTGACCAGGTCAGTAACAATACAACTGTCACAGTGTGACCTGGTCAGTAACAATACAACTGTCACTGTGTGACCAGGTCAGTAACAATACAACTGTCACAGTGTGACCAGGTCAGTAACATTACAACTGTCATTGTGTGACCTGGTCAGTAACAATACAACTGTCACAGTGTGACCTAGTCAGTAACAATACAACTGTCACTGTGTGACCAGGTCAGTAACATTACAACTGTCATTGTGTGACCAGGTCAGTAACAATACAACTGTCACTGTGTGACCAGGTCAGTAACAATACAACTGTCATTGTGTGACCTGGTCAGTAACAATACAACTGTCACAGTGTGACCAGGTCAGTAACATTACAACTGTCATTGTGTGACCAGGTCAGTTACATTACAACTGTCACTGTGTGACCAGGTCAGTAACATTACAACTGTCATTGTGTGACCAGGTCAGTAACATTACAACTGTCACAGTGTGACCAGGTCAGTAACATTACAACTGTCACTGTGTGACCAGGTCAGTAACAATACAACTGTCACTGTGTGACCAGGTCAGTAACATTACAACTGTCACAGTGTGACCTGGTCAGTAACATTACAACTGTCATTGTGTGACCAGGTCAGTAACAATACAACTGTCACTGTGTGACCAGGTCAGTAACATTACAACTGTCACAGTGTGACCAGGTCAGTAACATTACAACTGTCATTGTGTGACCAGGTCAGTAACAATACAACTGTCACTGTGTGACCAGGTCAGTAACATTACAACTGTCACTGTGTGACCAGGTCAGTAACATTACAACTGTCATTGTGTGACCTGGTCAGTAACATTACAACTGTCATTGTGTGACCAGGTCAGTAACATTACAACTGTCACAGTGTGACCTGGTCAGTAACAATACAACTGTCACTGTGTGACCAGGTCAGTAACATTACAACTGTCACAGTGTGACCTGGTCAGTAACAATACAACTGTCACTGTGTGACCACGTCAGTAACATTACAACTGTCATTGTGTGACCAGGTCAGTAACATTACAACTGTCACTGTGTGACCAGGTCAGTAACAATACAACTGTCACTGTGTGACTTGGTCAGTAACAATACAACTGTCACAGTGTGACCAGGTCAGTAACATTACAACTGTCACTGTGTGACCTGGACAGTAACAATACAACTGTCACTGTGTGACCTGGTCAGTAACATTACAACTGTCATTGTGTGACCAGGTCAGTAACATTACAACTGTCACTGTGTGACCAGGTCAGTAACATTACAACTGTCACAGTGTGACCTGGTCAGTAACAATACAACTGTCACTGTGTGACTTGGTCAGTAACATTACAACTGTCATTGTGTGACCAGGTCAGTAACATTACAACTGTCACTGTGTGACCAGGTCAGTAACATTACAACTGTCATTGTGTGACCAGGTCAGTAACATTACAACTGTCACTGTGTGACCTGGTCAGTAACATTACAACTGTCATTGTGTGACCAGGTCAGTAACATTACAACTGTCACAGTGTGACCTGGTCAGTAACATTACAACTGTCACTGTGTGACCTGGTCAGTAACATTACAACTGTCACTGTGTGACCAGGTCAGTAACATTACAACTGTCACAGTGTGACCAGGTCAGTAACATTACAACTGTCACAGTGTGACCTGGTCAGTAACATTACAACTGTCACAGTGTGACTTGGTCAGTAACAATACAACTGTCACAGTGTGACCTGGTCAGTAACATTACAACTGTCACTGTGTGACCTGGTCAGTAACATTACAACTGTCACAGTGTGACCAGGTCAGTAACATTACAACTGTCACTGTGTGACTTGGTCAGTAACAATACAACTGTCACAGTGTGACCAGGTCAGTAACATTACAACTGTCACTGTGTGACCAGGTCAGTAACAATACAACTGTCATTGTGTGACCAGGTCAGTAACAATACAACTGTCATTGTGTGACCAGGTCAGTAACAATACAACTGTCATTGTGTGACCAGGTCAGTAACAATACAACTGTCATTGTGTGACCAGGTCAGTAACATTACAACTGTCACTGTGTGACTTGGTCAGTAACAATACAACTGTCACTGTGTGACCAGGTCAGTAACAATACAACTGTCACTGTGTGACCAGGTCAGTAACATTACAACTGTCACTGTGTGACCAGGTCAGTAACATTACAACTGTCACTGTGTGACCAGGTCAGTAACATTACAACTGTCACTGTGTGACCAGGTCAGTAACATTACAACTGTCACAGTGTGACCAGGTCAGTAACATTACAACTGTCACTGTGTGACTTGGTCAGTAACAATACAACTGTCACTGTGTGACCAGGTCAGTAACATTACAACTGTCACTGTGTGACCAGGTCAGTAACATTACAACTGTCACAGTGTGACCAGGTCAGTAACAATACAACTGTCACTGTGTGACCAGGTCAGTAACAATACAACTGTCACTGTGTGACCAGGTCAGTAACATTACAACTGTCACTGTGTGACCAGGTCAGTAACAATACAACTGTCACAGTGTGACCAGGTCAGTAACATTACAACTGTCACTGTGTGACTTGGTCAGTAACAATACAACTGTCACAGTGTGACCAGGTCAGTAACATTACAACTGTCACTGTGTGACCAGGTCAGTAACAATACAACTGTCCCTGTGTAACTTGGTCAGTAACATTACAACTGTCATTGTGTGACCAGGTCAGTAACAATACAAATGTCCCTGTGTAACTTGGTCAGTAACATTACAACTGTCACTGTGTGACCAGGTCAGTAACAATACAACTGTCCCTGTGTAACTTGGTCAGTAACATTACAACTGTCATTGTGTGACCTGGTCAGTAACAATACAACTGTCCCTGTGTAACTTGGTCAGTAACATTACAACTGTCATTGTGTGACCTGGTCAGTAACAATACAACTGTCCCTGTGTAACTTGGTCAGTAACATTACAACTGTCATTGTGTGACCTGGTCAGTAACAATACAACTGTCCCTGTGTAACTTGGTCAGTAACATTACAACTGTCATTGTGTGACCTGGTCAGTTACAATACAACTGTCCCTGTGTAACTTGGTCAGTAACATTACAACTGTCATTGTGTGACCAGGTCAGTAACAATACAATTGTCCCTGTGTAACTTGGTCAGTAACATTACAACTGTCATTGTGTGACCTGGTCAGTAACAATACAACTGTCATTGTGTGACCTGGTCAGTAACATTACAACTGTCACAGTGTGACCTGGTCAGTAACATTACAACTGTCATTGTGTAACTTGGTCAGTAACATTACAACTGTCATTGTGTAACTTGGTCAGTAACATTACAACTGTCACAGTGTGACCTGGTCAGTAACATTACAACTGTCATTGTGTAACTTGGTCAGTAACATTACAACTGTCATTGTGTGACCTGGTCAGTAACAATACAACTGTCACTGTGTGACTTGGTCAGTAACATTACAACTGTCATTGTGTGACCTGGTCAGTAACATTACAACTGTCATTGTGTGACCTGGTCAGTAACATTACAACTGTCATTGTGTGACCTGGTCAGTAACATTACAACTGTCATTGTGTAACTTGGTCAGTAACATTACAACTGTCACAGTGTGACCTGGTCAGTAACATTACAACTGTCATTGTGTAACTTGGTCAGTAACATTACAACTGTCATTGTGTAACTTGGTCAGTAACATTACAACTGTCATTGTGTAACTTGGTCAGTAACATTACAACTGTCATTGTGTGACCTGGTCAGTAACAATACAACTGTCACTGTGTGACTTGGTCAGTAACATTACAACTGTCACAGTGTGACCTGGTCAGTAACATTACAACTGTCATTGTGTAACTTGGTCAGTAACATTACAACTGTCATTGTGTGACCTGGTCAGTAACATTACAACTGTCCCTGTGTGGCCTGGTCAGTAACATTACAACTGTCATTGTGTGACCTGGTCAGTAACAATACAACTGTCACTGTGTGACTTGGTCAGTAACATTACAACTGTCACAGTGTGACCTGGTCAGTAACATTACAACTGTCATTGTGTAACTTGGTCAGTAACATTACAACTGTCATTGTGTGACCTGGTCAGTAACATTACAACTGTCCCTGTGTGGCCTGGTCAGTAACATTACAACTGTCACTGAGTGACTTGGTCAGTAACAATACAACTGTCACAGTGTGACCAGGTCAGTAACATTACAACTGTCACAGTGTGACCTGGTCAGTAACATTACAACTGTCCCTGTGTGACCTGGTCAGTAACATTACAACTGTCACTGAGTGACTTGGTCAGTAACATTACAACTGTCACTGTGTGACCTGGTCAGTAACATTACAACTGTCACTGAGTGACTTGGTCAGTAACATTACAACTGTCACTGTGTGACCTGGTCAGTAACATTACAACTGTCACTGAGTGACTTGGTCAGTAACATTACAACTGTCACTGTGTGACCTGGTCAGTAACATTACAACTGTCACTGTGTGACTTGGTCAGTAACAATACAACTGTCACAGTGTGACCTGGTCAGTAACAATACAACTGTCACTGTGTGACCAGGTCAGTAACATTACAACTGTCACTGTGTGACTTGGTCAGTAACAATACAACTGTCACAGTGTGACCTGGTCAGTAACAATACAACTGTCACTGTGTGACCTGGTCAGTAACAATACAACTGTCACTGTGTGACCAGGTCAGTAACATTACAACTGTCATTGTGTGACCAGGTCAGTAACAATACAACTGTCCCTGTGTAACTTGGTCAGTAACAATACAACTGTCACAGTGTGACCTGGTCAGTAACAATACAACTGTCACAGTGTGACCTGGTCAGTAACAATACAACTGTCACAGTGTGACCAGGTCAGTAACAATACAACTGTCACTGTGTGACCAGGTCAGTAACAATACAACTGTCACAGTGTGACCAGGTCAGTAACATTACAACTGTCACTGTGTGACCAGGTCAGTAACATTACAACTGTCATTGTGTGACCAGGTCAGTAACATTACAACTGTCACAGTGTGACCAGGTCAGTAACAATACAACTGTCACAGTGTGACCAGGTCAGTAACAATACAACTGTCACAGTGTGACCAGGTCAGTAACAATACAACTGTCACAGTGTGACCAGGTCAGTAACAATACAACTGTCACAGTGTGACCAGGTCAGTAACAATACAACTGTCACAGTGTGACCAGGTCAGTAACAATACAACTGTCACAGTGTGACCAGGTCAGTAACAATACAACTGTCACAGTGTGACCAGGTCAGTAACAATACAACTGTCACAGTGTGACCAGGTCAGTAACAATACAACTGTCACAGTGTGACCAGGTCAGTAACAATACAACTGTCACAGTGTGACCAGGTCAGTAACAATACAACTGTCACAGTGTGACCAGGTCAGTAACAATACAACTGTCACAGTGTGACCAGGTCAGTAACAATACAACTGTCACAGTGTGACCAGGTCAGTAACAATACAACTGTCACAGTGTGACCAGGTCAGTAACAATACAACTGTCACTGTGTGACCAGGTCAGTAACAATACAACTGTCACAGTGTGACCAGGTCAGTAACAATACAACTGTCACAGTGTGACCTGGTCAGTAACAATACAACTGTCATTGTGTGACCAGGTCAGTAACAATACAACTGTCACAGTGTGACCTGGTCAGTAACATTACAACTGTCACAGTGTGACCTGGTCAGTAACAATACAACTGTCACAGTGTGACCTGGTCAGTAACAATACAACTGTCATTGTGTGACCAGGTCAGTAACATTACAACTGTCACAGTGTGACCTGGTCAGTAACAATACAACTGTCACAGTGTGACCTGGTCAGTAACAATACAACTGTCATTGTGTGACCAGGTCAGTAACAATACAACTGTCATTGTGTGACCAGGTCAGTAACAATACAACTGTCACAGTGTGACCTGGTCAGTAACAATACAACTGTCACTGTGTGACCAGGTCAGTAACAATACAACTGTCATTGTGTGACCAGGTCAGTAACAATACAAATGTCCCTGTGTAACTTGGTCAGTAACATTACAACTGTCACTGTGTGACCAGGTCAGTAACAATACAACTGTCATTGTGTGCGCAGGTCAGTAACATTACAACTGTCATTGTGTGACCAGGTCAGTAACATTACAACTGTCACTGTGTGACCAGGTCAGTAACATTACAACTGTCATTGTGTGACCAGGTCAGTAACAATACAACTGTCACTGTGTGACCAGGTCAGTAACATTACAACTGTCATTGTGTGACCTGGTCAGTAACAATACAACTGTCCCTGTGTAACTTGGTCAGTAACATTACAACTGTCATTGTGTGACCTGGTCAGTAACAATACAACTGTCCCTGTGTAACTTGGTCAGTAACATTACAACTGTCATTGTGTGACCTGGTCAGTAACATTACAACTGTCCCTGTGTGGCCTGGTCAGTAACATTACAACTGTCACTGAGTGACTTGGTCAGTAACAATACAACTGTCACAGTGTGACCAGGTCAGTAACATTACAACTGTCACAGTGTGACTTGGTCAGTAACATTACAACTGTCACAGTGTGACTTGGTCAGTAACATTACAACTGTCACAGTGTGACTTGGTCAGTAACATTACAACTGTCACAGTGTGACTTGGTCAGTAACATTACAACTGTCACAGTGTGACTTGGTCAGTAACATTACAACTGTCACAGTGTGACCAGGTCAGTAACATTACAACTGTCACAGTGTGACCAGGTCAGTAACATTACAACTGTCACAGTGTGACCAGGTCAGTAACAATACAACTGTCACAGTGTGACCAGGTCAGTAACAATACAACTGTCATTGTGTGACCAGGTCAGTAACAATACAACTGTCACAGTGTGACCAGGTCAGTAACATTACAACTGTCATTGTGTGACTTGGTCAGTAACAATACAACTGTCATAGTGTGACCAGCTCAGTAACATTACAACTGTCATTGTGTGACTTGGTCAGTAACAATACAACTGTCACAGTGTGACCAAGTCAGTAACATTACCACTGTCATTGTGTGACTTGGTCAGTAACAATACAACTGTCATTGTGTGACCAGGTCAGTAACAATACAACTGTCATTGTGTGACTTGGTCAGTAACAATACAACTGTCATTGTGTGACTTGGTCAGTAACAATACAAATGTCACAGTGTGACCAAGTCAGTAACATTACAACTGTCATTGTGTGACTTGGTCAGTAACAATACAACTGTCATTGTGTGACCAGGTCAGTAACAATACAACTGTCATTGTGTGACCAGGTCAGTAACAATACAACTGTCATTGTGTGACCAGGTCAGTAACATTACAACTGTCACAGTGTGACCAGGTCAGTAACATTACAACTGTCATTGTGTGACTTGGTCAGTAACATTACAACTGTCATAGTGTGACCAGGTCAGTAACAATACAACTGTCATTGTGTGACTTGGTCAGTAACAATACAACTGTCACAGTGTGACCAGGTCAGTAACATTACAACTGTCATTGTGTGACTTGGTCAGTAACAATACAACTGTCATAGTGTGACCAGGTCAGTAGCAATACAACTGTCACTGTGTGACCAAGTCAGTAACAATACAACTGTCATTGTGTGACCAGGTCAGTAACAATACAACTGTCACTGTGTGACCAGGACAGTAACAATACAACTGTCACTGTGTGACCAGGACAGTAACAATACAACTGTCACTGTGTGACCAGGTCAGTAACAATACAACTGTCACTGTGTGACCAGGTCAGAAACAATACAACTGTCACTGTGTGACCAGGACAGTAACAATACAACTGTCACAGTGTGACCTGGTCAGTAACAATACAACTGTCACTGTGTAACCAGGTCAGTAACATTACAACTGTCATTGTGTGACCTGGTGAGTAACATTACAACTGTCCCTGTGTGGCCTGGTCAGTAACATTACAACTGTCATTGTGTGACCAGGTCAGTAACATTACAACTGTCATTGTGTGGCCTGGTCAGTAACATTACAACTGTCATTGTGTGACCAGGTCAGTAACATTACAACTGTCATTGTGTGGCCTGGTCAGTAACATTACAACTGTCATTGTGTGACCAGGTCAGTAACATTACAACTGTCACTGTGTGACCAGATCAGTAACATTACAACTGTCATTGTGTGACCTGGTCAGTAACATTACAACTGTCATTGTGTGACCAGGTCAGTAACATTACAACTGTCATTGTGTGACCTGGTCAGTAACATTACAACTGTCATTGTGTGACCAGATCAGTAACATTACAACTGTCACAGTGTGACCAGGTCAGTAACAATACAACTGTCACTGTGTGACTTGGTCAGTAACAATACAACTGTCACTGTGTGACCAGGTCAGTAACATTACAACTGTCACAGTGTGACCAGGTCAGTAACAATACAACTGTCACTGTGTGACTTGGTCAGTAACATTACAACTGTCATTGTGTGACCAGGTCAGTAACATTACAACTGTAACTGTGTGACCAGGTCATTAACATTACAACTGTCATTGTGTGACCAGGTCAGTAACATTACAACTGTCATTGTGTGACCCGGTCAGTAACATTACAACTGTCATTGTGTGACCAGGTCAGTAACATTACAACTGTCCCTGTGTGACTTGGTCAGTAACATTACAACTGTCATTGTGTGACCAGGTCAGTAACATTACAACTGTCATTGTGTGACCAGATCAGTAACAATACAACTGTCACTGTGTGACCAGATCAGTAACAATACAACTGTCATTGTGTGACTTGGTCAGTAACATTACAACTGTCACAGTGTGACCTGGTCAGTAACATTACAACTGTCACAGTGTGACCAGGTCAGTAACATTACAACTGTCACTGTGTGACCTGGTCAGTAACATTACAACTGTCACAGTGTGACCAGGTCAGTAACATTACAACTGTCATTGTGTGACCAGGTCAGTAACATCACAACTGTCACAGTGTGACCAGGTCAGTAACATTACAACTGTCATTGTGTGACCAGGTCAGTAACATTACAACTGTCACAGTGTGACCAGGTCAGTAACATTACAACTGTCACTGTGTGACCAGGTCAGTAACATTACAACTGTCACAGTGTGACCAGGTCAGTAACAATACAACTGTCACTGTGTGACCAGGTCAGTAACATTACAACTGTCATTGTGTGACCAGGTCAGTAACATTACAACTGTCACAGTGTGACCAGGTCAGTAACATTACAACTGTCATTGTGTGACCAGGTCAGTAACATTACAACTGTCACAGTGTGACCAGGTCAGTAACATTACAACTGTCACTGTGTGACCAGGTCAGTAACATTACAACTGTCACAGTGTGACCAGGTCAGTAACAATACAACTGTCACTGTGTGACCAGGTCAGTAACATTACAACTGTCACAGTGTGACCAGGTCAGTAACATTACAACTGTCACAGTGTGACCAGGTCAGTAACATTACAACTGTCACAGTGTGACCAGGTCAGTAACATCACAACTGTCATTGTGTGACCAGGTCAGTAACATTACAACTGTCACTGTGTGACTTGGTCAGTAACATTACAACTGTCACTGTGTGACTTGGTCAGTAACATTACAACTGTCACTGTGTGACTTGGTCAGTAACATTACAACTGTCACTGTGTGACCTGGTCAGTAACATTACAACTGTCACAGTGTGACCAGGTCAGTAACATTACAACTGTCATTGTGTGACCAGGTCAGTAACATCACAACTGTCATTGTGTGACCAGGTCAGTAACATTACAACTGTCATTGTGTGACCAGGTCAGTAACAATACAACTGTCACAGTGTGACCAGGTCAGTAACATTACAACTGTCACTGTGTGACCAGGTCAGTAACATCACAACTGTCACAGTGTGACCAGGTCAGTAACAATACAACTGTCACAGTGTGACCAGGTCAGTAACATTACAACTGTCACTGTGTGACCAGGTCAGTAACATCACAACTGTCATTGTGTGACCAGGTCAGTAACATTACAACTGTCATTGTGTGACCAGGTCAGTAACATTACAACTGTCATTGTGTGACCAGGTCAGTAACATTACAACTGTCATTGTGTGACCAGGTCAGTAACATTACAACTGTCACTGTGTGACTTGGTCAGTAACAATACAACTGTCACAGTGTGACCAGGTCAGTAACATTACAACTGTCACTGTGTGACCAGGTCAGTAACAATACAACTGTCCCTGTGTAACTTGGTCAGTAACATTACAACTGTCATTGTGTGACCTGGTCAGTAACAATACAACTGTCACTGTGTGACCTGGTCAGTAACAATACAACTGTCACAGTGTGACCTGGTCAGTAACAATACAACTGTCATTGTGTGACCTGGTCAGTAACAATACAACTGTCACAGTGTGACCTGGTCAGTAACAATACAACTGTCATTGTGTGACCAGGTCAGTAACATTACAACTGTCATTGTGTGACCAGGTCAGTAACAATACAACTGTCCCTGTGTAACTTGGTCAGTAACATTACAACTGTCATTGTGTGACCTGGTCAGTAACAATACAACTGTCCCTGTGTAACTTGGTCAGTAACATTACAACTGTCATTGTGTGACCAGGTCAGTAACAATACAACTGTCATTGTGTGACCTGGTCAGTAACAATACAACTGTCACAGTGTGACCAGGTCAGTAACATTACAACTGTCATTGTGTGACCAGGTCAGTAACATTACAACTGTCATTGTGTGACCTGGTCAGTAACAATACAACTGTCACAGTGTGACCAGGTCAGTAACATTACAACTGTCATTGTGTGACCTGGTCAGTAACAATACAACTGTCACAGTGTGACCAGGTCAGTAACAATACAACTGTCACTGTGTGACCTGGTCAGTAACATTACAACTGTCATTGTGTGACCTGGTCAGTAACAATACAACTGTCACAGTGTGACCTGGTCAGTAACAATACAACTGTCACAGTGTGACCTGGTCAGTAACAATACAACTGTCACAGTGTGACCTGGTCAGTAACATTACAACTGTCACAGTGTGACCAGGTCAGTAACAATACAACTGTCACAGTGTGACCTGGTCAGTAACAATACAACTGTCACAGTGTGACCTGGTCAGTAACAATACAACTGTCACAGTGTGACCAGGTCAGTAACAATACAACTGTCACAGTGTGACCTGGTCAGTAACAATACAACTGTCACAGTGTGACCTGGTCAGTAACATTACAACTGTCACAGTGTGACTTGGTCAGTAACATTACAACTGTCATTGTGTGACCTGGTCAGTAACAATACAACTGTCACAGTGTGACCTGGTCAGTAACAATACAACTGTCACAGTGTTACCTGGTCAGTAACAATACAACTGTCACAGTGTGACCTGGTCAGTAACAATACAACTGTCACAGTGTGACCAGGTCAGTAACATTACAACTGTCACAGTGTGACCAGGTCAGTAACAATACAACTGTCACTGTGTGACCTGGTCAGTAACAATACAACTGTCACAGTGTGACCAGGTCAGTAACATTACAACTGTCACAGTGTGACCAGGTCAGTAACAATACAACTGTCACAGTGTGACCTGGTCAGTAACAATACAACTGTCACTGTGTGACCAGGTCAGTAACAATACAACTGTCACAGTGTGACCAGGTCAGTAACATTACAACTGTCATTGTGTGACCTGGTCAGTAACAATACAACTGTCACAGTGTGACCTGGTCAGTAACAATACAACTGTCACTGTGTGACCAGGTCAGTAACATTACAACTGTCATTGTGTGACCAGGTCAGTAACAATACAACTGTCACTGTGTGACCAGGTCAGTAACAATACAACTGTCATTGTGTGACCTGGTCAGTAACAATACAACTGTCACAGTGTGACCAGGTCAGTAACATTACAACTGTCATTGTGTGACCAGGTCAGTTACATTACAACTGTCACTGTGTGACCAGGTCAGTAACATTACAACTGTCATTGTGTGACCAGGTCAGTAACATTACAACTGTCACAGTGTGACCAGGTCAGTAACATTACAACTGTCACTGTGTGACCAGGTCAGTAACAATACAACTGTCACTGTGTGACCAGGTCAGTAACATTACAACTGTCACAGTGTGACCTGGTCAGTAACATTACAACTGTCATTGTGTGACCAGGTCAGTAACAATACAACTGTCACTGTGTGACCAGGTCAGTAACATTACAACTGTCACAGTGTGACCAGGTCAGTAACATTACAACTGTCATTGTGTGACCAGGTCAGTAACAATACAACTGTCACTGTGTGACCAGGTCAGTAACATTACAACTGTCACTGTGTGACCAGGTCAGTAACATTACAACTGTCATTGTGTGACCTGGTCAGTAACATTACAACTGTCATTGTGTGACCAGGTCAGTAACATTACAACTGTCACAGTGTGACCTGGTCAGTAACAATACAACTGTCACTGTGTGACCAGGTCAGTAACATTACAACTGTCACAGTGTGACCTGGTCAGTAACAATACAACTGTCACTGTGTGACCACGTCAGTAACATTACAACTGTCATTGTGTGACCAGGTCAGTAACATTACAACTGTCACTGTGTGACCAGGTCAGTAACAATACAACTGTCACTGTGTGACTTGGTCAGTAACAATACAACTGTCACAGTGTGACCAGGTCAGTAACATTACAACTGTCACTGTGTGACCTGGACAGTAACAATACAACTGTCACTGTGTGACCTGGTCAGTAACATTACAACTGTCATTGTGTGACCAGGTCAGTAACATTACAACTGTCACTGTGTGACCAGGTCAGTAACATTACAACTGTCACAGTGTGACCTGGTCAGTAACAATACAACTGTCACTGTGTGACTTGGTCAGTAACATTACAACTGTCATTGTGTGACCAGGTCAGTAACATTACAACTGTCACTGTGTGACCAGGTCAGTAACATTACAACTGTCATTGTGTGACCAGGTCAGTAACATTACAACTGTCACTGTGTGACCTGGTCAGTAACATTACAACTGTCACAGTGTGACCAGGTCAGTAACATTACAACTGTCACAGTGTGACCTGGTCAGTAACATTACAACTGTCACAGTGTGACTTGGTCAGTAACAATACAACTGTCACAGTGTGACCTGGTCAGTAACATTACAACTGTCACTGTGTGACCTGGTCAGTAACATTACAACTGTCACAGTGTGACCAGGTCAGTAACATTACAACTGTCACTGTGTGACTTGGTCAGTAACAATACAACTGTCACAGTGTGACCAGGTCAGTAACATTACAACTGTCACTGTGTGACCAGGTCAGTAACAATACAACTGTCATTGTGTGACCAGGTCAGTAACAATACAACTGTCATTGTGTGACCAGGTCAGTAACAATACAACTGTCATTGTGTGACCAGGTCAGTAACAATACAACTGTCATTGTGTGACCAGGTCAGTAACATTACAACTGTCACTGTGTGACTTGGTCAGTAACAATACAACTGTCACTGTGTGACCAGGTCAGTAACAATACAACTGTCACTGTGTGACCAGGTCAGTAACATTACAACTGTCACTGTGTGACCAGGTCAGTAACATTACAACTGTCACTGTGTGACCAGGTCAGTAACATTACAACTGTCACTGTGTGACCAGGTCAGTAACATTACAACTGTCACAGTGTGACCAGGTCAGTAACATTACAACTGTCACTGTGTGACTTGGTCAGTAACAATACAACTGTCACTGTGTGACCAGGTCAGTAACATTACAACTGTCACTGTGTGACCAGGTCAGTAACATTACAACTGTCACAGTGTGACCAGGTCAGTAACAATACAACTGTCACTGTGTGACCAGGTCAGTAACAATACAACTGTCACTGTGTGACCAGGTCAGTAACATTACAACTGTCACTGTGTGACTTGGTCAGTAACAATACAACTGTCACAGTGTGACCAGGTCAGTAACATTACAACTGTCACTGTGTGACCAGGTCAGTAACAATACAACTGTCCCTGTGTAACTTGGTCAGTAACATTACAACTGTCATTGTGTGACCAGGTCAGTAACAATACAAATGTCCCTGTGTAACTTGGTCAGTAACATTACAACTGTCACTGTGTGACCAGGTCAGTAACAATACAACTGTCCCTGTGTAACTTGGTCAGTAACATTACAACTGTCATTGTGTGACCTGGTCAGTAACAATACAACTGTCCCTGTGTAACTTGGTCAGTAACATTACAACTGTCATTGTGTGACCTGGTCAGTAACAATACAACTGTCCCTGTGTAACTTGGTCAGTAACATTACAACTGTCATTGTGTGACCTGGTCAGTAACAATACAACTGTCCCTGTGTAACTTGGTCAGTAACATTACAACTGTCATTGTGTGACCTGGTCAGTTACAATACAACTGTCCCTGTGTAACTTGGTCAGTAACATTACAACTGTCATTGTGTGACCAGGTCAGTAACAATACAACTGTCCCTGTGTAACTTGGTCAGTAACATTACAACTGTCATTGTGTGACCTGGTCAGTAACAATACAACTGTCATTGTGTGACCTGGTCAGTAACATTACAACTGTCACAGTGTGACCTGGTCAGTAACATTACAACTGTCATTGTGTAACTTGGTCAGTAACATTACAACTGTCATTGTGTAACTTGGTCAGTAACATTACAACTGTCACAGTGTGACCTGGTCAGTAACATTACAACTGTCATTGTGTAACTTGGTCAGTAACATTACAACTGTCATTGTGTGACCTGGTCAGTAACAATACAACTGTCACTGTGTGACTTGGTCAGTAACATTACAACTGTCATTGTGTGACCTGGTCAGTAACATTACAACTGTCATTGTGTGACCTGGTCAGTAACATTACAACTGTCATTGTGTGACCTGGTCAGTAACATTACAACTGTCATTGTGTAACTTGGTCAGTAACATTACAACTGTCACAGTGTGACCTGGTCAGTAACATTACAACTGTCATTGTGTAACTTGGTCAGTAACATTACAACTGTCATTGTGTAACTTGGTCAGTAACATTACAACTGTCATTGTGTAACTTGGTCAGTAACATTACAACTGTCATTGTGTGACCTGGTCAGTAACAATACAACTGTCACTGTGTGACTTGGTCAGTAACATTACAACTGTCACAGTGTGACCTGGTCAGTAACATTACAACTGTCATTGTGTAACTTGGTCAGTAACATTACAACTGTCATTGTGTGACCTGGTCAGTAACATTACAACTGTCCCTGTGTGGCCTGGTCAGTAACATTACAACTGTCATTGTGTGACCTGGTCAGTAACAATACAACTGTCACTGTGTGACTTGGTCAGTAACATTACAACTGTCACAGTGTGACCTGGTCAGTAACATTACAACTGTCATTGTGTAACTTGGTCAGTAACATTACAACTGTCATTGTGTGACCTGGTCAGTAACATTACAACTGTCCCTGTGTGGCCTGGTCAGTAACATTACAACTGTCACTGAGTGACTTGGTCAGTAACAATACAACTGTCACAGTGTGACCAGGTCAGTAACATTACAACTGTCACAGTGTGACCTGGTCAGTAACATTACAACTGTCCCTGTGTGACCTGGTCAGTAACATTACAACTGTCACTGAGTGACTTGGTCAGTAACATTACAACTGTCACTGTGTGACCTGGTCAGTAACATTACAACTGTCACTGAGTGACTTGGTCAGTAACATTACAACTGTCACTGTGTGACCTGGTCAGTAACATTACAACTGTCACTGAGTGACTTGGTCAGTAACATTACAACTGTCACTGTGTGACCTGGTCAGTAACATTACAACTGTCACTGTGTGACTTGGTCAGTAACAATACAACTGTCACAGTGTGACCTGGTCAGTAACAATACAACTGTCACTGTGTGACCAGGTCAGTAACATTACAACTGTCACTGTGTGACTTGGTCAGTAACAATACAACTGTCACAGTGTGACCTGGTCAGTAACAATACAACTGTCACTGTGTGACCTGGTCAGTAACAATACAACTGTCACTGTGTGACCAGGTCAGTAACATTACAACTGTCATTGTGTGACCAGGTCAGTAACAATACAACTGTCCCTGTGTAACTTGGTCAGTAACAATACAACTGTCACAGTGTGACCTGGTCAGTAACAATACAACTGTCACAGTGTGACCTGGTCAGTAACAATACAACTGTCACAGTGTGACCAGGTCAGTAACAATACAACTGTCACTGTGTGACCAGGTCAGTAACAATACAACTGTCACAGTGTGACCAGGTCAGTAACAATACAACTGTCACAGTGTGACCAGGTCAGTAACAATACAACTGTCACAGTGTGACCAGGTCAGTAACAATACAACTGTCACAGTGTGACCAGGTCAGTAACAATACAACTGTCACAGTGTGACCAGGTCAGTAACAATACAACTGTCACAGTGTGACCAGGTCAGTAACAATACAACTGTCACAGTGTGACCAGGTCAGTAACAATACAACTGTCACAGTGTGACCAGGTCAGTAACAATACAACTGTCACAGTGTGACCAGGTCAGTAACAATACAACTGTCACAGTGTGACCAGGTCAGTAACAATACAACTGTCACAGTGTGACCAGGTCAGTAACAATACAACTGTCACAGTGTGACCAGGTCAGTAACAATACAACTGTCACTGTGTGACCAGGTCAGTAACAATACAACTGTCACAGTGTGACCAGGTCAGTAACAATACAACTGTCACAGTGTGACCTGGTCAGTAACAATACAACTGTCATTGTGTGACCAGGTCAGTAACAATACAACTGTCACAGTGTGACCTGGTCAGTAACATTACAACTGTCACAGTGTGACCTGGTCAGTAACAATACAACTGTCACAGTGTGACCTGGTCAGTAACAATACAACTGTCATTGTGTGACCAGGTCAGTAACATTACAACTGTCACAGTGTGACCTGGTCAGTAACAATACAACTGTCACAGTGTGACCTGGTCAGTAACAATACAACTGTCATTGTGTGACCAGGTCAGTAACAATACAACTGTCATTGTGTGACCAGGTCAGTAACAATACAACTGTCACAGTGTGACCTGGTCAGTAACAATACAACTGTCACTGTGTGACCAGGTCAGTAACAATACAACTGTCATTGTGTGACCAGGTCAGTAACAATACAAATGTCCCTGTGTAACTTGGTCAGTAACATTACAACTGTCACTGTGTGACCAGGTCAGTAACAATACAACTGTCATTGTGTGCGCAGGTCAGTAACATTACAACTGTCATTGTGTGACCAGGTCAGTAACATTACAACTGTCACTGTGTGACCAGGTCAGTAACATTACAACTGTCATTGTGTGACCAGGTCAGTAACAATACAACTGTCACTGTGTGACCAGGTCAGTAACATTACAACTGTCATTGTGTGACCTGGTCAGTAACAATACAACTGTCCCTGTGTAACTTGGTCAGTAACATTACAACTGTCATTGTGTGACCTGGTCAGTAACAATACAACTGTCCCTGTGTAACTTGGTCAGTAACATTACAACTGTCATTGTGTGACCTGGTCAGTAACATTACAACTGTCCCTGTGTGGCCTGGTCAGTAACATTACAACTGTCACTGAGTGACTTGGTCAGTAACAATACAACTGTCACAGTGTGACCAGGTCAGTAACATTACAACTGTCACAGTGTGACTTGGTCAGTAACATTACAACTGTCACAGTGTGACCAGGTCAGTAACATTACAACTGTCACAGTGTGACCAGGTCAGTAACAATACAACTGTCACAGTGTGACCAGGTCAGTAACAATACAACTGTCATTGTGTGACCAGGTCAGTAACAATACAACTGTCACAGTGTGACCAGGTCAGTAACATTACAACTGTCATTGTGTGACTTGGTCAGTAACAATACAACTGTCATAGTGTGACCAGGTCAGTAACAATACAACTGTCATTGTGTGACTTGGTCAGTAACAATACAACTGTCATTGTGTGACTTGGTCAGTAACATTACAACTGTCATTGTGTGACTTGGTCAGTAACAATACAACTGTCATTGTGTGACTTGGTCAGTAACATTACAACTGTCATTGTGTGACTTGGTCAGTAACAATACAACTGTCATAGTGTGACCAAGTCAGTAACATTACAACTGTCATTGTGTGACTTGGTCAGTAACAATACAACTGTCATTGTGTGACCAGGTCAGTAACAATACAACTGTCATTGTGTGACTTGGTCAGTAACAATACAACTGTCATTGTGTGACTTGGTCAGTAACAATACAACTGTCACAGTGTGACCAAGTCAGTAACATTACAACTGTCATTGTGTGACTTGGTCAGTAACAATACAACTGTCATTGTGTGACCAGGTCAGTAACAATACAACTGTCATTGTGTGACCAGGTCAGTAACAATACAACTGTCATTGTGTGACCAGGTCAGTAACATTACAACTGTCACAGTGTGACCAGGTCAGTAACATTACAACTGTCATTGTGTGACTTGGTCAGTAACATTACAACTGTCATAGTGTGACCAGGTCAGTAACAATACAACTGTCATTGTGTGACTTGGTCAGTAACAATACAACTGTCACAGTGTGACCAGGTCAGTAACATTACAACTGTCATTGTGTGACTTGGTCAGTAACAATACAACTGTCATAGTGTGACCAGGTCAGTAGCAATACAACTGTCACTGTGTGACCAAGTCAGTAACAATACAACTGTCATTGTGTGACCAGGTCAGTAACAATACAACTGTCACTGTGTGACCAGGACAGTAACAATACAACTGTCACTGTGTGACCAGGTCAGTAACAATACAACTGTCACTGTGTGACCAGGTCAGTAACAATACAACTGTCACTGTGTGACCAGGTCAGTAACAATACAACTGTCACTGTGTGACCAGGACAGTAACAATACAACTGTCACTGTGTGACCAGGTCAGTAACAATACAACTGTCACTGTGTGACCAGGTCAGAAACAATACAACTGTCACTGTGTGACCAGGACAGTAACAATACAACTGTCACAGTGTGACCTGGTCAGTAACAATACAACTGTCACAGTGTGACCAGGTCAGTAACATTACAACTGTCATTGTGTGACCTGGTGAGTAACATTACAACTGTCCCTGTGTGGCCTGGTCAGTAACATTACAACTGTCATTGTGTGACCAGGTCAGTAACATTACAACTGTCATTGTGTGGCCTGGTCAGTAACATTACAACTGTCATTGTGTGACCAGGTCAGTAACATTACAACTGTCATTGTGTGGCCTGGTCAGTAACATTACAACTGTCATTGTGTGACCAGGTCAGTAACATTACAACTGTCACTGTGTGACCAGATCAGTAACATTACAACTGTCATTGTGTGACCTGGTCAGTAACATTACAACTGTCATTGTGTGACCAGGTCAGTAACATTACAACTGTCATTGTGTGACCTGGTCAGTAACATTACAACTGTCATTGTGTGACCAGATCAGTAACAATACAACTGTCATTGTGTGACCAGATCAGTAACATTACAACTGTCATTGTGTGACCTGGTCAGTAACATTACAACTGTCATTGTGTGACCTGGTCAGTAACATTACAACTGTCATTGTGTGACCTGGTCAGTAACATTACAACTGTCATTGTGTGACCAGATCAGTAACATTACAACTGTCATTGTGTGACCTGGTCAGTAACATTACAACTGTCATTGTGTGACCAGGTCAGTAACATTACAACTGTCATTGTGTGACCTGGTCAGTAACATTACAACTGTCATTGTGTGACCAGATCAGTAACATTACAACTGTCATTGTGTGACCTGGTCAGTAACATTACAACTGTCACTGTGTAACCTGGTCAGTAACATTACAACTGTCATTGTGTGACCAGGTCAGTAACATTACAACTGTCCCTGTGTAACTTGGTCAGTAACATTACAACTGTCCCTGTGTAACTTGGTCAGTAACATTACAACTGTCATTGTGTAACTTGGTCAGTAACATTACAACTGTCATTGTGTAACTTGGTCAGTAACATTACAACTGTCATTGTGTAACTTGGTCAGTAACATTACAACTGTCACTGTGTAACCTGGTCAGTAACATTACAACTGTCACTGTGTAACCTGGTCAGTAACATTACAACTGTCATTGTGTGACCAGGTCAGTAACATTACAACTGTCCCTGTGTAACTTGGTCAGTAACATTACAACTGTCCCTGTGTAACTTGGTCAGTAACATTACAACTGTCATTGTGTAACTTGGTCAGTAACATTACAACTGTCATTGTGTAACTTGGTCAGTAACATTACAACTGTCATTGTGTAACTTGGTCAGTAACATTACAACTGTCATTGTGTGACCTGGTCAGTAACATTACAACTGTCACTGAGTGACTTGGTCAGTAACATTACAACTGTCCCTGTGTGACCAAGTCAGTAACAATACAAAGGTCTTCTTCACATGGTCATGAAAGCTCCTTTGACCAATGGTGATACTATTGGGACGGACACCAAGTTATCACACAAGAGGTGGTTTGCCGTTCTGCGACTTCACGATTTTAGTTGGTCGATCACCGAGAACTTTTACAATCATTTGCTCAGTAACTATTTTTTCCGGAAATCCTGGGTGCCGCTCATCCGAAACAGAATTTCAAACTCATTTAAAGTTGTTGTCACAAGGGCAAAACAACAGGCAATTTCTCTTTTATCTTCGCGAAAGTTTTCACATCAAAACTAAAAAATCTAATGTGTTCCATTCACATGACTTTCTCTATATCCCTGCAACAAATTATTCTTAAAAAGCTTATACTTCTAGTTACTTTATACTAATCAGAAAAATTTAGGAGAAATAGCTTTATTACTTGCTTCCTTGTAAGTAGAAGCGAAATAAGGGAGTAACATAGGTTAAAGTGACAGTCAAAAACTGGTTGCAATGTCAATAAAGTTCCTTCGTTTATATGGATTGGAGTTGACAAGTTCGTGTATAGGAAAAAATAAGTTTTTCATAGCAGAAACCAAAATTAAGAAATGTCCCCAAAACGACTAATTTCACGAAAAAAATTTATATAACATAAAGTGTGTGTTTTAACGTGCTCTACATTTTAAAGCAGTAAGTGTTTGCCCATCTCTTTCGGTTTAGCAGTTATTCAAAAGTCCGTAAAATTCATCCAGAATAAACTACTCTTCAGACGCTATTCCTAGAAAATTCAAGATATACATTTTATTGGTCAGTTAAATATGTTTGATATACGAAATTTTAATCAAAATCGTTAGAGTCATTTCTGAGAAAATCAAAATTTTCGAAAAAATTTTCATGTAAAGGGTAGTTAGGGGTGGGGGGATTTTTCTCAAAAGCTTCGTGTCGCATCAGTGGAAGATACTAAACTTAAATACCAAGTTTGGTATTTTACCGACTTTTCGTTTTTGAGTTATCGTGTTCACAGACACACTGACACACACACACACACACACACACACACACACACACACACACACACACACACGGACCTTTTTGTGAAAATGCTTTTTTTTTTTTTGGATATTGGGGCCCTAAAACATATATTTCTGGTGAAATCTCGGTATCGAATTTTTGGGTGGAGTGCAATACCTTCTCTATACACTATGTACATAATACGTATAGAGAAAGTAAAAACGAATCACCGAACGAAAGTACATTCCTCCATTTTGGAGAAAACAGGTTGGCATGAACGTGTCGCATCCTTACAAGATATCAAACTTATATACCATTTTTGAAGTATGCTGTCCACAGGGACCTTTTCCCAAAAATGCTCTTTTTGGATTCAAGGGGACCCAAAACATGTATTTATTGTGAAATCGCAGTATTGAATTTTTGTGTGCATTACAATACCTTCTCTATACACTATGTACATAGAAAGTAAAAATAAGAATGTTAGGCAAACAATAGGATTTATAAAATATAGGGGAAATGTGTGTGACATCTCTCCGTGTGAGGAAAGGTAACCCTACAACCAAATGTCGGGACAGTGCCTACTGGTCGCGGTGCAGTTTTTCGTTGGTCTAGTATGCTGGATTTAAGAGCTTCAAGTGAAATTTCAGCACCATATGGAGAACGGGCCGCTCACAACCATACGAGTTAAAACTCTATTTCCATTTTCAATTGCTTTGCAGGGGTGCCATTTTCAAATTGTTTCCTCATGTTCTTGTTTTTTACTTTCTCTACACGTACTATGAACATAGTGTATACACAAGGTATTGCATTCCACCCAAAAATTCGATACCCAGATTTCACCGGAAATACATGTTTTGGGTCCCCCTGAATCCAAAAAAAGCATTTTTACAAAAAGGTGCGTGTGTGTATGTGGACAGCATAGCTTAAAAACGAAAAGACCGTTGAATACTAAATCTGGTATCTTCCAAGGATCCGACACGAAGATTTTCAAGAAAATCTCTCCACTCCTAACTATCCTTTACATAGTTTTTTTTTTTTTTTTTGAAAATTTGATTTTCTTAAAAATGGCTCTAACGATTTTGATTAAAATATCGTATATTAAATATATTTACCTGACAAATAATATGTATATCCTGAATTTTCTGGCAATAGCTCTGAAGACTACTTTATTGTGGATGAATTTTACGAAATTTTGCTAAACCGTAAGAGAGGACAAAAACTTACCACACAGAAACTGTAGAGTACATTAACACACCATCTATGTTATATAATTTTTTTTTTTTTTTTTTTTTCGTGGAGTTGATCGTTTTTGAGATATTCCTTGTTATTGGTTTCAGCTTTGAAAAAGTTGTACTTTACTCACTCATACAGGAATTTGTCAACTCGTGTCTATACAAACAAAGGAGCATCAGTGACATAGCAACCAGCTTTTGGCTACTCCCTTATTTCACTTCTACTTACAAGGAAGCAAGTAATAATTTTGTCTCGATTAGCATGAAGTAAATACAGGCATAAGCTTTTTAACATTAATGTGTTGAAGAGAGGGAGTCATGTGAACGGAACACCTCAGATTTTTGTTTGGAAGACCCCTAGCGTGGAATCGTGACTGTGACCAGCAAGTCAGCTTCTGTATTTCCAAACGGGCAGAGCAGAGAAAAAGTACACATGTACCATAAAACAGAAGACCACATTCAAGAGGTCAGGGTGAGTTACTCGGAGAAGGTTTTTTATCTTTAGCTGAGAAGACGAATGTCGAGTGTCTTGGAGATCATTTCACCAGATGACTGTGGTTCTCAGCGTCCCATTCTACACTGGGCCTCTCTGTCACGCTTCAGCTTCTTTTACGTGCCGTAAATCTACGACACGGGACTAACGGCTTTACTTCACACCCAAAGGAAGCCACGCTAAGCAGTTTTACGCCCGAAAACATCCATCGTCCTCCGCCGCATTTGAACCCGCGACCTTGGGTATATGAAGTTAGCATAGTGACCATTACGCCACGGAGGGAGAAAAAAGGACATACAAATAGGTAAATAAAAAATCTGATGTGTTCCATTCACATGGCTTTCTCTACATCTCTGCAAAAAAATATTATTAAAACCATTATCCGATCTATTTACTTCCTGCTAATCGAGAACAAATTAGCAGAAACAGTCTTATTACATACCTCCTTGTAAGTAGAAGTGAAATAAGGGAGTACCATAGGTTAAAGTGATAGTCAAAAGCTTGTTGCTATGTGACTGAAGTTCCTTTGTTTGTATGGATAGCAGTTGAGAAATTCCTGTATGAGAAAAGTATAAGTTTTTCAAAGCTGGAATCGAAAACAAGGAATGTCTAAAAAACGATCAACTCCACGAAAAAAAAAACGTGTATAACATAAATTGTGTGTTTTAATGTGCTCTACATTTTTGATGTGGTAAGTTTTTGTCCATCTCTTACGGTTTGACAGTTATGCAAAACTCCACAATAAAGTAGTCTTCAGAGGCTATTCGCAGAAAATTCAAGATTCACACTTAATTACACATTCAGGTAAATATCTTTAATATATGATATTTTAATGAAAATCGTTAGAGCCATTTTTAAGAGAATCAAAATTTTCGAAAAAAGTTTCATGTAAAGGGTAGTCGGGGTGGTGGATTTTCTTGAAGATACTAAACTTAAATACCGAGGTAAGCATTTAACGGTACGCTGTCCACAGACACATTATTTTTTCTTGATGGGAACGCAAAACATGCAATCCACTATGTACATAGCACGTGTAGAGATAGCTTTACTGGTTTACTCGTTGCGGCAGGTTTCAGGCCCCGGATCTGGTGGTGCGGGTTGGAGTCTGGAACAGAGACCTCACCGCACAAAGTCAGACGGTAGAAGTCGAGAGAATATTCAAGCATGAAGAGTTTGGACCAACAAACTACAGGAACGATTTGGCTCTGCTGGTTCTGAAGCAAGGACTCTCCCTGGCCCACAACGTGGCGCCTGTTTGTCTGCCTCAGGCGGGCTCCACTTTTGACAACATGCAGTGTATAGCGACTGGCTGGGGCATAACCCAGTACGGTAAGTCAACATTTTGTACATACAAGGTATTGCATTCCACCCAAACATTCAATACAGACACTTCACCGGAAATACATGTTTTAGGGTCCCCTGTATCCAAAAAAAATATATTTTTTCAGAAAAAGCTCCGTGCGTGTATGTGAACACGTGGCTATTTAACTTTAGTATCTTCCAGGGATGTGACATGAAGATTTTGAGAAAAATTCCCCACCGCAAACTACCTTTTGCATAGAAACAATTTCGAAATTTTTGATTTTCTCAAAAATTGCTCTAACGATTTTCATTAAAATCCTTTCTATCAAAGATATTTACACGACAAATAAAATGTATGTCTTGAATTTTCTGGGCAATAGCCTCTAAAGACTACTTTATTCTGAATGAATTTTGCTGAATCTTGCCGAACTTGTAAACCGCAAGAGATAGACAAAAACTTATTACACAAAAATGTAAATCTCGTTGAAACACACAATCTATGTCATATACGTTTTTCTCGTGGAGTTAGAGTCAACTCTTGGCCCTGTGTAGAAACGGATTTCAATCCCATAGCAACCACATTTTAAAACATGTGACTACTATCACTTTATCCTAGTGTATTCCCTTCTACTTACAAGGAAGCAAGTAATAAGACAATTTCTGATAATGTTTATCTCGATTAGCATCAAGTAGGCAAAAGAATAAGCTTTTTAGCAATAATTTGTTACAGCGATGTAGAGAAAGTCATATGAATGGAACACATCAGATTCTGTCTTAATGTTCAATAAAACATTGAAAAACAATTTTGATTAATTATTGTTTTCTATTTTCAACCACGAACTGTAAGTTACCTATCAGATCTTGTATTCTCGACCTGATAAGAATAACTTACACTTCCTAATGCGCAATACAATTTGTATAAACCCTCTAACGCAAATGTGATGTGCTGCACTCACATGCCTTTCTCTACCTGTTGCTTATAAACTTCATTCCTCTATCTACTTGATGCTAATCAAGATAAACACGAACTGTCTTGCTGGTAAATACACCAGGATAAAGTGATAGTCAATGTTTTAGATTGTCATTGAAATTGGCTTCTTTACTTGCTCACAAGTAGAACAAAAGAAAAACGGACAGTATAAGTATAAAGTATTTTAAAATGCGCTTATTTGGAAACGGGTAACTTTACAACAAAAATTGTGTGTTTTAATGAGATCTACGTTTTTATATATCTCTTACGGTTTACCACAAAAGTCATCTAGAGTAAAGAGGTCTTCAGAAGCTATTCCTAGAAAATTCAAAATGTTCATTTTATTGGGGATGTAAATATCTTTAATACATGGGATTTTAATCGAAATCATTGGAGCCATTTTTGTAAAAATCAAAATTTTCGAAAATGTTGCCATGTAGAGCGTAGATTGTGGTGGGAGGATTTTTATGAAAGTGCTCACGTCGCATCCTTGGAAGATATGTAACTTAAATATTAAGTTCGGTATCTAACATACACACAATGCCTTCTGTGTGTAGAGAAAGTAAACAGGTCTTTTATGAAGAGATTATAATGTTGCAGGACAGAGGAACTTGAGTGGCACGCTGAGACAGGTTCAGCTCAAGATTGTACCCCACGCCCAGTGTCAGACTGAAATGAGGAACACCAGACTGGGTCCCTGGTTCAAACTCCACGAGAGCTTTGTCTGTGCCAAAGGAATAAACAACAAAGACACGTGTATTGTAAGTTCAACAAATTATTGTTATACTTCTATTACTTCATGCTAATCAAGAAAAACTTCCTTGTATGTAGAAGGGAAATAAGGGAGTAGCATAATTTAAAGTGATAGTAGTCAAAAGCTGTTTGCTGTGTGACTCAAGTTCCTTTGTTTGTATGGACAGCAGTTGACAAATTCCTGTATGAGAAAATATAAGTTTTTCAAAAAACAAGGAATACATTAAAAATGACCAACTCCACGACAAAATGTACATGACATAAACTGTGTGCTTTAACGGGATACATCTTTTTTCTGTACTAACTTTTGTCTATCTTTTACGGTTTACCATTTATACAAAATTCAATAAAATTCAACCAGAATAAAGACATCTTTAGAGGCTATTCCCAGAAAATTGAAGATATACAATTTATTTGGCATGTAAATATCTTAAATATGAGAGACTTTAATCAAAATCGTTAGTCATTTTTGTAAAAAACAAAATTTTAGAAACATTTTCCATGTAAAGGGTAGTTTCGGGTGGGGGGATTTTCTTCAAAAACTTCATGTAGCATCCTTGCAAGATAATGAACTTAAACATCAAGTTTAGTATTTCACGGAGTTTTCGTTTTTGAGCTATGCTTCCTACAAACACACACGGACCTTTTTCTAAAAATATTTTTTTTTATTTGAGCGCGTCCGAAAACATGTATTTCCGGGGAAATCTCGGTACAATACAATGCCTTCTCTATACACTATGTACATAGTACGTGTAGAGAAAGTAAAACAATTTGATAAATAAACATGGTCCTCATGTACCATCAGAAAACTTATGTAACTATTACAATGATAACCTTGCTATTTCTTATTCCTTTTCAAATACAACATCTCTTAAAACACAAGATGAAAATACTCTTATTTGGGGACCGACCGCAGCTGTATATCACAATACTGTTTTACAGGTGATGATAGTGCATGCCCTTCAAACTAAAATCTCTTGCTTCAACATCTGCAATACATAAACAACATCTGTGATAATTTTAATTGTCTTCTCACAGAAACCCTGTGTGGGACAGGAGTTGGATAGGTAGAGTCAGACTGAAGAATTCAATGTCAAAGCTGTGATTTGAACCACAGATCTCCCAGTCTCTAGCTATGTGTAAGACAGGAGTTGGATAAGTAGAGTCAGACTGAAGAATTCAATGTCATAGCTAGGTTTTGAACCACAGATCTCCCAGTCTCTAGTCATGTGTGGGACAGGAGTTGGATAGGTAGAGTCAGACTGAAGAATTCAATGTCATAGCTGGGATTTGAACCAGAGATCTCCCAGTCTCTAGTCATGTGTAGGACAGGAGTTGGATAGGTAGAGTCAGACTGAAGAATTCAATGTCATAGCTGGGATCTGAACCATGGATCTCCCAGTCTCTAGCCATGTGTAGGACAGGAGTTGGATAGGTAGAGTCAGACTGAAGAATTCAATGTCATAGCTGGGATTTGAACCACAGATCTCCCAGTCTCTAGCTATGTGTAAGACAGGAGTTGGATAAGTAGAGTCAGACTGAAGAATTCAATGTCATAGCTAGGTTTTGAACCACAGATCTCCCAGTCTCTAGTCATGTGTGGGACAGGAGTTGGATAGGTATAGTCAGACTGAAGAATTCAATGTCATAGCTGGGATTTGAACCAGAGATCTCCCAGTCTCTAGCCATGTGTAGGACAGGAGTTGGATAGGTAGAGTCAGACTGAAGAATTCAATGTCATAGCTAGGATTTGAACCACGGATATCCCAGTCTCTAGCCATGTGTAGGACAGGAGTTGGATAAGTAGAGTCAGACATAAGAATTCAATGTCATAGCTGGGATCTGAACCACAGATCTCCCACTCTCAGTCTCTAGCCGTGTGTAGGACAGGAGTTGGATAAGTAGAGTCAGACTGAAGAATTCAATGTCATAGCTAGGTTTTGAACCACAGATCTCCCAGTCTCTAGTCATGTGTGGGACAGGAGTTGGATAGGTATAGTCAGACTGAAGAATTCAATGTCATAGCTGGGATTTGAACCAGAGATCTCCCAGTCTCTAGTCATGTGTAGGACAGGAGTTGGATAGGTAGAGTCAGACTGAAGAATTCAATGTCATAGCTAGGATTTGAACCACAGATCTCCCAGTCTCTAGTCATGTGTAGGACAGGAGTTGGATAGGTAGAGTCAGACTGAAGAATTCAATGTCATAGTTGGGATTTGAACCACAGATCTCCCAGTCTCTAGCCGTGTGTAGGACAGGACTGGGATAAGTAGAGTCCGACTGAAGAATTCAATGTCATAGCTGGGATTTGAACCACAGATCTCTCAGTCTCTAGCCATGTGTAGGACAGTAGTTGGATAAGTAGAGTCAGACTGAAGAATTCAATGCCATAGCTGGGATTTGAACCACAGATATCCCAGTCTCTAGCCGTGTGTAGGACAGGAGTTAGATAAGTAGAGTCAGACTGAAGAATTCAATGCCATAGCTGGGATTTGAACCACAGATATCCCAGTCTCTAGCCATGTGTAGGACAGGACTTGGATAAGTAGAGTCCGACTGAAGAATTCAATGTCATAACTGGGATTTGAACCACAGATCTCCCAGTCTCTAGCCGTGTGTAGGACAGGAGTTGGATAAATAGAGTCAGACTGAAGAATTGAATGTCACAGCTGGGATTTGAACCACAGATCTCCTAGTCTCCCAGTCTCTAGACGTGTGTAGGACAGGAGTTGGATAAGTAGAATCAGACTAAAGAATTCAATGTCATAGCTGGGATTTGAACCACAGATCTCCCAGTCTCTAGCCGTGTGTAGGACAGGAGTTGGATAGGTAGAGTCAGACTGAAGAATTGAATGTCATAGCTGGGATTTGAACCACAGATCTCCCAGTCTCTAGTCATGTGTGGGACAGGAGTTGGATAAGTAGAGTCAGACTGAGGAATTCAATGTCATTGCTGGGATTTGAACCACAGATCTCCAAGTCTCTAGCCGTGTGTAGGACAGCAGTTGGATAAGTAGAGTCAGACTGAAGAATTCAATGTCACAGCTGGGATTTGAACCACAGATCTCCCAGTCTCTGGCCGTGTGTAGGACAGTAGTTGGATAAGTAGAGTCAGACTGAAGAGTTCAGTGTCATAGCTGGGATTTGAACCACAGATCTCGCAGTCTCTAGCCGTGTGTAGGACAGGAGTTGGATAAGTAGAGTCAGACTGAAGAATTCAATGTCATAGCTGGGATTTGAACCATGGATCTCCCAGTCTCTAGCCGAGTGTAGGACAGGAGTTGGATAGGTAGACTCAGACTGAAGAATGCAATGTCATAGCTTGGATGTGAACCAGGGATCTCCCAGTCTCTAGCCATGTGTAGGACAGGAGTTGGATAGGTAGACTCAGACTGAAGAATGCAATGTCATAGCTTGGATGTGAACCAGGGATCTCCCAGTCTCTAGCCGAGTGTAGGACAGGAGTTGGATAGGTAGACTCACACTGAAGAATGCAATGTCATAGCTGGGATTTGAACCACGGATCTCCCAGTCTCTAGCCATGTGTAGGACAGGAGTTAGATAGGTAGACTCAGACTGAAGAATGCAATGTCATAGCTGGGATTTGAACCACGGATCTCCCAGTCTCTAGCCATGTATAGGACACGAGTTGGATAAGTAGAGTCAGACTGAAGAATTCATGCCATAGCTGGGATCTGAACCACAGGTCTTCCAGTCTCTAGCCATGTGTAGGACAGGAGTTGGATAGGTAGAGTCAGACTGAAGAATTCATAGTCATAGCTGGGATTTGAACCACAGATCTCCCAGTCTCTAGCCATGTGTAGGACAGGAGTTGGATAAGTATAGTCAGACAGATGAATTCAATGCCATAGCTGGGATTTGAACCACGGATCTCCCAGTCTCTAGCCATGTGTAGGATAGGAGTTGGGTAAGTATAGTCAGACTGAAGAATTCATAGTCATAGCTGGGATCTGAACCACGGATCTCCCAGTCTCTAGCCATGTGTAGGATAGGAGTTGGATAAGTAGAGTCAGACTGAAGAATTCAATGTCATAGCTGGGATTTTAACCACAGGTCTCCCAGTTTCTAGCCGTGTGTAGGACAGGAGTTGGATAAGTAGAGTCAGATTGAAGAATTCAATGCCATAGCTGGGATTTGAACCAAGGATCTCCCAGTCTAGCCATGTGTAGGACAGGAGTTGGATAAGTATAGTCAGACTGAAGAATTCAATGCCATAGCTGGGATTTGAACCACGGATCTCCCAGTCTCTATCCATGTGTAGGACAGGAGTTGGATAAGTAGAGTCAGACTGAAGAATTCAATGCCATAGCTGGGATTTGAACCACGGATCTCCCAGTCTCTAGCCATGTGTAGAACAGGAGTTGGATAAGTAGAATCAGACTGAAGAATTCAATGTCATAGCTGGGATTTGAACCACAAATCTCCCAGTCTCTAGTCATGTGTAAAACAGGAGTTGGATAGGTAGAGTCCGACTGAAGAATTCAATGTCATAGCTGGGATTTGAACCATGGATCTCCCAGTCTCTAGCCATGTGTGGGACAGGAGTTGGATAGGTAGAGTCCGACTGAAGAATTCAATGTCATAGCTGGGATTTGAACCACGGATCTCCCAGTCTCTAGCCATGTGTAGGACAGGAGTTGGATAGGTAGAGTCAGACTGAAGAATTCAATGTCATAGCTGGGATTTGAACCATGGAGCTCCCAGTCTCTAGTCATGTGTAGGACAGGAGTTGGATAAGTAGAGTCAGACTGAAGAATTCAATGTCATAGCTGGGATTTGAACCACAGATCTCCCAGTCTCTAGCCATGTGTAGGGGAGGAGTTGGATAGGTAGAGTCCGACTGAAGAATTCAATGTCACAGCTGGGATTTGAACCACAGATCTCCCAGTCTCTAGTCATGTGTAAAACAGGAGTTGGATAGGTAGAGTCCGACTGAAGAATTCAATGTCATAGCTGGGATTTGAACCACGGATCTCCCAGTCTCTAGCCATGTGTGGGACAGGACTTGGATAAGTATAGTCAGACTGAAGAATTCAATGTCATAGCTGGGATCTGAACCATGGATCTCCCAGTCTCTATCCATGTGTAGAACAGGAGTTGGATAAGTAGAGTCAGACTGAAGAATTCAATGTCATAGCTGGGATCTGAACCACAGATCTCCCACTCTCAGTCTCTAGCCGTGTGTAGGACAGGAGTTGGATAGGTAGAGTCAGACTGAAGAATTCAATGTCATAGCTGGGATTTGAACCACAGATCTCCCATTCCCAGTCTCTAGCCGTGTGTAGGACAGGAGTTGGATATTTAGAGTCAGACTGAAGAATTCAATGACATAGCTGGGATCTGAACCATGGATCTCCCAGTCTCTAGCCATGTGTGGGACAGGAGTTGGATAGGTAGAGACCGACTGAAGAATTCAATGTCATAGCTGGGATTTGAACCATGGATCTCCCAGACTCTAGCCATGTGTGGGACAGGAGTTGGATAGGTAGAGTCCGACTGAAGAAATCAATGTCATAGCTGGGATTTGAACCACAGATCTCCCAGTCTCTAGCCATGTGTAGGACAGGAGTTGGATAGGTAGAGTCCGACTGAAGAATTCAATGTCACAGCTGGGATTTGAACCACAGATCTCCCAGTCTCTAGCCATGTGTAGGACAGGAGTTGGATAGGTAGAGTCCGACTGAAAAATTCAATGTCATTGCTGGGATTTGAACCACAGATCTCCCAGTCTCTAGCCATGTGTAGGACAGGAGTTGGATAGGTAGAGTCAGACTGAAGAATTCAATGTCATAGCCGGGCTTTGAACCACAGATCTCCCAGTCTCTAGCCGTATGTAGGACAGGAGTTGGATAAGTAGAGTCAGACTGAAGAATTCAATGTCATTGCTGGGATTTGAACCACAGATCTCCCAGTCTCTAGTCATGTGTAAGACAGGAGTCGGATAGGTAGAGTCCGACTGAAGAATTCAATGTCACAGCTGGGATTTGAATCACAGATCTCCCAGTCTCTAGCCATGTATAGGACAGGATTTGGATAAGTATAGTCAGACTGAAGAATTCAATGTCATAGCTGGGATTTGAACCACAGATCTCCCACTCCCAGTCTCTAGCCGTGTGTATGACAGGTGTTGGATATTTAGAGTCAGACTGAAGAATTCAATGCCATAGCTGGGATTTGAACCACAGATCTCCCAGTCTCTAGCCATGTGTACGACAGCAGTTGGATAAGTATAGTCAGACTGAAGAATTCAATGTCATAGCTGGTATTTGAACCACAGATCTCCCAGTCTCTAGCCATGTGTAGGACAGGACTGGGATAAGTAGAGTCCGACTGAAGAATTCAATGTCATAGCTGGGATTTGAACCACAGATCTCCCAGTCTCTAGTCATGTGTAGGTCAGGACTAGGATAAGTAGAGTCCGACTGAAGAATTCAATGTCATAGCTGGGATTTGAACCACAGATCTCCCAGTCTCTAGCCATGTGTAGGACAGTAGTTGGATATGTAGAGTCAGACTGAAGAATTCAATGCCATAGCTGGGATTTGAACCACAGACATCCCAGTCTCTAGCCGTGTGTAGGACAGGAGTTGGATAAGTAGAGTCCTATTGAAGAATTCAATGTCATAACTGGGATTTGAACCACAGATCTCCCAGTCTATAGCCGTATGTAGGACAGGAGTTGGATAAATAGAGTCAGACTGAAGAATTGAATGTCACAGCTGGGATTTGAACCACAGATCTCCCAGTCTCCCAGTCTCTAGACGTGTGTAGGAGAGGAGTTGGATAAGTAGAATCAGACTAAAGAATTCAATGTCATAGCTGGGATTTGAACCACAGATCTCCCAGTCTCTGGCCGTGTGTAGGACAGTAGTTGGATAAGTAGAGTCAGACTGAAGAATTCAATGTCATAGCTGGGATTTGAACGACAGATCTCCCATTCTCTAGTCATGTGTAGGACAGTAGTTGGATAAGTAGAGTCGGACTGAGGAATTCAATGTCATAGCTGGGATTTGAACGACAGATCTCCCATTCTCTAGTCATGTGTAGGACAGTAGTTGGATAAGTAGAGTCAGACTGAAGAATTCAATGTCATAGCTGGGATTTGAACGACAGATCTCCCATTCTCTAGTCATGTGTAGGACAGTAGTTGGATAAGTAGAGTCAGACTGAAGAATTGAATATCACAGCTGGGATTTGAACCACAGATCTCCCAGTCTCTAGCCGTGTGTAGGACAGGAGTTGGATAGGTAGAGTCAGACTGAAGAATTGAATATCACAGCTGGGATTTGAACCACAGATCTCCCAGTCTCTAGCCTAGTTTAGGACAGGAGTTGGATAAGTGGAGTCAAACTGAAGAATTCAATGTCATAGCTGGGATTTGAACCACAGATCTCGCAGTCTCTAGCCGTGTGTAGGACAGGAGTTGGATAAGTAGAGTCAGACTGAAGAATTCAATGTCATAGCTGGGATTTGAACCATGGATCTCCCAGTCTCTAGCCATGTGTAGGACAGGAGTTAGATAGGTAGACTCACACTGAAGAATGCAATGTCATAGCTGGGATTTGAACCACGGATCTCCCAGTCTCTAGCCATGTGTAGGACAGGAGTTGGATAGGTAGACTCACACTGAAGAATGCAATGTCATAGCTGGGATTTGAACCACGGATCTCCCAGTCTCTAGCCATGTGTAGGACAGGAGTTAGATAGGTAGACTCAGACTTTTTTTTTTTTGGTAATGTTTAACGCCCGCTTTAACTACTAATAGCACCGCAGGCGGTGACACTGATGATACATGAATGATGATGGAGTACCGGTGGAATGCGATGGCGGGGGAAACCGGAGTACCCGGAGAAAACCCGCCCCAGCGCCGTTTTGTCCACCACAAATCTCACATGCGGTCGCTTGGGATCGAACCCCGACCGTTTAGGTGAGAGTCGAGTGGTCTAACCACTCGGCCACGGCGCGGCCCAGACTCAGACTGAAGAATGCAATGTCATAGCTGGGATTTGAACCACGGATCTCCCAGTCTCTAGCCATGTGTAGGACAAAAGTTGGATAAGTAGAGTCAGACTGAAGAATTCAATGTCATAGCTGGGATCTGAACCACAGATCTCCCAGTCTCTAGCCGTGTGTAGGACAGGAGTTGGATAAGTAGAGTCAGACTGAAGAATTCAATGTCATAGCTGGGATCTGAACCACGGATCTCCCAGTCTCTAGCCATGTGTAGGATAGGAGTTGGATAAGTAGAGTCAGACTGATGAATTCAATGTCATAGCTGGGATCTGAACCACGGATATCCCAGTCTCTAGTCATGTGTGGGACAGGAGTTGGATAGGTAGAGTCAGACTGAAGAATGCAATGTCATAGCTGGGATCTGAACCACGGATATCCCAGTCTCTAGCCATGTGTAGGAGAGCAGTTGGATAGGTAGAGTCAGACTGAAGAATGCAATGTCATAGCTGGGATCTGAACCACGGATATCCCAGTCTCTAGCCATGTGTAGGAGAGCAGTTGGATAGGTAGAGTCAGACTGAAGAATTCAATGTCATAGCTGGGATCTGAACCACAGATCTTTCAGTCTCTAGCCATGTGTAGGACAGCAGTTGGATAAGTAGAGTCAGACTGAAGAATTGAATGTAATGCCATGTGGCCATGGTAGTTCAGTGGTAAAGACCGGAGATCTCTGGTTTAAAAGCCGGCTATAGCATTGAATTTTTCAGTTTTGGCTGTAGCTATCCATAAAGAAGAACTCTGGAAACACTGAAAGGGCTGTCGATGAAGTTGTGTAATCAGAAACCCGTGACACAGTTTTAGTCCGTGTGAAACAGAAAAATGTCGTATTTTCAATAATGTTACGAGATGGTGCTACTGATGGAGAACAGTCAATGATGTGGAGCGACGTTTTACTGTTTGCGTGCCAATCGGAGACAATTCACATTTGAATGTGTGTAAATCTGTGATATTTATGTCGCCCTCGCATCACAATGTCCTTCTTGTGTGTTCAGGGCGATGGAGGTGGTCCGCTCATCTGCCAGCAACCTGGATCAAGCAGGTATCTGCAGGTGGGGATTGTCGCTGCAGGCCTGGAATGTGGCAATGATGTACCAGCACTGTACGCCAATGTACCACTACTCGAGCCATGGGTACAACAAAAGTTCGACGAGTGGAAGTTAAAAGACTTCCAATAATCATCGGTCTCTTATTTACTATGTACAATGTTGAGTAATGTTCAAATATAATCATTCATATCCTTGTCTATCTTTAATTGAGCGTATCCTTCACAAAAATCTCATGTGTTACATCACATGACTTTCTCTTGACAAATTACTGTTGAAAAGCTTATTCTTCTATCTACTTCATGCTAATTGACAGAACTTGCTTCCTTGTAAGTAGAAGTGAAATAAGGGAGTACCATAGGTGAAAGTGATAGTCAAAAGCTGGTTGCTATGTGACTGATGTTCCTTTGTTTGTATGGGCAGCAGTTGAAAAATTCCTGTATGAGAAAATTATGTTTTTTAAAGTTGAAACCAAAAACAAGGAATATCGAATAAACGATCCACTCCACGAAAAAAGCGTATATAAGATAAATTGTGTGTTTTAACGTGCTCTACAATTTTTGTGACGTAAGTTTTTGTCCGTCTCTTACGGTTTAGCAGTTATGCAAAATTACGTAAAAATCATCCACAATGATGTCTCCAGAGGTTATTCTAAAAATGTATGTAAATATCTTAAATATAACACATTTTAATCAAAATCGTTAAAGCAATTTTTGAGAAAATCAAAATTTTCGAAAAAAGTTCCATAAAAAGGGTAGTTGGGGGTGCGGGATTTTCTTGAAAATCTTCGTGTCGCATCCTTGGAAGATAATGAACTCTTAATACCAACTTTGCTATTCAACAGTCTTTTCGGTTTTGAGCTATGCTGTCCATAGACACACACAAAGACAGACACACACACACAGACCCACACACACACAAACCCACACACAGACACACACAAACAGACCCACACACACACAAACCCATACACACAAACCCATACACACACACATACCCACACACACAAACCCATACACACACACATACCCACACACACAAACCCATACACACAAACCCACACACACTCAGACACATATACAAACCCACACAAACAGACCACACACACAAACCCACACACACAGACCCACACACACAAACCCACACACACAGACACAAACACAGACCCACACAAACAGACCCACATACACAAACCCACATTCACACAAACCCACACACACAGACACAGAGACACACACAAACCCACACAAAGAAAAACCCACACACAAACCCACACAAACACAAACCCACACACACAGACACAGAGACACACACAATCCCACACAGACAAACCCACACACACACAAACCCACACAAACACAAACCCACAAACACAAACCCACACACACAGACACACACAAAGCCACACAAACACAAAGCCACACACACAGACACACACAAACCCACACACACAGACACACACAAACCCACACACACAAACCCACACACACAGACACACACAAACCCACACACACAGACACACACAAACCCACACACACAGACACACACAAACCCACACACACACAAACCCACACAAACACAAACCCACAAACACAAACCCACACACACAGACACACACACACAGACACACACAAAGCCACACAAACACAAAGCCACACACACAGACACACACAAACCCACACACACAGACACACACAAACCCACACACACAGACACACACAAACCCACACACACAGACACACACATACCCACACACACAGACCACATAGACACACACAAACCCACACACACACAGACACACACAGACAAACACACAGACACACACACAAACTAACACACACAGACACACACAAACACACACAGACACACATAGACACATACAAACACACACAGACACACATAGACACATACAAACACACACAACACACACAGACACACATATACACACACAGACACACATAGACACATACAAACACACACAGACACACATAGACACATACAAACACACACAACACACACAGACACACATATACACACAACACACATATACACACACAACACAAACAGACACACAAACACACACAGACACACATAGACACACACAACACACACAGACACACATAGACACATACAAACACACACAACACACACAGACACACATAGATACATACAAACACACACAACACACACAGACACACATATACACACACAACACACACAGACACACATAGACACATACAAACACACACAACACACACAGACACACATAGACACATACAAACACACACAACACACACAGTCACACAAACACACACACAAAGACACACAGACACACATAGACACACACAAACTAACACACACAGACACACAAACACACACACACAGACACACACACAAACACACACAGACACACATAGACACATACAAACACACACAACACACACAGACACACATATACACACACAACACACACAGTCACACAAACACACACACAAAGACACACAGACACTCACAAACTAACACACACAGACACACACACAAACACACACACACAGACACACACACAAACACACACAGACACATAGACACATACAAACACACACAGACACACATAGACACATACAAACACACACAACACACACAGACACACATATACACACACAACACACATATACACACACAACACAAACAGAAACACAAACACACACAGACACACTTAGACACACACAACACACACAGACACACATAGACACACACAAACACACACAACACAAACAGACACACAAACACACACAGACACACATATACACACACAACACACACAGACACACATAGACATATACAAACACACACAACACACACAGACACACATATACACACACAACACACACAGTCACACAAACACACACACAAAGACACACAGACACACATAGACACACATATACACACAACACACACAGTCACACAAACACACACACACAAAGACACACAGACACACATATACACACACAACACACACAGTCACACAAACACACACACAAAGACACACAGACACACACACAGTCACACAGACACACACACATATACACACACAACACACACAGTCACACAAACACACACACAAAGACACACAAACACACACACATAGACACACACAGACACACTCAGAGTTAGACACACAGACACACAAACACACACACAAAGACACACAGACACACATAGACACACTCAGAGTTAGACACACAGACACACATAGACACACAAATACACACACAGACACACAGACACACATAGACACACAAATACACACACAGACACACACAGACACACTCAGAGTTAGACACACAGACACACATAGACACACAAATACACACACAACACACACAGACACACTCAGAGTTAGACACACAGACACACTCAGAGTTAGACACACAGACACACATAGACACACAAATACACACACAACACACACAGACACACTCAGAGTTAGACACACAGACACACATAGACACACAAATACACACACAACACACACAGACACACTCAGAGTTAGACACACAGACACACATAGACACACAAATACACACACAACACACAGACACACTCAGAGTTAGACACACAGACACACATAGACACACAAATACACACACAACACACACAGACACACTCAGAGTTAGACACACAGACACACATAGACACACAAATACACACACAACACACACAGACACACTCAGAGTTAGACACACAGACACACATAGACACACAAATACACACACAACACACACAGACACACTCAGAGTTAGACACACAGACACACATAGACACACAACACACACAGACACACTCAGAGTTAGACACACAGACACACATAGACACACACAGACACACTCAGAGTTAGACACACAGACACACATAGACACACAAATACACACACAACACACACAGACACACTCAGAGTTAGACACACAGACACACATAGACACACACAGACACACTCAGAGTTAGACACACAGACACACACAGACACACTCAGAGTTAGACACATAGACACACACAGACACACTCAGAGTTAGACACACAGACACACACAGACACACTCAGAGTTAGACACACAGACACACATAGACACACAAATACACACACAACACACACAGACACACTCAGAGTTAGACACACATAGACACACACAGACACACTCAGAGTTAGACACACAGACACACACAGACACACTCAGAGTTAGACACACAGACACACATAGACACACAAATACACACACAACACACACAGACACACTCAGAGTTAGACACACATAGACACACACAGACACACTCAGAGTTAGACACACAGACAGACACAGACACCCTCAGAGTTAGACACACAGACACACACAGACACACTCAGAGTTAGACACACAGACACACACAGACACACTCAGAGTTAGACACACAGACACACATAGACACACAAATACACACACAACACACACAGACACACTCAGAGTTAGACACACATAGACACACACAGACACACTCAGAGTTAGACACACAGACACACATAGACACACACAGACACACTCAGAGTTAGACACACAGACACACATAGACACACAAATACACACACAACACACACAGACACACTCAGAGTTAGACACACAGACACACATAGACACACAGACACACTCAGAGTTAGACACACAGACACACATAGACACACAAATACACACACAACACACACAGACACACTCAGAGTTAGACACACAGACACACACACAACACACACAGACACACTCAGAGTTAGACACACAGACACACATAGACACACAAATACACACACAACACACACAGACACACTCAGAGTTAGACACACAGACACACATAGACACACAGACACACATAGACACACACAGACACACTCAGAGTTAGACACACAGACACACATAGACACACAACACACACAGACACACTCAGAGTTAGACACACAACACACACAGACACACTCAGAGTTAGACACACAGACACACATAGACACACACAGACACACTCAGAGTTAGACACACAGACACACATAGACACACACAGACACACTCAGAGTTAGACACACAGACACACACAGACACACTCAGAGTTAGACACACAGACACACATAGACACACACAGACACACTCAGAGTTAGACACACAGACACACATAGACACACACAGACACACTCAGAGTTAGACACACAGCCACACAACACACACAGACACACTCAGAGTTAGACACACAGACACACATAGACACACTCAGAGTTAGACACACAGACACACAACACACACAGACACACTCAGAGTTAGACACACAGACACACATAGACACACACAGACACACTCAGAGTTAGACACACAGACACACAACACACACAGACACACTCAGAGTTAGACACACAGACACACATAGACACACTCAGAGTTAGACACACAGACACACAACACACACAGACACACTCAGAGTTAGACACACAGACACACAACACACATAGACACACTCAGAGTTAGACACACAGACACACAACACACATAGACACACTCAGAGTTAGACACACAGACACACAACACACATAGACACACTCAGAGTTAGACACACAGACACACAACACACATAGACACACTCAGAGTTAGACACACAGACACACAACACACATAGACACACTCAGAGTTAGACACACAGACACACAACACACATAGACACACTCAGAGTTAGACACACAGACACACAACACACATAGACACACTCAGAGTTAGACACACAGACACACAACACACATAGACACACTCAGAGTTAGACACACAGACACACAACACACATAGACACACTCAGAGTTAGACACACAGACACACAACACACATAGACACACTCAGAGTTAGACACACAGACACACTCAGAGTTAGACACACATGGACACACACAGACACACATAGACACACACAGACACACTCAGAGTTAGACACACAGACACACAACACACACAGACACACTCAGAGTTAGACACACAGACACACATAGACACACACAGACACACTCAGAGTTAGACACACAGACACACAACACACACAGACACACTCAGAGTTAGACACACAGACACACATAGACACACTCAGAGTTAGACACACAGACACACAACACACACAGACACACTCAGAGTTAGACACACAGACACACAACACACATAGACACACTCAGAGTTAGACACACAGACACACAACACACATAGACACACTCAGAGTTAGACACACAGACACACAACACACATAGACACACTCAGAGTTAGACACACAGACACACAACACACATAGACACACTCAGAGTTAGACACACAGACACACTCAGAGTTAGACACACATGGACACACACAGACACACATAGACACACACAGACACACTCAGAGTTAGACACACAGACACACAACACACATAGACACACTCAGAGTTAGACACACATGGACACACACAGACACACAACACACATAGACACACTCAGAGTTAGACACACAGACACACAACACACACAGACACACTCAGAGTTAGACACACAGCCACACAACACACATAGACACACTCAGAGTTAGACACACAGACACACAACACACATAGACACACTCAGAGTTAGACACACAGACACACAACACACATAGACACACTCAGAGTTAGACACACAGACACACAACACACATAGACACACTCAGAGTTAGACACACAGACACACAACACACATAGACACACTCAGAGTTAGACACACAGACACACAACACACATAGACACACTCAGAGTTAGACACACAGACACACTCAGAGTTAGACACACATGGACACACACAGACACACATAGACACACACAGACACACTCAGAGTTAGACACACAGACACACATAGACACACACAGAGTTAGACACACAGACACACAACACACACAGACACACTCAGAGTTAGACACACAGACACACATAGACACACACAGACACACTCAGAGTTAGACACACAGACACACAACACACACAGACACACTCAGAGTTAGACACACAGACACACATATACACACACACAGACACACATATACACACACAGACACACTCAGAGTTAGACACACAGACACACATAGACACACTCAGAGTTAGACACACAGACACACACAGACACACTCAGAGTTAGACACACAGACACACTCAGAGTTAGACACACAGACACACATAGACACACACAGACACACTCAGAGTTAGACACACATAGACACACACAGACACACTCAGAGTTAGACACACAGACACACACAGACACACTCAGAGTTAGACACACAGACACACAACACACACAGACACACTCAGAGTTAGACACACAGACACACATAGACACACACAGACACACTCAGAGTTAGACACACAGACACACACAGACACACACAGACACACTCAGAGTTAGACACACAGACACACATAGACACACACAGACACACTCAGAGTTAGACACACAGACACACATAGACACACAAATACACACACAGACACACTCAGAGTTAGACACACAGACACACATAGACACACAAATACACACACAGACACACACAGACACACTCAGAGTTAGACACACATAGACACACACAGACACACACAGACACACACAGACACACACAGACACACACAGACACACACAGACACACACAGACACACTCAGAGTTAGACACACAGACACACATAGACACACAAATACACACATAGACACACACAGACACACTCAGAGTTAGACACACAGACACACACAGACACACATAGACACACACAGACACACGCAGACACACTCAGAGTTAGACACACAGACACACATAGACACACACAGACACACTCAGAGTTAGACACACAGACACACATAGACACACACAGACACACTCAGAGTTAGACACACAGACACACATAGACACACAAATACACACACAGACACACACAGACACACTCAGAGTTAGACACACAGACACACATAGACACACAAATACACACACAGACACACACAGACACACTCAGAGTTAGACACACAGACACACATAGACACACAAATACACACACAGACACACACAGACACACTCAGAGTTAGACACACAGACACACATAGACACACACAGACACACTCAGAGTTAGACACACAGACACACATAGACACACAAATACACACATAGACACACACAGACACACTCAGAGTTAGACACACAACACACACAGACACACTCAGAGTTAGACACACAACACACACAGACACACATAGACACACAAATACACACACAGACACACACAGACACACTCAGAGTTAGACACACAACACACACAGACACACATAGACACACAAATACACACACAGACACACACAGACACACTCAGAGTTAGATACACAGACACACATAGACACACACAGACACACTCAGAGTTAGACACACAGACACACATAGACACACAAATACACACATAGACACACACAGACACACTCAGAGTTAGACACACAACACACACAGACACACTCAGAGTTAGACACACAGACACACACAGACACACTCAGAGTTAGACACACAGACACACAACACACACAGACACACTCAGAGTTAGACACACAGACACACACAGACACACTCAGAGTTAGACACACAGACACACATAGACACACACAGACACACTCAGAGTTAGACACACAGACACACATAGACACACACAGACACACTCAGAGTTAGACACACAGACACACATAGACACACTCAGAGTTAGACACACAGACACACACAGACACACTCAGAGTTAGACACACAGACACACACAGACACACTCAGAGTTAGACACACATAGACACACTCAGAGTTAGACACACACAGACACACTCAGACACACTCAGAGTTAGACACACAGACACACACAGACACACTCAGAGTTAGACACACATAGACACACTCAGAGTTAGACACACACAGACACACTCAGACACACTCAGAGTTAGACACACAGACACACACAGACACACTCAGAGTTAGACACACATAGACACACTCAGAGTTAGACACACAGACACACATAGACACACTCAGAGTTAGACACACAGACACACATAGACACACTCAGAGTTAGACACACATAGACACACTCAGAGTTAGACACACAGACACACATAGACACACTCAGAGTTAGACACACAGACACACACAGACACACTCAGAGTTAGACACACAGACACACACAGACACACTCAGAGTTAGACACACATAGACACACTCAGAGTTAGACACACACAGACACACTCAGACACACTCAGAGTTAGACACACAGACACACACAGACACACTCAGAGTTAGACACACATAGACACACTCAGAGTTAGACACACACAGACACACTCAGACACACTCAGAGTTAGACACACAGACACACACAGACACACTCAGAGTTAGACACACATAGACACACTCAGAGTTAGACACACAGACACACACAGACACACTCAGAGTTAGACACACATAGACACACTCAGAGTTAGACACACACAGACACACATAGACACACTCAGAGTTAGACACACAGACACACACAGACACACTCAGAGTTAGACACACAGACACACTCAGAGTTAGACACACAGACACACACAGACACACTCAGAGTTAGACACACATAGACACACTCAGAGTTAGACACACAGACACACATAGACACACTCAGAGTTAGACACACAGACACACACAGACACACTCAGAGTTAGACACACATAGACACACTCAGAGTTAGACACACACAGACACACTCAGACACACTCAGAGTTAGACACACAGACACACACAGACACACTCAGAGTTAGACACACATAGACACACTCAGAGTTAGACACACACAGACACACATAGACACACTCAGAGTTAGACACACACAGACACACTCAGACACACTCAGAGTTAGACACACAGACACACACAGACACACTCAGAGTTAGACACACACAGACACACATAGACACACTCAGAGTTAGACACACAGACACACTCAGACACACTCAGAGTTAGACACACAGACACACATAGACACACTCAGAGTTAGACACACACAGACACACATAGACACACTCAGAGTTAGACACACACAGACACACTCAGACACACTCAGAGTTAGACACACAGACACACACAGACACACTCAGAGTTAGACACACATAGACACACTCAGAGTTAGACACACACAGACACACATAGACACACTCAGAGTTAGACACACACAGACACACATAGACACACTCAGAGTTAGACACACAGACACACACAGACACACTCAGAGTTAGACACACACAGACACACTCAGAGTTAGACACACACAGACACACTCAGAGTTAGACACACACAGACACACTCAGAGTTAGACACACAGACACACACAGACACACTCAGAGTTAGACACACACAGACACACTCAGAGTTAGACACACAGACACACACAGACACACTCAGAGTTAGACACACAGACACACACAGACACACTCAGAGTTAGACACACATAGACACACACATAGACACACTCAGAGTTAGACACACAGACACACACAGACACACTCAGAGTTAGACACACAGACACACACAGACACACTCAGAGTTAGACACACAGACACACAGACACACTCAGAGTTAGACACACAGACACACAGACACACACAGACACACACAGACACACATAGACACACACAGACACACTCAGAGTTAGACACACAGACACACACAGACACACACAGACACACTCAGAGTTAGACACACAACACACACAGACACACTCAGAGTTAGACACACAGACACACATAGACACACACAGACACACTCAGAGTTAGACACACAGACACACACAGACACACACAGACACACACAGACACACTCAGAGTTAGACACACAGACACACACAGACACACACAGACACACTCAGAGTTAGACACACAGACACACATAGACACACACAGACACACTCAGAGTTAGACACACAGACACACAACACACACAGACACACTCAGAGTTAGACACACAGACACACATAGACACACACAGACACACTCAGAGTTAGACACACAGACACACATAGACACTCACAGACACACTCAGAGTTAGACACACAGACACACACAGACACACACAGACACACTCAGAGTTAGACACACAGACACACATAGACACACACAGACACACTCAGAGTTAGACACACAGACACACACAGACACTCACAGACACACTCAGAGTTAGACACACAGACACACACAGACACACACAGACACACTCAGAGTTAGACACACAGACACACATAGACACACACAGACACACTCAGAGTTAGACACACAGACACACATAGACACACACAGACACACTCAGAGTTAGACACACAGACACACATATACACACACAGACACACACAGACACACACAGACACACTCTGAGTTAGACACACAGACACACACAGACACACACAGACACACTCAGAGTTAGACACACAGACACACATAGACACACACAGACACACTCAGAGTTAGACACACAGACACACACAGACACACACAGACACACTCAGAGTTAGACACACAGACACACATAGACACACAGACACACACAGACACACACAGACACATACACACACAGACACAGACAGACACATACACACACACAGACACACACAGACACATACACACACAGACACACACAGACACATACACACACACAGACACACACAGACACATACACACACACAGACACACACAGACACATACACACACACAGACACACACAGACACATACACACACACAGACACACACAGACACACACAGACACATACACACACACAGACACACACAGACACACATAGACACATACACACACACAGACACACAGACACACACAGACACACATAGACACACACAGACACACTCAGAGTTAGACACACAGACACACATAGACACACACAGACACACTCAGAGTTAGACACACAGACACACATAGACACACACAGACACACTCAGAGTTAGACACACAGACACACACAGACACACTCAGAGTTAGACACACAGACACACATAGTCACACACAGACACACTCAGAGTTAGACACACAGACACACATAGACACACACAGACACACTCAGAGTTAGACACACAGACACACACAGACACACACAGACACACTCAGAGTTAGACACACAGACACACACAGACACACACAGACACACACAGACACACACAGACACACTCAGAGTTAGACACACAGACACACACAGACACACACAGACACACTCAGAGTTAGACACACAGACACACTCAGAGTTAGACACACAGACACACAGACACACACAGACACACATAGACACACACAGACACACTCAGAGTTAGACACACAGACACACATAGACACACACAGACACACTCAGAGTTAGACACACAGACACACACACAGACACACACAGACACACTCAGAGTTAGACACACAGACACACACAGACACACTCAGAGTTAGACACACAGACACACACAGACACACACAGACACACTCAGAGTTAGACACACAGACACACACAGACACACACAGACACACACAGACACACTCAGAGTTAGACACACAGACACACACAGACACACACAGACACACTCAGAGTTAGACACACAGACACACACAGACACTCACAGACACACTCAGAGTTAGACACACAGACACACAGACACACTCAGAGTTAGACACACAGACACACAGACACACACAGACACACACAGACACACACAGACACACACAGACACACTCAGAGTTAGACACACAGACACACACAGACACACTCAGAGTTAGACACACATAGACACACACAGACACACTCAGAGTTAGACACACAGACACACATAGACACACACAAACACACTCAGAGTTAGACACACAGACACACACAGACACACACAGACACACTCAGAGTTAGACACACAGACACACACAGACACACACAGACACACACAGACACACACAGACACACTCAGAGTTAGACACACAGACACACACAGACACACACAGACACACTCAGAGTTAGACACACAGACACACATAGACACACACAGACACACACAGACACACACAGACACACTCAGAGTTAGACACACATAGACACACACAGACACACACAGACACACACAGAGTTAGACACACAGACACACATAGACACACACAAACACACTCAGAGTTAGACACACAGACACACACAGACACACACAGACACACTCAGATTTAGACACACAGACACACACAGACACACACAGACACACACAGACACACTCAGAGTTAGACACACAGACACACACAGACACACACAGACACACTCAGAGTTAGACACACAGACACACATAGACACACACAGACACACTCAGAGTTAGACACACAGACACACATAGACACACACAGACACACTCAGAGTTAGACACACAGACACACATAGACACACAAATACACACACAGACACACACAGACACACTCAGAGTTAGACACACAGACACACATAGACACACAAATACACACACAGACACACACAGACACACACAGACACACTCAGAGTTAGACACACAGACACACATAGACACACAAATACACACACAGACACACACAGACACACACAGACACACACAGACACACTCAGAATTAGACACACAGACACACATAGACACACAAATACACACACAGACACACACAGACACACTCAGAGTTAGACACACAGACACACACAGACACACACAGACACACTCAGAGTTAGACACACAGACACACACAGACACACACAGACACACACAGACACACTCAGAGTTAGACACACAGACACACACAGACACACACAGACACACTCAGAGTTAGACACACAGACACACATAGACACACACAGATACACTCAGAGTTAGACACACAGACACACATACACACACACAGACACACTCAGAGTTAGACACACAGAAACACACACAGACACACATAGACACACAAATACACACACAGACACACACAGACACACTCAGAGTTAGACACACAGACACACATATACACACACAACACACACAACACACACAGACACACAAATACACACACAGACACACACAGACACACTCAGAGTTAGACACACAGACACACATATACACACACAACACACACAGACACACAAATACACACACAGACACACACAGACACACTCAGAGTTAGACACACAGACACACATATACACACACAACACACACTGACACACAAATACACACACAACACAAACAGACACACTCAGAGTTAGACACACAACACACACAGACACACAAATACACACACAACACAAACAGACACACTCAGAGTTAGACACACAGACACACATAGACACACAAATACACACACAGACACACACAGACACACTCAGAGTTAGCCACACATAGACACACACAGACACACTCAGAGTTAGACACACAGACACACATATACACACACAACACAAACAGACACACTCAGAGTTAGACACACAGACACACAAATACACACACAACACAAACAGACACACTCAGAGTTAGACACACAGACACACAAATACACACACAACACACACAGACACACTCAGAGTTAGACACACAGACACACAAATACACACATAACACACACAGACACACTCAGAGTTAGACACACAGACACACAAATACACACACAACACACACAGACACACTCAGAGTTAGACACACAGACACACAAATACACACATAACACACACAGACACACTCAGAGTTAGACACACAGACACACAAATACACACACAACACACACAGACACACTCAGAGTTAGACACACAGACACACAAATACACACACAACACACACAGACACACTCAGAGTTAGACACACAGACACACAAATACACACATAACACACACAGACACACTCAGAGTTAGACACACAGACACACAAATACACACACAACACACACAGACACACTCAGAGTTAGACACACAGACACACAAATACACACATAACACACACAGACACACTCAGAGTTAGACACACAGACACACAAATACACACATAACACACACAGACACACTCAGAGTTAGACACACAGACACACAAATACACACATAACACACACAGACACACTCAGAGTTAGACACACAGACACACAAATACACACACAACACAAACAGACACACTCAGAGTTAGACACACAGACACACATAGACACACAAATACACACACAGACACACACAGACACACTCAGAGTTAGACACACATAGACACACACAGACACACACAGACACACTCAGAGTTAGACACACAAATACACACACAGACACACACAGACACACTCAGAGTTAGACACACAGACACACATAGACACACAAATACACACACAGACACACACAGACACACTCAGAGTTAGACACACATAGACACACACAGACACACACAGACACACTCAGAGTTAGACACACAAATACACACACAGACACGCACAGACACACTCAGAGTTAGACACACATAGACACACACAGACACACACAGACACACTCAGAGTTAGACACACAAATACACACACAACACAAACAGACACACTCAGAGTTAGACACACAGACACACAAATACACACACAACACAAACAGACACACTCAGAGTTAGACACACAGACACACATATACACACACAACACACACAGACACACTCAGAGTTAGACACACAAATACACACACAGACACACACAGACACACTCAGAGTTAGACACACAGACACACATATACACACACAACACAAACAGACACACTCAGAGTTAGACACACAGACACACAAATACACACACAACACAAACAGACACACTCAGAGTTAGACACACAGACACACATATACACACACAACACACACAGACACACTCAGAGTTAGACACACAAATACACACACAGACACACACAGACACACTCAGAGTTAGACACACAGACACACATATACACACACAACACAAACAGACACACTCAGAGTTAGACACACAGACACACAAATACACACACAACACACACAGACACACTCAGAGTTAGACACACAGACACACATATACACACACAACACAAACAGACACACTCAGAGTTAGACACACAGACACACATATACACACACAACACACACAGACACACATATACACACACAACACACACAGACACACATATACACACACAACACACACAGACACACATATACACACACAACACACACAGACACACATATACACACACAACACACACAGACACACAAATACACACACAACACAAACAGACACACAAATACACACACAACACAAACAGACACACTCAGAGTTAGACACACAGACACACATATACACACACAACACACACAGACACACATATACACACACAACACACACAGACACACATATACACACACAACACACACAGACACACATATACACACACAACACACACAGACACACAAATACACACACAACACACACAGACACACAAATACACACACAACACAAACAGACACACTCAGAGTTAGACACACAGACACACATATACACACACAACACACACAGACACACATATACACACACAACACACACAGACACACAAATACACACACAACACAAACAGACACACTCAGAGTTAGACACACAGACACACATATACACACACAACACACACAGACACACATATACACACACAACACACACAGACACACATATACACACACAACACAAACAGACACACTCAGAGTTAGACACACAGACACACATATACACACACAACACACACAGACACACAAATACACACACAGACACACATATACACACACAACACACATATACACACACAGACACACAAATACACACACAGACACACATATACACACACAGACACACAAATACACACACAGACACACAAATACACACACAACACACACAGACACACATATACACACACAGACACACAAATACACACACAGACACACAAATACACACACAGACACACATATACACACACAGACACACATATACACACACAGACACACAAATACACACACAGACACACAAATACACACACAGACACACAAATACACACACAGACACACAAATACACACACAACACACACAGACACACATATACACACACAGACACACAAATACACACACAGACACACATATACACACACAGACACACAAATACACACACAGACACACAAATACACACACAGACACACATATACACACACAACACACAAATACACACACAACACACACAGACACACATATACACACACAACACACATATACACACACAACACACAAATACACACACAACACACACAGACACACAACACACACAACACACATATACACACACAACACACAAATACACACACAACACACACAGACACACATATACACACACAGACACACAAATACACACACAGACACACAAATACACACACAACACACACAGACACACATATACACACACAGACACACAAATACACACACAGACACACATATACACACACAGACACACAAATACACACACAGACACACAAATACACACACAGACACACATATACACACACAACACACACAGACACACAAATACACACACAACACAAACAGACACACTCAGAGTTAGACACACAGACACACATATACACACACAACACACACAGACACACTCAGAGTTAGACACACAGACACACATATACACACACAACACACACAGACACACACAGACACACTCAGAGTTAGACACACAGACACACATATACACACACAGACACACACAGACACACTCAGAGTTAGACACACAGACACACATATACACACACAACACACACAGACACACATATACACACACAACACACACAGACACACAAATACACACACAACACAAACAGACACACTCAGAGTTAGACACACAGACACACATATACACACACAACACACACAGACACACAAATACACACACAGACACACAACACACACAGACACAAACAGACACACTCAGAGTTAGACACACAGACACACATATACACACACAGACACACACAGACACACAAATACACACACAACACACACAGACACACTCAGAGTTAGACACACAGACACACATATACACACACAGACACACACAGACACACAAATACACACACAACACAAACAGACACACTCAGAGTTAGACACACAGACACACATATACACACACAACACACACAGACACACAAATACACACACAGACACACAACACACACAGACACAAACAGACACACTCAGAGTTAGACACACAGACACACATATACACACACAACACACACAGACACACAAATACACACACAGACACACAACACACACAGACACAAACAGACACACTCAGAGTTAGACACACAGACACACATATACACACACAACACACACAGACACACAAATACACACACAGACACACAACACACACACAACACAAACAGACACACTCAGAGTTAGACACACAGACACACATATACACACACAGACACACACAGACACACTCAGAGTTAGACACACAGACACACATATACACACACAACACACACAGACACACACAGACACACTCAGAGTTAGACACACAGACACACATATACACACACAGACACACACAGACACACTCAGAGTTAGACACACAGACACACATATACACACACAACACACACAGACACACATATACACACACAACACACACAGACACACAAATACACACACAACACAAACAGACACACTCAGAGTTAGACACACAGACACACATATACACACACAACACACACAGACACACAAATACACACACAGACACACAACACACACAGACACAAACAGACACACTCAGAGTTAGACACACAGACACACATAGACACACAAATACACACACAACACAAACAGACACACTCAGAGTTAGACACACAGACACACAAATACACACACAACACACACAGACACACATATACACACACAACACACACAGACACAAACAGACACACTCAGAGTTAGACACACAGACACACATAGACACACAAATACACACAAATACACACACAACACAAACAGACACACTCAGAGTTAGACACACAGACACACATAGACACACAAATACACACACAGACACACACAGACACACTCAGAGTTAGACACACAGACACACATATACACACACAACACACACAGACACACAAATACACACACAACACAAACAGACACACTCAGAGTTAGACACACAGACACACATATACACACACAGACACACAACACACACAGACACACTCAGAGTTAGACACACAGACACACATATACACACACAACACACACAGACACACAAATACACACACAACACAAACAGACACACATATACACACACAACACACACAGACACACATATACACACACAACACACACAACACACACAGACACACAAATACACACACAACACAAACAGACACACTAAGAGTTAGACACACAGAAACACACACACTAACATAAATACACATAGACACACACAAACACACACAGACACACATAGACACACACAAACGCACACAGACACACATAAACACATACAAACACACATAGACACACATAAACACACACAGACAACCACACCAAACACACACGCACTAACACAGATACACACATAGACAACCACACCAAACAGACACACACACGCATACACACAGACAGAAACACACACAGAAACACAGATACAAACACACACACACAGAAACAGACACGGACCTTTTTACCAAAAACCTTTTTTTGGATTCAGGGGACCTAAAACATGTATTTCCGGTGTAATCTCGGTATTGAATTTTTTTGGTGGAATGCAATACTGTATACTATGTACATAGTACGTGTAGAGAAAGTAAAAAACCAAACCTGACTGCCAAATAAAATCATTATCACAATTACAGATTCATCGATCGCATTGGAGTTTTCGAGCGGCCCATTTTCTGCATACTTACCAATTTAATATAAACATTTATTATTGTTGATATACACAGCGCCATCACCGAGTTGTATGTGCACTGTGTACTTTTAACCTCTCCAAATATATCGTTATTTTGGCTAAGAGAAGCAGTTATCACTTTGGAAAACCACTTCTTAACGTTAAAATTAAAGCTGGTTCGTTTCCTATTAGGCATCATGAAAAACTCTGAAATATAAACACGAAGAAGAAACTTTATAACAGTATTATAACTATGTAATAAAATAATAATTAAGCTTATAACGAAACAAAGAGACGTAATATGTACAGTCAGTATTCCCTCGAAGCGAAGGCGCCTGAACGAAAATCCATACATTTTATCGTTTAATTTGCACAACATTGATTTAATACATTAGTTTCTCGATGTAAACAAGAAGTCCATAGTACGACATTCAAATGTTTCTTTCGTAAAAACAAGCGCTTGCGATGAACTGCATTCAAATGTTTCTACACATTGCATTAATTTCCTTGCTTTCTCCTGATGGCCAAATAGTTTACACCTATTAAAAACTCTGAGTGTTCAATTCACATGACTTTCTCTACATCTCAGTTACAAATTATTGTTAATAAGCTAATTCTTCTATCTCTTCATGCTATTCGAGAAAACATTAACAGAAATTGTCTTATTACTTCCTTCCTTGTAAGTAGAAGGGAATACACTAGCATAAAGTGTTGTCCCATGTTTTAAAATGTGGTTGCTATGTGATTGAAATCCGTTTCTTTGTTTTTTTTTATTTAAAAAATACAGTTCCGGAGGCTTGTCAGGACTCCGGCGCTGTATTAATTTTTTCTCCAGTTTCCTATATTTCCTCAGTAGACATTATTCTTAACGTTTTCCTTTTACCTATACATACACAAACATAGACACATTTACAAACACAGAAACACCGATGCCCAAGGCGCGACTCGAACCCACGATCCTGTGCACCAAAGCGAGTCACTTTAGCAAGCACGGCCACCGGGATCGGCATAATTTGTTGAGAAGTTCTCGTGTGAGAAAAATAAAAAGTATTTTAAAACTGAAACCAATACCAAAGATTATCTCGAAAACGGCGAACTACACGGAAAAAACGTATATGACATAAATTGTGTTTTAACGAGATCTACATTGTTTTTTGTAGTAAGTTTTTGTCTGTGTCTTGCGGTTAACCTCTAAGGTAAAATTCAGAAAAATTCATCCAAAATGAAGAGGTTTTCACAGGCTATTCCCAGAAATTTCAAGATATGCATTTTATTTGTCATGTAAATATATTAAATATGCGATATTTTAATCAAAATCATTAAGACCCATTTTTGAGAAAATCTAAATATTCGAAATTTGTTCCATGTAAAGGGTGGTTTGGGGTGGAGGGATTTTTCTCAAAATCTTCGTGTCGCATTCCTGTAATATACTAAACTTAAATACCAAGTTTGGTATTTTACTGACTTTTCTTTTTTGGTTATCGTGTTCACAAACACACGGACACACACGCGGACTTTTTTCTAATTTTTTGTTTACTTTCTCTACACGTACTATGTAGATAGTGTGTAGAGAAGGTACTCTAATGCACCCAAAAATTCGATACCAAGATTTCTCCCTAAATCAAACAATTTTTTTAGAAAAAAGTCCGTGTGTGCGTGCGTGTGTGTATATGTCTGTGATCAGCATAGCTCAAAATCGAAATGACCGTTAAATACCAAACTTGGTATTTAAGTTTAATATCTTCCGAGGATGAGACACGTAACTTTTCAAGAAAATCTCCGCAACTGAACCACCCTTTACTTGGAAACTTTTCCTCAAAAATGACTAACGATTTATATTAAAATATCGTATACTAGCTGCGCACGGGTGGTGCAGCTAACGAAAAAACTCAGACAAAATCTTCCGTTTACAGAACGATCATGCAATGAAATAAAATTACAATTAAATAATTTGACAGCACTTTATTGTAATGCCTTGTAATGTACAATTTTCCTTCCGGAGAGAAAAAAAAAATAGCGCCGATAGTTTGCCGACTCTCGAGCACGCAACGTGCAACATGCGAAAAACACAATTCAAGGTATATTACACACACTTGTAACGATTGATCTTGGGATTTGTTGTCATTACGAATGCAAGGGGCGCTTAAATTCAAAACGAAAGTCGGTTGTGTTCTTGGAATAAGTATATCCTCGCCTTTAACTTTTCCACGTTGTAGTAACTTAAATCCAATTTTTCATAATTTTTTAACAGTGAGTTTGTTCTGCTGCATATTTCGACTGATTGTTATTGCGTCGTATAATTATCACCGAGGCTGTAAATTGTGTGGCGGGAATCCTGGCAAGGTAGTGTGGAAAGGATGTCATTTGGAGTTAACAGCGTGGGCAACCAAGATGTCATTGGCATAACAGCACATCCATTGTGTGGCGGGTATACGCTGGCATAGGTTATGGATTACATTAAGGAGAAGCATCTTCCGAATCTCTTTCTTTCCTTTACTCCTAATGTTTTCCACCTCTTTCTCATGTCAGAACAGCCATTTTTAAGGCTAACAATGACATAACTAAAGAGCAAGTAGATCTGGTACGGCAATTGATAACCTTTTATTTAATGATAGCTTTGTGTATTAAATTTCTCCATTTAATCCAAAATATCACTTGATCAAATTTATTAAGAACGCCGCAATTGTAGTGTGATGGTGACGCGGCTATCTTCTTGTTCTTTAGCTAGCTCATGTACCACATAACGACAAATAACCGACATCTGTAATAGGAAGTTAATCCTAAAACGGGTCCCGTTATTTTCAGATTCTAAGAAGGGTTAATGGTTATGTGCATAGTTTATAACTTGTTCATTTTAAAGAATTACAACATAAATATTCTTATTTCTTTATTTAAACGGTGTGACCAAGGGAAGGATAGTTAATACATAAGAAATATATTTGATTTTCACAGTTAGCTTGCATCACTGTCTCCATAGCCTGGTGCATTCCCTTAGCACTGAAGAGAAAAATAGAGCAGGAGGTACTACGGCCATCTGGTGGCAAATAATAAGTACGTATTTAACGTGTTCGTCGCCAGGAAAGCTCCTTTATTTTAAACGATAGGAGTAGGTAAAGCACAGTTAATACATAAACATGTACTTGAATTTCACTGCTGCGTTGTTCATCTCGATAAACTGTTGCGTTACCTTAATATTGGATAGGGAGGAAACATACTAGTATCGCTATCTATTGGAAAATAAATTACTACTTACACTAGGTGTTCATCGTTAGGAAAACTTCTTTGATTCTTTGTTTTAAACGATAGGAACAAGGAAAGGACAGTTAATATATAAAAATGTATTTGAATTTCACTGCTGCGTTGCGTCAATGTCTTGATAAACTGGTGCGTTGCCTTAACATTGAATGGGAAGGGAAATATATAGCAATACTACGACCATTTAGCAACAAATAACTTGTGTTATCACTGCCATCTGGCGGCCATTAACTGAAATGCGTTCACTTAGCACGGTTTTATTCATATTATGATATTTTAAATACCTTCCCGTGCTATTTTTAAACGTTTTCATCTCCACAAACCTTGTCGTGACAATAACGAACACAACAACAAAAAATTGTTCAATTTGATGCAGTCGTTGGGAAGTGATACGCGTACATACATTTCAGCGATTCATTTTTATATATAGATTAAAGATATATACATGAGAAACAAAATGTATATCTGATGTTTCTGGGAATAGCTTCAGAAAACATTATTCTAGATGAATTTTGCATAACTGGTAAATCGAAAAAGATAAAACAAAAACTTACTGTACAAAAATTGTAGAGCACGTTAAAACACTCAATTTATGTTATATACACTTGTTTCGTGGAGTTGGCCGTTTTTGAGATATTCCTTGTAATTAGTTTCAGCTTTAAAAAACTTATACTTTTCTGATACAGGAATTTGTGAAGTCGTGTCTATACAAACAAAGAAAGTTCATTCACAGCTTTTGACTATCACTTCAAGCTATGGTACTTACACAGGTTTCCTATAGGAAATATGTGGTTCAGTTGCCCAGACTGAGCGGATTGTGATCGCCAAGGCTACTTTCTATTGCCGATTTTTAGCGCATCAGAGACGGTAATTTAAGAAAAAGATCTCTGCCCTAAAAGCTAGCAGCTCGGGACTTTTCCATTATAAAGAGCGGTCCCATGAGTCGAATGCAAACAACTTACAAATTTAATCACGTAACAACGTTATTTTCGCGCTTCCTTTCAACCAATCAGGAATGCGATCAACATTGGAGATTTAAGCGATGCACTTACAAGGATTATATTATTGTTGTTGCTGCTTATTGTTCGTGATGCGGTCTGAATGCCCAAGTATGTGATTTTATTAAGCGAGATATTCGCCCGAGTTGGTTTGAAAGTACGCACAAGTGTCGATGAACTTAGTGAGCAGAAGCACTGGTTATTAATATTTGTACGTGTTCAAGGAGTCGCTCTTAGGGTTAATGCCTCAAAGTGAAGTACTTGCGTGTCTTGCACATAGCAGGTGCTAATATAGACCTACTCCGAGGTAGACAAAAGAACGGCGACTCTTTGCTTCATTTGGCGAACAAGGAAGTGCTTTGTCAGCAAGACTGTTGGCGATATTTCCCCGACCTGTGACTTCTTCCTCGCCGAAACATAATTTCCCGAAGTTTACAATTCCTATTTTCCCTAAAAGGAATTTCTAGGTGCATGATCACCTCCAGTCGCAGTAGAGAGGAAATGCTACCTACCCTTTTGCTAAAGCACGTGCCGCCATCCTGTTTTTTTTTTTTTTTTACCGTGTGGAGGGGGAAATGCATTATGCATTCAACCCACAGCCGAAGTGCAATGGCTGGGAGGATATGTGGGACTCTCCGCTTCCTCGTGCGACATACCCACTAAAAAACCCCTCCACGTTATAACAGTAGTTTGTTGTGTATAGCGGTCCCACGTAAGTAAACGAAAGACGGGAATGCTGCCGCACAGTGGCGGGAGAGAGGTAAAGGGTATTTTCTAGGCTGACAGCAGCCTAGGGGAATAAAGGTAAAATTATGTAGTCAGTTGAAGGAGATAGTAGGTGAGGATGTTGGAAGCTTTCAGTCTTTCCATGTCCTGCCGGAGTCTCGTGCACTTCACCGCTAGGGCGAGGTCCTTCTCCGTCTTCCCGCCTTGCAGGTGGCACAGAACCAGCGGTGGCGTTGTCGGAGCCACGCGGCGTCGAAGAGCAGGAGGCACAACAGGGCCGGTGTCGTGCCATGTTGGTGTGGCCTCGACGATCAGGAGTTGCCCACCCTGACGCCAAGGCAGCGTCGAGGTGCGACCGATCCTGGAGCTCCAGCCTCACAAGTGGTTGCAAATGTGGCCCAAGGGACCACGGCACTGCACCGGGGCGGCGGCGAAGCAAGGCTTGCCGGGACCGATAGCGGCGAGCCATCTTGTGACGCTACACACCGCCCAATTATTGCTTTACAAGTAAAGGAGGGGGTAGATAGCAATATTTAACAGAATCACATGTTACTATGAGTGCTGTAACAGTTTACAGCTTCAGTAGAATGTAAAGGAGGGGGTAGATAGCAATATTTAACAGAATCACATGTTACTATGAGTGATGTAACAGTTTACAGCTTCAGTAGAATGTAAAGGAGGGGGCGGATAGCAATATTTAACAGAATCACATGTTACTATGAGTGATGTAACAGTTTACAGCTTCAGTAGAATGTAAAGGAGGGGGGCAGATAGCAATATTTAACAGAATCACATGTTACTATGAGTGATGTAACAGTTTACAGCTTCAGTAGAATGTAAAGGAGGGGGCAGATAGCAATATTTAACAGAATCACATGTTACTATGAGTGCTGTAACAGTTTACAGCTTCAGTAGAATGTAAAGGAGGGGGGCAGATAGCAATATTTAACAGAATCACATGTAGCGGCGAGTGATGTAACAGTTTACAGCTTCAGTAGAATGTAAAGGAGGGGGCAGATAGCAATATTTAACAGAATCACATGTTACTATGAGTGCTGTAACAGTTTACAGCTTCAGTAGAATGTAAAGGAGGGGGGCGGATAGCAATATTTAACAGAATCACATGTTACTATGAGTGATGTAACAGTTTACAGCTTCAGTAGAATGTAAAGGGGGGGGCAGATAGCAATATTTAACAGAATCACATGTTACTATGAGTGCTGTAACAGTTTACAGCTTCAGTAGAATGTAAAGGGGGGGGGGCAGATAGCAATATTTAACAGAATCACATGTTACTATGAGTGCTGTAACAGTTTACAGCTTCAGTAGAATGTAAAGGAGGGGGGCGGATAGCAATATTTAACAGAATCACATGTTACTATGAGTGATGTAACAGTTTACAGCTTCAGTAGAATGTAAAGGAGGGGGGCGGATAGCAATATTTAACAGAATCACATGTAGCGGCGAGTGATGTAACAGTTTACAGCTTCAGTAGAATGTAAAGGAGGGGGGCGGATAGCAATATTTAACAGAATCACATGTTACTATGAGTGATGTAACAGTTTACAGCTTCAGTAGAATGTAAAGGAGGGGGCAGATAGCAATATTTAACAGAATCACATGTTACTATGAGTGCTGTAACAGTTTACAGCTTCAGTAGAATGTAAAGGAGGGGGCAGATAGCAATATTTAACAGAATCACATGTTACTATGAGTGATGTAACAGTTTACAGCTTCAGTAGAATGTAAAGGGGGGGGGGGCAGATAGCAATATTTAACAGAATCACATGTTACTATGAGTGCTGTAACAGTTTACAGCTTCAGTAGAATGTAAAGGAGGGGCGCGGATAGCAATATTTAACAGAATCACATGTAGCGGCGAGTGCTGTAACAGTTTACAGCTTCAGTAGAATGTAAAGGAGGGGGGCGGATAGCAATATTTAACAGAATCACATGTAGCGGCGAGTGCTGTAACAGTTTACAGCTTCAGTAGAATGTAAAGGAGGGGGGCGGATAGCAATATTTAACAGAATCACATGTTACTATGAGTGCTGTAACAGTTTACAGCTTCAGTAGAATGTAAAGGAGGGGGGCGGATAGCAATATTTAACAGAATCACATGTTACTATGAGTGATGTAACAGTTTACAGCTTCAGTAGAATGTAAAGGAGGGGGCAGATAGCAATATTTAACAGAATCACATGTAGCGGCGAGTGCTGTAACAGTTTACAGCTTCAGTAGAATGTAAAGGAGGGGGGCGGATAGCAATATTTAACAGAATCACATGTTACTATGAGTGCTGTAACAGTTTACAGCTTCAGTAGAATGTAAAGGAGGGGGGCGGATAGCAATATTTAACAGAATCACATGTTACTATGAGTGATGTAACAGTTTACAGCTTCAGTAGAATGTAAAGGAGGGGGGCGGATAGCAATATTTAACAGAATCACATGTTACTATGAGTGCTGTAACAGTTTACAGCTTCAGTAGAATGTAAAGGAGGGGGGCAGATAGCAATATTTAACAGAATCACATGTTACTATGAGTGCTGTAACAGTTTACAGCTTCAGTAGAATGTAAAGGGGGGGGCAGATAGCAATATTTAACAGAATCACATGTTACTATGAGTGATGTAACAGTTTACAGCTTCAGTAGAATGTAAAGGAGGGGGGCGGATAGCAATATTTAACAGAATCACATGTTACTATGAGTGCTGTAACAGTTTACAGCTTCAGTAGAATGTAAAGGAGGGGGGCAGATAGCAATATTTAACAGAATCACATGTTACTATGAGTGCTGTAACAGTTTACAGCTTCAGTAGAATGTAAAGGGGGGGGCAGATAGCAATATTTAACAGAATCACATGTTACTATGAGTGATGTAACAGTTTACAGCTTCAGTAGAATGTAAAGGAGGGGGGCGGATAGCAATATTTAACAGAATCACATGTTACTATGAGTGATGTAACAGTTTACAGCTTCAGTAGAATGTAAAGGAGGGGGCAGATAGCAATATTTAACAGAATCACATGTTACTATGAGTGCTGTAACAGTTTACAGCTTCAGTAGAATGTAAAGGAGGGGGGCGGATAGCAATATTTAACAGAATCACATGTTACTATGAGTGCTGTAACAGTTTACAGCTTCAGTAGAATGTAAAGGGGGGGGGCAGATAGCAATATTTAACAGAATCACATGTTACTATGAGTGCTGTAACAGTTTACAGCTTCAGTAGAATGTAAAGGAGGGGGCGGATAGCAATATTTAACAGAATCACATGTTACTATGAGTGCTGTAACAGTTTACAGCTTCAGTAGAATGTAAAGGAGGGGGGCAGATAGCAATATTTAACAGAATCACATGTTACTATGAGTGATGTAACAGTTTACAGCTTCAGTAGAATGTAAAGGAGGGGGCAGATAGCAATATTTAACAGAATCACATGTTACTATGAGTGATGTAACAGTTTACAGCTTCAGTAGAATGTAAAGGAGGGGGCAGATAGCAATATTTAACAGAATCACATGTTACTATGAGTGATGTAACAGTTTACAGCTTCAGTAGAATATAAAGGAGGGGGCAGAAAGCAATATTTAACAGAATCACATGTTACTATGAGTGATGTAACAGTTTACAGCTTCAGTAGAATGTAAAGGAGGGGGCAGATAGCAATATTTAACAGAATCACATGTTACTATGAGTGATGTAACAGTTCACAGCTTCAGTAGAATGTGTGATGTTCATCTTCAGTCGAGGAATATCACAGTCTCAGGAACACTCTTGTACTGGCATAAGCAGCAGCTTTCTTATAGACAGGCTGCCAGTTTTTGCTGCTTCCCATTCGTCTTTCAAACTAGCAAATCTAAAACTCTGGTGTGTTCCGTTCACATGACTTTCTCTGTAACAAATTACTGTTAAAAAGCTTATGCTTCTATTTACTTCATGCTAATCGACAAAAAATTAGCAGAAATAGTCTTATTATTTGCTTCCTTATAAGTAGAAGTGAAATAAGGGAGTAGCATAGGTTAAAGTGATAGTCAAAAGCTGGTTGCTATCTGGCTGAAGTTCCTTTGTTTGTATGTACAGGAGTTGACAAATTCCTGTATGAGAAAAGCATAAGTTTTTCAAAACTGAGACAAGAATACTAGAAATATCTCAAAAACGATCAACTCCATGAAAAAAATATTTATTACATAAATTGTGTCTTTTAAAGTGCTCTGCATTTTTTGTATGGTAAGTTTTTGTCCATCTCTTAGGGTTTAGCAATTTACAAAATTCCGTAAAACTCATCCAGAAAAAAGTAGACTTTAGAGGTTATTCCCAGAAAATTCAAGACATACATTTTTTTTTGTCAGGTAACTATATTTAATACACGATATCTTAATCAAAATCGTTAGCTATTTTTGAGAAAATATAAGTTTTCGAAAAAAGTTCAATTTAAAGGGTAGTTGGGGGGATTTTCTTGAAAATCTTCGTGTCGCATTCCTGGAAGATTCCAAACTCAAATAACAAGTTTAATATTTAAAGGTCTTTTCGTTTAGAGCTATGCTGTCCACAGACCCAGGCACACACATGGACCTTTTTCTGAAAAAGCTTTTTTTGGACTCAGGGGGACACAAAAGATGCATTTGCGGTGAAATCTCAGTATTGAATATTTGGGTACATACCTTCTCTATACACTGTGTACACAGTACGTGTAGCGTAACAATCATTTTTAGAGAAATGTTCGTGTGTGTGTGTCAGCGGCATAACTCAAAAACGAAAATTCCTATAAATAACAAACTTGATATTAAGTTCAGCACCTCCCCTTTGCGTGAACAAACATTCGGTCTTTTCAAAAATGGCTCTAACAATTAAAATGTATTTTCTGGGAATAGTCTTTGATTCTGATTCAATGTTGCATAACTACTAAACCGTAAGAGATGGACAAAAAGTGTAGAGCACGTTAAAACACAACATTTATGTATGTTTACTCTCTCTACGCGTACTATGTACATAGAGAAGGTATTAAAATAACTTTTCTCGGGCTATCAGCCAGGTGAATTCTGGAATAATTTCCAAGCTTTCAAGAGCTAACGTCGCTCTCATCTTCAGGGAATCAATATATATATACCCGGGCCAATCACAGAGCGGCATCTGGCCGGTCCCCCCCCCCCTTCGCACTACTATATATAAGGCGTACCCGGAGTCTCTACATCATTCCCTGAAGATGAGAGCGACGTTAGCTGTTGAAAGCTTGGAAATTATTCCAGAATTCACCTGGCTGGTAGCCCGAGAAAAGTTATTTTCATACCGCCGCCAGGAAAGCTTCAAGTCATGGTTCAGAGAAGGTATTGTATTGCATCCAAAAATTCAATACTGATATTTCACTGCAAATATATGTTTTCGGTCCCCCTGAATCAAAAAAAAAAGAAAATGTTTACTTTCTCTAGTATAGAGAGAGTACATTAATGGACCCACAAAATCGACGTCGAGATTTGACGGGAAATATATGGTTTGGGGTCCCCTGAATCCACAAAAAGCATTTGTAAAAAAAGGTCCGCGCGCGTAGCCCCATAACGAAAATACCGTTAAATACCAAACTCGGAGTTTCGGTTTAGTATCTTTCAAGGATGCGACACGAAGATTTTCAAAAAAATCCCCCCACCCCCAACTACCCTTTACATGGAACTTTTTTCGAAACTTTTGATTTTCTCAAAAATGGCTCTAACGATTTTGATTAAAACATTATATATGAAAGAAATCTACCTGACAAACAAAATGTATATATTTAATTTTCTAGGAATAGCCTCTAAACGCTACTTTATTCTGGATGAATTTTATGGAATTTTGCATAACTGATAAACCGTAAGAGATGGACAAAAACTTAGCACAGAAAAAATGAGAGCACGTTAAAACACACAATTTATGTCATGTACATTTTTTCGTGGAGTTGATCGTTTTTGAGATATTCCTTGTTTTTGGTTTCAGCTTTGAAAAAGCTATACTTTTCTCCATACAAACAAAGGAACTTCAGTCACATAGCATCACTTTAACCTATAGCACTCCCTTATTTCCCTTCTACTTACAAGGAAGCAAGTATGTAATAAGACTATTTCTGTTAAAAGTCTCTTGATTAGCATGAAGTAAACAGAAGAATAAGTTTACCAATAATTAGTAACAGAGAAAGGAACACATCAGAATTTTGTTTATCGGGATCTATTTTGTAGATGCATCCTATTTAATTTCGTTCTCGTGCTAAGAGAACTTAACTCGGGTCGGGATGACACGTGTTTTCCTTAAAGGCGCCCGGAAGTGATGATAAGCTTTCGGTGACCAACATTAACTACAATTATCATGATAAACAGCAAAATCTCATGTGTTCCATTCACATCACCTTCTCTGCAACAAATTATTGTTAAAAAGCTTATGCTTCTATTTACTTCATGCTAATCGAGAAAAAATTAGCAGAAATAGTCTTATTACTTGCTTCCTTGTAAGTAGAAGCGAAATAAGGGAGTACCATAGGTTAAAGTGATAGTCAAAAGCTGGTTGCTATAAGTTCCTTTGTTTGTATGGACAGCAGTTGACAAATTCCTGTGTGACAAAAGTATAGCTTTTTCAAAGCTGAAACCAAAAACAAGGAATATTCAAAAACGATCAACTCCACGAAAAAAAAATGTATATTAGATAAAGTGTGTGTTTTAACGTGCTCTACATTTTTGTGTGGTAAGTTTTTGTCCACCTCTTACGGTTTAGCAGTTATGCAAATTTCTGTAAAATTCGTCCAGAGTAAAGTAGTCTTCACAGGCTATTCCCAGAAAATTGAAGATATACATTTTATTTGTCAGGTAAATATCTTTAAAATACGATTAGAACCATTTTTTCGAAAATCAAAATTGTCGAAAAAAGTTCCATGTAAAGGGTAGTTTGCGGTGAGGGGATTTTCTTGAAAATCTTCGTGTCGCATCCTTGGAAGAAACCAAACCTAAATACCAAGTTTGGTATTTAATGGTCTTTTCGTTTTTGAGCTATGCTGCCCAGACACACACACACATACAGACAGACAGACACACGGACATTTTTCTAAAAATGCTTCTTTTTTATTCAGGGGGACCCAAAACATGTATTTCCGGTGATATCTCGGTATCGAATTTTTAGGTGCATTACTATACAGAGAAAGTAAAAATACTTAGGAGTTTCATTTAAATGCTATATTTAAACGCGCGACAATATTTTTGTGGTAGTATCTAAAGGAAGGAATTTTCTAAAATACCTGCTAAATTTTAAGTGATAGACGAAACCGTACACTTCTTTAAAAGACACATAGCTTTCTCGTACCATAAACTATTTCTTTTGTTAACTGTTTAGTAGTACGTAATATCGATTCATTTGTTTCTCTTGTTTGCAGGAAAACACTAAGGAACTTTAAGACCAGTATAAACATCATGCAATTGTTAAACAATTGACTATAACAAAATGTGTAATCGGATGTTTCTGTAAAATTTATTTTTATTAAAACGAAGTATGTACGCAGTTTCAGAAAAAAAACATATTTCCCTAACAATTTTTACAATTCGTAATAAACAACAGAGGGTAGAGAATATCGTGTGAATGTAAGAACATCTAATTTACTATGCAGAGAACGCACTTATTGTACTGCACCCGAAAATTCCATGTCAAAATTTCACTGCAAATATATATTTTTGAGCCAACCTGAGTAAAAAAAGAAGGAAAAAAAATCTGATGTGTTCCATTCACATGACTTTCTCTACATCTCTGTAACAAATTATTGTTAAAAATCTTATTCTTCTATTTACTTCATGCTAATCGAGAAAAACATTAACAGAAATATTCTTATTACTTGCTTCCTTGTAAGTATAAGTCAAATAAGGGAGTACCATAGGTTAAAGTGATAGTCAAAAGCTGGTTGCTATGTGACTGAAGTTCCTTTGCTTGTATAGAAAGTAGTTGAAAAATTCCTGTATGAGAAAGTATAAGTTTTTCAAAACTGAAACAAAAAACAAGGAATATCTAAAAAAAAAAAAAGAAAAAAAAACGATCAACTCCACGAAAAAAAAAATGTATATTAGATAAAGTGTGTGTTTTAACGTGCTCTACATTTTTGTGTGGTAAGTTTTTGTCCATCTCTTACGGTTTAGCAGTTATGCAAAATTCCGTAAAATTCATCCAGAATAAAGTAGTCTTCAAAGGCTATTCCCAGAAAATTCAAGATATACATTCTATTTGTCAGGTAAATATCTTTAATATATGATATTTTGATCAAAAATTTTAGAGCCATTTTTGAGAAATTAAGAATTAGAGTCAATATAAATAGATGTTAGTCGCCCTGCATGGTGTAATGGTTACCATGCTAACTTCATATACCCAGGATCGCGGGTTCAAACCTGGCGAAGGACGATGGAGGGTGTACAAATCATTAGCATGGCTTCCTTCGGGAGGGAAGTAAATTCGTGGATCTAAAAGAACCTCAAGCCTGATAGAGAGGCCTCTGAGCAAAATTAAGTGGTCTTTCATGCCCAATATAGAATGGGACGCTGAGAAGCACAGCAGTTAAAGAGCGTCCATGAATAACACGCCATTTCCATTTCGTCCAGTTGTTAAACATTTGAGTGTCGCTATTTTTACTCTCTCTCTCTCTCTCTGCACGTACAATGTACATAGTGTATTGCACTCCACCAAAAATTCCATACCGTAAATATATGTTTTAGGGTCCCTTGTATGCAAAGAAAGCATTTTCACAAAAAGGTCCATGTGTGTGTCTTTAAACACGATAACTCAAAAAATAGTCGATAAAATACCAAACTTGGTATTTAACGTAAGTATCTTCCAGGGATGCTACACGAAGATTTTGAGAAAAATATCGTATATTAAAAATATTTACCTGGCAAATAAAATGTATATCTTGAATTTTCTGGGAATAGCCTCTGAACACTACTTTATTCTGGATCAATTTTACGGAATTTTGCATAACTACTAAAGCGTAACAGATAGATAGGACTTGCCACACAAAAAATGTGGAGCACGTTAAAGACACACAATTTGTGTTACACACATCTTTTTTTTTTTTTGTGTGTGTGGAGTTGATGGTTTTTAAAATATTCCTTGTTTTTGGTTTCAGCTTTGAAAACTTTACTTTTCTGATACAGTAATTTGTCAACTGCTGTCCATAAAAAGAAAGGTACTGCAGTCACATAACAACCAGCTTTTGACTGTCACTTTAACCTATGCTACTCCCTTATTTCGCTTCTACTTACAAGGAAGCAAGTAATAAGACTATTTCTGCTATTTTTTTCTCGATTAGCATGAAGTAAATAGAAGAATAAGCATTTTAACGATAATTTGTTAGAGAGATGTAGAGGAAGGCATGTGAATGCAACACATTACAGTTTTGTTTCGTATGTACAAGATGGCGGCTGGACACAAAACGCGCTGAGCAATGATAAGCAGGTAGTGCTGGAGGGCAGACACACTCGACAAGATGCACGTGTTTTTAACGATACTAGCTGGTGCTATGGTTGGCGTCGCGACGCAAAATGACCACCTGCGGGGATGCAAGTGTGTACACTTCACTCTGTGTAACCTTACCACACTAGAGATCATAGACGATGGTTCATCTCTTCTCGGCGAGAGGTAAGTCAAGTATGCGTTTTTTAAAACAAGAAATATCTCAAAAACGATCAACTCCACTGTATATAACATAAATTGTGCATTTTAACGAGATCTGCATTTGTTTTTGTCCATCTCTTACGGTTATTTAAAATTCCACAAAATTCATCCAGAATAAAGATGTCTTCAGAGGTTGAAGATATACATTTTATTTGCAACTCAAATATCTTAAATGTAAGACATTTTGATCAAAATATTTGCAGTCATTTTTGAGAAAATCAATTGGGGGGGGGGTTTCTAGAAAATGTTCGTGTTGCATTCTTGGAAGATACCAAAGGGCAGTATAGTTCAAAAACGAAAAGTCGCTTAAATACCAAACTTGGTACTACATTTCAGTATCTTCCAAGAATGCGACACGAAAATGCCCAGCTATCCTTTACATGCAACATTTTTTGATTTTCTCAAAAATGGATTTAATGATTTTGATTAAAATCTCTTATATTTAAGATATTCACCTGACAAATAAAATGTATATTTTGAATTTTCTGGGACTACTTTATTCTGGATGACTTTTCTGTAGCTAGTAAACCGTAAGAGATAGACAAAAACTTACTACACAAAAATATAGATCACGTCAAAACACACAATTTATGTTATACACATTTTTACTTTCTTTAGCCCCATATGTACAATGTATTGTAATCCATCCAAAAATTCCGATACCGAGATTTCACCGGAAATATGTTTTGAGGTCCCCTGAGTTCGAAAAAAGAATTTTTAAAAAAAGGTGTGTGTGTGGACAGCATAGCCCCAAAACGAAAAGACCGTTAAATACCAAACTTGGTATTTAGGTTTAATATCTTCCAAGGATGCGACACGAAGATTTTCAAAAAAATCTGCCCCACCACAAACCCCTCTTTACATGGAAAATTTTGATTTTCTTAAAAATGGCAGTAACGATTTTAATTAAAATTCTTTAGCTATTTGTATCCGAAATAAAATGTATATCTGGAAATAGCCTCTGAAGACCTCTTTGTTCTGGATGAAGTTTACTGAATTTCGCTTACCTGCTAAACCGTAAGAGATAGACAAAAACTGACTACACAAAAATAAAGATCACGACAAAACACACAATTTATGTTCTTTACGTTTTTGTTGTGGAGGTAACCGTTTCCGAGATATTCCTTGCTATTGATTTCAATTCTGAAGTACTCACGTTTTTGTTGTGGAGGTAACCGTTTCCGAGATATTCCTTGTTATTGATTTCAATTGTGAAGTACTTACGTTTTTGTTGTGGAGGTAACCGTTTCCGAGATATTCCTTGTTATTGATTTCAATTGTGAAGTACTTACGTTTTTGTTGTGGAGGTAACTGTTTCCGAGATATTCCTTGTTATTGATTTCAATTGTGAAGTACTTACACTTTTGTTGTGGAGGTAACCGTTTCCGAGATATTCCTTGTTATTGATTTCAATTGTGAAGTACTTACACTTTTGTTGTGGAGGTAACCGTTTCCGAGATATTCCTTGTTATTCGTTTCAATTGTGAAGTACTTACACTTTTCTCAGACGGAAGTGTCCGTTTTTCTTTTGTTCTATTCCTTGCCAAGCATAGAAGTGATTTGCAATGACAATCGCATAACGACAGCTTTTAAAACATTTGACTATCACTTTATCATAGCACATTCCTTTAGTTGCCTTCTACTGATAAGGAACTAAGTAACAAGAACATTCTGCTAATGTTTATCTCGATTAGCATTGTGTAGAAAGAAGAATAATGTTTTGTAGGAAGTTTGTAGAGCAGTTAGAGAAAGTCATGAGAGTGTAATACATCAGTGGAACATTTTCGAGAAATTCAATTTTAGCTACTTAAACTTTTCTCAAACGGGAAGACATCTTGTTTCTCGTTTGTTTACTCCTGCAAGCAAAGAGACTATTGTTTCACATAGCGACAGGATTTTAAGGACAAGACTATCACTTTAGCCTGTACATTTTGTTATTTCACTTCTACTCTCCTTATGTTTAATGTTTTGAAGAGCTAGGGGACAGCATGTGAATGGAACATTTTGAGTTTCTAAAAAAACGTTGCAACGACTTTTTAAACAGAATATTATACGTGTTTTAAGATATTTCCTTCTGATAGATTGTGGTTTCCGGTTCTGCATCCCTAATCGCCTGCACCACAAACCCGGAAACCGCACTTTATAGCAAAATATTGTTAGAAAGCTTATGCTTCCGTTCATTCGTACAAGATAAACATTAACAGAAATTGTCTTGTTACTTGCTTCCTTGTAAGTAGAAGAGAATACGCTAGCATAAAGAGATAGTAGTCAAAAGCTGGTTGCTATGTCACTCAAGTTCCTTTGTTTGTATGGACAGCAGTTGACAAATTCCTGTATGAGAAAATTATTTTTTTTTAATGCTGAAACCAAAAAAAAGGAATATCTCGAAAATGATCAACTGCACTAAACAAATGTATATAACATAAATTGTGTGTTTTAACGAACTCTACATTTCCTGTTAAGTTAGCTTTTGTCTATCTCTCACGGTTTACCAGTTATGCAAAATGCAGAATAAAGAGCTCTTCAGAGGCTATTCCCAGAAGATACACATTTTGTGTGCCATCTTTAATATACGCTATTTTAATTAAAATGTTCGATAAATATTCCATGTAAAGGGTAGTTAGGGGTGGAGGATATTTTTGAAAATCTTCGTGTCGAATCCTTGGAAGATACAAAACTTGGTATTTTGGTTTTTGGGCTATGCTGCTCACAGACACACGCACGGACATTTTTATAAAAACACTTTTTTTCCATTCACGAGGTCTCAAAACATATATTTCGGTGAAATGTTGGTATTGAATTTTTGGGTGCAATACAATATCTTCTCTATACACTATGTATAAAGTATGTGTAGAGAAAGTAAGAATATTGAAAGTAAATGTTTTTTCTTTTTGTTGGGGGCTGGAATAGGTAGATTTTTGTTTTCACTTTCTCTACACGTACTATGTACAGTGTATAGTGAAGGTACCCAAAAATTCAATACCGAGATTTCACTGCAAATATTTGTTTTCAGTCAAAAAAAGCATTTTTGGAAAAATGTCCGTCTGTGTGTTTGTGGACAGCATAGCTCAAACTTGGTATGTAGTTTAATATGTTGCAAGGATGCGACACGATAATCCCCCTCCACCCCCAGCTACCCTTTACAAGGAACTTTTTTCAAAATTTTTTATTTTCTCAAAAATGCCTCTAATGATTTTGATTAAAATGTTGCATATCAAAGACAAATAAAAATGTATATCTTGAATTTTCTCGGAATAGTCTCTGAAGACTACTTTATCCTGGATAAATTTTACGGAATTTTGAATAATTGCTAAACCCTAAGAGATGGGCAAAAACTTACCACGCAAAAAAAAAAAAAAAAAAAAAAAAAAAAAATAGATATTCCTTGTTTTTGGTTTCAGCTTTGAAAAACTTATACTTTTCTCATACAGGAATTTGTCAACTCCCTTATTTCGCTTCTACTTACAAGGAAGCAAGTAATAAGACTATTTCTGCTAGTGTTTTCTTGATTAGCATGAAGTAAATAGAGGCATAAGCTTTTTAACAATAATTTGTTGCAGAGATGTAGAGAAAGTCGTGTGAATGGACACATTAGATTTTTTAACTTTGCTACGCCCCTTCCTCATACAAACACAAATATGGGGTCTCAAAACACGTATTTCCGGTAAAATGTCTATATGAAACTTTTGGTGAAATAAAATACCTTGTGTGCATTATACTTGCTAGAGAAACTAAAAATGTACATCTCGTTTAAAGTTTTCCCCAACGAGAAATCAGCTTTTGTTTCATCTATCTTTTGCCTGTAAGAGAATACTCACATTGGTATATTCCCTTCTGCTTACAAGGAACCGAGTAATCTCGATTAGTATTCAATAGAACACATCACATGACTTTCTCTGCATCAAATTATTGTTAGAAAGCTTATGCTTCTATTTACTTCATGATAATCGAGAACAAATTAGCAGAAATAGTCTTATTACTTGCTTCCTTGTAAGTAGAAGTGAAATAAGGGAGTAGTCAAAAGTTGGTTGCTATGTGACTCAAGTTCCTTTGTTTGTATGGACAGCAGTTGACACATTCCTGTATGACAAAAGAATAAGTTTTTCAAAGCTGAAAACAAAAAACAAGGAATATCTCAAAAACAATCAACTCCACGAAAAAAATGTATATGCCATACGTTGTGCGTTTTAACGTGCTCTACATTTTTTTGTGTGGTAAGTTTTTGTCTATCTCTTACGGCTTAGTACTTGCAAAATTCCGTAAAATTCATCCAGGATAAACTAATCTTCAGAGGCTATTCCCAGAAAATTCAAGATATAAATTTTATTTTTAAGGTAAACACCTCTAAAATACGGAATTTTATTCAAAATAGGTAGAGCTGTTTTTGAGAATTTTTTTCCATGTAAAGGGTAATTTGGAATGGGTTTTTTTTTCTCGAAAATGTATGTGTCGCAACCTTGGATGGTACCAAACTTAGACACCAAAAGTGGTGTTTAACAGTCTTTTCGTTTTTGAGCTATACTGTCCACACACATGGACATGTTTCTAAAATCTGATCTGTTCCATTCACATGACTTTCTCTCCATCGCTGTAAGAAATTATTGTTAAAAATCATATTCTTCTATTTACTTTATGCTAATCGAGATAAATATTAAGAGAAATTGTCTTGTTACTTGCTTCCTTGTGAATACACTAGGATAAAGTGATAGTCAAATGTTTTAAAAACTGGTTGCCATGTGATTGAAATCCGTTTCTATGCAGGGCTAACAGTTTACAACTTTCCGTGTGAGAAAAATTGTGTATTTTAAATCTGAAACAGATACCAAACTGTATTTCTGAAATGGTGAATTGCACGAAAAAAACGTATATGACATAAATGTGGTAAGTTTCTGTCTAACTCATTCACAATGAAGAGGTCTTCCAAGATATACATTTTATTTGCCATATAAATATCTTTAACTTAGGATATTTTAATCAGCATTTTTACTTTCTCTAGCCCAATATGTACAATGTACACGGGGATAGAGAAGGTATTGCAATCCACCCAAAAATTCGATACCGAGATTTCACCGGAAATATATGTTTTGGGGTCCCCTGAGTCCGAAAAAAGCATTTTTAAAAAAAGGTGCGTGTGTGTGTGGACAGCATAGCCCCAAAACTAAAACACCACAGCTTAGTATTTAGGTTTAGTATCTTCCAAGGATGCGACACGTAGATTTTCAAAAAAATCCCCCAGCACAAACTACCCAAAAACTTCGACGATTTTGATCTTCGTAAAAATGGCTCTAACGATTTTCATTAAAATCCCGTATCTGAAATCTATTTATAACCCAAATAAACTGTATATCTCCAATTTTTTGGGAATAGCCTCTGAAGACCTTCTTATTCTGGATGACTTTTGCCGAATTTTTCTTAACTACTAAACCGTATGAGATATAAAAAAAATTCACTGCATAAAAAATGTACATCAGGACAAAACACACAATTTATGTTCTCTACATTTTTGTTGTGGAGGAAACCGTTTCCGAGATATTCCTTGTTATTCGTTTCAATTGTGAAGTACTTACATTTTTGTTGTGGAGGAAACGGTTTCCGAGATATTCCTTGTTATTCGTTTCAATTGTGAAGTACTTACACTTTTCTCAGACAGGAAGTGTCCGTTTTTCTTTTGTTCTACTCCTGGCCAAGCACAGAAGTCATTTGGAATGACAATCGCATGACGCCAGCTTTTAAAACATTTGACTATCACTTTAGCATATCGCATTCCCCATAGTTGCCTTCTACTTTAAGGAACTAAGTAATAAGAACATTCTGCTAGTGTTTATGTCGATTAGCGTTGTGTAGAAAGAAGAATAATCTTTTGTAGCAGGTTTGTAGAGCAGCTAGAGAAAGTCATGTGAGTGTAACACATCAGATTTTTTTCCATGTAAAGGTTAGTTTGGGCTGGGGCTATTTTCTTAAAATCTTCCTGGAAGATATTAAACTTAAATATCAAGTTTGGTATTTTACCGACTTTTCCTTTTTCGTTTCGACTGTTCACAGACACATTTGTGAAAATGCTTTTTTTGGATGCAGGAGACCCTAAAACATATATTTCCAGTGAAATCTTGGTATGGAATTTTTGGGTGCAGTGCAATACCTTCTCTATACGCACTATGTACATAGTGCGTATAGAGAAAGTAAAAAAAGGAACTTGATATTTAAGTTCGAAGGTTTTCGGAAAAATCGCTTCATCAAAATAAATAAATGGCGTGTTATTTATGGACGCTCTTTAACTGCTGTGCTTCTCAGCGTCCCATTCTATACTGGGCGTGAAAGACAGGCCTCTCTATCAGGCTTGAGGATCTTTTACGTGCGTTACAATAGCTTCTCTACACACTATGTACACGGCAAATGGCGCTCTTTAACTGCTGTGCTTCTCAGCGTCCAGTTCTATACTGGGCGTGAAAGACAGGCCTCTCTATCAGGCTTGAGGATCTTTTACGTGCGTTACAATAGCTTCTCTACACACTATGTTCACGGCAAATGGCGCTCTTTAACTGCTGTGCTTCTCAGCGTCCCATTCTATACTGGGCGTGAAAGACAGGCCTCTCTATCAGGCTTGAGGATCTTTTACGTGCGTTACAATAGCTTCTCTACACACTATGTACACGGCAAATGGCGCTCTTTAACTGCTGTGCTTCTCAGCGTCCCATTCTATACTGGGCGTGAAAGACAGGCCTCTCTATCAGGCTTGAGGATCTTTTACGTGCGTTACAATAGCTTCTCTACACACTATGTACACGGCAAATGGCGCTATTTAACTGCTGTGCTTCTCAGCGTCCAGTTCTATACTGGACGTGAAAGACAGACCTCTCTATCAGGCTTGAGGATCTTTTACGTGCGTTACAATAGCTTCTCTACACACTATGTACACTGCAAATGGCGCTCTTTAACTGCTGTGCTTCTCAGCGTCCCATTCTATACTGGGCGTGAAAGACAGGCCTCTCTATCAGGCTTGAGGACCTTTTACGTGCGTTACAATAGCTTCTCTACACACTATGTACACGGCAAATGGCGCTATTTAACTGCTGTGCTTCTCAGCGTCCAGTTCTATACTGGGCGTGAAAGACAGGCCTCTCTATCAGGCTTGAGGATCTTTTACGTGCGTTACAATAGCTTCTCTACACACTATGTTCACGGCAAATGGCGCTATTTAACTGCTGTGCTTCTCAGCGTCCCATTCTATACTGGGCATGAAAGACAGGCCTCTCTATCAGGCTTGAGGATCTTTTACGTGCGTTACAATAGCTTCTCTACACACTATGTACACTGCAAATGGCGCTATTTAACTGCTGTGCTTCTCAGCGTTCCATTCTATACTGGGCGTGAAAGACAGGCCTCTCTATCAGGCTTGAGGATCTTTTACGTGCGTTACAATAGCTTCTCTACACACTATGTACACTGCAAATGGCGCTATTTAACTGCTGTGCTTCTCAGCGTCCCATTCTATACTGGGCATGAAAGACAGGCCTCTCTATCAGGCTTGAGGATCTTTTACGTGCGTTACAATAGCTTCTCTACACACTATGTTCACGGCAAATGGCGCTCTTTAACTGCTGTGCTTCTCAGCGTCCCATTCTATACTGGGTGTGAAAGAAAGGCCTCTCTATCAGGCTTGAGGATCTTTTACGTGCGTTACAATAGCTTCTCTACACACTATGTACACTGCAAATGGCGCTCTTTAACTGCTGTGCTTCTCAGCGTCCCATTCTATACTGGACGTGAAAGACAGGCCTCTCTATCAGGCTTGAGGATCTTTTACGTGCGTTACAATAGCTTCTCTACACACTATGTACACGGCAAATGGCGCTCTTTAAGTGCTGTGCTTCTCAGCGTCCCATTCTATACTGGACGTGAAAGACAGGCCTCTCTATCAGGCTTGAGGATCTTTTACGTGCGTTACAATAGCTTCTCTACACACTATGTACACGGCAAATGGCGCTCTTTAACTGCTGTGCTTCTCAGCGTCCCATTCTATACTGGGCGTGAAAGACAGGCCTCTCTATCAGGCTTGAGGATCTTTTACGTGCGTTACAATAGCTTCTCTACACACTATGTACACGGCAAATGGCCTCTTTAACTGCTGTGCTTCTCAGCGTCCCATTCTATACTGGGCGTGAAAGACAGGCCTCTCTATCAGGCTTGAGGATCTTTTACGTGCGTTACAATAGCTTCTCTACACACTATGTACACGGCAAATGGCGCTCTTTAACTGCTGTGCTTCTCAGCGTCCAGTTCTATACTGGGCGTGAAAGACAGGCCTCTCTATCAGGCTTGAGGACCTTTTACGTGCGTTACAATAGCTTCTCTACACACTATGTTCACGGCAAATGGCGCTCTTTAAGTGCTGTGCTTCTCAGCGTCCAGTTCTATACTGGACGTGAAAGACAGGCCTCTCTATCAGGCTTGAGGATCTTTTACGTGCGTTACAATAGCTTCTCTACACACTATGTACACGGCAAATGGCCTCTTTAACTGCTGTGCTTCTCAGCGCCCCATTCTATACTGGGTGTGAAAGAAAGGCCTCTCTATCAGGCTTGAGGTTCTTTTACGTGCGTTACAATAGCTTCTCTACACACTATGTACACGGCAAATGGCGCTCTTTAACTGCTGTGCTTCTCAGCGTCCCATTCTATACTGGGCGTGAAAGAGAGGCCTCTCTATCAGGCTTGAGGATCTTTTACGTGCGTTACAATAGCTTCTCTACACACTATGTACACGGCAAATGGCGCTCTTTAACTGCTGTGCTTCTCAGCGTCCCATTCTATACTGGGCGTGAAAGACAGGCCTCTCTATCAGGCTTGAGGATCTTTTACGTGCGTTACAATAGCTTCTCTACACACTATGTACACGGCAAATGGCGCTCTTTAACTGCTGTGCTTCTCAGCGTCCCATTCTATACTGGGCGTGAAAGACAGGCCTCTCTATCAGGCTTGAGGATCTTTTACGTGCGTTACAATAGCTTCTCTACACACTATGTTCACGGCAAATGGCGCTCTTTAACTGCTGTGCTTCTCAGCGTCCCATTCTATACTGGGCGTGAAAGGCCTCTCTATCAGGCTCGAGGTTCTTTTACGTGCCGTAAATCTACGACAAGGGACCAACGGCTTTAATTCCCTTCCGAAGGAAGCCATGCTAAGGATTTTTACACCCGCCGGGTTTGAACCCACAACCTTGGGTATATGAAGTTAGCACGATAACCATTACGCCACGGAGGGCGACTATCGCTTCATCCCCAACTAGCGTTTACATGGAACATTTCTCGAAAACGTCTCCAAAGATTTTGATTAAAATACCACAAATTTAATATATTTTATTACAATCAAATATAAATCTTGAATTTTCTGCGAATGTCTAAAGACCTCTTCATTCTGAATGATTTTTACTTTCTCTACACGTACTATGTACATTAGTATATAGAGAAGGTATTGTATTGTACCCAAAAATTCGATACCAATTTTTCACCGGAGTCGCCCTGAATCCAGAAAATCATTTTTAGAAAAATGTGTGTGTGAGCTGCAACAGAAACTTGGTAAGTTCAGTTTCTTCCAAGGATGCGACACCAACATTTTGGTGAATATCCCTGCACACCCAACTACCCTTTACATGGAAAACATTTCGAAAATTGCGATTTTCTCAAAAATAGCTCTAACGATTTTTATTAAAATACCGCATATTAAAGATATTTATATGGCAAATAAAATGTATATGTTGAATTTTGTGGAAATAGCTTCTAAAGACGTTTTTATTGTGAAGCACTTTTGTACAGAGATAGACAAAAACTTACCACACAAGAAATGTATATGTAAATCTCATGTATGTTTTTGAGTTGCCTTTTTCGAGATATTCCGGATTATTGGTTTCAATTTTAACTTTCCTCAAACGCGAAGACATCTTTCATCTCGTTTGTTTGCTGCTGGCAAGCAAGGAGATTGCATATAGCAAACAGCTTTTTAAGGACGAGACTATCGCTTTAGCCTGTGCATTTTCTTACTTACAAGGAAGCAAGTAATAAGAAGTACGTCGGGACCAGACGTGTGCCTGTTCTCGGAGAGAACTTAACCACGTGTTTGCAGGTGAGAGTGGAGTGACGGGAGGAGGCAAGTGTTGCCCCTCGACGGCTGCAACGGCCCTTGTGTGACTTTATTCAAATTTGAGGTTTTAATTTTGAATCCAGCAACTCTTGAAGGATTGTAAAGAGCTGTAGCAGCTGTTGGAGGCGTTCCTTCGTTACCGGGGATGCCCGCAACCCATGCGGGGAAGCCGGTATCGCCTGAAGCGGCGGTTTAATCCCCAAGAGACCTAACGAGGGCACTCCGATGGAAATGGTAACCCTTCGTTGAATTTTGTTGCCCGACACCTGATCTCGTCCTCCAGGTATGGTAGACCAGAGGCTTCGTGCAGGAGTCTGGTTGGAAAGTCACGAGGCACAGAATAGATACCCCGAAGACATCTATTCTGTACCCGCTGAAGCAACAGCAGACTGGAGTCTGCCGCCATACCCCAGATCTCACAGGCGTAGATTAGCAAGGGGACTATGAGAGCCCTCAAAAGGCGCAACTTAAGGGGAACCGTCATCGAGGACCTCAGCATCGGGTACAAGGAGGCCGTAGCCCCGACACCTCAGTTCCCTGATGTGCTCCCCAAAAGTGACGCCCCTGTCAAGCTTCACCCCCAAGTAGGTAATTGTGTTCGTCCATTGTATCCTTCGTCTGAGGTACGTGAATGTAGGGAAGTTTGCGGCGCTTGGTGAAGAGAATAGCGTGCCTTTTCTCCGGATTTATGGACAATCGCCAACGCTCGCACCACTCTTGGATGAGGCAGAGGTGTCTCTGAATGGGGTTGAAGGCTCTGCGTGGGTGTTTGTTTGTACAGTATAACAGCACGTCATCAGCATACTGAGCTATGTTGACTTGCTGCACTGTTGGTAGGTCGGCCATGTAGACGCTAAAGAGCGTGGGGGAAAGTACAGAACCTTCGGGGACTCCGTCTCTTATTGGCCTAGGTGTTGATTTGTGTCTCGCAACTGAAACAACAAACGATCTGTGTTTGAGATATGAGTGTAGCAGGTGTATGATGTGTGTCGGGAGCTCCAGTTTGAGGAGCAGACCCGCGTGCCAGGTCGTAGAGAAGGCCTTCTCCAGCGACACCGCCGCAGTGTAGGCTCTGTCCTGGAAACCCAGGGCAGCGGCCTCCACCACTCGCAGTAGTTGCTGGGGTGTAGAATACATATGACGAAAACCAAACTGATGGTCAGGGATGGCTCGAATGTCGCCCAACATAGGGGACAAGCGGTTTAGCACTTGCCTCTCGAAGACTTTCGAGAGAACTGATAGGAGACTGGTGGATCGGTAGTTGGAAGGATGTAGTGGGTCTTTCCCCGGCTTCAAAATGCATATCACCCAGGCCTCCCTCCACTCACGTGGAAAGTGGCACAAGGTGAGACACATGTTGAAAACCTTGGTTAGAAAGAGCACCGCCTTGTTGGGAAGGCAGCGGAGCATGGCGGGGGTTAGACCGTCAGGACCCGCTGCCTTTTTGGGGTTGAGACGCCGGAGTGCGCCCTGGAGCTCACTGGGTCGGATGACAGGAAGCCGGTCCGCCTCGTCGGAGGGGGGGACGTCGAAGGTATCGACGCACCTCCCGTCGAGCACGGTCCGAGATGTCTTCGTCCTGGGGTCGTCTCGTGGCCTCATAGTCCTTTCGAGATAGTCAGCGAATACATCGGCTTTGGCTTGGGGTTCATAAGCCAGGCCTTGGGTGCATTGGACTGGGGAGGTGATTTGACATCCGCGGTGTCGGGGAGCTTTGGCAATCCTCCACACGTCGCCATCCTCGAGCTTCAAGCCGGTCATCGTCTCCTCCCACGCTCGCATCCTGTGCTCGCGTAGTCGCGTCCGGATCTCACGGCGTAAACACCTCAGGAGTGCTCGGTTATGTGGCGTGCGATGACGCTGGTATAGTCTGTGGGCAGTCTAGGAACGGCGGACGAGCAGATGGAGTTCAAGGGGAAGGACATCCGGGTGTAGAGGTGCTGGGGTGTGAACGGTTAGGCTATGAGCAGTTCGCACCACGATGGAGGTAAAGGATTGGACCGCAGCCTCCTCCAGGGATGGGATGCCTGTGATCCTAGGGTTCGGCGGGATGGAGTCGTTGAGGCAAACCCTGACGCATTCCCAGTCGACGTCGCGGTTTTGAACCGAGACGTCATGACAGGCAACCCGTGTGTTAACCTCAGCTAACACGGGATTATGATCGGGATGAAGTCCGTTGATCGAGGTGAGAGTTGTATGAAAAGGGAATTGTTTGATGATCGCGAAGTCAATAACGGATGCCCGTCCTTGACCTCGTGGATGGTGTGTGGGTTGCCAGGGGCCCTCTACTCTGAGTTGAGGGTCCACATCTATCATGCGTATAATATCATTGCCTCGGGCGTCCGCTCGGGGGCCGCAGTGCCAACGTGGATGTTTGGCATTGAAGTCCCCGGCCAGAATGACATTAGGATGAAGGGCTAGGATGGAAAGGTAATCGTTTAGTACGAACTGCCTTCGGGGTGGGTGGTAAACAGACACCAGTAAAACTTCCGTACCACCAAGGTCAACACAGACAGCCGTGGCTTCCATGGTTTGAAGAGGCAGGAGCTGGATAGGTTTATGGACTATCCTGTTACGAAGATCGCTGTGCCACCTCCTCGGCGGCCCACACGATCCACTCTGAGGCAGTTGTAGCCCGGAAGTCGGAACGGGGTGTCTGGACGGAGATGTGTCTCGCTGACCAGCACGAGGTCCATGGCAAATGAGCCGGCAAAATGTTGGAGCTAATTCCCCTGACCAATCAGGCCACACGCGTTCCAGAACGCGAATTGAGGCACGAGACCTAGTTCGGTTCGCCATTCTGGGCGGTCTGGACGATCATGGTCAGGAGGGCAAGTCCCTCCATGGCGACAGACATATTTGCGGCTGGGTCGGTGGCAGAGAGGAATCTGACCAGCAGATCACAAATGCGCTGGCAGAAGCTGCTGTATCCACGCCATCACATCCGATAGCTGCAGGACAGGAGTGGTGGGGGTGATAGTTCTAGGAGTGGGTGTGGGAGGAGTGTGTCGGGGCTCTGGCTCGCCGCCAGCCGCCTCCTGTCCCTGCTGTCGCTCGGGTGCGGTAGTACGTTCCCTTGCGGAGCCCTGGGAGAGAAGTTAGGCTGCCTGGCAGGCCAGCGTACCTTTGCTTGAGTGGGGTTGGCTGGAGCTTGTGTTTTGCGTGTGTTTGTACCAACCCGTGACATCGCAGGGCCACGCGCAGCCCTTTGCGCCGTAGTGGTGTTGGTAGCGCCGGCTGTCTAGGCGTGCCCATGTCTCAGTCATCTTAAATACCAGGCGAACCAATCAGATGTTAGCTTCATTCTAGCTCTTATAAATACCAGTCTCCGCAAGCTCAATACATCAGTTCACCCTGAAGACGAGGAAGATGCACTTCTTCGAAACCTTGGTATCAAGCCAAGTTTTTACCTGGCTAGAAGCCCGAGAAGATTTTGAATTAAGACACTTTCTGTTAATATTTATCTTGATTAGCATCAAGTAGATAGAACAATAATTTGTTACAGAGAAAGTCATGTGAATGGATCACAACAGATTTTTGTCAAAATAAAGAAGTCTTCAGAGACTAAACCCACAAAATTCAACATAAAATATTTTGTCATTTAAATATCTTTAGCACATGATATATTAATCAAAATCGTTAAAGCCATTTTTGAGAAAACCAAAATAATTAACCAACATTTTTCCACGTAAAAAGTGGTTTGGGGTGGGGGTATTTTCTTGAAAATCTTCGTGTCGCATCCTTGGATGATACTGAAAACTTAAATACCGAGTTTGGTATTTAATGGACTTTTGTTTTTGAGCGCTGCCCTCAGATACATACACGGACCTTTTTCTAAAATTGCTTTTTTCGGACTCAGGGGCACCCAAAAATATGTATTTCCGGTGAAATCTCGACATCGAATATTTGCATGGAATACAATACCTTCTCTATCCACTATGTACACACTATGGTCGGCTGATAAGTCCCGGGCCTCTCAATGAAAACAGCATTTAAAAAAAATTATTTTTTTTTTACTTTATTTCTCAACATAATGTCCAGAAAGGCTAATACATTTGTCATATCGGTGTTCTAATTTAATTAAACCATCTCTGTAGTGCGATTTATGAAGGTCCTCAAAATAGCTGTTTACCGCATCAATGACCTCCTCGTTGCTGTGAAATCTTCGTCCTCCAAGACATTTTTTGAGGTTTGGGAACAGGTGGTAGTCACTGAGTGCTACATCTGGCGAATAGGGTGGATGTTCAAGCAATTCCAACTTTTATTCGCACAATTTTCCCGTTGCAATGACTGAACGATGGGCCGGAGCATTGTCGTGACGAAACAAGATTTTTTTTTTTTGGCAAATGAGGTCTTTTTCTTTTCACCTCATCACTCAAACGTTGCAGTAAGCTAGCGTAGTAGTCACCAGTGATACTTTTACCCTTTTCCAAGTAATCAATAAAAATAATTCCCTGTGCATCCCAGACAACACTCGCCATAACCTTGTTAGCTGACAAAATTGACTTTGCCTTTTCTGGAGTGGTTCACCTGGCGCAATCCACTGTTTTGACTGTGATTTACTTTCTGGAATGTAGTGATGTATCCAAGTTTCATCCATGGCAATAAGCCGTCTCAAAAATTCACTGGGATTTTTACGGTAGAGCTCCACATTCTTAACAGAAACAGTTTTTCTTTGCAACTTTTGATCAGGTATCAACAAACGCAGCACCCATCTTGCACAGACCCTGTGAAAGCCCAAAACATTACTTAAAATATTAGCTGCACGTTCTTTTGATATGTTTACAGCCTCTGCTATCTCAAACAGCTTTAATCTGCGGTCTTCCAGTGCTAAACAATGATTTTTTTCAATGATCTCGAGTTGTCACTTCTACAGGGCGTCCAGAGCGAGGCTCATCACTAGTACTCGTACGTCCCATTTTAAACTGTGCAACTCAAATTTTAATCATTGAATATGGAGGGTTAGAGCCTTCCATTTCCTCCTTGATTTCTTTAGGCGTTAAGCCTTTCAAATGGAAATATTTAATCACTGCTCGTTTTTGCAAATCGTGAAAACTCTAAAGTTGTCTTGTTTAAAATGCTGTCATTGGAAAACTAAACAAGCTATTGACCTGCAACTATGGATACAAGTTAGTCTAGAGTTAAACTACACGATGCTACCGTCTAACTGGCCTAGTGGCGCCATATCTGTGTGAGACCCGGGAGTTATTAGTCAACACTCGTAATACGTGTAGAGAAAGTAAAAATTAACTTTGGGACCATAGAGGCATCATTAACTTTACACCCAATTGCAGGATATTTTCTTGGGCTACGTTCTAGCTTTTGTCCTGTCTCATCGAGTTTTTCCTCTGTAAGCACACTGACCGCCGTCAAAAACAAGGTACTGTGCAATGAAGAATAAACTTTTATAAGAATAATTTGTCACAGGATAGGTAGAGAAAGTCATGCGAATGTAACACATCAGATTTGTCATTGCTGTAATGTACTGGTACGTGTGTGTGTGGACCAGGCTGGACATCGACTTCGAGAACTGCGCTTGTCCAGGACCTGGCAATGAGTTCGGTGGAAGGTGCAGTGACACAATGACAATGTGTTGTCACGTGCCGGTGAGCCCCGTCACCGAGGAGCCTGACGAGGAAGAGACTTGGGACGACTGTGGCCTCAAGGGGTTCCGTCCTGGTGAGACAGAGAGCAGGGTCATCGCTGGTCCTGAAGGAGGCGTCACCTTCTCCAACGAGTTCCCATGGATGGCGTTACTGCACAACGTAAGCGACAACAGTATGGTGTGTGGGGCTACAATTCTGCATCATCACGTGGTCATGACTGCGGCCCACTGTGTGCGCAGGTCAGTACCGATTCAACTGCCAATTGTCAACAATCAGGTCTTATCACGTGGTCATGACTGCTGCCCACTGTGTGACCAGGTCAGTACCGATACAACTGCCACTTGTCAACAAGCAGGTCTTCTTCACCACGTGGTCATGACTGCGGCACACTGTGTGCGCAGGTCAGTACCGATACAACTGCCGCTTGTCAACAAGCAGGTTGTCATCACCACGTGGTCATGACTGCGGCCCACTGTGTGACCAGGTCAGTACCCATACAACTGTCACTTGTCAACAAGCAGGTCTTTACCACGTGGTCATGACTACGGCCCACTGTGTACGCAGGTCAGTAACAATACAACTGTCACTTGTCAACAAGCAAGTCTTTACCACGTGGTCATGACTGCGGCACACTGGTACTCAGGTCAGTATTCAAACAATTGTCACTTGTCAACAAGCAGGTCTTCACCACGTGGTCATGACTGCGGCCCACTGTGTGACCAGGTCTGTAACAATACAACTGTCACTTGTCAACAAGCAGGTCTTCACCACGTGGTCATGACTGCGGTCCACTGTGTGACCAGATGTGTAACAATACAACTGTCACTTGTCAACAAGCAGGTCTTCATTACGTGGTCATGACTGCGGTCCACTGTGTGACCAGGTCTGTAACAATACAACTGTCACTTGTCAACAAGCAGGTCTTCACCACGTGGTCATGACTGCGGTCCACTGTGTGACCAGATGTGTAACAATACAACTGTCACTTGTCAAAAAGCAGGTCTTCACCACGTGGTCATGACTGCGGCCCACTGTGTGACCAGGTCTGTAACAATACAACTGTCACTTGTCAACAAGCAAGTCTTTACCACGTGGTCATGACTGCGGCCCAATGTGTGACCAGGTCTGTAACAATACAACTGTCACTTGTCAACAAGCAGGTCTTCACCACGTGGTCATGACTGCGGCCCAATGTGTGACCAGGTCTGTAACAATACAATTGTAACTTGTCATCAAGCAGGTATTTACCACGTGGTCATGACTGCGGCCAACTGTGTACGCAGGACCGACAATACAACCACCACTAGTCAACAAGCAGGTCTTCACCACGTGGTCATGACTGCGGCTCACTGTGTACGCAGGTCAGTAACAATACAACTGCCACTTGTCACAAGCAGGTTTTCACCACGTGGTCATGACTGCGGCCCACTGTGTACGCAGGTCAGTAACAATACAACTGTCACTTGTCAACAAGCAGGTCTTCACCACGTGGTCATGACTGCGGCCCACTGTATACGCAGGACAGACAAAACAATTGTCACTTGTCCACAAGCAGGTCTTCACCACGTGGTCATGACTGCGGCCCAATGTGTGACCAGATCTGTAACAATACAACTGCCACTTGTCAACAAGCAGGTCTTCACCACGTGGTCATGACTGCGGCCCACTGTGTGACCAGGTCTGTAACAATACAACTGTCACTTGTCAACAAGCAGGTCTTCACCACATGGTCATGACTGCGGCCCACTGTGTACGCAGGTCAGTAACAAAACAACTGTCACTTGTCAACAAGCAGGTCTCCCCCTCGTGGTCTTGACTGCGGCCCACTGCAAACGCAGGTCAGTAACAATGCAAATGTCACTTGTCAACAAGCAGGTCTGCACCACGTGGTCATGACTGCGGCCCACTCTGTGACCAGGTCTGTAACAATACAACTGTCACTTGTCACCAAGCAGGTCTTCACCACGTGGTCATGACTGCGGCCCAATGTGTGACCAGGTCTGTAACAATACAACTGTCACTTGTCAACAAGCAGGTCTGCACCACGTGGTCATGACTGCGGCCCAATGTGTGACCAGATCTGTAACAATACAATTGTCACTTGTCAACAAGCAGGTCTTCACCACGTGGTCATGACTGCGGCCCAATGTGTGACCAGGTCTGTAACAATACAACTGTCACTTGTCAACAAGCAGGTCTGCACCACGTGGTCATGACTGCGGCCCAATGTGTGACCAGGTCAGTAACAATACAACTGTCACTTGTCAACAAGCAGGTCTTCACCACGTGGTCATGACTGCGGACAAATGTGTGACCAGGTGTGAAACAATACAACTGTCACTTGTCAATAAGCAGGTCTTCAGCACGTGGTCATGACTGCGGCCCACTGTGTACGCAGGTCAGAACAATACAAGTCAATTGTCAACAAGCAGGTCTTCACCAACTGGTCATGACTGCGGCCCACTGTGTACGCAGGTCAGTAACAATACAACTGTCACTTGTCAACAAGCAGGTCTTCACCACGTGGTCATGACTGCGGCCCAATGTGTGACCAGGTCTGTAACAATTAAACTGTCACTTGTCAGCAAGCAGGTCTTTACCACGTGGTCTTGACTGCGGCCCACTGTGTGACCAGGTCTGTAACAATACAACTGTCACTTGTCAACAAGCAGGTCTTCACCACGTGGTCATGACTGCGGCCCACTGTGTACGCAGGTCAGTAACAATACAACTGTCACTTGTCAACAAGCAGGTCTACATCACGTGGTCATGACTGCGGCCCACTGTGTACGCAGGTCAGTAACAATAACTGTCACTTGTCAACAAGCAGGTCTTCATCACGTGGTCATGACTGCGGCCCAATGTGTGACCAGGTCAATAACAATACAACTGTCACTTGTCAACAAGCAGGTCTTCATCACGTGGTCATGACTGCGGCCCACTGTGTGACCAGGTCTGTAACAATACAACTGCCACTTGTCAACAAGCATGTCTTTACCACCTGGTCATGACTGCGGACCACTGTGTATGCAGGTCAGAACAATACAACTGACACTTGTCAACAAGCAGGTCTGCACCACGTGGTCATGACTGCGAACCACTGTGTATGCAGGTCAGAACAATACAACTTCCACTTGTCAACAAGCAGGTCTGCACCACGTGGTCATGACTGCGGCCCACTGTGTACGCAGGTCAGTAACAATACAACTGCCACTTGTCAACAAGCAGGTCTTCACCAACTGGTCATGACTGCGGCCCACTGTGTGACCAGGTCTGTAACATACAACTGCCACTTGTCAACAAGCAGGTCTTCACCACGTTGTCATGACTGCGGCCCACGGTGTACACAGGTCAGTAACAATACAACTGTCACTTGTCAACAAGCAGGTCTTCACCACGTGGTCATGACTGCAGCCCACTGTGTGACCAGGTCTGTAACAATACAACTGTCACTTGTCAACAAGCAGGTCTGCACCACGTGGTCATGACTGCGGCCCACTGTGTGACCAGGTCTGTAACAATACAACTGTCACTTGTCAACAAGCAGGTCTGCACCACGTGGTCAGGACTGCGGTCCACTGTGTGACCAGATGTGTAACAATACAACTGCCACTTGTCAACAAGCAGGTCTTCACCACGTGGTCATGACTGCGGCCCACTGTGTGACCAGGTCAGTAACAATACAACTGTCACTTGTCAACAAGCAGGTCTTCACCACGTGGTCATGACTGCGGCCCAATGTGTGACCAGGTGTGTAATAATACAACTGTCACTTGTCAAAAAGCAGGTCTTCACCACGTGGTCATGACTGCGGCCCACTGTGTACGCAGGTCAGTAACAATACAACTGCCACTTGTCAACAAGCAGGTCTGCACCCCGTGGTCATGACTGCGGCCCAATGTGTGACCAGGTCTGTAACAATACAACTGTCACTTGTCAACAAGCAGGTCTTCACCACGTGGTCATGACTGCGGCCCAATGAGTGACCAGGTCTGTAACAATACAATTGTCACTTGTCAACAAGCAGGTCTTTACCACGTGGTCATGTTTGCGGCCCACTGTGTACGCAGGTCTGTAGCAATACAACTGTCACTTGTCTACAAGCAGGTCTACACCACGTGGTCATGACTGCTGCCCACTGTGTGACCAGGTCTGTAACAACACAACTGTCACTTGTCAACAAGCAGGTCTGCACCACGTGGTCATGACTGCGGCCCACTGTGTGACCTGGTCAGTAACAATACAATTGTCACTTGTCATCAAGCAGGTCTGCACCACGAGGTCATGACTGCGGCCCACTGTGTGACCAGGTCAGTAACAATACAACTGTCACTTGTCACCAAGCAGGTCTTCACCACGTGGTCATGACTGCGGCCCACTGTGCGACCAGGTCAGTAACAATACAACTGTCACTTGTCAACAAGCTGGTCTTCACCACGTGGTCTTGACTGCGGCCCACTGTGTGACCAGGTGTGTAACAATACAACTGTCACTTGTCAACAAGCAGGTCTTTACCACGTGGTCATGACTGCGGCCCACTGTGTACGCAGGTCAGTAACAATACAACTGCCACTTGTCAACAAGCAGGTCTTCACCACGTGGTCATGACTGCGGCCCAATGTGTGACCAGGTCGGTAACAATACAACTGTCGCTTGTCAACAAGCAGGTCTTTACCACGTGGTCTTGACTGCGGCCCAGTGTGTACGCAGGTAAGTAACAATACAACTGTCACTTGTCAACAAGCAGGTCTTCATCAAGTGGTCATGACTGCGGCCCACTATGTACGCAGGTAAGTATCAATACAACTGTCACTTGTCAACAAGCAGGTCTTCACCACCTGGTCATGACTGCGGCCCACTGTGTACGCAGGTCAGTAACAATACAACTGTCACTTGTCAACAAGCAGGTCTGCACCACGTGGTCATTACTGCGGCCCACTGTGTGACCAGGTCAGTAACAATACAACTGTCACTTGTCAACAAGTAGGTCTTCACCTCGTGGTCATGACTGCGGCCCACTGTGTACGCAGGTCAGTAACAATACAACTGCCACTTGTCAACAAGCAGGTCTTCACCACGTGGTCTTGACTGCGGCCCACTGTGTACGCAGGTCAGTAACAATACAACTGTCACTTGTCAACAAGCAGGTCTTCACTACGTGGTCTTGACTGCGGCCCACTGTGTACGCAGGTCTGTAACAATACAACTGCCACTTGTCAACAAGCAGGTCTTCACCACGTGGTCATGACTGCGGCACACTGGTACGCAGGTCTGTAACAATACAACTGTCACTTGTCACAAGCAGGTCTTTATCAGGTGGTCATGACTGCGGCCCACTGTGTGACCAGGTCTGTAACAATACAACTGTCACTTGTCAACAAGCAGGTCTTCACCACGTGGTCATGACTGCGGCCCACTGTGTATGCAGGTCAGAACAATACAACTGCCACTTGTCAACAAGCAGGTCTGCACCTCGTGGTCATGACTGCGGCCCACTGTGTGACCAAGGTCTGTAACAATACAACTGTCACTTGTCAACAAGCAGGTCTGCACCTCGTGGTCATAACTGCGGCCCACTGTGTGACCAAGGTCTGTAACAATACAACTGCCACTTGTCAACAAGCAGGTCTGCACCACGTGGTCATGACTGCGGCCCAATGTGTGACCAGGTCTGTAACAATACAACTGTCACTTGTCACCAAGCAGGTCTTCACCACGTGGTCATGACTGCGGCACAATGTGTGACCAGGTCTGTAACAATACAACTGTCACTTGTCACCAAGCAGGTCTTCACCACGTGGTCATGACTGCGGCACAATGTGTGACCAGGTCGGTAACAATACAACTGTCACTTGTCAACAAGCAGGTCTTTACCACGTGGTCTTGACTGCGGCCCAGTGTGTACGCAGGTAAGTAACAATACAACTGTCACTTGTCAACAAGCAGGTCTTCATCAAGTGGTCATGACTGCGGCCCACTGTGTACGCAGGTAAGTAACAATACAACTGTCACTTGTCAACAAGCAGGTCTTCACCACCTGGTCATGACTGCGGCCCACTGTGTACGCAGGTCAGTAACAATACAACTGTCACTTGTCAACAAGCAAGTCTGCACCACGTGGTCATAACTGCGGCCCACTGTGTGACCAGGTCAGTAACAATACAACTGTCACTTGTCAACAAGTAGGTCTTCACCTCGTGGTCATGACTGCGGCCCACTGTGTACGCAGGTCAGTAACAATACAACTGCCACTTGTCAACAAGCAGGTCTTCACCACGTGGTCTTGACTGCGGCCCACTGTGTACGCAGGTCAGTAACAATACAACTGTTACTTGTCAACAAGCAGGTCTTCACTACGTGGTCTTGACTGCGGCCCACTGTGTACGCAGGTCTGTAACAATACAACTGTCACTTGTCCACTAGCAGGTCTTCACCACGTGGTCATGACTGCGGCCCACTGTGTACGCAGGTCAGTAACAATACAACTGTCACTTGTCCACTAGCAGGTCTGCACCACGTGGTCATGACTGCGGCCCACTGTGTACGCAGGTCAGTACAATACAAATGTCACTTGTCAACAAGCAGGTCTTCACCACATGGTCATGACTGCGGCTCACTGTGTACGCAGGTGAGTAACAATACAACTGTCACTTGTCGACAAGCAGGTCTTCATCAAGTGGTCTTGACTGCGGCCCACTGTGTGACCAGGTGTGTAACAATACAACTGTCATTTGTCAACAAGCAGGTCTTCACCACGTGGTCATGACTGCGGCCCACTGTGTACGCAGGTCAGTAACAATACAACTGCCACTTGTCAACAAGCAGGTCTTCACCACGTGGTCATGACTTCGGCCCACTGTGTACGCAGGTAAGTAACAATACAACTGTCACTTGTCAACAAGCCGGTCTTTATCAGGTGGTCATGACTGCGGCCCACTGTGTGACCAGGTCAGTAACAATACAATTGTGACTTGTCAACAAGCAGGTCTTCACCACGTGGTCATGACTGCGGCCCACTGTGTGACCAGGTCTGTAACAATACAACTGTCACCTGTCAACAAGCAGGTCTTCACCACGTGGTGATAACTGCGGCCCACTGTGTGACCAGGTAAGTAACAATACAACTGTCACTTGTCAACAAGCAGGTCTACAAAACGTGGTCATGACTGCGGCCCACTGTGTGACCAGGTCTGTACAATACAACTGTCACTTGTCAACAAGCAGGTCTTCACCACGTGGTGATAACTGCGGCCCACTGTGTGACCAGGTCAGTAACAATACAACTGTCACTTGTCACAAGCAGGTCTTCACCACGTGGTCATGACTGCGGCCCACTGTGTGACCAGGTCAGTAACAATACAATTGTGACTTGTCAACAAGCAGTTCTTCACCACGTGGTCATGACTGCGGCCCACTGTGTGACCAGGTCAGTAACAATACAATTGTGACTTGTCAACAAGCAGGTCTTTACCATGTGGTCATGACTGCGGCCCACTGTGTGACCAGGTCAGTAACAATACAATTGTGACTTGTCAACAAGCAGGTTTTTACCACGTGGTCATGACTGCGGCCCACTGTGTGACCAGGTCAGTAACAATACAATTGTGACTTGTCAACAAGCAGGTTTTTACCACGTGGACATGACTGCGGCCCACTGTGTGACCAGGTCTGTAACAATACAACTGCCACTTGTCAACAAGCAGGTCTGCACTTCGTGGTCATGACTGCGGCCCACTGTGTGACCAGGTCAGTAACAATACAATTGTGACTTGTCAACAAGCAGGTTTTTACCACGTGGTCATGACTGCGGCCCACTGTGTGACCAGGTCAGTAACAATACAATTGTGACTTGTCAACAAGCAGGTATTTACCACGTGGTCATGACTGCGGCCCACTGTGTGACCAGGTCTGTAACAATTCAACTACCACTTGTCAACAAGCAGGTCTTTACCACGTGGTCATGACTGCGGCCCACTGTGTGACCAGGTCTGTAACAATACAATTGTGACTTGTCAACAAGCAGGTCTTTACCAGGTGGTCATGACTGCGGCCCACTGTGTGACCAGGTCTGTAACAATTCAACTACCACTTGTCAACAAGCAGGTCTTTACCACGTGGTCATGACTGCGGCCCACTGTGTGACCAGGTCTGTAACAATTCAACTACCACTTGTCAACAAGCAGGTCTTCACCACGTGGTCATGACTGCGGCCCACTGTGTACGCAGGTCAGTAACAATACAACTACCACTTATCAACAAGCAGGTCTTTACCACGTGGTCATGACTGCGGCCCACTGTGTGACCAGGTCTGTAACAATTCAACTACCACTTGTCAACAAGCAGGTCTTCACCACGTGGTCATGACTGCGGCCCACTGTGTACGCAGGTAAGTAACAATACAACTGTCACTTGTCAACAAGCAGGTCTTCAGCACGTGGTCATGACAGCGGCCCACTGCGTACGCAGGTCAGTAACAATACAACTGTCACTTGTCAACAAGCAGGTCTGCACCACGTGGTCATGACTGCGGCCCACTGTGTGACCAGGTCTGTAACAATACAACTGTCACTTGCAAACAAGCAGTCTCACCACGTGGTCATGACTGCAGCCCACTGTGTACGCAGGTCAGTAACAATACAACTTTCACTTGTCACAAGCAGGTCTTCACCACGTGGTCATGACTGCAGCCCACTGTGTACGCAGGTCAGTAACAAGACAACTTTCACTTGTCAACAAGCAGGTCTTCATCACGTGCTCATGACTGCGGCCCAATGTGTGACCAGGTCTGTAACAATACAACTGTCACTTGTCACCAAGCAGGTCTTCACCACGTGGTCATGACTGCGGCCCAATGTGTGACCAGGTCGGTAACAATACAACTGTCACTTGTCAACAAGCAGGTCTTTACCACGTGGTCTTGACTGCGGCCCAGTGTGTACGCAGGTAAGTAACAGTACAACTGTCACTTGTCAACAAGCAGGTCTTCACCACCTGGTCATGACTGCGGCCCACTGTGTACGCAGGTCAGTAACAATACAACTGTCACTTGTCAACAAGCAAGTCTGCACCACGTGGTCATAACTGCGGCCCACTGTGTACGCAGGTCAGTAACAATACAACTGTCACTTGTCGAAAAGCAGGTCTTTATCACGTGGTCATGACTGCGGCCCACTGTGTATGCAGGTCAGAACAATACAACTGCCACTTGTCAACAAGCAGGTCTGCACCTCGTGGTCATGACTGCGGCCCACTGTGTGACCAAGGTCTGTAACAATACAACTGTCACTTGTCAACAAGCAGGTCTGCACCTCGTGGTCATAACTGCGGCCCACTGTGTGACCAAGGTCTGTAACAATACAACTGCCACTTGTCAACAAGCAGGTCTGCACCACGTGGTCATGACTGCGGCCCAATGTGTGACCAGGTCTGTAACAATACAACTGTCACTTGTCACCAAGCAGGTCTTCACCACGTGGTCATGACTGCGGCACAATGTGTGACCAGGTCTGTAACAATACAACTGTCACTTGTCACCAAGCAGGTCTTCACCACGTGGTCATGACTGCGGCACAATGTGTGACCAGGTCGGTAACAATACAACTGTCACTTGTCAACAAGCAGGTCTTTACCACGTGGTCTTGACTGCGGCCCAGTGTGTACGCAGGTAAGTAACAATACAACTGTCACTTGTCAACAAGCAGGTCTTCATCAAGTGGTCATGACTGCGGCCCACTGTGTACGCAGGTAAGTAACAATACAACTGTCACTTGTCAACAAGCAGGTCTTCACCACCTGGTCATGACTGCGGCCCACTGTGTACGCAGGTCAGTAACAATACAACTGTCACTTGTCAACAAGCAAGTCTGCACCACGTGGTCATAACTGCGGCCCACTGTGTGACCAGGTCAGTAACAATACAACTGTCACTTGTCAACAAGTAGGTCTTCACCTCGTGGTCATGACTGCGGCCCACTGTGTACGCAGGTCAGTAACAATACAACTGCCACTTGTCAACAAGCAGGTCTTCACCACGTGGTCTTGACTGCGGCCCACTGTGTACGCAGGTCAGTAACAATACAACTGTTACTTGTCAACAAGCAGGTCTTCACTACGTGGTCTTGACTGCGGCCCACTGTGTACGCAGGTCTGTAACAATACAACTGTCACTTGTCCACTAGCAGGTCTTCACCACGTGGTCATGACTGCGGCCCACTGTGTACGCAGGTCAGTAACAATACAACTGTCACTTGTCCACTAGCAGGTCTGCACCACGTGGTCATGACTGCGGCCCACTGTGTACGCAGGTCAGTACAATACAAATGTCACTTGTCAACAAGCAGGTCTTCACCACATGGTCATGACTGCGGCTCACTGTGTACGCAGGTGAGTAACAATACAACTGTCACTTGTCGACAAGCAGGTCTTCATCAAGTGGTCTTGACTGCGGCCCACTGTGTGACCAGGTGTGTAACAATACAACTGTCATTTGTCAACAAGCAGGTCTTCACCACGTGGTCATGACTGCGGCCCACTGTGTACGCAGGTCAGTAACAATACAACTGCCACTTGTCAACAAGCAGGTCTTCACCACGTGGTCATGACTTCGGCCCACTGTGTACGCAGGTAAGTAACAATACAACTGTCACTTGTCAACAAGCCGGTCTTTATCAGGTGGTCATGACTGCGGCCCACTGTGTGACCAGGTCAGTAACAATACAATTGTGACTTGTCAACAAGCAGGTCTTCACCACGTGGTCATGACTGCGGCCCACTGTGTGACCAGGTCTGTAACAATACAACTGTCACCTGTCAACAAGCAGGTCTTCACCACGTGGTGATAACTGCGGCCCACTGTGTGACCAGGTAAGTAACAATACAACTGTCACTTGTCAACAAGCAGGTCTACAAAACGTGGTCATGACTGCGGCCCACTGTGTGACCAGGTCTGTACAATACAACTGTCACTTGTCAACAAGCAGGTCTTCACCACGTGGTGATAACTGCGGCCCACTGTGTGACCAGGTCAGTAACAATACAACTGTCACTTGTCACAAGCAGGTCTTCACCACGTGGTCATGACTGCGGCCCACTGTGTGACCAGGTCAGTAACAATACAATTGTGACTTGTCAACAAGCAGTTCTTCACCACGTGGTCATGACTGCGGCCCACTGTGTGACCAGGTCAGTAACAATACAATTGTGACTTGTCAACAAGCAGGTCTTTACCATGTGGTCATGACTGCGGCCCACTGTGTGACCAGGTCAGTAACAATACAATTGTGACTTGTCAACAAGCAGGTTTTTACCACGTGGTCATGACTGCGGCCCACTGTGTGACCAGGTCAGTAACAATACAATTGTGACTTGTCAACAAGCAGGTTTTTACCACGTGGACATGACTGCGGCCCACTGTGTGACCAGGTCTGTAACAATACAACTGCCACTTGTCAACAAGCAGGTCTGCACTTCGTGGTCATGACTGCGGCCCACTGTGTGACCAGGTCAGTAACAATACAATTGTGACTTGTCAACAAGCAGGTTTTTACCACGTGGTCATGACTGCGGCCCACTGTGTGACCAGGTCAGTAACAATACAATTGCGACTTGTCAACAAGCAGGTATTTACCACGTGGTCATGACTGCGGCCCACTGTGTGACCAGGTCTGTAACAATTCAACTACCACTTGTCAACAAGCAGGTCTTTACCACGTGGTCATGACTGCGGCCCACTGTGTGACCAGGTCTGTAACAATACAATTGTGACTTGTCAACAAGCAGGTCTTTACCAGGTGGTCATGACTGCGGCCCACTGTGTGACCAGGTCTGTAACAATTCAACTACCACTTGTCAACAAGCAGGTCTTTACCACGTGGTCATGACTGCGGCCCACTGTGTGACCAGGTCTGTAACAATTCAACTACCACTTGTCAACAAGCAGGTCTTCACCACGTGGTCATGACTGCGGCCCACTGTGTACGCAGGTCAGTAACAATACAACTACCACTTATCAACAAGCAGGTCTTTACCACGTGGTCATGACTGCGGCCCACTGTGTGACCAGGTCTGTAACAATTCAACTACCACTTGTCAACAAGCAGGTCTTCACCACGTGGTCATGACTGCGGCCCACTGTGTACGCAGGTAAGTAACAATACAACTGTCACTTGTCAACAAGCAGGTCTTCAGCACGTGGTCATGACAGCGGCCCACTGCGTACGCAGGTCAGTAACAATACAACTGTCACTTGTCAACAAGCAGGTCTGCACCACGTGGTCATGACTGCGGCCCACTGTGTGACCAGGTCTGTAACAATACAACTGTCACTTGCAAACAAGCAGTCTCACCACGTGGTCATGACTGCAGCCCACTGTGTACGCAGGTCAGTAACAATACAACTTTCACTTGTCACAAGCAGGTCTTCACCACGTGGTCATGACTGCAGCCCACTGTGTACGCTGGTCAGTAACAAGACAACTTTCACTTGTCAACAAGCAGGTCTTCATCACGTGCTCATGACTGCGGCCCAATGTGTGACCAGGTCTGTAACAATACAACTGTCACTTGTCACCAAGCAGGTCTTCACCACGTGGTCATGACTGCGGCCCAATGTGTGACCAGGTCGGTAACAATACAACTGTCACTTGTCAACAAGCAGGTCTTTACCACGTGGTCTTGACTGCGGCCCAGTGTGTACGCAGGTAAGTAACAGTACAACTGTCACTTGTCAACAAGCAGGTCTTCACCACCTGGTCATGACTGCGGCCCACTGTGTACGCAGGTCAGTAACAATACAACTGTCACTTGTCAACAAGCAAGTCTGCACCACGTGGTCATAACTGCGGCCCACTGTGTACGCAGGTCAGTAACAATACAACTGTCACTTGTCGAAAAGCAGGTCTTTATCACGTGGTCATGACTGCGGCCCACTGTGTACGCAGGTCAGTAACAATACAACTGTCATTTGTCAACAAGCAGGTCTTCACCACGTGGTCATGACAGCGGTCCACTGTGTACGCAGGTCAGTAACAATACAACTGCCACTTGTCAACAAGCAGGTCTTTACCACGTGGTCATGACTGCGGTCCACTGTGTGACCAGGTCTGTAACAATACAACTGTCACTTGTCAACAAGCAGGTCTTCACCACGTGGTCATGACAGCGGTCCACTGTGTGACCAGGTCTGTAACAATACAACTGCCACTTGTCAACAAGCAGGTCTTCACCACGTGGTCATGACAGCGGTCCACTGTGTGACCAGGTCTGTAAAAATACAACTGTCACTTGTCAACAAGCAGGTCTTCACCACGTGGTCATGACAGCGGTCCACTGTGTGACCAGGTCAGTAACAGTACAACTGTCATTTGTCAACAAGCAGGTCTTCACTACGTGGTCATGACAGCGGTCCACTGTGTGACCAGGTCAGTAACAGTACAACTGTCATTTGTCAACAAGCAGGTCTTCACTACGTGGTCATGACTGCGGCCCACTGTGTGACCAGGTCTGTAACAATACAACTGTCACTTGTCAACAAGCAGGTCTTCACCACGTGGTCATGACTGCGGTCCACTGTGTGACCAGGTCAGTAACAATACAACTGTCACTTGTCACAAGCAGTCTCACCACGTGGTCATGACAGCGGTCCACTGTGTACGCAGGTCAGTAACAATACAACTGCCACTTGTCAACAAGCAGGTCTTTACCACGTGGTCATGACAGCGGTCCACTGTGTGACGAGGTCAGTAACAATACAACTGTCATTTGTCAACAAGCAGGTCTTTACCACGTGGTCGTGACTGCGGTCCACTGTGTGACGAGGTCAGTAACAATACAACTGTCACTTGTCAACAAGCAGGTCTTTACCACGTGGTCATGACAGCGGTCCACTGTGTGACCAGGTCAGTAACAATACAACTGTCATTTGTCACAAGCAGGTCTTTACCACGTGGTCGTGACTGCGGTCCACTGTGTGACCAGGTCTGTAACAATACAACTGTCATTTGTCACAAGCAGGTCTTTACCACGTGGTCATGACAGCGGTCCACTGTGTGACCAGGTCAGTAACAATACAACTGTCATTTGTCACAAGCAGGTCTTTACCACGTGGTCATGACAGCGGTCCACTGTGTGACCAGGTCTGTAACAATACAACTGTCATTTGTCAACAAGCAGGTCTTTACCACGTGGTCATGACAGCGGTCCACTGTGTGACCAGGTCTGTAACAATACAACTGTCATTTGTCACAAGCAGGTCTTTACCACGTGGTCATGACAGCGGTCCACTGTGTGACCAGGTCTGTAACAATACAACTGTCATTTGTCACAAGCAGGTCTTCACCACGTGGTCGTGACTGCGGTCCACTGTGTGACGAGGTCAGTAACAATACAACTGTCACTTGTCAACAAGCAGGTCTTCACCTCGTGGTCTTGACTGCGGCCCACTGTGTACGCAGGTCAGTAACAATACAACTGTCACTTGTCAACAAGCAGGTCTACACCACGTGGACATGACTGCGGCCCACTGTGTGACCAGGTCTGTAACAATACAACTGTCACTTGCAAACAAGCAGTCTTTGCCACGTGGTCATGACTGCAGCCCACTGTGTACGCAGGTCAGTAACAATACAACTTTCACTTGTCAACAAGCAGGTCTACACCACGTGGACATGACTGCGGCCCACTGTGTGACCAGGTCTGTAACAATACAACTGTCACTTGCAAACAAGCAGTCTTTGCCACGTGGTCATGACTGCAGCCCACTGTGTACGCAGGTCAGTAACAATACAACTGTCACTTGTCAACAAGCAGGTCTTTACCACGTGGTCATGACAGCGGTCCACTGTGTGACGAGGTCAGTAACAATACAACTGTCATTTGTCAACAAGCAGGTCTTCACCACGTGGTCATGACTGCGGTCCACTGTGTGACCAGGTCAGTAACAATACAACTGTCACTTGTCAACAAGCAGGTCTTCACCACGTGGTCATGACTGCGGCCCACTGTGTACGCAGGTCAGTAACAATACAACTGTCATTTGTCAACAAGCAGGTCTTCACCACGTGGTCATGACTGCGGTCCACTGTGTGACCAGGTCAGTAACAATACAACTGTCACTTGTCAACAAGCAGGTCTTCACCACGTGGTCATGACTGCGGTCCACTGTGTGACCAGGTCTGTAACAATACAACTGTCACTTGCAAACAAGCAGTCTTTACCACGTGGTCATGACAGCGGTCCACTGTGTGACGAGGTCAGTAACAATACAACTGTCATTTGTCAACAAGCAGGTCTTCACCACGTGGTCATGACTGCGGTCCACTGTGTGACCAGGTCAGTAACAATACAACTGTCATTTGTCAACAAGCAGGTCTTCACCACGTGGTCATGACTGCGGTCCACTGTGTGACCAGGTCAGTAACAATACAACTGTCACTTGTCAACAAGCAGGTCTTCACCACGTGGTCATGACTGCGGTCCACTGTGTGACCAGGTCAGTAACAATACAACTGTCACTTGTCAACAAGCAGGTCTTCACCACGTGGTCATGACTGCGGTCCACTGTGTGACCAGGTCAGTAACAATACAACTGTCACTTGTCAACAAGCAGGTCTTCACCACGTGGTCTTGACTGCGGCCCACTGTGTACGCAGGTGAGTAACAATACAACTGCCACTTGTAAACAAGCAGGTCTTTACCACGTGGTCATGACTGCGGCCCACTGTGTGACGAGGTCAGTAACAATACAACTGTCACTTGTCACAAGCAGGTCTTCACCACGTGGTCGTGACTGCGGTCCACTGTGTGACCAGGTCTGTAACAATACAACTGTCATTTGTCACAAGCAGGTCTTTACCACGTGGTCATGACAGCGGTCCACTGTGTGACCAGGTCAGTAACAATACAACTGTCATTTGTCAACAAGCAGGTCTTTACCACGTGGTCGTGACTGCGGTCCACTGTGTGACGAGGTCAGTAACAATACAACTGTCACTTGTCAACAAGCAGGTCTTCACTACGTGGTCATGACAGCGGTCCACTGTGTGACCAGGTCAGTAACAATACAACTGTCACTTGTCAACAAGCAGGTCTTCACCACGTGGTCATGACTGCGGCCCACTGTGTGACCAGGTCTGTAACAATACAACTGTCATTTGTCAACAAGCAGGTCTTCACCACGTGGTCATGACAGCGGCCCACTGTGTGACCAGGTCTGTAACAATACAACTGTCACTTGTCAACAAGCAGGTCTTCACCACGTGGTCATGACAGCGGTCCACTGTGTGACGAGGTCAGTAACAATACAACTGTCATTTGTCAACAAGCAGGTCTTCACTACGTGGTCATGACAGCGGTCCACTGTGTACGCAGGTCAGTAACAATACAACTGCCACTTGTCAACAAGCAGGTCTTCACCACGTGGTCATGACAGCGGTCCACTGTGTGACGAGGTCAGTAACAATACAACTGTCATTTGTCAACAAGCAGGTCTTTACCACGTGGTCATGACTGCGGCCCACTGTGTGACCAAGGTCTGTAACAATACAACTGTCACTTGCAAACAAGCAGTCTCACCACGTGGTCATGACAGCGGTCCACTGTGTGACCAGGTCAGTAACAGTACAACTGTCATTTGTGAACAAGCAGGTCTTTACCACGTGGTCTTGACTGCGGTCCACTGTGTGACCAGGTCTGTAACAATACAACTGTCACTTGTCAACAAGCAGGTCTTCACCACGTGGTCATGACAGCGGTCCACTGTGTGACCAGGTCTGTAACAATACAACTGCCACTTGTCAACAAGCAGGTCTTCACCTCGTGGTCATGACAGCGGTCCACTGTGTGACCAGGTCTGTAACAATACAACTGCCACTTGTCAACAAGCAGGTCTTTACCACGTGGTCATGACAGCGGTCCACTGTGTGACCAGGTCTGTAACAATACAACTGTCACTTGTCAACAAGCAGGTCTTTACCACGTGGTCATGACAGCGGTCCACTGTGTGACGAGGTCAGTAACAATACAACTGTCATTTGTCAACAAGTAGGTCTTCACCTCGTGGTCATGACTGCGGCCCACTGTGTACGCAGGTCAGTAACAATACAACTGCCACTTGTAAACAAGCACGTCTTCACCACGTGGTCTTGACTGCGGCCCACTGTGTACGCAGGTCAGTAACAATACAACTGTCACTTGTCAACAAGCAGGTCTTCACTACGTGGTCTTGACTGCGGCCCACTGTGTACGCAGGTCAGTAACAATACAACTGGCACTTGTCAACAAGCAGGTCTTCACCACGTGGTCATGACAGCGGTCCACTGTGTACGCAGGTCAGTAACAATACAACTGCCACTTGTCAACAAGCAGGTCTTCACCACGTGGTCATGACAGCGGTCCACTGTGTGACCAGGTCAGTAACAGTACAACTGTCATTTGTCAACAAGCAGGTCTTCACTACGTGGTCATGACTGCGGCCCACTGTGTACGCAGGTCAGTAACAATTCAAGTGCCACTTGTCAACAAGCAGGTATTTACCACGTGGTCATGACTGCGGCCCACTGTGTACTCAGGTCAGTAACAGTACAACTGTCATTTGTCAACAAGCAGGTCTTTATCACGTGGTCATGACTGCGGCCCACTGTGTACGCAGGTCAGTAACAATACAACTGCCACTTGTCAACAAGCAGGTCTTCACCACGTGGTCATGACAGCGGTCCACTGTGTGACCAGGTCAGTAACAGTACAACTGTCATTTGTCAACAAGCAGGTCTTTACCACGTGGTCATGACTGCGGTCCACTGTGTGACCAGGTCAGTAACAATACAACTGTCATTTGTCAACAAGCAGGTCTTTACCACGTAGTCATGACTGCGGTCCACTGTGTACGCAGGTCAGTAACAATACAACTGTCATTTGTCAACAAGCAGGTCTTTACCACGTAGTCATGACTGCGGTCCACTGTGTACGCAGGTCAGTAACAATACAACTGCCACTTGTCAACAAGCAGGTCTTTACCACGTGGTCTTGACTGCGGCCCACTGTGTACTCAGGCAAGTAACAATACAACTGTCACTTGTCAACAAGCAGGTCTTCACTACGTGGTCTTGACAGCGGTCCACTGTGTGACCAGGTCAGTAACAGTACAACTGTCATTTGTCAACAAGCAGGTCTTTACCACGTGGTCATGACAGCGGTCCACTGTGTGACCAGGTCAGTAACAGTACAACTGTCATTTGTCAACAAGCAGGTCTTTACCACGTAGTCATGACTGCGGTCCACTGTGTACGCAGGTCAGTAACAATACAACTGCCACTTGTCAACAAGCAGGTCTGCACCTCGTGGTCATGACTGCGGCCCACTGTGTGACCAGGTCTGTAACAATACAACTGTCACTTGTCACAAGCAGGTCTTTATCAGGTGGTCATGACTGCGGCCCACTGTGTGACCAGGTCTGTAACAATACAACTGTCACTTGTCAACAAGTAGGTCTGCACCTCGTGGTCATGACTGCGGTCCACTGTGTGTGCAGGTCAGTAACAGTACAACTGTCATTTGTCAACAAGCAGGTCTTCACCAAGTGGTCATGACTGCGGCACGCTGGTACGCAGGTCTGTAACAATACAACTGCCACTTGTCAACCAGCAGGTCTGCACCACGTGGTCATGACTGCGGTCCACTGTGTGACCAGGTCAGTAACAATACAACTGCCAATTGTCAACAAGCAGGTCTTCACCACGTGGTCATGACTGCGGCCCACTTTGTGACCAGGTCTGTAACAATACAACTGTCACTTGTCAACAAGCAGGTCTTTACCACGTGGTCATGACTGCGGCCCACTGTGTACGCAGGTCAGTAACAATTCAAGTGCCACTTGTCAACAAGCAGGTATTTACCACGTGGTCATGACTGCGGCCCACTGTGTACTCAGGTCAGTAACAATACAACTGTCACTTGTCAACAAGCAGGTCTTTAGCACGTGGTCATGACTGCGGCCCACTGTGTGACCAGGTCAGTAACAATACAACTGTCACTTGTCAACAAGCAGGTCTTCACCACGTGGTCATGACTGCGGCCCACTGTGTACGCAGGTAAGTAACAATACAACTGTCACTTGTCAACATGCAGGTCTTTATCAGGTGGTCATGACTGCGGCCCACTGTGTACGCAGGTGAGTAACAATACAACTGTCACTTGTCAACAAGCAGGTCTACACCACGTGGACATGACTGCGGCCCACTGTGTGACCAGGTAAGTAACAATACAACGGTCACTTGTCAACAAGCAGGTCTTCACCACGTGGTCATGACTGCGGCCCACTGTGTGACCAGGTCAGTAACAATACAACTGTCACTTGTCAACAAGCAGGTCTACACCACGTGGTCATGACTGCGGCCCACTGTGTGACCAGGTCAGTAACAATACAACTGTCACTTGTCAACAAGCAGGTTTCACAACGTGGTCATGACTGCAGCCCACTGTGTACGCAGGTCAGTAACAATACAACTGTCACTTCTCAACAAGCAGGTCTTTTGCACGTGGTCATGACTACGGCCCACTGTGTGACCAGGTCAGTAACAATACAACTGTCACTTGTCAACAAGCAGGTCTTCACCACGTGGTGATAACTGCGGCCCACTGTGTGACCAGGTCAGTAACAATACAACTGTCACTTGTCATAAGCAGGTCTTCACCACGTGGTCGTGACTGCGGCCCACTGTGTGACCAGGTCAGTAACAATACAATTGTGACTTGTCAACAAGCAGTTCTTCACCACGTGGTCATGACTGCGGCCCACTGTGTGACCAGGTCAGTAACAATACAACTGTCACTTGTCAACAAGCAGGTCTTCACCACGTGGTGATAACTGCGGCCCACTGTGTGACCAGGTCAGTAACAATACAATTGTGACTTGTCAACAAGCAGGCCTTCACCACGTGGTGATAACTGCGGCCCACTGTGTGACCAGGTCAGTAACAATACAACTGTCACTTGTCAACAAGCAGGTCTACACCACGTGGTCATGACTACGGCCCACTGTGTGACCAGGTCTGTAACAATACAATTGTGACTTGTCAACAAGCAGGCCTTCACCACGTGGTGATAACTGCGGCCCACTGTGTGACCAGGTCAGTAACAATACAACTGTCACTTGTCAACAAGCAGGTCTACACCACGTGGTCATGACTGCGGCCCACTGTGTGACCAGGTCAGTAACAATACAATTGTGACTTGTCACAAGCAGGTCTTCACCACGTGGTCATGACTACGGCCCACTGTGTGACCAGGTCTGTAACAATACAATTGTGACTTGTCAACAAGCAGGTCTTCACCACGTGGTCATGACTGCGGCCCACTGTGTGACCAGGTCAGTAACAATACAACTGTCACTTGTCACAAGCAGGTCTTCACCACGTGGTCGTGACTGCGGCCCACTGTGTGACCAGGTCAGTAACAATACAATTGTGACTTATCAACAAGCAGTTCTTCACCACGTGGTCATGACTGCGGCCCACTGTGTGACCAGGTCAGTAACAATACAATTGTGACTTGTCAACAAGCAGGTCTTTACCACGTGGTCATGACTGCGGCCCATTGTGTGACCAGGTCAGTAACGATACAATTGTGACTTGTCAACAAGCAGGTTTTTACCACGTGGTCATGACTGCGGCCCACAGTGTGACGAGGTCAGTAAAAATACAACTGTCACTTGTCAACAAGCAGGTCTTTACCAGGTGCTCATGACTGCGGCCCACTGTGTGACCAGGTCTGTAACAATACAATTGTGACTTGTCAACAAGCAGGTCTTTACCAGGTGGTCATGACTGCGGCCCACTGTGTGACCAGGTCTGTAACAATACAATTGTGACTTGTCAACAAGCAGGTCTTCACCACGTGGTCATGACTGCGGCCCACTGTGTGACCAGGTCTGTAACAATTCAACTACCACTTGTCAACAAGCAGGTCTTTTACACGTGGTCATGACTGCGGCCCACTGTGTGACCAGGTCTGTAACAATTCAACTACCACTTGTCAACATGCAGGTCTTCACCACGTGGTCATGACTGCGGCCCACTGTGTACGCAGGTCAGTAACAATACAACTACCACTTGTCAACAAGCAGGTCTTTACCACGTGGTCATGACTGCGGCCCACTGTGTGACCAGGTCTGTAACAATTCAACAACCACTTGTCAACAAGCAGGTCTTTAGCACGTGGTCATGACTGCGGCCCACTGTGTACGCAGGTCAGTAACAATACAACTGTCACTTGTCAACAAGCAGGTCTTCACCACGTGGTCATGACTGCGGCCCACTGTGTACGCAGGTAAGTAACAATACAACTGTCACTTGTCAACAAGCAGGTCTTCAGCACGTGGTCATGACAGCGGCCCACTGCGTACGCAGCTCAGTAACAATACAACTGTCACTTGTCAACAAGCAGGTCTGCACCACGTGGTCATGACTGCGGCCCACTGTGTGACCAGGTCTGTAACAATACAACTGTCACTTGCAAACAAGCAGTCTTTGCCACGTGGTCATGACTGCAGCCCACTGTGTACGCAGGTCAGTAACAATACAACTTTCACTTGTCAAAAGCAGGTCTTCACAACGTGGTCATGACTGCAGCCCACTGTGTACGCAGGTCAGTAACAAGACAACTTTCAATTGTCAACAAGCAGGTCTTCACCACGTGGTCATGACAGCGGTCCACTGTGTACTCAGGTTAGTCACAATACAACTGTCACTTGTCAACAAGCAGGTCTTCACCACGTGGTCGTGACAGCGGCCCACTGTGTGACCAGGTCAGTAACAATACAACTGTCACTTGTCAACAAGCAGGTCTTCACCACGTGGTCATGACTGCGGCCCACTGTGTGACCAGGTCAGTAACAATACAACTGTCACTTGTCAACAAGCAGGTCTTCACCACGTGGTCATGACTGCGGCCCACTGTGTGACCAGGTCAGTAACAATACAACTGTCACTTGTCAACAAGCAGGTCTACACCACGTGGTCATGACTGCGGCCCACTGTGTGACCAGGTCAGTAACAATACAACTGTCACTTGTCAACAAGCAGGTCTTCACCACGTGGTGATAACTGCGGCCCACTGTGTGACCAGGTCAGTAACAATACAACTGTCACTTGTCAACAAGCAGGTCTACACCACGTGGTCATGACTACGGCCCACTGTGTGACCAGGTCAGTAACAATACAATTGTGACTTGTCAACATGCAGTTCTTCACCACGTGGTCATGACTGCGGCCCACTGTGTGACCAGGTCAGTAACAATACAACTGTCACTTGTCACAAGCAGGTCTTCACCACGTGGTCATGACTAAGGCCCACTGTGTGACCAGGTCTGTAACAATACAATTGTGACTTGTCAACAAGCAGGTCTTCACCACGTGGTCATGACTGCGGCCCACTGTGTGACCAGGTCAGTAACAATACAACTGTCACTTGTCACAAGCAGGTCTTCACCACGTGGTCGTGACTGCGGCCCACTGTGTGACCAGGTCAGTAACAATACAATTGTGACTTGTCAACAAGCAGGTCTTTACCAAGTGGTCATGACTGCGGCCCACTGTGTGACCAGGTCAGTAACAATACAATTGTGACTTGTCAACAAGCAGGTTTTTACCACGTGGTCATGACTGCGGCCCACAGTGTGACGAGGTCAGTAAAAATACAACTGTCACTTGTCAACAAGCAGGTCTTTACCAGGTGCTCATGACTGCGGCCCACTGTGTGACCAGGTCTGTAACAATACAATTGTGACTTGTCAACAAGCAGGTCTTTACCAGGTGGTCATGACTGCGGCCCACTGTGTGACCAGGTCTGTAACAATACAATTGTGACTTGTCAACAAGCAGGTCTTCACCACGTGGTCATGACTGCGGCCCACTGTGTGACCAGGTCTGTAACAATTCAACTACCACTTGTCAACAAGCAGGTCTTCACCACGTGGTCATGACTGCGGCCCACTGTGTACGCAGGTCAGTAACAATACAACTGTCACTTGTCAACAAGCAGGTCTTCACCACGTGGTCATGACTGCGGCCCACTGTGTACGCAGGTAAGTAACAATACAACTGTCACTTGTCAACAAGCAGGTCTTTATCAGGTGGTCATGACTGCGGCCCACTGTGTACGCAGGTGAGTAACAATACAACTGTCACTTGTCAACATGCAGGTCTTTATCAGGTGGTCATGACTGCGGCCCACTGTGTACGCAGGTGAGTAACAATACAACTGTCACTTGTCAACAAGCAGGTCTACACCACGTGGACATGACTGCGGCCCACTGTGTGACCAGGTAAGTAACAATACAACGGTCACTTGTCAACAAGCAGGTCTTCACCACGTGGTCATGACTGCGGCCCACTGTGTGACCAGGTCAGTAACAATACAACTGTCACTTGTCAACAAGCAGGTCTACACCACGTGGTCATGACTGCGGCCCACTGTGTGACCAGGTCAGTAACAATACAACTGTCACTTGTCAACAAGCAGGTCTTCACAACGTGGTCATGACTGCAGCCCACTGTGTACGCAGGTCAGTAACAAGGCAACTTTCACTTGTCAACAAGCAGGTCTTTAGCACGTGGTCATGACTGCGGCCCACTGTGTGACCAGGTCAGTAACAATACAACTGTCACTTCTCAACAAGCAGGTCTTTTGCACGTGGTCATGACTACGGCCCACTGTGTGACCAGGTCAGTAACAATACAACTGTCACTTGTCAACAAGCAGGTCTTCACCACGTGGTCATGACTACGGCCCACTGTGTGACCAGGTCAGTAACAATACAACTGTCACTTGTCAACAAGCAGGTCTTCACCACGTGGTGATAACTGCGGCCCACTGTGTGACCAGGTCAGTAACAATACAACTGTCACTTGTCACAAGCAGGTCTTCACCACGTGGTCGTGACTGTGGCCCACTGTGTGACCAGGTCAGTAACAATACAATTGTGACTTGTCAACAAGCAGGTCTTTACCACGTGGTCATGACTGCGGCCCACTGTGTGACCAGGTCAGTAACAATACAACTGTCACTTGTCACAAGCAGGTCTTCACCACGTGGTCATGACTAAGGCCCACTGTGTGACCAGGTCTGTAACAATACAATTGTGACTTGTCAACAAGCAGGTCTTCACCACGTGGTCATGACTGCGGCCCACTGTGTGACCAGGTCAGTAACAATACAATTGTGACTTGTCAACAAGCAGGTCTTCACCACGTGGTCATGACTGCGGCCCACTGTGTGACCAGGTCAGTAACAATACAATTGTGACTTGTCAACAAGCAGTTCTTCACCACGTGGTCATGACTGCGGCCCACTGTGTGACCAGGTCAGTAACAATACAACTGTCACTTGTCAACAAGCAGGTCTTCACCACGTGGTCATCACTACGGCCCACTGTGTGACCAGGTCTGTAACAATACAACTGTCACTTGTCACAAGCAGGTCTTCACCACGTGGTCATGACTGCGGCCCACTGTGTGACCAGGTCTGTAACAATACAACTGTCACTTGTCAACAAGCAGGTCTTCACCACGTGGTCATGACTACGGCCCACTGTGTGACCAGGTCTGTAACAATACAATTGTGACTTGTCAACAAGCAGGTCTTCACCACGTGGTCATGACTGCGGCCCACTGTGTGACCAGGTCAGTAACAATACAACTGTCACTTGTCACAAGCAGGTCTTCACCACGTGGTCGTGACTGCGGCCCACTGTGTGACCAGGTCAGTAACAATACAATTGTGACTTATCAACAAGCAGTTCTTCACCACGTGGTCATGACTGCGGCCCACTGTGTGACCAGGTCAGTAACAATACAATTGTGACTTGTCAACAAGCAGGTCTTTACCACGTGGTCATGACTGCGGCCCATTGTGTGACCAGGTCAGTAACGATACAATTGTGACTTGTCAACAAGCAGGTTTTTACCACGTGGTCATGACTGCGGCCCACAGTGTGACGAGGTCAGTAAAAATACAACTGTCACTTGTCAACAAGCAGGTCATTACCAGGTGCTCATGACTGCGGCCCACTGTGTGACCAGGTCTGTAACAATACAATTGTGACTTGTCAACAAGCAGGTCTTTACCAGGTGGTCATGACTGCGGCCCACTGTGTGACCAGGTCTGTAACAATACAATTGTGACTTGTCAACAAGCAGGTCTTCACCACGTGGTCATGACTGCGGCCCACTGTGTGACCAGGTCTGTAACAATTCAACTACCACTTGTCAACAAGCAGGTCTTTTACACGTGGTCATGACTGCGGCCCACTGTGTGACCAGGTCTGTAACAATTCAACTACCACTTGTCAACATGCAGGTCTTCACCACGTGGTCATGACTGCGGCCCACTGTGTACGCAGGTCAGTAACAATACAACTACCACTTGTCAACAAGCAGGTCTTTACCACGTGGTCATGACTGCGGCCCACTGTGTGACCAGGTCTGTAACAATTCAACAACCACTTGTCAACAAGCAGGTCTTTAGCACGTGGTCATGACTGCGGCCCACTGTGTACGCAGGTCAGTAACAATACAACTGTCACTTGTCAACAAGCAGGTCTTCACCACGTGGTCATGACTGCGGCCCACTGTGTACGCAGGTAAGTAACAATACAACTGTCACTTGTCAACAAGCAGGTCTTCAGCACGTGGTCATGACAGCGGCCCACTGCGTACGCAGCTCAGTAACAATACAACTGTCACTTGTCAACAAGCAGGTCTGCACCACGTGGTCATGACTGCGGCCCACTGTGTGACCAGGTCTGTAACAATACAACTGTCACTTGCAAACAAGCAGTCTTTGCCACGTGGTCATGACTGCAGCCCACTGTGTACGCAGGTCAGTAACAATACAACTTTCACTTGTCAAAAGCAGGTCTTCACAACGTGGTCATGACTGCGGCCCACTGTGTACGCAGGTCAGTAACAAGACAACTTTCAATTGTCAACAAGCAGGTCTTTAGCACGTGGTCATGACTGCGGCCCACTGTGTGACCAGGTCTGTAACAATACAACTGTCACTTGTCAACAAGCAGGTCTTTAGCACGTGGTCATGACAGCGGTCCACTGTGTACTCAGGTAAGTAACAATACAACTGTCACTTGTCAACAAGCAGGTCTTCACCACGTGGTCATGACAGCGGCCCACTGTGTGACCAGGTCAGTAACAATACAACTGTCACTTGTCAACAAGCAGGTCTTCACCACGTGGTCATGACTGCGGCCCACTGTGTGACCAGGTCTGTAACAATACAACTGTCACTTGTCAACAAGCAGGTCTTCACCACGTGGTCATGACTGCGGCCCACTGTGTGACCAGGTCTGTAACAATACAACTGTCACTTGTCAACAAGCAGGTCTTCACCACGTGGTCATGACTGCGGCCCACTGTGTGACCAGGTCAGTAACAATACAACTGTCACTTGTCAACAAGCAGGTCTTTAGCACGTGGTCATGACAGCGGCCCACTGTGTGACCAGGTCTGTAACAATACAACTGTCACTTGTCAACAAGCAGGTCTGCACCACGTGGTCATGACTGCAGCCCACTGTGTACTCAGGTTAGTCACAATACAACTGTCACTTGTCAACAAGCAGGTCTTTAGCACGTGGTCATGACAGCGGCCCACTGTGTACTCAGGTTAGTAACAATACAACTGTCACTTGTCAACAAGCAGGTCTTTAGCACGTGGTCATGACAGCGGCCCACTGTGTACTCAGGTCAGTAACAATACAACTGTCACTTGTCAACAAGCAGGTCTTTAGCACGTGGTCATGACAGCGGCCCACTGTGTACTCAGGCAAGTAACAATACAACTGTCACTTGTCAACAAGCAGGTCTTTAGCACGTGGTCATGACTGCGGCCCACTGTGTACTCAGGTCAGTAACAATACAACTGTCACTTGTCAACAAGCAGGTCTTTAGCACGTGGTCATGACTGCGGCCCACTGTGTACTCAGGCAAGTAACAATACAACTGTCACTTGTCAACAAGCAGGTCTTTAGCACGTGGTCATGACTGCGGCCCACTGTGTACTCAGGTCAGTAACAATACAACTGTCACTTGTCAACAAGCAGGTCTTTAGCACGTGGTCATGACTGCGGCCCACTGTGTACGCAGGTTAGTAACAATACAACTGTCACTTGTCAACAAGCAGGTCTTTAGCACGTGGTCATGACTGCGGCCCACTGTGTACTCAGGTAAGTCACAATACAACTGTCACTTGTCAACAAGCAGGTCTTTAGCACGTGGTCATGACAGCGGCCCACTGTGTGACCAGGTCTGTAACAATACAACTGTCACTTGTCAACAAGCAGGTCTTCACCACGTGGTCATGACTGCGGCCCACTGTGTACGCAGCTCAGTAACAATACAACTGTCACTTGTCACAAGCAGGTCTTCAGCACGTGGTCATGACTGCGGCCCACTGTGTGACCAGGTCTGTAACAATACAACTGTCACTTGTCAACAAGCAGGTCTTTAGCACGTGGTCATGACTGCGGCCCACTGTGTACTCAGGTAAGTCACAATACAACTGTCACTTGTCAACAAGCAGGTCTTCACCACGTGGTCATGACTGCAGCCCACTGTGTACTCAGGTCAGTAACAATACAACTGTCACTTGTCAACAAGCAGGTCTTTAGCACGTGGTCATGACAGCGGTCCACTGTGTGACCAGGTCAGTAACAATACAACTGTCACTTGTCAACAAGCAGGTCTTTAGCACGTGGTCATGACTGCGGCCCACTGTGTGACCAGGTCAGTAACAATACAACTGTCACTTGTCAACAAGCAGGTCTTCACCACGTGGTCATGACTGCGGCCCACTGTGTACTCAGGTCAGTAACAATACAACTGTCACTTGTCAACAAGCAGGTCTTTAGCACGTGGTCATGACAGCGGTCCACTGTGTGACCAGGTCAGTAACAATACAACTGTCACTTGTCAACAAGCAGGTCTTCACCACGTGGTCATGACAGCGGCCCACTGTGTACGCAGGTAAGTCACAATACAACTGTCACTTGTCAACAAGCAGGTCTTCACCACGTGGACATGACTGCGGCCCACTGTGTACGCAGGTCAGTAACAATACAACTGTCACTTGTCAACAAGCAGGTCTACACCACGTGGTCATGACTGCGGCCCACTGTGTGACCAGGTCAGTAACAATACAACTGTCACTTGTCAACAAGCAGGTCTTCAGCACGTGGTCATGACTGCGGCCCACTGTGTACTCAGGTAAGTAACAATACAACTGTCACTTGTCAACAAGCAGGTCTTTAGCACGTGGTCATGACAGCGGCCCACTGTGTACTCAGGTTAGTCACAATACAACTGTCACTTGTCAACAAGCAGGTCTTTAGCACGTGGTCATGACAGCGGCCCACTGTGTACGCAGGTCAGTAACAATACAACTGTCACTTGTCAACAAGCAGGTCTTCACCACGTGGTCATGACTGCGGCCCACTGTGTACTCAGGTCAGTAACAATACAACTGTCACTTGTCAACAAGCAGGTCTTCACCACGTGCTCATGACAGCGGCCCACTGTGTGACCAGGTCAGTAACAATACAACTGTCACTTGTCAACAAGCAGGTCTTTACCACGTGGTCATGACTGCGGCCCACTGTGTGACCAGGTCTGTAACAATACAACTGTCACTTGTCAACAAGCAGGTCTTTAGCACGTGGTCATGACTGCGGCCCACTGTGTACTCAGGTTAGTCACAATACAACTGTCACTTGTCAACAAGCAGGTCTTCAGCACGTGGTCATGACTGCGGCCCACTTTGTGACCAGGTCAGTAACAATACAACTGTCACTTGTCAACAAGCAGGTCTTCAGCACGTGGTCATGACAGCGGCCCACTGTGTACTCAGGTCAGTAACAATACAACTGTCACTTGCAAACAAGCAGTCTTTGCCACGTGGTCATGACTGCGGCCCACTGTGTGACCAGGTCAGTAACAATACAACTGTCACTTGTCAACAAGCAGGTCTTCACCACGTGGTCATGACTGCGGCCCACTGTGTGACCAGGTCAGTAACAATACAACTGTCACTTGTCAACAAGCAGGTCTTTAGCACGTGGTCATGACAGCGGCCCACTGTGTACTCAGGTTAGTCACAATACAACTGTCACTTGTCAACAAGCAGGTCTTCACCACGTGGTCATGACTGCGGCCCACTGTGTGACCAGGTCAGTAACAATACAACTGTCACTTGTCAACAAGCAGGTCTTTAGCACGTGGTCATGACAGCGGCCCACTGTGTACTCAGGTCAGTAACAATACAACTGTCACTTGTCAACAAGCAGGTCTTTAGCACGTGGTCATGACTGCGGCCCACTGTGTACTCAGGTCAGTAACAATACAACTGTCACTTGTCAACAAGCAGGTCTTCACCACGTGGTCATGACTGCGGCCCACTGTGTGACCAGGTCAGTAACAATACAACTGTCACTTGTCAACAAGCAGGTCTTTAGCACGTGGTCATGACTGCGGCCCACTGTGTACTCAGGTCAGTAACAATACAACTGTCACTTGTCAACAAGCAGGTCTTCACCACGTGGTCATGACTGCGGCCCACTGTGTGACCAGGTCAGTAACAATACAATTGTCACTTGTCAACAAGCAGGTCTTCAGCACGTGGTCGTGACTGCGGTCCACTGTGTGACCAGGTCTGTAACAATACAACTGTCACTTGTCAACAAGCAGGTCTTCACCACGTGGTCATGACTGCGGCCCACTGTGTACTCAGGTCAGTAACAATACAACTGTCACTTGTCAACAAGCAGGTCTTCACCACGTGCTCATGACAGCGGCCCACTGTGTGACCAGGTCAGTAACAATACAACTGTCACTTGTCAACAAGCAGGTCTTTACCACGTGGTCATGACTGCGGCCCACTGTGTACTCAGGTTAGTCACAATACAACTGTCACTTGTCAACAAGCAGGTCTTTAGCACGTGGTCATGACAGCGGCCCACTGTGTACTCAGGTTAGTAACAATACAACTGTCACTTGTCAACAAGCAGGTCTTCAGCACGTGGTCATGACTGCGGCCCACTGTGTACGCAGGTCAGTAACAATACAACTGTCACTTGTCAACAAGCAGGTCTTCACCACGTGGTCATGACAGCGGCCCACTGTGTGACCAGGTCAGTAACAATACAACTGTCACTTGTCAACAAGCAGGTCTTCACCACGTGGTCATGACAGCGGCCCACTGTGTACTCAGGTTAGTAACAATACAACTGTCACTTGTCAACAAGCAGGTCTTCACCACGTGGTCATGACTGCGGCCCACTGTGTACTCAGGTTAGTAACAATACAACTGTCACTTGTCAACAAGCAGGTCTTTAGCACGTGGTCATGACAGCGGCCCACTGTGTACTCAGGTTAGTAACAATACAACTGTCACTTGTCAACAAGCAGGTCTTCACCACGTGGACATGACTGCGGCCCACTGTGTACGCAGGTAAGTAACAATACAACTGTCACTTGTCAACAAGCAGGTCTGCACCACGTGGTCATGACTGCGGCCCACTGTGTACTCAGGTTAGTCACAATACAACTGTCACTTGTCAACAAGCAGGTCTTCAGCACGTGGTCATGACTGCGGCCCACTGTGTGACCAGGTCAGTAACAATACAACTGTCACTTGTCAACAAGCAGGTCTTCAGCACGTGGTCATGACTGCGGCCCACTGTGTGACCAGGTCAGTAACAATACAACTGTCACTTGTCAACAAGCAGGTCTTCACCACGTGGACATGACTGCGGCCCACTGTGTACGCAGGTAAGTAACAATACAACTGTCACTTGTCAACAAGCAGGTCTTTAGCACGTGGTCATGACAGCGGCCCACTGTGTACTCAGGTAAGTAACAATACAACTGTCACTTGTCAACAAGCAGGTCTTCACCACGTGGTCATGACAGCGGCCCACTGTGTGACCAGGTCAGTAACAATACAACTGTCACTTGCAAACAAGCAGTCTTTGCCACGTGGTCATGACTGCAGCCCACTGTGTGACCAGGTCTGTAACAATACAACTGTCACTTGTCAACAAGCAGGTCTACACCACGTGGTCATGACTGCGGCCCACTGTGTACGCAGGTCAGTAACAATACAACTGTCACTTGTCACAAGCAGGTCTTCACCACGTGGTCGTGACTGCGGCCCACTGTGTGACCAGGTCTGTAACAATACAACTGTCACTTGTCAACAAGCAGGTCTTCACCACGTGCTCATGACAGCGGCCCACTGTGTACTCAGGTCAGTAACAATACAACTGTCACTTGTCAACAAGCAGGTCTTTACCACGTGGTCATGACTGCGGCCCACTGTGTACTCAGGTTAGTCACAATACAACTGTCACTTGTCAACAAGCAGGTCTTTAGCACGTGGTCATGACAGCGGCCCACTGTGTGACCAGGTCTGTAACAATACAACTGTCACTTGTCAACAAGCAGGTCTTCACCACGTGGTCATGACTGCGGCCCACTGTGTGACCAGGTCAGTAACAATACAACTGTCACTTGTCAACAAGCAGGTCTTTACCACGTGGTCATGACTGCGGCCCACTGTGTACTCAGGTCAGTAACAATACAACTGTCACTTGTCAACAAGCAGGTCTTCACCACGTGGTCATGACTGCGGCCCACTGTGTACGCAGGTTAGTCACAATACAACTGTCACTTGTCAACAAGCAGGTCTTTAGCACGTGGTCATGACAGCGGCCCACTGTGTGACCAGGTCTGTAACAATACAACTGTCACTTGTCAACAAGCAGGTCTTCAGCACGTGGTCATGACTGCGGCCCACTGTGTGACCAGGTCAGTAACAATACAACTGTCACTTGTCAACAAGCAGGTCTTCAGCACGTGGTCATGACAGCGGCCCACTGTGTGACCAGGTCAGTAACAATACAACTGTCACTTGTCAACAAGCAGGTCTTCAGCACGTGGTCATGACTGCGGCCCACTGTGTACGCAGGTCAGTAACAATACAACTGTCACTTGTCAACAAGCAGGTCTTCACCACGTGGTCATGACTGCGGCCCACTGTGTGACCAGGTCAGTAACAATACAACTGTCACTTGTCAACAAGCAGGTCTTCAGCACGTGGTCATGACTGCGGCCCACTGTGTACGCAGGTCAGTAACAATACAACTGTCACTTGTCAACAAGCAGGTCTTCACCACGTGGTCATGACAGCGGCCCACTGTGTACGCAGGTCAGTAACAATACAACTGTCACTTGTCAACAAGCAGGTCTTCACCACGTGGTCATGACAGCGGCCCACTGTGTACTCAGGTTAGTCACAATACAACTGTCACTTGTCAACAAGCAGGTCTTTAGCACGTGGTCATGACAGCGGCCCACTGTGTACTCAGGTTAGTAACAATACAACTGTCACTTGTCAACAAGCAGGTCTTCACCACGTGGTCATGACAGCGGCCCACTGTGTACTCAGGTTAGTAACAATACAACTGTCACTTGTCAACAAGCAGGTCTTCACCACGTGGTCATGACAGCGGCCCACTGTGTACTCAGGTTAGTCACAATACAACTGTCACTTGTCAACAAGCAGGTCTTTAGCACGTGGTCATGACAGCGGCCCACTGTGTACTCAGGTAAGTAACAATACAACTGTCACTTGTCAACAAGCAGGTCTTTAGCACGTGGTCATGACAGCGGCCCACTGTGTGACCAGGTCAGTAACAATACAACTGTCACTTGTCAACAAGCAGGTCTTCACCACGTGGTCATGACTGCGGCCCACTGTGTACTCAGGTAAGTAACAATACAACTGTCACTTGTCAACAAGCAGGTCTTCAGCACGTGGTCATGACTGCGGCCCACTGTGTACTCAGGTAAGTAACAATACAACTGTCACTTGTCAACAAGCAGGTCTTCACCACGTGGTCATGACTGCGGCCCACTGTGTACGCAGGTAAGTAACAATACAATTGTCACTTGTCAACAAGCAGGTCTTCAGCACGTGGTCATGACTGCGGCCCACTGTGTACGCAGGTAAGTAACAATACAATTGTCACTTGTCAACAAGCAGGTCTTCAGCACGTGGTCATGACTGCGGCCCACTGTGTGACCAGGTCTGTAACAATACAACTGTCACTTGTCAACAAGCAGGTCTTCACCACGTGGTCATGACTGCGGCCCACTGTGTGACCAGGTCAGTAACAATACAACTGTCACTTGTCAACAAGCAGGTCTTCAGCACGTGGTCATGACTGCGGTCCACTGTGTGACCAGGTCAGTAACAATACAACTGTCACTTGTCAACAAGCAGGTCTTCACCACGTGGTCATGACTGCGGCCCACTGTGTACTCAGGTTAGTCACAATACAACTGTCACTTGTCAACAAGCAGGTCTTCACCACGTGGTCATGACTGCGGCCCACTGTGTACTCAGGTCAGTAACAATACAACTGTCACTTGTCAACAAGCAGGTCTTCACCACGTGGTCATGACTGCGGTCCACTGTGTGACCAGGTCAGTAACAATACAACTGTCACTTGTCAACAAGCAGGTCTTCACCACGTGGTCATGACTGCGGCCCACTGTGTGACCAGGTCAGTAACAATACAACTGTCACTTGTCAACAAGCAGGTCTTCAGCACGTGGTCATGACTGCGGCCCACTGTGTACTCAGGCAAGTAACAATACAACTGTCACTTGTCAACAAGCAGGTCTACACCACGTGGTCATGACTGCGGCCCACTGTGTGACCAGGTCTGTAACAATACAACTGTCACTTGTCACAAGCAGGTCTTCAGCACGTGGTCATGACTGCGGCCCACTGCGTACGCAGGTAAGTAACAATACAACTGTCACTTGTCAACAAGCAGGTCTTCACCACGTGGTCATGACTGCGGCCCACTGTGTACGCAGGTAAGTAACAATACAACTGTCACTTGTCAACAAGCAGGTCTTCAGCACGTGGTCATGACTGCGGCCCACTGTGTACTCAGGTCAGTAACAATACAACTGTCACTTGTCAACAAGCAGGTCTTCACCACGTGGTCATGACTGCGGCCCACTGTGTACTCAGGTCAGTAACAATACAACTGTCACTTGTCAACAAGCAGGTCTTCACCACGTGGTCATGACTGCGGCCCACTGTGTGACCAGGTCAGTAACAATACAACTGTCACTTGTCAACAAGCAGGTCTTCAGCACGTGGTCATGACTGCGGCCCACTGTGTACTCAGGCAAGTAACAATACAACTGTCACTTGTCAACAAGCAGGTCTTCAGCACGTGGTCATGACTGCGGCCCACTGTGTACTCAGGTTAGTCACAATACAACTGTCACTTGTCAACAAGCAGGTCTTCACCACGTGGTCATGACTGCGGCCCACTGTGTGACCAGGTCAGTAACAATACAACTGTCACTTGTCAACAAGCAGGTCTTCAGCACGTGGTCATGACTGCGGCCCACTGTGTGACCAGGTCTGTAACAATACAACTGTCACTTGTCAACAAGCAGGTCTTCAGCACGTGGTCATGACTGCGGCCCACTGTGTGACCAGGTCTGTAACAATACAACTGTCACTTGTCAACAAGCAGGTCTTCACCACGTGGTCATGACTGCGGCCCACTTTGTGACCAGGTCTGTAACAATTAAACTGTCACTTGTCAGCAAGCAGGTCTTCACCACGTGGTCATGACTGCGGCCCACTTTGTGACCAGGTCTGTAACAATACAACTGTCACTTGTCAACAAGCAGGTCTTCACCACGTGGTCATGACTGCGGCCCACTGTGTACTCAGGTTAGTCACAATACAACTGTCACTTGTCAACAAGCAGGTCTTCACCACGTGGTCATGACTGCGGCCCACTGTGTACTCAGGTCAGTAACAATACAACTGTCACTTGTCAACAAGCAGGTCTTCACCACGTGGTCATGACTGCGGCCCACTGTGTACTCAGGTCAGTAACAATACAACTGTCACTTGTCAACAAGCAGGTCTTCACCACGTGGTCATGACTGCGGCCCACTGTGTACGCAGGTCAGTAACAATACAACTGTCACTTGTCAGCAAGCAGGTCTACACCACGTGGTCATGACTGCGGCCCACTGTGTACTCAGGTTAGTCACAATACAACTGTCACTTGTCAACAAGCAGGTCTTCACCACGTGGTCATGACTGCGGCCCACTGTGTACTCAGGTCAGTAACAATACAACTGTCACTTGTCAACAAGCAGGTCTTCACCACGTGGTCATGACTGCGGCCCACTGTGTGACCAGGTCAGTAACAATACAATTGTCACTTGTCAACAAGCAGGTCTTCAGCACGTGGTCATGACTGCGGCCCACTGTGTGACCAGGTCTGTAACAATACAACTGTCACTTGTCAACAAGCAGGTCTTCAGCACGTGGTCATGACTGCGGCCCACTGTGTACTCAGGTTAGTCACAATACAACTGTCACTTGTCAACAAGCAGGTCTTCAGCACGTGGTCATGACTGCGGCCCACTGTGTACTCAGGTAAGTAACAATACAACTGTCACTTGTCAACAAGCAGGTCTTCATCAAGTGGTCATGACTGCGGCCCACTGTGTACTCAGGTAAGTAACAATACAACTGTCACTTGTCAACAAGTAGGTCTTCACCACGTGGTCATGACTGCGGCCCACTGTGTGACCAGGTCAGTAACAATACAACTGTCACTTGTCAACAAGCAGGTCTTCAGCACGTGGTCATGACTGCGGCCCACTGTGTGACCAGGTCAGTAACAATACAACTGTCACTTGTCAACAAGCAGGTCTTCAGCACGTGGTCATGACTGCGGCCCACTGTGTGACCAGGTCAGTAACAATACAACTGTCACTTGTCAACAAGCAGGTCTTCACCACGTGGTCATGACTGCGGCCCACTGTGTGACCAGGTCAGTAACAATACAACTGTCACTTGTCAACAAGCAGGTCTTCAGCACGTGGTCATGACTGCGGCCCACTGTGTACTCAGGCAAGTAACAATACAACTGTCACTTGTCAACAAGCAGGTCTTCACCACGTGGTCATGACTGCGGCCCACTGTGTACTCAGGCAAGTAACAATACAACTGTCACTTGTCAACAAGCAGGTCTTCAGCACGTGGTCATGACTGCGGCCAACTGTGTACTCAGGTCAGTAACAATACAACTGTCACTTGTCAACAAGCAGGTCTTCACCACGTGGTCATGACTGCGGCCCACTGTGTACTCAGGTCAGTAACAATACAACTGTCACTTGTCAACAAGCAGGTCTTCAGCACGTGGTCATGACTGCGGCCCACTGTGTACTCAGGTCAGTAACAATACAACTGTCACTTGTCAACAAGCAGGTCTGCACCACGTGGTCATGACTGCGGCCCACTGTGTACTCAGGTTAGTAACAATACAACTGTCACTTGTCAACAAGCAGGTCTTCACCACGTGGTCATGACTGCGGCCCACTGTGTACTCAGGTCAGTAACAATACAACTGTCACTTGTCAACAAGCAGGTCTGCACCACGTGGTCATGACTGCGGCCCACTGTGTACTCAGGTTAGTAACAATACAACTGTCACTTGTCAACAAGCAGGTCTTCACCACGTGGTCATGACTGCGGCCCACTGTGTACTCAGGTCAGTAACAATACAACTGTCACTTGTCAACAAGCAGGTCTGCACCACGTGGTCATGACTGCGGCCCACTGTGTACTCAGGTCAGTAACAATACAACTGTCACTTGTCAACAAGCAGGTCTTCAGCACGTGGTCATGACTGCGGCCCACTGTGTGACCAGGTCAGTAACAATACAACTGTCACTTGTCAACAAGCAGGTCTTCACCACGTGGTCATGACTGCGGCCCACTGTGTACTCAGGTTAGTCACAATACAACTGTCACTTGTCAACAAGCAGGTCTTCACCACGTGGTCATGACTTCGGCCCACTGTGTACGCAGGTAAGTAACAATACAACTGTCACTTGTCAACATGCAGGTCTTTATCAGGTGGTCATGACTGCGGCCCACTGTGTACGCAGGTGAGTAACAATACAACTGTCACTTGTCAACAAGCAGGTCTACACCACGTGGACATGACTGCGGCCCACTGTGTGACCAGGTAAGTAACAATACAACGGTCACTTGTCAACAAGCAGGTCTTCACCACGTGGTCATGACTGCGGCCCACTGTGTGACCAGGTCAGTAACAATACAACTGTCACTTGTCAACAAGCAGGTCTACACCACGTGGTCATGACTGCGGCCCACTGTGTGACCAGGTCAGTAACAATACAACTGTCACTTGTCAACAAGCAGGTTTCACAACGTGGTCATGACTGCAGCCCACTGTGTACGCAGGTCAGTAACAATACAACTGTCACTTCTCAACAAGCAGGTCTTTTGCACGTGGTCATGACTACGGCCCACTGTGTGACCAGGTCAGTAACAATACAACTGTCACTTGTCAACAAGCAGGTCTTCACCACGTGGTGATAACTGCGGCCCACTGTGTGACCAGGTCAGTAACAATACAACTGTCACTTGTCATAAGCAGGTCTTCACCACGTGGTCGTGACTGCGGCCCACTGTGTGACCAGGTCAGTAACAATACAATTGTGACTTGTCAACAAGCAGTTCTTCACCACGTGGTCATGACTGCGGCCCACTGTGTGACCAGGTCAGTAACAATACAACTGTCACTTGTCAACAAGCAGGTCTTCACCACGTGGTGATAACTGCGGCCCACTGTGTGACCAGGTCAGTAACAATACAATTGTGACTTGTCAACAAGCAGGTCTTCACCACGTGGTGATAACTGCGGCCCACTGTGTGACCAGGTCAGTAACAATACAACTGTCACTTGTCAACAAGCAGGTCTACACCACGTGGTCATGACTACGGCCCACTGTGTGACCAGGTCAGTAACAATACAACTGTCACTTGTCAACAAGCAGGTCTTCACCACGTGGTCATGACTACGGCCCACTGTGTGACCAGGTCTGTAACAATACAATTGTGACTTGTCAACAAGCAGGTCTTCACCACGTGGTCATGACTGCGGCCCACTGTGTGACCAGGTCAGTAACAATACAACTGTCACTTGTCACAAGCAGGTCCTCACCACGTGGTCGTGACTGCGGCCCACTGTGTGACCAGGTCAGTAACAATACAATTGTGACTTATCAACAAGCAGTTCTTCACCACGTGGTCATGACTGCGGCCCACTGTGTGACCAGGTCAGTAACAATACAATTGTGACTTGTCAACAAGCAGGTCTTTACCACGTGGTCATGACTGCGGCCCATTGTGTGACCAGGTCAGTAACGATACAATTGTGACTTGTCAACAAGCAGGTTTTTACCACGTGGTCATGACTGCGGCCCACAGTGTGACGAGGTCAGTAAAAATACAACTGTCACTTGTCAACAAGCAGGTCTTTACCAGGTGCTCATGACTGCGGCCCACTGTGTGACCAGGTCTGTAACAATACAATTGTGACTTGTCAACAAGCAGGTCTTTACCAGGTGGTCATGACTGCGGCCCACTGTGTGACCAGGTCTGTAACAATACAATTGTGACTTGTCAACAAGCAGGTCTTCACCACGTGGTCATGACTGCGGCCCACTGTGTGACCAGGTCTGTAACAATTCAACTACCACTTGTCAACAAGCAGGTCTTTTACACGTGGTCATGACTGCGGCCCACTGTGTGACCAGGTCTGTAACAATTCAACTACCACTTGTCAACATGCAGGTCTTCACCACGTGGTCATGACTGCGGCCCACTGTGTACGCAGGTCAGTAACAATACAACTACCACTTGTCAACAAGCAGGTCTTTACCACGTGGTCATGACTGCGGCCCACTGTGTGACCAGGTCTGTAACAATTCAACAACCACTTGTCAACAAGCAGGTCTTTAGCACGTGGTCATGACTGCGGCCCACTGTGTACGCAGGTCAGTAACAATACAACTGTCACTCGTCAACAAGCAGGTCTTCACCACGTGGTCATGACTGCGGCCCACTGTGTACGCAGGTAAGTAACAATACAACTGTCACTTGTCAACAAGCAGGTCTTCAGCACGTGGTCATGACAGCGGCCCACTGCGTACGCAGCTCAGTAACAATACAACTGTCACTTGTCAACAAGCAGGTCTGCACCACGTGGTCATGACTGCGGCCCACTGTGTGACCAGGTCTGTAACAATACAACTGTCACTTGTCACAAGCAGGTCTTCAGCACGTGGTCATGACAGCGGCCCACTGTGTACGCAGCTCAGTAACAATACAACTGTCACTTGTCAACAAGCAGGTCTGCACCACGTGGTCATGACTGCGGCCCACTGTGTGACCAGGTCTGTAACAATACAACTGTCACTTGCAAACAAGCAGTCTTTGCCACGTGGTCATGACTGCAGCCCACTGTGTACGCAGGTCAGTAACAATACAACTTTCACTTGTCAAAAGCAGGTCTTCACAACGTGGTCATGACTGCAGCCCACTGTGTACGCAGGTCAGTAACAAGACAACTTTCAATTGTCAACAAGCAGGTCTTTAGCACGTGGTCATGACTGCGGCCCACTGTGTGACCAGGTCTGTAACAATACAACTGTCACTTGTCAACAAGCAGGTCTACACCACGTGGTCATGACTGCGGCCCACTGTGTGACCAGGTCTGTAACAATACAACTGTCACTTGTCAACAAGCAGGTCTTCAGCACGTGGTCATGACTGCGGCCCACTGTGTACTCAGGTTAGTCACAATACAACTGTCACTTGTCAACAAGCAGGTCTTCAGCACGTGGTCATGACTGCGGCCCACTGTGTACTCAGGTAAGTAACAATACAACTGTCACTTGTCAACAAGCAGGTCTTCACCACGTGGTCATGACTGCGGCCCACTGTGTACTCAGGTCAGTAACAATACAACTGTCACTTGTCAACAAGCAGGTCTTCACCACGTGGTCATGACTGCGGCCCACTGTGTACGCAGGTAAGTAACAATACAACTGTCACTTGTCAACAAGCAGGTCTACACCACGTGGACATGACTGCGGCCCACTGTGTGACCAGGTAAGTAACAATACAACTGTCACTTGTCAACAAGCAGGTCTTCACCACGTGGTCATGACTGCGGCCCACTGTGTGACCAGGTCAGTAACAATACAACTGTCACTTGTCAACAAGCAGGTCTTCACCACGTGGTCATGACTTCGGCCCACTGTGTACGCAGGTAAGTAACAATACAACTGTCACTTGTCAACAAGCAGGTCTACACCACGTGGACATGACTGCGGCCCACTGTGTGACCAGGTAAGTAACAATACAACTGTCACTTGTCAACAAGCAGGTCTTCACCACGTGGTCATGACTGCGGCCCACTGTGTGACCAGGTCAGTAACAATACAACTGTCACTTGTCAACAAGCAGGTCTACACCACGTGGTCATGACTGCGGCCCACTGTGTGACCAGGTCAGTAACAATACAACTGTCACTTGTCAACAAGCAGGTCTTCACCACGTGGTGATAACTGCGGCCCACTGTGAGACCAGGTCAGTAACAATACAACTGTCACTTGTCAACAAGCAGGTCTACACCACGTGGTCATGACTACGGCCCACTGTGTGACCAGGTCAGTAACAATACAATTGTGACTTGTCAACATGCAGTTCTTCACCACGTGGTCATGACTGCGGCCCACTGTGTGACCAGGTCAGTAACAATACAACTGTCACTTGTCACAAGCAGGTCTTCACCACGTGGTCATGACTAAGGCCCACTGTGTGACCAGGTCTGTAACAATACAATTGTGACTTGTCAACAAGCAGGTCTTCACCACGTGGTCATGACTGCGGCCCACTGTGTGACCAGGTCAGTAACAATACAACTGTCACTTGTCACAAGCAGGTCTTCACCACGTGGTCGTGACTGCGGCCCACTGTGTGACCAGGTCAGTAACAATACAATTGTGACTTGTCAACAAGCAGGTCTTTACCAAGTGGTCATGACTGCGGCCCACTGTGTGACCAGGTCAGTAACAATACAATTGTGACTTGTCAACAAGCAGGTTTTTACCACGTGGTCATGACTGCGGCCCACAGTGTGACGAGGTCAGTAAAAATACAACTGTCACTTGTCAACAAGCAGGTCTTTACCAGGTGCTCATGACTGCGGCCCACTGTGTGACCAGGTCTGTAACAATACAATTGTGACTTGTCAACAAGCAGGTCTTTACCGGGTGGTCATGACTGCGGCCCACTGTGTGACCAGGTCTGTAACAATACAATTGTGACTTGTCAACAAGCAGGTCTTCACCACGTGGTCATGACTGCGGCCCACTGTGTGACCAGGTCTGTAACAATTCAACTACCACTTGTCAACCAGCAGGTCTTCACCACGTGGTCATGACTGCGGCCCACTGTGTACGCAGGTCAGTAACAATACAACTGTCACTTGTCAACAAGCAGGTCTTCACCACGTGGTCATGACTGCGGCCCACTGTGTACGCAGGTAAGTAACAATACAACTGTCACTTGTCAACAAGCAGGTCTTTATCAGGTGGTCATGACTGCGGCCCACTGTGTACGCAGGTGAGTAACAATACAACTGTCACTTGTCAACATGCAGGTCTTTATCAGGTGGTCATGACTGCGGCCCACTGTGTACGCAGGTGAGTAACAATACAACTGTCACTTGTCAACAAGCAGGTCTACACCACGTGGACATGACTGCGGCCCACTGTGTGACCAGGTAAGTAACAATACAACGGTCACTTGTCAACAAGCAGGTCTTCACCACGTGGTCATGACTGCGGCCCACTGTGTGACCAGGTCAGTAACAATACAACTGTCACTTGTCAACAAGCAGGTCTACACCACGTGGTCATGACTGCGGCCCACTGTGTGACCAGGTCAGTAACAATACAACTGTCACTTGTCAACAAGCAGGTCTTCACAACGTGGTCATGACTGCAGCCCACTGTGTACGCAGGTCAGTAACAAGACAACTTTCACTTGTCAACAAGCAGGTCTTTAGCACGTGGTCATGACTGCGGCCCACTGTGTGACCAGGTCAGTAACAATACAACTGTCACTTCTCAACAAGCAGGTCTTTTGCACGTGGTCATGACTACGGCCCACTGTGTGACCAGGTCAGTAACAATACAACTGTCACTTGTCAACAAGCAGGTCTTCACCACGTGGTCATGACTACGGCCCACTGTGTGACCAGGTCAGTAACAATACAACTGTCACTTGTCAACAAGCAGGTCTTCACCACGTGGTGATAACTGCGGCCCACTGTGTGACCAGGTCAGTAACAATACAACTGTCACTTGTCACAAGCAGGTCTTCACCACGTGGTCGTGACTGCGGCCCACTGTGTGACCAGGTCAGTAACAATACAATTGTGACTTGTCAACAAGCAGGTCTTTACCACGTGGTCATGACTGCGGCCCACTGTGTGACCAGGTCAGTAACAATACAACTGTCACTTGTCACAAGCAGGTCTTCACCACGTGGTCATGACTAAGGCCCACTGTGTGACCAGGTCTGTAACAATACAATTGTGACTTGTCAACAAGCAGGTCTTCACCACGTGGTCATGACTGCGGCCCACTGTGTGACCAGGTCAGTAACAATACAATTGTGACTTGTCAACAAGCAGGTCTTCACCACGTGGTCATGACTGCGGCCCACTGTGTGACCAGGTCAGTAACAATACAATTGTGACTTGTCAACAAGCAGTTCTTCACCACGTGGTCATGACTGCGGCCCACTGTGTGACCAGGTCAGTAACAATACAACTGTCACTTGTCAACAAGCAGTTCTTCACCACGTGGTCATCACTACGGCCCACTGTGTGACCAGGTCTGTAACAATACAACTGTCACTTGTCACAAGCAGGTCTTCACCACGTGGTCATGACTGCGGCCCACTGTGTGACCAGGTCTGTAACAATACAACTGTCACTTGTCAACAAGCAGGTCTTCACCACGTGGTCATGACTACGGCCCACTGTGTGACCAGGTCTGTAACAATACAATTGTGACTTGTCAACAAGCAGGTCTTCACCACGTGGTCATGACTGCGGCCCACTGTGTGACCAGGTCAGTAACAATACAACTGTCACTTGTCACAAGCAGGTCTTCACCACGTGGTCGTGACTGCGGCCCACTGTGTGACCAGGTCAGTAACAATACAATTGTGACTTATCAACAAGCAGTTCTTCACCACGTGGTCATGACTGCGGCCCACTGTGTGACCAGGTCAGTAACAATACAATTGTGACTTGTCAACAAGCAGGTCTTTACCACGTGGTCATGACTGCGGCCCATTGTGTGACCAGGTCAGTAACGATACAATTGTGACTTGTCAACAAGCAGGTTTTTACCACGTGGTCATGACTGCGGCCCACAGTGTGACGAGGTCAGTAAAAATACAACTGTCACTTGTCAACAAGCAGGTCATTACCAGGTGCTCATGACTGCGGCCCACTGTGTGACCAGGTCTGTAACAATACAATTGTGACTTGTCAACAAGCAGGTCTTTACCAGGTGGTCATGACTGCGGCCCACTGTGTGACCAGGTCTGTAACAATACAATTGTGACTTGTCAACAAGCAGGTCTTCACCACGTGGTCATGACTGCGGCCCACTGTGTGACCAGGTCTGTAACAATTCAACTACCACTTGTCAACAAGCAGGTCTTTTACACGTGGTCATGACTGCGGCCCACTGTGTGACCAGGTCTGTAACAATTCAACTACCACTTGTCAACATGCAGGTCTTCACCACGTGGTCATGACTGCGGCCCACTGTGTACGCAGGTCAGTAACAATACAACTACCACTTGTCAACAAGCAGGTCTTTACCACGTGGTCATGACTGCGGCCCACTGTGTGACCAGGTCTGTAACAATTCAACAACCACTTGTCAACAAGCAGGTCTTTAGCACGTGGTCATGACTGCGGCCCACTGTGTACGCAGGTCAGTAACAATACAACTGTCACTTGTCAACAAGCAGGTCTTCACCACGTGGTCATGACTGCGGCCCACTGTGTACGCAGGTAAGTAACAATACAACTGTCACTTGTCAACAAGCAGGTCTTCAGCACGTGGTCATGACAGCGGCCCACTGCGTACGCAGCTCAGTAACAATACAACTGTCACTTGTCAACAAGCAGGTCTGCACCACGTGGTCATGACTGCGGCCCACTGTGTGACCAGGTCTGTAACAATACAACTGTCACTTGCAAACAAGCAGTCTTTGCCACGTGGTCATGACTGCAGCCCACTGTGTACGCAGGTCAGTAACAATACAACTTTCACTTGTCAAAAGCAGGTCTTCACAACGTGGTCATGACTGCAGCCCACTGTGTACGCAGGTCAGTAACAAGACAACTTTCAATTGTCAACAAGCAGGTCTTTAGCACGTGGTCATGACTGCGGCCCACTGTGTACGCAGGTAAGTAACAATACAACTGTCACTTGTCAACAAGCAGGTCTACACCACGTGGACATGACTGCGGCCCACTGTGTACTCAGGTAAGTAACAATACAACTGTCACTTGTCAACAAGCAGGTCTACACCACGTGGTCATGACTGCGGCCCACTGTGTACTCAGGTTAGTCACAATACAACTGTCACTTGTCAACAAGTAGGTCTTCACCACGTGGTCATGACTGCGGCCCACTGTGTGACCAGGTCAGTAACAATACAACTGTCACTTGTCAACAAGCAGGTCTTCACCACGTGGTCATGACTGCGGCCCACTTTGTGACCAGGTCAGTAACAATACAACTGTCACTTGTCAACAAGCAGGTCTTCAGCACGTGGTCATGACTGCGGCCCACTTTGTGACCAGGTCAGTAACAATACAACTGTCACTTGTCAACAAGCAGGTCTTCACCACGTGGTCATGACTGCGGCCCACTGTGTGACCAGGTCTGTAACAATACAATTGTCACTTGTCAACAAGCAGGTCTTCACCACGTGGTCATGACTGCGGCCCACTGTGTGACCAGGTCAGTAACAATACAATTGTCACTTGTCAACAAGCAGGTCTTCACCACGTGGTCATGACTGCGGCCCACTGTGTGACCAGGTCTGTAACAATACAATTGTCACTTGTCAACAAGCAGGTCTTCACCACGTGGTCATGACTGCGGCCCACTGTGTGACCAGGTCTGTAACAATACAATTGTCACTTGTCAACAAGCAGGTCTTCACCACGTGGTCATGACTGCGGCCCACTGTGTGACCAGGTCAGTAACAATACAACTGTCACTTGTCAACAAGCAGGTCTTCACCACGTGGTCATGACTGCGGCCCACTTTGTGACCAGGTCTGTAACAATACAATTGTCACTTGTCAACAAGCAGGTCTTCAGCACGTGGTCATGACTGCGGCCCACTTTGTGACCAGGTCAGTAACAATACAACTGTCACTTGTCAACAAGCAGGTCTTCACCACGTGGTCATGACTGCGGCCCACTGTGTGACCAGGTCTGTAACAATACAATTGTCACTTGTCAACAAGCAGGTCTTCACCACGTGGTCATGACTTCGGCCCACTGTGTGACCAGGTCAGTAACAATACAACTGTCACTTGTCAACAAGCAGGTCTTCACCACGTGGTCATGACTGCGGCCCACTGTGTGACCAGGTCAGTAACAATACAACTGTCACTTGTCAACAAGCAGGTCTTCACCACGTGGTCATGACTGCGGCCCACTGTGTACGCAGGTAAGTAACAATACAACTGTCACTTGTCAACAAGCAGGTCTACACCACGTGGACATGACTGCGGCCCACTGTGTGACCAGGTAAGTAACAATACAACTGTCACTTGTCAACAAGCAGGTCTTCACCACGTGGTCATGACTGCGGCCCACTGTGTGACCAGGTCAGTAACAATACAACTGTCACTTGTCAACAAGCAGGTCTACACCACGTGGTCATGACTGCGGCCCACTGTGTGACCAGGTCAGTAACAATACAACTGTCACTTGTCAACAAGCAGGTCTTCACCACGTGGTGATAACTGCGGCCCACTGTGTGACCAGGTCAGTAACAATACAACTGTCACTTGTCAACAAGCAGGTCTACACCACGTGGTCATGACTACGGCCCACTGTGTGACCAGGTCAGTAACAATACAATTGTGACTTGTCAACAAGCAGTTCTTCACCACGTGGTCATGACTGCGGCCCACTGTGTGACCAGGTCAGTAACAATACAACTGTCACTTGTCACAAGCAGGTCTTCACCACGTGGTCATGACTAAGGCCCACTGTGTGACCAGGTCTGTAACAATACAATTGTGACTTGTCAACAAGCAGGTCTTCACCACGTGGTCATGACTGCGGCCCACTGTGTGACCAGGTCAGTAACAATACAACTGTCACTTGTCACAAGCAGGTCTTCACCACGTGGTCGTGACTGCGGCCCACTGTGTGACCAGGTCAGTAACAATACAATTGTGACTTGTCAACAAGCAGGTCTTTACCAAGTGGTCATGACTGCGGCCCACTGTGTGACCAGGTCAGTAACAATACAATTGTGACTTGTCAACAAGCAGGTTTTTACCACGTGGTCATGACTGCGGCCCACAGTGTGACGAGGTCAGTAAAAATACAACTGTCACTTGTCAACAAGCAGGTCTTTACCAGGTGCTCATGACTGCGGCCCACTGTGTGACCAGGTCTGTAACAATACAATTGTGACTTGTCAACAAGCAGGTCTTTACCAGGTGGTCATGACTGCGGCCCACTGTGTGACCAGGTCTGTAACAATACAATTGTGACTTGTCAACAAGCAGGTCTTCACCACGTGGTCATGACTGCGGCCCACTGTGTGACCAGGTCTGTAACAATTCAACTACAACTTGTCAACAAGCAGGTCTTCACCACGTGGTCATGACTGCGGCCCACTGTGTACGCAGGTCAGTAACAATACAACTGTCACTTGTCAACAAGCAGGTCTTCACCACGTGGTCATGACTGCGGCCCACTGTGTACGCAGGTAAGTAACAATACAACTGTCACTTGTCAACAAGCAGGTCTTCAGCACGTGGTCATGACAGCGGCCCACTGCGTACGCAGCTCAGTAACAATACAACTGTCACTTGTCAACAAGCAGGTCTGCACCACGTGGTCATGACTGCGGCCCACTGTGTGACCAGGTCTGTAACAATACAACTGTCACTTGCAAACAAGCAGTCTTTGCCACGTGGTCATGACTGCAGCCCACTGTGTACGCAGGTCAGTAACAATACAACTTTCACTTGTCAAAAGCAGGTCTTCACCACGTGGTCATGACTGCAGCCCACTGTGTACGCAGGTCAGTAACAAGACAACTTTCACTTGTCAACAAGCAGGTCTTCATCACGTGGTCATGACTGCGGCCCACTGTGTGACCAGGTCAGTAACAATACAACTGTCACTTGTCAACAAGCAGGTCTTCACCACGTGGTCATGACTGCGGCCCACTGTGTACGCAGGTCAGTAACAATAGAACTGCCACTTGTCAACAAGCACGTCTTCATCAAGTGGTCTTGACTGCGGCCCACTGTGTGACCAGGTGTGTAACAATACAATTGTCACTTGTCAACAAGCAGGTCTTTACCACGTGGTCATGACTGCGGTCCACTGTGTACGCAGGACAGAACAATACAACTGTCATTTGTCAACAAGCAGGTCTTCACCACGTGGTCATGACTTCGGCTCACTGTGTACGCAGGTCAGTAACAATACAACTGTCACTTGTCAACAAGCAGGTCTTTACCAGGTGGTCATGACTGCGGCCCACTGTGTACGCAGGTCAATAACAATACAACTGTCATTTGTCAACAAGCAGGTCTTTACCACGTGGTCGTGACTGCGGCCCACTGTGTGACCAGGTCTATAACAATACAACTGTCACTTGTCAACAAGCAGGTCTTCATCACGTGGTCATGACTGCGGCCCACTTTTTGACCAGGTGTGTAACAATACAACTGCCACTTGTCAACAAGCAGGTCTTCATCACGTGGTCATGACTACGGCCCACTGTGTGACTAGGTGTGTAACAATACAACTGCCACTTGTCAACAAGCAGGTCTTCACCACGTGGTGATGACTGCGGCCCACTGTGAAAGCAGGTAAGTAACAATACAACTGTCACTTCTCAACAAGCAGGTCTTTACCACGTGGTCATGACTGCGGCCCACTGTGTACGCGGGTCAGTAACAATACAACTGTCACCTGTCAACAAGCAGGTCTTTACCACGTGGTCATGACTGCGGCCCACTGTGTACGCAGGTCAGTAACAATACAACTGCCACTTGTCAACAAGCAGGTCTTCATCAAGTGGTCATGACTGTGGCCCACTGTGTGACCAGGTGTGTAACAATACAATTGTCACTTGTCAACAAGCAGGTCTTTACCACGTGGTCATGACTGCGGCCCACTGTGTGACCAAGGTCTGTAACAATACAATTGTGACTTGTCAACAAGCAGGTCTTCACCACGTGGTCATGACTGTGGCCCACTGTGTGACCAGGTCAGTAACAATACAACTGTCACTTGTCAACAAGCAGGTCTTTACCACGTGGTCATGACTGCGGTCCACTGTGTACGCAGGACAGAACAATACAACTGTCATTTGTCAACAAGCAGGTCTTCACCACGTGGTCATGACTTCGGCTCACTGTGTACGCAGGTCAGTAACAATACAACTGTCACTTGTCAACAAGCAGGTCTTTACCAGGTGGTCATGACTGCGGCCCACTGTGTACGCAGGTCAATAACAATACAACTGTCATTTGTCAACAAGCAGGTCTTTACCACGTGGTCGTGACTGCGGCCCAGTGTGTGACCAGGTCTGTAACAATACAACTGTCACTTGTCAACAAGCAGGTCTTTAGCACGTGGTCATGACTGCGGCCCACTTTTTGACCAGGTGTGTAACAATACAACTGCCACTTGTCAACAAGCAGGTCTTCATCACGTGGTCATGACTACGGCCCACTGTGTGACCAGGTGTGTAACAATACAACTGCCACTTGTCAACAAAAAGGTCTTCACCACGTGGTGATGACTGCGGCCCACTGTGTAAGCAGGTAAGTAACAATACAACTGTCACTTCTCAACAAGCAGGTCTTTACCACGTGGTCATGACTGCGGCCCACTGTGTACGCGGGTCAGTAACAATACAACTGTCACCTGTCAACAAGCAGGTCTTTACCACGTGGTCATGACTGCGGCCCACTGTGTACGCAGGTCAGTAACAATACAATTGTCACTTGTCAACAAGCAGGTCTTTATAACGTGGTCATGACTGCGGCCCACTGTGTACGCAGGTCAGTAACAATACAATTGTCACTTGTCAACAAGCAGGTCTTTACCACGTGGTCATGACTGCGGCCCACTGTGTGACCAGGTCAGTAACAATACAACTGTCACTTGTCAACAAGCAGGTCTTCACCACGTGGTCCTGACGTCGGCCCACTGTATACGCAGGTCAGTAACAATACAATTGTCACTTGTCAACAAGCAGGTCTTTACCACGTGGTCATGACTGCGGCCCACTGTGTACGCAGGTCAGTAACAATACAACTGCCACTTGTCAACAAGCAGGTCTTCACCACGTGGTCATGACTGCGGCCCACTGTGTGACCAGGTCTTTAACAATACAACTGTCACTTGCCACAAGCAGTTCTTCACCACGTGGTCATGACTGCAGCCCACTGTGTACGCAGGTCAGTAACAATACAACTGTCACTTGTCAACAAGCAGGTATTCACCACGTGGTCTTGACTGCGGCCCACTGTGTACGCAGGTCAGTAACAATACAACTGTCACTTGTCAACAAGCAGGTATTCACCACGTGGTCATGACTGCGGCCCACTGTGTACGCAGGTCAGTAACAATTCAACTGTCACTTGTCAACAAGCAGGTCTTCACCACGTGGTCATGACTGCGGCCCACTGTGTACGCAGGTCAGTAACAATACAACTGTCACTTGTCAACAAGCAGGTCTTCACCACGTGGTCTTGACTGCGGCCCACTGTGTACGCAGGTCAGTAACAATACAACTGCCACTTGTCTACAAGCAGGTCTTCACCACGTGGTCATGACTGCGGCCCAATGTGTGACCAGGTGTGTAACAATACAACTGCCACTTGTCAGCAAGCAGGTCTTTACCACGTGGTCTGACTGCGGCCCACTGTGTACGCAGGTCAGTAACAATACAACTGTCACTTGTCAACAAGCAGGTCTTTACCACGTGGTCAAGACTGCGGCCCACTGTGTACGCAGGTCAGTAACAATACAATTGTCACTTGTCAACAAGCAGGTCTTTATAAAGTGGTCATGACTGCGGCCCACTGTGTACGCAGGTAAGTAACAATACAACTGCTACTTGTCAACAAGCAGGTCTTTACCACGTGGTCATGACTGCGGCCCACTGTGTGACCAGGTCTGTAACAATTCAACTACCACTTGTCAACAAGCAGGTCTTTACCACATGGTCATGACTGCGTCCCACTGTGTACGCAGGTCAGTAACAATACAACTGTCACTTGTCATCAAGCAGGTCTGCACCACGTGGTCATGACTGCGGCTCACTGTGTACGCAGGTCAGTAACAATACAACTGCCACTTGTCAACAAGCAGGTCTTCACCACGTGGTCATGACTGCGGCCCACTGTGTACGCAGGTCAGTAACAATACAACTGTCACTTGTCAACAAGCAGTTCTTCACCACGTGGTAATGACTGCGGCCCACTGTGTAAGCAGGTCAGTAACAATACAGCTGTCACTTGTCAACAAGCAGGACTTTACCACGTGGTCATGACTGCGGCCCAGTGTGTACGCAGGTCAGTAAAAATACAACTGCCACTTGTCAACAAGCAGGTCTTTACCACGTGGTCATGACTGCGGCCCACTGTGTACGCAGGTCAGTAACAATACAACTGCCACTTGTCAACAAGCAGGTCTTCACCACGTGGTCATGACTGCGGCCCACTGTGTACGCAGGTCAGTAACAATACAACTGTCACTTGTCAACAAGCAGGTCTTCACCACGTGGTAATGACTGCGGCCCACTGTGTAAGCAGGTCAGTAACAATACAACTGTCACTTGTCAACAAGCAGGACTTTACCACGTGGTCATGACTGCGGCCCAGTGTGTACGCAGGTCAGTAAAAATATAACTGCCACTTGTCAACAAGCAGGTATTCACCACGTGGTCATGACTGCGGCCCACTGTGTACGCAGGTCAGTAACAATTCAACTGTCACTTGTCAACAAGCAGGTCTTCACCACGTGGTCATGACTGCGGCCCACTGTGTACGCAGGTCAGTAACAATACAACTGTCACTTGTCAACAAGCAGGTCTTTACCACGTGGTCATGACTACGGCCCACTGTGTACGCAGGTCAGTAACAATACAACTGCCACTTGTCAACAAGCAGGTCTGCACCACGTGGTCTTGACTGCGGCCCACTGTGTACGCAGGTCAGTAACAATACAACTGCCACTTGTCAACAAGCAGGTCTTTACCACGTGGTCATGACTGCGGCCCACTGTGTACGCAGGTCAGTAACAATACAACTGTCACTTGTCAACAAGCAGGTCTTTATCACGTGGTCATGACTGCGGCCCACTGTGTACGCAGGTCAGTAACAATACAACTGCCACTTGTCAACAAGCAGGTCTTTACCACGTGGTCATGACTGCGGCCCACTGTGTGACCAGGTCTGTAACAATACAACTGCCACTTGTCAACAAGCAGGTCTTTACCATGTGGTCATGACTGCGGCCCACTGTGTACGCAGGTCAGTAACAATACAGTTGTCACTTGTCAACAAGCCGGTCTTCACCACCTGGTCATGACTGCGGCCCACTGTGTACGCAGGTCAGTAACAATACAACTGTCACTTGTCAACAAGCAGGTCTTTACCACGTGGTCATGACTGCGGCCCACTGTGTAAGCAGGTCAGTAACAATACAACTGCCACTTGTCAACAAGCAGGTCTTTACCACGTGGTCATGACTGCGGCCCACTGTGTACGCAGGTCAGTAACAATACAGTTGTCACTTGTCAACAAGCCGGTCTTCACCACCTGGTCATGACTGCGGCCCACTGTGTACGCAGGTCAGTAACAATACAGTTGTCACTTGTCAACAAGCCGGTCTTCACCACCTGGTCATGACTGCGGCCCACTGTTTACGCAGGTCAGTAACAATACAACTGCCACTTGTCAACAAGCAGGTCTTTACCACGTGGTCATGACTGCGGCCCACTGTGTGATCAGGTCAGTAACAATACAACTGTCACTTGTCATCAAGCAGGTCTTCACCACCTGGTCATGACTGCGGCCCACTGTGTACGCAGGTCAGTAACAATACAACTGTCACTTGTCAACAAGCAGGTCTTCACCACCTGGTCATGACTGCGGCCCACTGTGTACGCAGGTCAGTAACAATACAACTGTCACTTGTCAACAAGCAGGTCTTCACCACCTGGTCATGACTGCGGCCCACTGTGTACGCAGGTCAGTAACAATACAACTGCCACTTGTCAACAAGCAGGTCTTTACCACGTGGTCATGACTGCGGCCCACTGTGTGACCAGGTCTGTAACAATACAACTGCCACTTGTCAACAAGCAGGTCTTTACCACGTGGTCATGACTGCGGCCCACTGTGTACGCAGGTCAGTAACAATACAGTTGTCACAGGTTTTCATCACCACGTGATCATGTGCGCTCAAGTCACTCCAAAGCTTTTGAGAATGGGTGCAATAAAATATTAACACTTCAGATCTGACCATTGTATATTTTTAAGGTATTCCCAATTGCATTCTATAGAGCGTTTCATTCCTTCAGATCTTTTTCTAAATGCTGAGCGGCATTCTTGTTCCAGACAGTGAAAATACAGTACCAAATTGAACCATTTTAGTAGACCATAATTTCTCTCTGAAAACTCTCAGTAGAAATGTGGCATTTGTGTTAACGATCTGAGTGGCTCAGGGAGAATCGACAACAATCGACGAGCTGTCAACTGTTGACTATAATGATGATTTCGAGTATTTTCATGGCATTGTAGTCAGTCGCAGCTGTTTGACATGTCCCATATGGTTCCTGGCTCAACGAGCTCTGTCACTAACAAGTATACCGGCTGCATTTGTCGGATCATCCCGTACATTAAATTGCTAGCAAGGAAAACACGCTCTCCAAGAGAATACTGCCCCTTATTCTTATCACTGTAAACTAAAGACTGTCAACAATGCCACATAAATGCCCGTAATTACGTCAAACAGTCAACAGATGGCATTGATCGATTGTCCCTGAGCCACGTAGATCATTAGATAAATGTCACATTTCCACTGCGAGCTTTCAGAGAGATATCAAAATGGTTCAGGTTTATATAGATCGCATTCTCCATAAGAGGTTACTGCGGCTTCAGGCGACTTTAATCGTTGAACTCGCTTTTTGGGGAATAGAAAAGTCACATGGGGCCAGATGTGGACAATAGGGAGGACGTCTGCAGGAATGATTTCTTGTGCTTTGCCATGGTGCAACATAAACCAGTCTTAGGACACTTTTTTCTCAGTTCATTCAACACTTGTGGCAGGCATTTTGTCTGGCAGTACAATCTTTTGCCCCTCAAGCGGAATCGTCACAATGTGGCCACTTGCTGAGAAGAAATCACACATCATCTTGTCAACACTTCTCGCCCGCTACAATTTTGTTGGGGATCTTCTCCTGGGAACACCCACACTGATAACTGTCATTGGATCATATTGGTAAACCTGACTTCAGTTACATATGTTTTTGGATCTTCCTCCATTGAATTTGTTAATACTTTCCTAGCACTATTGCTTGTTTCTGCTCACTTGTGAGGTAGTGGGGGATCCAGCGACTGCAAAGATTCCTGATATCAAGTTTTTCTCTCAGGATTGTTTCACTGCTGCCGATCCAATATATAAGGCTTTTGAATCTGTAACGATGAGCTTTCCGATTTCTCCACACTTTCAGCCGAGGGAATCCCTTCCTGCTGTTGTAAACTCTGTGTACCTTGATAAATACGGTGCAGCCTTTCAAGGCCTTCTCTTCCCCTAAGCTGACTTTAAGGTTACAGAAAATCATAGCATGAAATGCTCTCTCTTGAGATAGAGGTATAGCAACATCTGCTATATTTGCACATGTTGGTATCTCAACTTGGAAAAAACTGATTTGGATTATCATAACTCATTGCTGATCATTCTCTAAACGCTTGTATGATACAACTGTCAGATGTCAACAAGCAGGTGTTCAACAGTATTGTTCAGGTTTCAGGCACACGAACTGCTCGTGCGAGCCGGCGTTTGGAACAGAGATGACTTTACTGGAAGCCAGAGTTCAACAGTTGACAGAATAATCAAACATGAGCAATTTGGAGCTAAAAACTTCAGGAACGATGTAGCTGTGCTGGTTCTGAGCCAAGGGCTTGAGCTATCATACAATGTGGCACCGATCTGTCTGCCTGAACCAAACACTCGCTATGATAACATGGTGTGCACAGCGACAGGATGGGGCGCGTCACAGTTCGGTGAGTATTCATTGAGGTCACTTAAACAAAATTGATTATATCTAAAACAGTCCTCTACACTTCTCTCAACGTTCCTGCATTTAACTCGCCCAAAAACAGAAAATATCTGTCTGGACAATGACCTATACATAGGTCGCTGAAATGTATGTACGCGTATCACTTCCGAACGACTGCATCAAATTGAACAATTTTATTTCTTGTTGTGTTCGTTATTGACACGACAAGGTTTGTGGAAAAGAAAATGTTTAAAAATAATACGGGAAAGTATTTAAAATCTCATAATATGAATAAAAACCGTGCCAAACGAATTTATTTCGGTTAATAGTCACCAGGTGACCGTGATACTACGGTTATTTGTTGCTAAATGATCGTAGTACTGCTATATTTTTCCCTTCCCATTCAATGTTAAGCTAAGACACCAGTTTATCGACACAATGACGCATCGCAGCAGTGACATTCAAATACATTTCCATATATTAACTGTCCTTTCCTTAATCCTGTTGTTTAAAATAAAGCAGCAAAGAAGCTTTCCTGACGACTAACAGCTAGAGTAAGTACTTATTTATTTGCCACTAGATGGCCATAGTGGTATTTTCCTCCCCATCCAATGTTAAGGTAGCGAAACAGTTTATCGAAATGACACAACGCAGCAGTGAAATTCAAATACATTTTTATGTATTAACTGTCCTTTTTTTACTCCTATTGGTTAAAATAAAGAAGCTTTCCTGGCGACGAACACTTAAAATACGTACTTATTATCTGCCACCGTAGTAACTACTTCTTTATTTTTCTTCCCATACAATGCTAAGGAATGCACAATGAGGCAAACGGCGGGAGGTTTAACGTCCTATTGCAGATGCTGGTTATTTGACGTTATGTGGCACATGAGCTGAAGATAGTCACGTAACCATCATTCTGCAGTTGCGGTGCTCTTAATATATTTGATCAAGTAATATTTTCAATTAAATGGAGAAACTTAATACACAAAAGCTATCATCAAATAATAGCTTATCAATTGCCCAACCAGATCTGTTTGTTCTTTAGTTATGTCATTTTTAGCCTTAGAAATGGCTGTTTTGACATAGAAGAAAATAACGAAAGAGCTGGAAAAACATTAGGAGAAAAGGAAAGAAAGAGATTCGGAAGATGCTGAATGTTACTTTGTGACTTTCTCCTTAATGCAATTCATAACCTATGCCAGCGTTTACCCGCCACACTATGGTTGTGCTGCCTTTGCTGTCATTATGCCTACGACATCTTGGTTGCCCACGCTGTTAACTGCATATGTCATCCTTTCCACGATACCTTGATCCTTTTCGCAATACCAACATTCCTACATTGCGCAGATCAAATGCAAAGGCATTATTAGACATTGACACTTCTACTGGTCTCATTTCGTTTCCATCAAATTCTTGTCACTTCACAACGTCAAAGGAAGAATTAATATCGAAAGTGATTCCAAATATTGGTGCAAATTACAAAAACTATGCTTGGTGGAGCGAACGAGCCATTTTAGCAGCAACTAATTAAAATTCAGAGTAAAATTGATGGACAAATGCATTCATTTAAGTCGATCAATTCCATTACCAATCCAAATGAAGTCGTCAGTTATCTTACTGAATTCATTGGATTTTCCAGGAATACGCCACACAATTTACAGCTCAAGGTTGACTTGGTCATAATTATACAATATCAGTCAACCGAAATTATACAGCAGAACAAAACTCACAGTTAAAACATTATGAAAACTTTGATTTGTTGCTATAACAAAGGAAAGTTCAAAGGCGGGAATATACTTATTCCAAGAATACCAGTAATGTCAACTGACAATCTTTTTGAATTTGAATTCGCAATGACAATAAATCCCAATGTCAATCGTTAGAAGTGCGTGTAATATACCTTGAATTTTGTTTTTCGTATGTTGCACGTTGCGTGCTCGAGAGTCGGCAAACTATCGGCGCTATTTTTTTTCTCTCCGGAAGGAAAATTGTACATTACAAGGCATTACAATCAAGTGTGACAAATTATTTAATTGTAATTTTATTTCATTGCATGGAATGGAAGATTTTGTCTAAGTTTTTTTTTCGTTAGGTAGACCATCTGTGCGAAGCCGGGGCGGGCAACTAGTATGTGTATAGAAAATGTCCTTATGTGTCTGTGTGTGGGGGGGGGGGGGCAGCATAGCTCAAAAACAAAAAGACCGTTAAATAACAAAATTGATAATTAAGATCAATATCTTCCAAGGATGCCATACGAAGATTTTCAAGAAAATCCCTCCACCCAACTATCCTTATATGGAAAAAATTTGAAAATTTTGGTTTTCTGGATTCTAACGATTTTTAGTAAAATCTGCTACATTTAAGATACTTACATGACAAATAAAACGTATATCTAGAATCTTTTGAAGACCTCTAGTTAAAAGACAGAATTTATGTCATATACTTTTTCTTTTGTGGAGTTGACCGTTTTCGAGATATTACTTGTTCTGGTTTTAGTTCTAAACTATGTTTTCTCAAAGCGAATATTTGACTATGACTTTGTCCTAGCTTCACATTTTTGGTCGATGTTGCAGGCACGAGGAACTACAGCAACCTGCTGAAGAAGGTTGACCTGAAGATTGTACCGCACGCCCAGTGTCAGACTGAACTGAGGAACACCAGACTGGGGCCCTGGTTCAAACTCCACGAGAGCTTTGTGTGTGCCAAAGGGGAGGCTGGTGTCGACACTTGCACAGTAAGTGTGTGTTCTGCGCTCTTTGTGTCAAACAGCACTTTTACATCCTGTGACACTGCTTCTGGCATTGTATTGAAAGCAAAAGAGCAATATTTCGTTCCGGCAGAGGGCTTCCAGTAGGCAAAGCTCATGTGTCCCATTCACATGACTTTCTCTTCAAATTATTCTATTTACTTCATCTAATCGAAAAAGAATTAGCAGAAATAGTCTTATTACTTACTTCCTTGTAAATAGAAGCTATATAAGGGAGTAGCATAGATTAAAGTGATAGTCAAAAGCTGGTTACTGTGTGACTTAAGTTCCTTTCTTTGTATAGACACAAGTTGACAAATTCCTGTATGAGAAAAGTATGCTTTTTAAAGCTGAAACCAAAAACAAGGAATGTCTCAAAAACGATCAACTCCACGAAAAAAAATGCATATAACCTAAATTGTGTAATTTAACGTGCTGTACATTTTTGTGTGATAAGTTTTTGTCCATCTCTTACGGTTATGCAAAATTCCGTAAAATTGATTCAGAATAAAGTAGTCTTCAGATGCTATTCCCAGAAAATTCAAGATATACATTTTATTTCTCAGGTAAACATCTTTAATATACAATATTGTAATCAAAATCGTTAGAGATATTTTTAAGAAAATCAAAATTTTAGAAAAAAGTTCCATGTAAAGGGTAGTTGGGGGTGGGGGGATTTTTCTCAAAATCTTCGTGTCGCATCCCTGTAAGATACTAAACTTAAATACCAAGTTTGGTATTTTAGCTACTTTTCGTTTTTGAGTTATCGTGTTCACAGACACACGGATCTTTTTGTAAAAATGTTTTTTTTTTTTTTATTTTGGGGACCCTAAAACATATATTTCCGGTGAAATCTCGGTATCGAATTTTTGGGTGGCGTGCAATACTTTGTCTATATACTATGTACATAGTGCGTATGGAGAAAGTAAAATTGGCGTGTCTTCGCAGATGGGAGTAGCATGACTGATCCACGTTATTCAGGGTAAGGTATAACATAGGAAATGACGTTTAGCCTGTACCACCATCGCAGTGGATCTGTCCACAATGACAATCCTGTATTGTTTTCAATCAGTCATTTGCCAAGACACTTTCTCTGTACATAGTGTATTGCACTCCACCCAAAAATTCCATACCGAGATTTCACAGGTAATATATGTTTTCAGACCCCCTGAATAAAAAAAAAAGAAAACATTTTTAGAAAAATATCCGTGTGTGTGGACAGCATAGCTTAAAAACGAAAAGGCCGTTAAATACCAAAGCTATCTTCCAAGCATGGAACGGGAAGATTTTCAAGAAATCCCCCAACTACGCTTTACATGGAGCTTTTTTCGCAAAAATGTCTCTAACGATTTTGATTAAAATGTCTTTTATTTAAGATATTTACATCCCAAATAAAATGTATATCTTCAATTTTCTGGTAATAGCCTCTGAAGACTACTTTATTCTGGTTGAATTTTACTGAATTGTGCATAACTGCTAGACCGTAAGAGATGGACAAAACCTTACTGCACAGAAAATGTAGAGCATGTTAAAACACACAATTTATGTTATACACATTTTTTTCGTGGAGTTGATCCTTTTTCCGATATTCCTTGTTTTTGGTTACAGCTTTGAAAAACTTATACTTTTCTCATACAGGAATTTCTCAACTCGTGTCCGTACAAAGAGCTTCAGTCACACAGCAACCAGCTTTTCACTATCAGTTTAACCTATGCTACTCCCTTATTTCGCTTCTACTAACAAGGAAACAAGTAATAAAACTATTACCATGAAGTAAATAGAAGCATAAGCTTTTTACCAATAATTTGTTGCAGAGATGTAGAGAAAGTCATGTGAATGATACACATCACATTTTTTTTATTTAGCTTAACATCCCATAATCAGGTTGGTCATATCGGACGATGAGTGAAATGATCTGAGGGTCCATAGAGCTTAAAGTTACTCGATATTCGTCTTCTCAGAATAAGAAAAATTCCTTATCCGGGTATCTCACGCTAAGTGAAATTCGAACACGCGTCCTGTTGTTTGCTTACTTGAACATAGACCTACAGGATGATTCAAAAATACTTTTACAACGTTTCGGTGTTGATTCCTAACATTGAAACAAGAAAATAGATTCCTTTAAACATTTGCTATCAATTTATTAATGAAAGTCACCTTGCAGGTCCAACCTAATGTATTGATAGAAGGCTTTGACCTGCAGTTGGCCTTGTGTTGCCATGGCTACTTGTGTAATACATTCCCTTGTGTACAGAACATGATGTGGCTGTAGCACATTCTAGTCTCACTGGCATGACTGATGGGGACCAGTAGCAGACATCCTAGCTGAAGAAACTTTAATCTACGTGCCATGTAAATGTGAAATCATAACGACCCTGACTGGGAATATTTGACATTCCATGCTTCTACAAGAGTAGGACATTTGCTATAAGTGGTGTTTGTGTGGGACACCTAACAACGTCAAAAATACAATAAAGTGTCACTTTAAAACTCAATAAATCGAGAACAAAAGGGTTACGTACGAGGGTCGGCTGATAAGTCCCGGGCCTCTCAATGAAAACAGCATTTAAAAAAAAATAATTTTTTTTTTACTTTATTTCTCAACATAATGTCCAGAAAGGCTAATACATTTCTCATATCAGTGTTCTAATTTAATTAAACCATCTCTGTAGTGCGATTTATCAAGGTCCTCAAAATAACTGTTTACCGCATCAATGACCTCTTCGTTGCTGTGAAATCTTCGTCCTCCAAGACATTTTTTGAGGTTTGGGAACAGGTGGTAGTCACTGAGTGCTACATCTGGCGAATAGGGTGGATGTTCAAGCAATTCCAACTTTTATTCGCACAATTTTCCCGTTGCAATGACTGAACGATGGGCCGGAGCATTGTCGTGACGAAACAAGATTTTTTTTTTGGCAAATGAGGTCTTTTTCTTTTCACCTCATCACTCAAACGTTGCAGTAAGCTAGCGTAGTAGTCACCAGTGATACTTTTACCCTTTTCCAAGTAATCAATAAAAATAATTCCCTGTGCATCCCAGACAACACTCGCCATAACCTTGTTAGCTGACAAAATTGACTTTGCCTTTTCTGGAGTGGTTCACCTGGCACAAACCACTGTTTTGACTGTGATTTACTTTCTGGAATGTAGTGATGTATCCAAGTTTCATCCATGGCAATAAGCCGTCTCAAAAATGCTCCACATTCTTAACAGAAACAGTTTTTCTTTGCAACTTTTGATCAGGTATCAACAAACGCGGCACAGACCTTGTGAAAGCCCAAAAAATTATTAAAATATTATCTGCACGTTCTTTTGATAGTTTACAGCCTCTGCTATCAGAAACAACTTTAATCTGCGGTCTTCCAGTACTAAACGATGAATCTTTTCAATGATCTCTGGAGTTGTCACTTCTACAGGGCGTCCAGAGCGAGGCTCATCACTAGTGCTCGTACGTCCCATTTTAAACTCTGCAACTCACCTTTTAATCATTGAATATGAAGGGGCAGAGTCTTCTATTTCTTCCTTGATTTCTTTAGACGTTAAACCTTTCAAATCATGAAAAAAGAAATCATGGTGAAAATGAAGGATCTAGTGAAAACTGCAAGGAAACTTTTTCCGAGGGCAAAATTGGGAGTCAGTGGAATACTGTATCGCAGAGACAAAGATTCAAGATATGTAAATTTGACTCTTGACTGGGTAGAAGAAGCATTCCTGTACTTTTGTAGATGGCAACTCATGGATAAGCAACTGGGATCTGAGACAAGATGGTTTGCACATGAATAGGAAGGGGTCAGGTAAACTGGGTAATTTGCTATGTAGGGTAATTTCCTTTCTGACAAAAAATGAACATTGAAAATGAGCGATGTAACCTCAAAATATCTGAACAAAGAAGGAGAAATGTATCTAGCAACTAAATTAATGCATCAATTAAAATCATTAAAAATAAAAGGAAACAATTCTGTAATTCCAGTTTGTATGGATAGTGTTCCATTGGATGTAGGTGTTTCCCCCAAAAATAATCTGATCGCGCCCAATGATAGCACTAAATCAAATGCCTCAGTGCTCAGAATCTTACACCAAAATACAAAAATATTAGAAAGCATATCAGTGAAACTTAATCCTCAGATAATGGTTTTCTCTGAACATGCTGTAAAGGAAGATGAACTAAAGATATATAGTTTAAGTAATTATAACCTCAGCTCTTTTTTCTGTAGAAAATTACACAAAAGTGCCATCTATAGTAGGAAATGCAAACCAATAAATAAACTATCAAACTTTAGTATGGAGATGGACTTGGAGTTAAACTAAGCACAGAAACTGAGAGTATAGTTATAATAGGGATTTATAGATCACCCAAATCAAAAGTGGGAAATTTCCTTACTCAGCTTGAAGGGCTATTAAATGTTATTCTTCTAGGGGATCTACACATAGATGTGGGAAACTATGCTTTTAATGATCTTTTAACCTATATGATGCTACATCCTATCCAGGGCCAACCAGAATTACAAGTCATTCAAGATGTACTTTGGATTATATTGTAACTAACGTGCAAGAAAGTAATTATAATACAATAAATGAAGAATTTCACGTTTCTGATCACACAGCACAAATAATAGATATTTGGAGCTGCCAGTCTAAAAGTGAAAAACAGTATTACGCATGGGTAAGGGACACAAATGAAAACAAGCTAAATAAAATGTTACTACAGGACGACGTGTTCGGTGCAGACAGCACAGAAGAAAAATGGAATGTGTTTTTTTTACCTAAATGTTGTGTGTCCAAAGACAAAAAAAGTTAGAAGACATAGCGGTAATGTTAAACCTAGGCAAACTATGAAGAAAACTATTTGAGAAATAAAGTTAAAGATATGCATAAATCTTATAGTGAAACAAAGCTAGATATACATAAACAAGTGTATAATGAATATAAAAAATGCTACAGATTGGCATTAAAAGCAAACAAAGTAAATTTTTATGCAAATAAAATTACAAATTCAGAAAACAAAACTAAAACAACGTGGGAAATCATTAAAAATCACAAAAATCAAGAACAAGGACAGCATAAAAATATTTGTGTGGAGAGGGATGGGAAAGTGATAGCACACCCGTTAAAAATTAGTAATATATTTAATAATTACTTTGTTAATGTTTGAAATACAAAATAATATGCAATTTCATAATAACAATATACTCAAAACTATGTACATATTTGAAACAAATGCAAGTGAATTAAAAGGTATAATAAAGAGATCTGCTGATTACTCCCCTGTTATGCTCAAACAATGTAAATATGTATTATTAGATATACTGGTACATTTAATAAATTACTCAATAGATGAAGGTACTTTCCCTAAAATGCTCAAAATTAGTATGGTTCGTCCTATCTATAAAATGGACGAGATTAATTATAGGCCCCTTACTTTAACATCGGTTTTTGCAAAACTATTTGAAAAAGTGCTGGAAAAACGAATAGTATGTTTCTTAAATGAAAATAGCATAATAAGAAATACCCAAAATGGATTCGTAAAGGATTACTGCAACTGTTGACTTTATTCATGAAGTGATGGCAAACATGGAACAAGGTGTAAATACTGTAGGCGTATCAAAAGCTTTTGATTGCGTATCACATGAGCTACTATTAAAAAAACTACCAACTTATGGCTTAAGAGGTAAAATAAATGAAATATTACAGTCTTACATATTTAATCGCAAACAATGTTGTGAGCTTCATTGGCAGTATGGAAACTAAATAAAGTTTATTCAGTCAGAAACTCAAAATGTAAAATCAGGGGTTCTTCAAGGATCTGTTTTAAGACCATTGCTTTTTATTACATTTGTAAATGATCTGGCAGAATCCACTGAGCTAAAAGTTACAGCATATGCGGATGATACGTCACTAATCTGTAAGGGTAGAAACTTCATACATCTAGAGGATAAAATTACTCAGAATCTTTCTCGGGTTTCAAATTACTTGTCCAACAATTTTTTAAAATTAAATGTTAAAAAGACTAAACTTATTCACTTTCGACACCAATCAAATAGAAATGAAGGACAAAATAACATAAATGTAACACTAGAAAATATTAAGATAGAGCAGGTGCCTAGTCAAAAGTTTTTAGAAATATATTTAGACAAACATTTAAATTATGAAAAGCATGCAAATGAAGTCTGCAAAAAAATTACAAAAAATCTGATGTGTTACACTCACATGACTTTCTCTAGCTGTTCTACAAACTTCTTACATAACATTATTCTTCTTTGTGCATCTTGCAAATCGAGGTGCTCATTAGCGCAATGTTCTTATTACTTAGTTCCTTATAAGTAGGAAGAAAATAAGGGAATACACTAGGCTAAACCGATATTCAAATGTTTTAAAAGCTGTCGTTATGCGATTGTCATTACAAATCGCTTCTTTTCTTGGCCAGGAGTAGAACAAAAGAAAACGGAGAAAAGTATAAGTACTTCACAACTGAAACTAATAACAATGAATACCTCGAAAATGGTAAGCTCCAAGAAAAAAATGTATATGAGACGTAAGTTGTGTATTTTAACAAAACATACATTTTTTGTACAGTAAGTTTTTGTCTATCTCTTACGGTTTACTAGTTATGCCAAATTAAGCAAAATTCATCCAGAATAAACAGGTCTTTAGAGGCTATTCCCAGAAAATTCAAGATGTACATTTTATTTGTCAGGTAAATATCTTTAATTTACGATATTTTAATCAAAATCATTAGAGCCATCTTTAACAAAATCAAAATTTTCGAAAAAAGTTCCATGTAAAGGGTAGTTTGGGGTGGCAGGATTTTTCTCAAAATCTTTGTGTCGCATCCCTGGAAGATACTAAACTTAAATACCATGTTTGGTATTTTAGCTACTTTTCGTTTTTGAGTTATCGTGTTCACAGACACACGGACCTTTTTTTCAAAATGATTTTTTGGATACAGGGGGTCCTAAAACATGTATTTCTGGTGAAATCTCGGTATCGAATTTTTGGGTGGAATACAATACTTCTCTATCCCTATGTATATTGTACATATGGGGCTAGAGAAAGTAAAAATGCTTACCTATTAAAATATTCTGCCAAGTACCTAAATGTAGAACAACTTAAATCTATATATTATGGGGAGGATGTGGTGTGACAAAATTAAATAGGTTCATGCTGCTACAGAAAGATGCATACCTTATCTTTATCACATAAAAATTACTGATACATGTAACCATTATTGGCATACAGAATAATAATACTGGCTCAAAAATACAGACATTCATTCCTATAGCACTCGAGGAAAGGCAAACTATTACACTAAAGAGGGTCTTAACAAAAAAGGATCCTATAATTATGGCAATGATGCTGTATAATGCTCTCCCAAAAAAAATTAAGGAGTGCTCAGGGAAAAATACCTTAGCAAAAGAGTTAAAAAAACATCTAATTGAGAAGTGTCCATACAAACTGGAAGACCTATTACACTAAAATAGTAAACATTATAAATATTGACAAAAGTAGATTCAAGAAATCCTATGCTGTTTTATGGCGAGATTGATTAAAAGAAAGATAAGGAATTAAATTAAAATGCAATATAATTTTATGTAAATAACAAATAGACTTTGATTTTAACTTGCACTCACAACTGTTTTTTTTTTAATTATTTATTATCAGTCAATATTTTGTAGAATTGAAAATCTTTCTTAAACTATAAGTACATTTTGTAAAACAAGCTATTTATTATTAGATGTCAATTTTAGACTTGTAACTTTGACAATGCTCCATGCTTGTAAAAGTTTCTTGACCAATAAATGAATTGAATTGAATCACTGCTCGTTTTTCCAAATCCTCCATTTTCATGAAAACTCTAAAGGAAAACTAAACAAGCTATTGACCTGTAGCTAGTCTAGAGTTAAACTATACGATGCTACCATCTAACTGGCATCATATGTGTGCGAGGCCCGGGACTTATCAGCCGACCCTCATATATGTGTTTGTATGAACATTTTTTTCTTGTTTAGATGTAAGGATCCTGTCTTGAAACTTTGTAGAAGTAGTTTTGAATTACCCAGATTTAATAGCAGTAAAAGTGAAGTTGTGCAGAATAGCCACGTCTGCTTGTTTTGTTTTACTGAAACATGTTTGTGTGTTTTCAGGGAGATGGAGGTGGGCCTCTGATATGTCGCCAAGATGGAACAGAGAAATATGTGCAAGTTGGCATCATTGCTGCAGGAGTGGAGTGTGGCAACGATGTACCAGCTCTGTACGCCAACGTGCCACTTCTACAGCCGTGGATTACACAAATAATCGATACTCAGAACTTAAAAAATGTACAGTAGTTGTCATATGTATAGCAGCATTGTGTCATTTCAACTTGCTATGTTACTTTGATTTCATTCTTATTATCTTCATATAAATACCAAATGCAAATATATAAATTGTTATTGCGTAAATGTATTTCATGAACAAAATGTCCCACAAGTCCGAAAACTTGTCTTATTAAACTCCAACTTTCAACCACACAGAAAATTATCTTAGTGACATTTAATCTCTTTGATTACTGAAATATTATAATTTTTTAAAAAGGTAACAAATTTTTTCATGAAGAAAGATGTGCTCCATTCAATTAACTTATCTATGTGTTCTGCAAAGAAACTTTTTTTCTTTTTTTAGTGTTTAACGCCCGCTTTTACTACATATGGCACTGCAAATGAGGACATTGATACATGGAATGAAGATGGGAGCACCGGTGGAACGTGATGGTGGGGGAAAATACAGAACCTGGAGAAAACCTGCCCCTGTGTCACAAATCCCACAGGCAACCACCACAGTGCAGCGTGCACATCAACTATTCTGATTGCAGATAGTTAACATAGCATAACAAACACACCTTTACATGAGCAGTGACATAACAATGAAAATAATACAGCCGCTCGTCCAGGAGTACTGATTGCAGGTAGTTTACATAGCATAACAAACACACCTTTACATGAGCAGTGACGTAACAATGAAAATAATACAGCCGCTCGTCCATAAGTACTGATTGCAGGTAGTTTACATAGCACAACAAACACACCTTTACATGAGCAGTGACGTAACAATGAAAATAATACAGCTGCTCGTCCACAAGTACTGATTGCAGGTAGTTTACATAGCACAACAAACTCACCTTTACTTTAGCAGTGATGTAACAATGAAAATAATACAGCCGCTCGTCCAGGAGTACTGATTGCAGGTAGTTTACATAGCATAACAAACACACCTTTACTTTAGTAGTGACATAACAATGAAAATAATACAGCCGCTCGTCCAGGAGTACTGATTGCAGGTAGTTTACATAGCATAACAAACACACCTTTACATGAGCAGTGACGTAACAATGAAAATAATACAGCCGCTCGTCCAGGACTACTGATTGCAGGTAGTTTACATATCACAACAAACACACCTTTACATGAGCAGTGACGTAACAATGAAAATAATACAGCCGCTCGTCCAGGACTACTGATTGCAGGTAGTTTACATAGCATAACAAACTCACCTTTACATGAGCAGTGACGTAACAATGAAAATAATACAGCCGCTCGTCCAGGAGTACTGATTGCAGGTAGTTTACATAGCATAACAAACACACCTTTACATGAGCAGTGAAGTAACAATGAAAATAATACAGCCGCTCGTCCAGGAGTACTGATTGCAGGTAGTTTACATAGCATAACAAACACACCTTTACTTTAGTAGTGACGTAACAATGAAAATAATACAGCCGCTCATCCAGGAGTACTGATTGCAGGTAGTTTACATAGCATAACAAACACACCTTTACTTTAGCAGTGATGTAACAATGAAAATAATACAGCCGCTCGTCCAGGACTACTGATTGCAGGTAGTTTACATAGCACAACAAACTCACCTTTACTTTAGCAGTGACGTAACAATGAAAATAATACAGCCGCTCGTCCAGGAGTACTGATTGCAGGTAGTTTACATAGCATAACAAACTCACCTTTACTTTAGCAGTGACGTAACAATGAAAATAATACAGCCGCTCGTCCAGGAGTACTGATTGCAGGTAGTTTACATAGCATAACAAACTCACCTTTACTTTAGCAGTGACGTAACAATGAAAATAATACAGCCGCTCGTCCAGGAGTACTGATTGCAGGTAGTTTACATAGCATAACAAACACACCTTTACTTTAGCAGTGATGTAACAATGAAAATAATACAGCCGCTCGTCCAGGAGTACTGATTGCAGGTAGTTTACATAGCATAACAAACTCACCTTTACTTTAGCAGTGACGTAACAATGAAAATAATACAGCCGCTCGTCCAGGAGTACTGATTGCAGGTAGTTTACATAGCATAACAAACACACCTTTACATGAGCAGTGACGTAACAATGAAAATAATACAGCCGCTCGTCCAGGAGTACTGATTGCAGGTAGTTTACATAGCATAACAAACACACCTTAACATGAGCAGTGACGTAACAATGAAAATAATACAGCCGCTCGTCCACAAGTACTGATTGCAGGTAGTTTACATAGCATAACAAACTCACCTTTACTTTAGCAGTGACGTAACAATGAAAATAATACAGCCGCTCGTCCAGGAGTACTGATTGAAGGTAGTTTACATAGCATAACAAACTCACCTTTACTTAATAGTGACGTAACAATGAAAATAATACAGCCGCTCGTCCAGGACTACTGATTGCAGGTAGTTTACATATCACAACAAACACACCTTTACATGAGCAGTGACGTAACAATGAAAATAATACAGCCGCTCGTCCAGGAGTACTGATTGCAGGTAGTTTACATAGCATAACAAACTCACCTTTACATGAGCAGTGACGTAACAATGAAAATAATACAGCCGCTCGTCCAGGAGTACTGATTGCAGGTAGTTTACATAGCATAACAAACACACCTTTACATGAGCAGTGACGTAACAATGAAAATAATACAGCCGCTCGTCCACAAGTACTGATTGCAGGTAGTTTACATAGCACAACAAACACACCTTTACATGAGCAGTGACGTAACAATGAAAATAATACAGCCGCTCGTCCAGGAGTACTGATTGCAGGTAGTTTACATAGCATAACAAACACACCTTAACATGAGCAGTGACGTCACAATGAAAATAATACAGCCGCTCGTCCACAAGTACTGATTGCAGGTAGTTTACATAGCATAACAAACTCACCTTTACTTAATAGTGACGTAACAATGAAAATAATACAGCCGCTCGTCCAGGAGTACTGATTGCAGGTAGTTTACATAGCATAACAAACTCACCTTTACATGAGCAGTGACGTAACAATGAAAATAATACAGCCGCTCGTCCAGGAGTACTGATTGCAGGTAGTTTACATAGCACAACAAACACACCTTTACATGAGCAGTGACGTAACAATGAAAATAATACAGCCGCTCGTCCAGGACTACTGATTGCAGGTAGTTTACATAGCACAACAAACACACCTTTACATGAGCAGTGACGTAACAATGAAAATAATACAGCCGCTCGTCCAGGAGTACTGATTGCAGGTAGTTTACATAGCACAACAAACACACCTTTACTTTAGCAGTGACGTAACAATGAAAATAATACAGCCGCTCGTCCACAAGTACTGATTGCAGGTAGTTTACATAGCATAACAAACTCACCTTTACATGAGCAGTGACGTAACAATGAAAATAATACAGCCGCTCGTCCACAAGTACTGATTGCAGGTAGTTTACATAGCATAACAAACACACCTTTACTTTAGTAGTGACGTAACAATGAAAATAATACAGCCGCTCGTCCACAAGTACTGATTGCAGGTAGTTTACATAGCATAACAAACTCACCTTTACATGAGTAGTGACGTAACAATGAAAATAATACAGCCGCTCGTCCAGGAGTACTGATTGCAGGTAGTTTACATAGCATAACAAACTCACCTTTACTTAATAGTGACGTAACAATGAAAATAATACAGCCGCTCGTCCAGGAGTACTGATTGCAGGTAGTTTACATAGCATAACAAACACACCTTTACTTTAGCAGTGACGTAACAATGAAAATAATACAGCCGCTCGTGAACAAGTACTGATTGCAGGTAGTTTACATAGCACAACAAACACACCTTTACATGAGCAGTGAAGTAACAATGAAAATAATACAGCCACTCGTCCAGGAGTACTGATTGCAGGTAGTTTACATAGCATAACAAACACACCTTTACTTAATAGTGACGTAACAATGAAAATAATACAGCCGCTCGTCCACAAGTACTGATTGCAGGTAGTTTACATAGCATAACAAACACACCTTTACTTAATAGTGACGTAACAATGAAAATAATACAGCCGCTCGTCCAGGAGTACTGATTGCAGGTAGTTTACATAGCATAACAAACTCACCTTTACATGAGCAGTGACGTAACAATGAAAATAATACAGCCGCTCGTCCACAAGTACTGATTGCAGGTAGTTTACATAGCACAACAAACACACCTTTACATGAGCAGTGAAGTAACAATGAAAATAATACAGCCGCTCGTCCAGGAGTACTGATTGCAGGTAGTTTACATAGCACAACAAACTCACCTTTACTTTAGCAGTGACGTAACAATGAAAATAATACAGCCGCTCGTCCAGGAGTACTGATTGCAGGTAGTTTACATAGCATAACAAACACACCTTTACTTTAGCAGTGATGTAACAATGAAAATAATACAGCCGCTCGTCCAGGAGTACTGATTGCAAGTAGTTTACATAGCATAACAAACTCACCTTTACATGAGCAGTGACGTAACAATGAAAATAATACAGCCGCTCGTCCACAAGTACTGATTGCAGATAGTTTACATAGCACAACAAACACACCTTTACATGAGCAGTGACGTAACAATGAAAATAATACAGCCGCTCGTCCACAAGTACTGATTGCAGGTAGTTTACATAGCATAACAAACTCACCTTTACATGAGTAGTGACGTAACAATGAAAATAATACAGCCGCTCGTCCAGGAGTACTGATTGCAGGTAGTTTACATAGCATAACAAACACACCTTTACTTTAGTAGTGACGTAACAATGAAAATAATACAGCCGCTCGTCCAGGAGTACTGATTGCAGGTAGTTTACATAGCATAACAAACTCACCTTTACATGAGTAGTGACGTAACAATGAAAATAATACAGCCGCTCGTCCAGGAGTACTGATTGCAGGTAGTTTACATAGCATAACAAACACACCTTTACTTTAGTAGTGACGTAACAATGAAAATAATACAGCCGCTCGTCCAGGAGTACTGATTGCAGGTAGTTTACATAGCATAACAAACACACCTTTACTTTAGTAGTGACGTAACAATGAAAATAATACAGCCGCTCGTCCACAAGTACTGATTGCAGGTAGTTTACATAGCATAACAAACACACCTTTACATGAGCAGTGACGTAACAATGAAAATAATACAGCCGCTCGTCCACAAGTACTGATTGCAGGTAGTTTACATAGCATAACAAACACACCTTTACTTTAGTAGTGACGTAACAATGAAAATAATACAGCCGCTCGTCCAGGAGTACTGATTGCAGGTAGTTTACATAGCATAACAAACACACCTTTACATGAGCAGTGACGTAACAATGAAAATAATACAGCTGCTCGTCCAGGAGTACTGATTGCAGGTAGTTTACATAGCACAACAAACTCACCTTTACATGAGCAGTGAAGTAACAATGAAAATAATACAGCCGCTTGTCCACAAGTACTGATTGCAGGTAGTTTACATAGCATAACAAACACACCTTTACTTTAGCAGTGACGTAACAATGAAAATAATACAGCCGCTCGTCCAGGAGTACTGATTGCAGGTAGTTTACATAGCACAACAAACACACCTTTACTTTAGCAGTGACGTAACAATGAAAATAATACAGCCGCTCGTCCACAAGTACTGATTGCAGGTAGTTTACATAGCATAACAAACACACCTTTACTCTACTCTTAATCTAATACTTAATTTGTAAAACAATGTACAATATACTTTTAAAGCAACACATTTAAATTATTTTTGTGATTTCAGAAGTAACCCACAAACTCGCAAATTGCCTCAACTAAAAATTGCTTGGAAAATCTAACATCTAGTAGCCCAATCTGACAACACTGCATGTATATGTTGACATCTGAAGGATAAATACAATTGAGGAATTGTGTGTGATTCCTTTGCTTGCTGTGTACAGTATGAGCATCGAGCAAAGTTGCTCTCAACAAACCAGCTGCTTCTCAAATTCACAGCTTTATATGTGGACGAGGGCAATGCATTTTGTCCAGCATGAAAATCCTTAACATGGCTTCCTTCGGAAGGGAAGTAAAGCCGTTGTTCCCATGTTGTACATTTATGTCATGAAAAAGAAGCTAAAGCCTGATAAAGAGGCTACTGAGCAAAACGAAGTGATTTTTCATGCCCAACATAGAATGAGAAGCGCAATGCTTCCTAACGGGTGCTTGGTGTTCAAGTACTCCCATAAACAAAAGACAAATCTGGTGACATCGCAGGAACATCTGATATAACTGGTGCAACATGTGAAAATCTTAATGAGAGCTAGGAAGCGAGTTGTACTTTCAGATAAGCAGTTCACCAGTCAATGTCAAATATCTGATAAACTGTCTCATATTCTTATCTATACAAATGGCCTACTATATAAACAATGTGCCTCCACACCTGATAGTCTTCATCTTCGCCAGCGCTATCGCTACTTTCTGCACTATTACAATTCTTTCTAATGATTTTCAATGTTCTCAACATGTCGACATACATTTTCCCATTATGGCCTGCCAATTCGCTGGCGACACAACTGTTCCACATCTTTTAATTTAAAGGTGACATAATAAGTTTTATTTTTCTTTGAGAACCCTGGAAACAGAACTCAGTGAAATACCTTGCCTTGGCTACTCTTTCATTCACTTTCTACAGGTTTTTGAAGAACTCGGGGAACAAACATTTTCTTCCTTCATCTCTGCCTCTTGTTTCATCAAGTCAAGGACATTTGCAATTATTTCTCTGCTCTGACTAAGTAATACCTTGCCACTTAACTTTGAAAACGTAGGAGCCATGGTTACATAAAATGAACCCTGTTTACTGCCCACTTTGAGTACAGACAGACTGTACAAAGTTTACTCGCTGTGACTTCAAGCAAGAAAAGTATATCATCACAAACTCCAATAAGCTAGGCTCGGCAGTTGCATCACGATTCCACAAGTTTTGCGCTGGCAATAATACAGGTGTGACATGTGGCACCACTAGTTAATAACTTCTGTTCTGGGAATTGAGCGGGACGATATCCCAGAGACACAAATTGATGTATTTATCCCCTTATTGGACCCCTCCACCTGTTGCTTGCCAGTGTTTTAACATTTTGAACACACACATCAAGTTCCCTTACTTGGATCAAACTTTCGCAACTCCTGCTCATATTTCGTTAGCTGACATGTCTACATTTGGAATGAATTCAGTCCATGGGCTTAATGTATTACATATATTAATATTTTGTAACAAAATGTTATAATATTATAAGGCATTTTATTCCACCCAAAAATTCAAGATCAAGATTACTCCAGAAACATGTTTTGAGGTCCCCTCAGAACAAAAAAATCTTGTATGTTCCATTCACATGGCGTTCTCTACATCTCTCCAATAAATTATTATTATTATTTATTGTTTCATTTATATAGCCCCCTTTAACATCTAAGGTCATATCAGGGGCTGTGCACTAGAAGCAACTCGTGATCTGTAGGTTCTTTTACGTTTAGTTTAAATCATTTTATTTTCCTCACACATATACACTTCCAGACTTTGTGGGGGATAGGGAATAATTCTGATTAAAGAAAAATTCCCCACCCCAGCCGGGAATCAAACCCGGAAGCTCTGGGTGAGAAGTCAGCTCACTGACCACAGAGGCAATCACAAATTATTGTTAGAAAGCTTATGCCTCTATTTACTTCATCCTAATTTAGAAAAATCTGATGTGTTCCATTTACAAGGCCTTCTCTACATCTCTGCAACAAATTATTGTTAAAAAGCTTATGCCTCTATTTACTTCATCCTAATTTAGAAAAATCTGATGTGTTCCATTTACAAGGCCTTCTCTACATCTCTGCAACAAATTATTGTTAAAAAGCTTATGCCTCTATTTACTTCATCCTAATTTAGAAAAATCTGATGTGTTCCATTTACAAGGCCTTCTCTACATCTCTGCAACAAATTATTGTTAAAAAGCTTATGCTTCTTATTACTGCATGCTAATCGAGAAAAAATTAGTAGAAATAGTCTTATTACTTGCTTCCTTGTAAGTAGAGGGGAAATAAGGGAGTACCATAGGTTAAAGTAACAGTCAAAAGCTGGTTGCTATGTGACTAAGTCCCTTTATTTGTATGGATACAAGTTGACAAATTCCTGCAATAAGTTTTTCAAAGCTGAAACAAAAAACAAGGAATATAAAAAAATGATCAACTCCACTAAAAAAATGTATATATCATAAATTGAGTGTTTTAATGTGCTCTACATTTTTTGTGTGTTAAGTTTTTGTCCATCTCTTACGGTTTAGCAGTTATGCAAAATTCCTTAAAATTCATCCGGAATAAAGTAGTCTTCAAAGGCTATTCCCAGAAAATTCAAGATATACATTTTATTTGTCAGGTAAATATGTTTAATATGTGATATTTTAATCAAAATTGTTAGAGCTAATTTTGAGAAAATTAAAACTTTCAAATAAAGTTACAACTAAAGGGTACTTTTTGGTGGGGGTATTTTCTTGAAAATCGTGTCACACCCTTGGAAGATACAAAATTTAAATTCCAAGTTTGGTATTTAAGAGAGTTTTAATTTTTGAGCTATGCTATCCACAGGCACTGATACACATACACATGGACCTTTTTCCAAAAAATACTCTCTTTGGACTCAGGGGGACCCAAAACATATATTTCCAGTGAAATCTCTGTATCAAATTTTTGGGTGCAATTCTGTATACACTATGTACATAGTACGCATAAAGTAACAAAAAAAAAGCATTTTTAGAAAAAGGTCTGCGAGTTTGTGGACAGCAGAGCTCAAAAACAAAACCTCTGATAAAAATCAAACTTCTTGTTTATGTTCGGTATCTTTCAAGGATCCAACACAAAGATAATCCCCTCAACCCAAGTACCCTTTACACGCAACAATTTTTGAAAATTTTATTTTTCTTAAAAATGGTTCTAATGAATTTTATCAAAATACTGTAAATGAAAGGTATTACCTCAGAAATAGAATGTATATCTTGAATTTTCAGGGAATAGACTCTGAAGACTACTTTTGTGTAACTGGCAAACCGTAAGAGATAGACAAAAATGTAGAGCTTCCTAAAACACACAATTTATGTCCTTTTATGTTTTCTTTGTAGAGTTAAATGATTTTGAGTTGTCCTCCGTGGTGTAATGGTTACCATGCTAACTTCATATGCCCACGGTCGTGGGTTCAAACCTGGTGGAGGACCATGGATTTTTTCGGGTGTAAAAATCCTTAGCATGGCTTCCTTCGGAAGGGAAGTAAAGCCTTGGGTACCGTTATCATAAATGTAAAAGAACCTCAAGCCTGATAGAGAGGCCTCTGAGCAAAATTAAGCGGTCTTTCACGCCCAATATAGAATGAGACGCTGAGAACGACAGCAGTTAAAGAGCGTCCATAAATAAAACTATATTTGAATGACTTTGAGGTATTCCTTGTCATTGATTTCAATTTTAAACTGTTTAGCCTCTCTGAATTTCAATTGTCACATTTTAAAACATGTGACTATCACTTTATCCTAGTGTACTCCCTTCAACTTACAAGGAAGCAAGTAATAAGACATGTTTATCTTGATTAGCATGAAGGAGATAGAAGAATAACTTTTTTAAGAATGCATTATATGTGGGACAGTTAGAGAAAGTCGTGTGAATGAAACACATCAAGATTTTCTTTTTCAATAAACTCAAATACAAAGGACTAGTTTAGCAAATGTTGATTGCATTATCAGCTTCTTTATTTACGTCGTCACACAAGCCATAACAGTGTAAAAAAACTGATGTGTTCCATTCACATGACTTTCTCTACATCTCTCCAACAAATTATTCTTAAATAATTAAGCTTCTATTTACTTCATGCTAATTGAGAAAAAATTATAAGAAATAGTCTTATTACTTGCTTCCTTGTAAGTAGAAGGGAAATAAGGGAGTACCATAGGTTAAAGTGACAGTCAAAAGCTGGTTGCTATGTGACTGAAGTTCCTTTGTTTGTATGGACACGAGTTGACAAATTCCTACACGAGAAAAGTATAAGTTTTTCAAAGCTGAAACTAAAAACAAGGAAAATCTCAAAAACGACCTACTCCACAAAAAAACTTACATAACATAAATTCTGTGTTTTAATGTGCTCTACATTTTGTGTGTGCCAAGTTTTTGTCCATCTCTTACTGTTTAGCAGCTATGCAAAATTGCTTTGCACACTTCCTTTAATGCCTTTGCATCTGATCTGCGCAATGTAGCATATACAGTTGGTATTGAGAAACGGACGAAGTCAGAGCACCCATATGGAAAGGATGACATATGCAGTTAACAGTGTCGGCAATGAAAGATGTCATTGGCATAATAGCAGTAATGGCAGTACTTCCATAGTGTGGCGGGTATACGCTGGCATAGGTAATGAATTATATTAAGGATATGTCACAAAGTAACATTCATGCATCTTCCGAATCTCTTTCTTTCCTTTACTCCTAATATTTTCCACCATTTTCTTCTATGTCAAAATAGCCATTTCTAAGCCTAAAGAGCAAGGAGATCTGGTTGGGCAATTGATTAAGTTTTTATATGATAGCTTTTATGTATTAAGTTTCTCCATTTAACACAAAATATAACTTGATCAAATATATTAAGAGCACCGCAATTGCAGTATCATGGTGAAGCAGGTGTCTTTATGTTCTTTAGCTAGCTCATGTACCACATAACGTAAAAAAACAAACATCTACAATAGGAAGTTAAAACTAAAACAAATCCCGTTATTTCACCGTCATTTTCAGATTCCAACAAGGGTTAATGGTTATGTGCATTGTTTATAATTTGTTCTTTATAAAGATTACAACAAAAATATACTTATTTCTTTATTTAAATGATGTGATGAAGGGAACGATAGTTAATACATAAGAAATATATTTGATTTTCACAGTTGTCCTGCGTTATTGTCTTCAAAACTGGGTGCATTCCCTTAGCATTGAATGGGAAAAAAATAAGAGCAGTAGGTACTACAGCCATCTGGTGGCAAATAATAAGTACGTATTTTAGGTGTTCATCGCCAGGAAAGCTCCTTTATTTTAAACAATAGGAGTAAGGATAAACATGTATTTGAATTTCAGTGCTGCGTTGTGTTATCTCGATCAACTGTTGTGTTACCTTAACATTGGATGGGAAGGAAAAATACCACTATGGCCATTTAGTGACAAATAAATAAGTACTTACTCTAGCTGTTAGTCGCCAGGAAAGCTTCTTTGCTGCTTTATTTTAAACAACAGGAGTAAGGAAAGGGCAATTAATGCATAAAAATGTATTTGAATTTCACTGCTGCATTGTGTCATTGTGTCGACAAACCAGTGCGTTGCCTTAACATTGAATGGGGAGGGAAGATATAGCAGTACTACGACAATTTGGCAACAAATAACCATGATTATACTGCCATCTGGTGACTATTAAATGAAATGCGTTCGCTTGGCACAGTTTTTAATCATATTATGAGATTTTAAATACTTTCCTGTACTATTTTTAAACAGTTTCTTTTGCACAAACCTTGTCGTGACAAACAAATGTTGAACTTGATGCAGCCATTGGGAAGTGATACGCACACATACATATATAAATCAGGTAGCCAAGTCATTATATATTCAGTATAACTCTCCCGTAAAATTCTAAACTCCAGACATGTTGTTTTGAAAATTACTGAAGTATTCCATATGTACGTCACTCCAACAGTTTTTTGCAAATTTTATCATTCACTATGCACAACCATACCTGCACATTTCTGTAATCTAATGCAGTGAGTTACCAGCTAAGAGGTAACTTAAAGATGGAACTGGTTCCACTCCTTCAAGATATGAGTCATTTCTTGTCTGAATCACCACAGAGATACTGGGTCATCATTCCCTCTGTTTACTCTTCCCCAACAATGTGTGACACACATTCACTCCATTTTTTGACTGTCCTTGTTGAAAAGCTGCTTGCACAATATGTTGTACCTCAGCTAGTTTAAAGCCTGTAAATTCTACTCTTAAGCTAACATTATTATTATTTAACACATTGGAGCCCAAGCCCGAGTATAGCTTAGGCCATCAAAATGTTCATGAGACCCAAGCCCGAGTATAGCTTGGGGCCATCAAAATGTTCATGAGACCCATGCCTGAGTATAGCTTGGGCCATCAAAATGTTCATGAGACCCATGCCTGAGTATAGCTTGGGGCCATCAAAATGTTCATGAGACCCATGCCTGAGTATAGCTTGGGCCATCAAAATGTTCATGAGACCCATGCCTGAGTATAGCTTGGGCCATCAAAATGTTCATGAGACCCATGCCTGAGTATAGCTTGGGCCATCAAAATGTTCATGAGACCCATGCCTGAGTATAGCTTGGGCCATCAAAATGTTCATGAGACCCATGCCTGAGTATAGCTTGGGCCATCAAAATGTTCATGAGACCCATGCCTGAGTATAGCTTGGGCCATCAAAATGTTCATGAGACCCATGCCTGAGTATAGCTTGGGCAATCAAAATGTTCATGAGACCCATGCCTGAGTATAGCTTAGGCCATCAAAATGTTCATGAGACCCAAGCCCGAGTATAGCTTGGGGCCATCAAAATGTTCATGAGACCCATACCTGAGTATAGCTTGGGCCATCAAAATGTTCATGAGACCCATGCCTGAGTATAGCTTGGGCCATCAAAATGTTCATGAGACCCATGCCTGAGTATAGCTTGGGCCATCAAAATGTTCATGAGACCCATGCCTGAGTATAGCTTGGGCCATCAAAATGTTCATGAGACCCATGCCTGAGTATAGCTTGGGCCATCAAAATGTTCATGAGACCCATGCCTGAGTATAGCTTGGGCCATCAAAATGTTAATGAGACCCATGCCTGAGTATAGCTTGGGCTGTGCAAAATGTTCATGAGACCCATGCCTGAGTATAGCTTGGGCCATCAAAATGTTCATGAGACCCATGCCTGAGTATAGCTTGGGCCATCAAAATGTTCATGAGACCCATGCCTGAGTATAGCTTGGGCCATCAAAATGTTCATGAGACCCATGCCTGAGTATAGCTTGGGCCATCAAAATGTTCATGAGACCCATGCCTGAGTATAGCTTGGGCCATCAAAATGTTCATGAGACCCATGCCTGAGTATAGCTTGGGCCATCAAAATGTTCATGAGACCCATGCCTGAGTATAGCTTGGGCCATCAAAATGTTCATGAGACCCATGCCTGAGTATAGCTTGGGCCATCAAAATGTTCATGAGACCCATGCCTGAGTATAGCTTGGGCCATCAAAATGTTCATGAGACCCATGCCTGAGTATAGCTTGGGCCATCAAAATGTTCATGAGACCCATGCCTGAGTATAGCTTGGGCCATCAAAATGTTCATGAGACCCATGCCTGAGTATAGCTTGGGCCATCAAAATGTTCATGAGACCCATGCCTGAGTATAGCTTGGGCCATCAAAATGTTCATGAGACCCATGCCTGAGTATAGCTTGGGCCATTAAAATGTTCATGAGACCCATGCCTGAGTATAGCTTGGGCCATCAAAATGTTCATGAGACCCATGCCTGAGTATAGCTTGGGCTGTGCAAAATGTTCATGAGACCCATGCCTGAGTATAGCTTGGGCCATTAAAATGTTCATGAGACCCATGCCTGAGTATAGCTTGGGCCATCAAAATGTTCATGAGACCCATGCCTGAGTATAGCTTGGGCAATCAAAATGTTAATGAGACCCATGCCTGAGTATAGCTTGGGGCCATCAAAATGTTCATGAGACCCATGCCTGAGTATAGCTTGGGCCATCAAAATGTTAATGAGACCCATGCCTGAGTATAGCTTGGGCCATCAAAATGTTAATGAGACCCATGCCTGAGTATAGCTTGGGCCATCAAAATGTTCATGAGACCCATGCCTGAGTATAGCTTGGGCCATCAAAATGTTCATGAGACCCATGCCTGAGTATAGCTTGGGCCATCAAAATGTTCATGAGACCCATGCCTGAGTATAGCTTGGGCCATTAAAATGTTCATGAGACCCATGCCTGAGTATAGCTTGGGCCATCAAAATGTTCATGAGACCCATGCCTGAGTATAGCTTGGGCAATCAAAATGTTAATGAGACCCATGCCTGAGTATAGCTTGGGCCATCAAAATGTTCATGAGACCCATGCCTGAGTATAGCTTGGGGCCATCAAAATGTTCATGAGACCCATGCCTGAGTATAGCTTGGGCCATCAAAATGTTCATGAGACCCATGCCTGAGTATAGCTTGGGCTGTGCAAAATGTTAATGAGACCCATGCCTGAGTATAGCTTGGGGCCATTAAAATGTTCATGAGACCCATGCCTGAGTATAGCTTGGGCCATCAAAATGTTCATGAGACCCATGCCTGAGTATAGCTTGGGCCATCAAAATGTTCATGAGACCCATGCCTGAGTATAGCTTGGGCCATCAAAATGTTAATGAGACCCATGCCTGAGTATAGCTTGGGGCATCAAAATGTTCATGAGACCCATGCCTGAGTATAGCTTGGGCCATCAAAATGTTCATGAGACCCATGCCTGAGTATAGCTTGGGCTGTGCAAAATGTTAATGAGACCCATGCCTGAGTATAGCTTGGGGCCATCAAAATGTTCATGAGACCCATGCCTGAGTATAGCTTGGGCCATCAAAATGTTCATGAGACCCATGCCTGAGTATAGCTTGGGCCATCAAAATGTTCATGAGACCCATGCCTGAGTATAGCTTGGGCTATGCAAAATGTTCATGAGACCCATGCCTGAGTATAGCTTGGGCCATCAAAATGTTCATGAGACCCATGCCTGAGTATAGCTTGGGCTGTGCAAAATGTTAATGAGACCCATGCCTGAGTATAGCTTGGGGCCATCAAAATGTTCATGAGACCCATGCCTGAGTATAGCTTGGGCTGTGCAAAATGTTAATGAGACCCATGCCTGAGTATAGCTTGGGCCATCAAAATGTTCATGAGACCCATGCCTGAGTATAGCTTGGGCTGTGCAAAATGTTAATGAGACCCATGCCTGAGTATAGCTTGGGGCCATTAAAATGTTCATGAGACCCATGCCTGAGTATAGCTTGGGGCCATCAAAATGTTCATGAGACCCATGCCTGAGTATAGCTTGGGCCATCAAAATGTTCATGAGACCCATGCCTGAGTATAGCTTGGGGCCATCAAAATGTTCATGAGACCCATGCCTGAGTATAGCTTGGGCCATTGAAATGTTCATGAGACCCATGCCTGAGTACAGCTTGGGCCATCAAAATGTTCATGAGACCCATGCCTGAGTATAGCTTGGGCCATTAAAATGTTCATGAGACCCATGCCTGAGTATAGCTTGGGCCATTAAAATGTTCATGAGACCCATGCCTGAGTATAGCTTGGGCCATCAAAATGTTCATGAGACCCATGCCTGAGTATAGCTTGGGCCATCAAAATGTTCATGAGACCCAAGCCCGAGTATAGCTTGGGGCCATCAAAATGTTCATGAGACCCATACCTGAGTATAGCTTGGGCCATCAAAATGTTCATGAGACCCAAGCCCGAGTATAGCTTGGGGCCATCAAAATGTTCATGAGACCCATGCCTGAGTATAGCTTGGGCCATCAAAATGTTCATGAGACCCATGCCTGAGTATAGCTTGGGGCCATCAAAATGTTAATGAGACCCATGCCTGAGTATAGCTTGGGCCATCAAAATGTTCATGAGACCCATGCCTGAGTATAGCTTGGGGCCATCAAAATGTTCATGAGACCCATGCCTGAGTATAGCTTGGGCTGTGCAAAATGTTAATGAGACCCATGCCTGAGTATAGCTTGGGGCCATCAAAATGTTAATGAGACCCATGCCTGAGTATAGCTTGGGCCATCAAAATGTTCATGAGACCCATGCCTGAGTATAGCTTGGGGCCATCAAAATGTTCATGAGACCCATGCCTGAGTATAGCTTGGGCTGTGCAAAATGTTCATGAGACCCATGCCTGAGTATAGCTTGGGCCATCAAAATGTTCATGAGACCCATGCCTGAGTATAGCTTGGGGCCATCAAAATGTTCATGAGACCCATGCCTGAGTATAGCTTGGGCCATCAAAATGTTCATGAGACCCATGCCTGAGTATAGCTTGGGGCCATCAAAATGTTAATGAGACCCATGCCTGAGTATAGCTTGGGCCATCAAAATGTTCATGAGACCCATGCCTGAGTATAGCTTGGGGCCATCAAAATGTTCATGAGACCCATGCCTGAGTATAGCTTGGGCTGTGCAAAATGTTAATGAGACCCATGCCTGAGTATAGCTTGGGCCATCAAAATGTTCATGAGACCCATGCCTGAGTATAGCTCTGGCAGGTATTAATAATACTTTTAATGCAATTCCATGACCGTAACTTGGTCTTGGGCTATGCGGCAAAGAACATACATTAGTTATCGTTTAGTTGTCTGATCTGTGCTGCCATCTGTCCTTACTTTAGTCAATTATTAGGAAATTTAGTAATATTGGTTGCTCTCGGGTAGTCATGCCATTTTCCTTGAAGGTGGTGATCTGTTTGTTACGTTTGTGTTCTTAAATGTTAAAATGCTGCATTTTCCTCAATTTCTGTGAACTGAAGCTGAAATTCAGGATACAAATGAAGCCGTGGAAAATTCTGATTCCGAGGGAGAGTTTTTCTAACTTTCAATAAATGGAGTGTAAGCAGCTTTAAGCAGTTTTTTTTCAAACTCATATTTGACACTTGTTGTAAATTTAAAATAAAATATTATTATGGAAGTTATGAATATTTTCTTACTTGATGAGAAATCCTTGAATGCCACACTTTTAGATTGTCCCAATACTTTTTGGCAGATTTGATTGATGTACTGTAAATAGTAACTCCTGGTGGGTTTCTTGGATCTTCAACTAAAGAAATGCCCAGGCTTCAATGTGTTAATGAAAAGGTAAGGTAATTTTCACACTAAGAATAATTGTTTCCTTGTTTATGTCTCACCATACTGACTTTAAATGTTTCCACCACTAGCTGTTAAACTGGAGTTGTTATATAAAGACATAATGTTGTTCCTTAATCACCCATACCATATTATTAAACAACATTGCATAGTGTAATACGATATTTCTGTACTCACTTGGCAATTTAAGAGGAACTATTTTGTGATGGAGAAAAGCAGTCAAATGCTCAGTAACCTGTTGCTTTTGTTTACATTACTGGTGAAGTAACACTGGACAGAGAATAGTGCCACAAGATGGTGGCTGGGATGGAATGCAATACCTTCTCTAGCTAAGCCCAGATCAACATGACTGTAACGTTGGTACCACTGCACAGGGGCTGCAATAATTACAACTCTTTACAAAAACATTACAATTTAATTCTATTAAAATATTTGTACATTGTTGGTACACAAATAATTCACAGCTCATTTTCTTTGCATTGATCAGAGTTCCACAACATGCATATATCATTTCATAGCAAATAAAACATAACCAACCAAAACTTAACTTGGCATGTTCAGGAACAACAAAATAATATCCACTAAACAAGGGTGTGTCAAAATCCTTTAAATACTCTCACAATTATAAATATTTACTTTATAACATGTAAATAATAAATGTTCAAACATTCTTGTGAACATTGTAAAACAAATGAGGTTAGTTTGCTTGTTTGAGATTTAGGAACATTTCTAGGGGCTCTGGACGATCGGTGCAGTACTTGATGGTGTGCGCTGTATCACCAGACGCTCCACATATTGGACAAGTGTATGCTCGCAGTATCGGACACAGAATCTTTCCTTCGCCAGTCTTCAGGGTGTGCGATGAGTAATATATCTGTGGCTCTCCATTCTTCTTGCAGAACACACATTCTCGTATCACTTTCTTAGGCTTCTTTCTCCTCGTTCTACACATGTCTGCGCTGAATTGGTTGGCAGCATCGCCTTCAGGTAAGTATTCAGAATCTGCGTGCCCGTTAGACTTGAAGTCAGCCGCTACGTCATCTGCAACAAGAGCCATTAACATGTGGTCAGCAAGCTCACTTCTCACCCGGCTGGGGCAGGGAAGTTTTCTTAGTCACAATTATTTCCTATCCCCCACAGAGTCTGGAAGAGAGAGAGAGAGAGTACAGCATAGCTCAAAAACAAAAAGACCGTTAAATGCCAAACTTGCTATTTAAGTTTAATATCTTGTAAGGATGCGACATGAAGATTTTCAAGAAAATCCCCCCCCCACCCCCACTAACCTTTACATGGAATTTTTTTCAAAAACTTTGATTTTCTCAAAAATGGCTCTAACGATTTTGATTAAAATATTGTAAATTAAAGACATTTACCTGACAAATAAAATGTATATCTTGAATTTTCTGGCAATAGCCTCTGAAGACTGCTTTATTCTGGATGAATTTTACGAAATTTTACATAACTGCTAACCATAAGAGATAGACATAGACTTACCACACAAAAAATGTAGACCACGTTAAAACACACAATTTATGTTATATACATTTTTTTGTGGCATTGATCGTTTTGAGATATTCCTTGTTTTTGGTTTCAGCTTTGGAAAATGTATACTTTTCTCATACAGGAATTTGTCAACTGCTGTCCATACAAACAAAGGAACTTCAGTCACATAGCAACCAACTATCACTTTAACCTATGGTACTCCCTTATTTTGCTTCTACTTACAAGGAAGCAAGTAATAAGACTATTTCTGTTAATGTTTATCTCGATTATCATGAAGTAAATAGAAGAAGTTTTTAACAATAATTTATTGCAGAGATGTAGAGAAAGTCATGTGAATGGAACATATCAGATTTTTGAAACACGACAGTCAGGCTGCTAAAATGTTCAATGAGCTGGCTGAACAGAATGAGGTTCAACTCATCTGGGTACCAGGCCATATAGGCAAGATAACGAGCAGCTTGTTTAATTAGAGAAGCTATCAAGAACTGGTTCAAAAGAGAACATTACAAGACCTGTGACGACACAGAATTTAAACTTGAAGCAATCCAGGCAACTAAAAATAAAACTATACTGCCCTAAGACAGTACTAAAAATCATAAAATAATATCGTTTGGCATGTGAACAAATTAAAAATGACATAATCGCACGAAAACTTCTTAAAATGGCGTGTTTAACGAAAGTGACATATAACTCATCATTATTATGTATAACTAAAAATTGGTGTTTATCAAAGTATATTACACAAATAAATGTATAATATGGGAGGAGAAGGAAAACAAATGAGATTACGATATACCAGATGGTGTAATTTGTTTAGCAATGTAACAAATAACTAAATTAGAAAAGTTCATGATTGTATGAACATTATGTTAGTTATTTAAATTCATTAATTTTAATTAGTAGCAGCATATAAAAATGTATATTGTGTATGTATGGGAAGAAGGAATTACAATGCTTTAAATGATAGGAGTGAAAAGTTGCGGTGCACAATGGCTGATTAGCTCATCTCAGAAATCAACGTTAATAATTGTATATAAAATATAATCAACAGTTATGTAAGTACCTGTCATAAGACAAAGGAAGTTTCACTCTTAGCTGTAAGATGCTACCAACCAACAGTTCCATGCCACCAGGAAACAGACATGGCTGCGATCCTGCTACAACTGGAGGCTCAAACAGCCCACCACATTTGGGAAATGGTATGCCACAGGTGCAATATGCCCTCTCTTCTCTTTCCACAAAACATTAACTTTAAATACTACAAATTTTGATAGAGACCTTTCGGCACTACTCGAGAGCTTACAAAACCTGTAAATAAATTTGTACTATTATCTAACTCTAAAGCAGCTATAGCATCTGATGTAACACCTAATAACTTAATTGTTGCAGAATGCTGCAAAATCATAAAACAACTAATGAATTTAAATAAAAGATTAATACTTCAGTGAATACCAGCACACTTTCTAGCCAAGAAAGGCAGTAAAATTACATGTGATCATTCTACCATTATATCAACATATACTAAAGAAGATAATGTATTACAAGCCATGGGAATGACCAGAATCACTACAGTACACTTAAAGAAGAAACTGCGCTCCCCAACCTTTAGTCAGCATACTGGAATGCAAGAGAGCACTGCCAACTGCTCAGCATTAGATACCAAGCAACCAATATTGATAGAACCAGAAAAAGCCATTGCAAGGCTGGGTTCCTTTTTCAGGGATATTGGCCCTAAATGATACCAGGCTGACTCGAATCTCAAGTTGTTGTAGGCACTAAAGCTTCAGAAATTAAGGCTTAATGCACACTTTGTGGAAGAAATCCTTTGAGGTGTATGGGAAGCAGTGTAAAATGACTGTTTAAAATATCTTTTGAGTGAACTGTGAATGCGGTTTGTGGTCGAGATATGACACAGGAAATGTACCATGTACCATGTCACCATTTGGGCAAGGAATGCACAAGTGGCTGAGCACATTTTCTTCGAGGACGGCTGCCAAACTCATGTGTTGCATTAACATCACTTTCTCTAAATCCCTGCAACAAATTATTCTATGTAAGCTTATTCTTCTATCTACTCCATGCTAATTGAGACAAACGGAAATTGTCTTATAACTTGCTTCCTTGTAAGTAGAAGGGAATACACTAGGATAAAGTGATAGTAGTCAAATGTTTTAAAATCTGGTTGCTGTGGGATTCAAATGCATTTGCCAGGAGCTCACAAATTCCGAAAAGTATTTTAAAACTCAAACCAATAATAAGGAATATCTTGCAAATGGTTATCCGCACAACAAAAATGTAAAGGACATAAATTGTGTGTTTTAACATGATCTACATTTTTTGTGTAGTAAGTTTTTCTCCATCTCTAATGGTTTAGCAGTTAAGCAAAATTCATCCAGAATAAAGTAATAAGTCTTCAGAGGCTATTCCCAGAAAATTCAAGATATACATTTTATTTCCCATTTAACTACCTTTAATATATGGTATTTTAATCAAAATTGTTAGAGCCATTTTTGAGAAAATCAAAATTTTTCTCTACATAAACGGTAGTTTTGTGGGAGCATCTTTTCTCAAAATATTTGTGCCACATCCCTAGAAGATACCTAACTTAAATACATAGTTTGGTATTTTAAGACTTTTCGTTTCTGAATTATCATGTTTACAGACACACATACAGATATTTTTCTAAAAATGTTTTTTTTTTTGGTACCAAAAAATATATTTCCAGTGAAATCTCGGTATTGAATTTTTGGGTACAATACAATACCTTCTCTATATAATATGTACATAGTACGTGTAGAGAAAGAAAAACAGCTCTTTAACCAGGAAAGTGCACTTCTTTTTGTTCCCTGAGTTGAAAGTTTTGCTTGAAATGAGGAAGTCAACAAGTATTTTACACATTCTCTACGGGATGGTCACTGCACTAAGTGTAGATACGAGGGTTGGCAACTACTGCGATACATGTACCGGTTGTGCTGGGAGTCAATTGTTTTATGTATCCTTGGAAGAGTACAAAACCAAATGTCGCCAAGTGCTTCACGCGAGTCACAAGAGCGAGAAGTTTCATGAACAAACAGAGTTGGTCATGGTTCATGTTTAAGGGCACTACATTACTGAAGACATTAGTGCCCTAATAAAACAAGCTTAAATAAAAACACCAAAGGTAAAATACCAATATAAAATAAATGTCTTTTAAAAACCAGAGAATAAAACAACCTGGTGGCTAAAAGACACACATGAATCTAAAATATTTAAAAACAGAGCAAAATAACTAAAGCCGCGGTCAATGGGTTATAATTAATGTGGGAAACACAGATAAAAATCTGATGTGTTCCATTCATATGACTTTCTGTACATCTCTGCAACAAATAATTGTTAAAAAGCTATTGCTTCTATTTACTTCATGATAATTGAGAAAAAATTAGCAGAAATAATCTTATTACTTGCTTCCTTGTAAGTAGAACTGCAATAAGGGAGTACCATTTGTTAAAGTGATAGTCAAAAGCTGGTTGCTAGGTGACTGAATTTCCTTTGTTTGTATGGACAGGAGTTGACAAATTCCTGTATGAGAAAAGTTAAGTTTTTTAAAGCTGAAACCCCACAATAAATTAGTCTTCAAAAGCTATTCTCAGAAAATTCAAAATATACATTTGATTTATCAGATAAATAGCTTTAATATACGAAAGTTTAATCAAAATTGTTACAGCCATTTTTGAGAGAATCAAAATTTTCAAAAAAAGTTCCATATAAAGGGTACTTTGGGGTGTGGGGATTTTTGTCAAAATCTTCGTGTCGCATCCCTGGAAGATACTAAATTTAAAAACCAAGTTTTGTATTTTCCCAACTTTTCGTTGTTAAGTTATCATGTTATATACACACACAGACCTTTTTCTGAAAATGCTTTTTTTTTTGATACAGGGGACCCTAAAACATATATTTCCTGTGAGAACTCGGTACTGAATTTTTGGCTACAATACAATACCTTCTCTATACACTATGTACATAGTATGCATAGAGAAGGTAAAAATGAAAAGAAATGTAATTTTATTTATGAATGCTCTTTGACTGCTGTGGTTCTCAGTGTTCCATTCTATACTGGGTTTGAAACATTATGCAATTTTGCTCAGAGGCCTCTTTATCAAGCTTGAGATTCTTTTATATGCCATAAATTTATGACATGGGACCAATGGCTTTACTTCCTTTTTAAAGGAAGCCATTACGACTAAAAAAATCTTTGTCCCGCAGCCCAATCTTGAGTCTATCAAGTTAGTGTGGCAACCAATACACCATTTTCTTGCTCTCTTACTTTCTCTACATGTACTGTGTATAGACAAGGTATTGTATAATACCCAATCTCGAGACTATCAAGTTAGTGTGGTAACCATTACACCATTTTCTTACTTTCTCTACATGTACTGTGTATACAGAAGGTATTTGTATTGTACCCAATCTCGAGTCTATCAAGTTAGTGTGGTAACCATTACACCATTTTCTTGCTTTCTTACTTTCTCTACATGTACTGTGTATACAGAAGGTATTTGTATTGTACCCAATCTTGAGTCTATCAAGTTAGTGTGGTAACCATTACACCATTTTCTTGCTTTCTTACTTTCTCTACATGTACTGTGTATACAGAAGGTATTTGTATTGTACCCAATCTTGAGTCTATCAAGTTAGTGTGGTAACCATTACACCATTTTCTTGCTTTCTTACTTTCTCTACATGTACTGTGTATAGACAAGGTATTTGTATTGTACCCAATCTTGAGTCTATCAAGTTAGTGTGGTAACCATTACACCATTTTCTTGCTTTCTTACTTTCTCTACATGTACTGTGTATAGACAAGGTATTTATATTGTACCCAATCTCGAGTCTATCAAGTTAGTGTGGTAACCATTACACCATTTTCTTACTTTCTCTACATGTACTGTGTATACAGAAGGTATTTGTATTGTACCCAATCTTGAGTCTATCAAGTTAGTGTGGTGACCATTACACCATTTTCTTGCTTTCTTACTTTCTCTACATGTACTGTGTATAGAGAAGGTATTTGTATTGTACCCAATCTTGAGTCTATCAAGTTAGTGTGGTGACCATTACACCATTTTCTTGCTTTCTTACTTTCTCTACATGTACTGTGTATAGAGAAGGTATTTGTATTGTACCCAATCTTGAGTCTAACAAATTAGTGTGGTAACCATTACACCATTTTCTTGATTTCTTACTTTCTCTACATGTACTGTGTATACAGAAGGTATTTGTATTGTACCCAATCTTGAGTCTATCAAGTTAGTGTGGTGACCATTACACCATTTTCTTGCTTTCTTACTTTCTCTACATGTACTGTGTATAGACAAGGTATTTGTATTGTACCCAATCTTGAGTCTATCAAGTTAGTGTGGTAACCATTACACCATTTTCTTGCTTTCTTACTTTCTCTACATGTACTGTGTATACAGAAGGTATTTGTATTGTACCCAATCTTGAGTCTATCAAGTTAGTGTGGTAACCATTACACCATTTTCTTGCTTTCTTACTTTCTCTACATGTACTGTGTATAGACAAGGTATTTGTATTGTACCCAATCTTGAGTCTATCAAGTTAGTGTGGTGACCATTACACCATTTTCTTGCTTTCTTACTTTCTCTACATGTACTGTGTATAGACAAGGTATTTGTATTGTACCCAATCTTGAGTCTATCAAGTTAGTGTGGTAACCATTACACCATTTTCTTGCTTTCTTACTTTCTCTACATGTACTGTGTATACAGAAGGTATTTGTATTGTACCCAATCTTGAGTCTATCAAGTTAGTGTGGTAACCATTACACCATTTTCTTGCTTTCTTACTTTCTCTACATGTACTGTGTATACAGAAGGTATTTGTATTGTACCCAATCTTGAGTCTATCAAGTTAGTGTGGTAACCATTACACCATTTTCTTGCTTTCTTACTCTCTCTACATGTACTGTGTATACAGAAGGTATTTGTATTGTACCCAATCTTGAGTCTATCAAGTTAGTGTGGTAACCGTTACAACATTTTCTTGCTTTCTTACTTTCTCTACATGTACTGTGTATAGAGAAGGTATTTGTATTGTACCCATACATGTTTTCGGATTCCTTATATTAAAAAAAGTCCATGTGTATCTGTGAACATAATAAGTCAAGAACGAAAACTTTGTAAAATGCCAAACTTGGTATTTAAGTTTAGTATCTTCCAAGAATGAGACACAAAGATTTTCAAAATATACCCTTTTACATTAAAAAATTTTTGAAAATATTCCTTTTCTCAAAAATACCACTAACGATTTTTAATAAAATTGCATATATTAAAATATTTAAATGACAAATAAAATGTGCATTTTGAATACTCTGGGAATATCTGCATGATTTTTGAATAACTGGTAAACCGTAACAGATATACAAAAACTTACCATTAAAAAATTCAGATAATGTTAAAACATAGAATTTGTTGTTGTTGTTGTTGTTGTTGTGGAATTGACCATTTCCAAGATATTTCTTGTTATTGGATTTAATTTAAAAATAGTATAAACTTTCCTCCCGGCCATGTAAAGAAACGGATTTCAACCAACTTTTGACTATCACTTTAATCTATGCTACTCCCTTATTTCACTTCTACTTACAAGGAAGCAAGTAATGAGAATATTTCTATTAATGTTTCTCGATTAGCTTCTATTTAGAAGTAAATAGAAGCAATAGCTTTTTATGTAGAGAAAGTCATGTGAATGGAACACATCCGATTTTTCCCACATTAATAACTATATAAAAAGCATGTGTCACGTCCAGGAAATGGAACAGATACCATCTGTTATTGCAATAGTGTTCTATTCCTTTAGTCATGAATGGACCTCAAATACAACACACTGACTGGAGAATACAAGCAATGTTGTTGTAACCCAGTGCTTCACATGCGCTGAAGAAACGTCAACACCAACTTGATTGCATGTAACAAATTGTTTGATGGCAGATGTATAAATAATTGGGATTTTGGCAGGGATGGGATTCCCTTAAACCGAAGAGGTTTCTTAAACGATGCAATCTCTTCACTGTTGAAGGGAAACTAGTAGAAAGAGAGGTGCATGCATTTCCATTAGAAACTAGAAGTTCTGATTTGCATTTAGGTATTCAATGTAATAAATTTGCAAAACAAACATAGCTCCAGCCAAAACAATTAACACTCATACTCTAATTTATTCAAACTGCAAAAGTAAAACCTTTCAGGGTTTGAGAAACAAAAAAATGTAATATACAACTATTATTAAATTCAAATTTAAATGATGTAAATGCAATATGCCTAACTGAGCATTGGCTGGAGGGATCGGAAATAAATCAGTTTAGTTTGCCAAATTATGTATTAGCCATTTTTTAGTGTAGGAAAATTAACAAAAATGGAGGGTCTGTTAACTTTGTAGAAATTGACAAATTGAAGTACCTAAAGCAGGAAGACCTTGAGACCAGTATATGTGAGCTAATTGACTTCTAATTTGTATACATAGAAATGCAACCAGTAATGTCTTAGTTTGCTTACAAAATTTGCAAACTACATGCAATCAAAAAAAGATATAGTAGTCATGGGAGACATGAATATAAATTATTTAACAGAAAATGCAAGGAAAAGTCAACTCCATACGATATGTAAAATATCAATAGAGTCTCTAGCGCTGCTGCAATTGATCAGGTTATATGAAACACAAATAAGTGGATGTATTTGACTCGGCACTACCTGATCGTCATGCCACAACATTTCTGTTAGGTAGAGAAACCTGGGATGATGTATATACGACCAAATCCCTGAGTGAGGTATTTGACTCGGCACTACCTGATCGTCATGCCACAACATTTCTGTTAGGTAGAGAAACCTGGGATGATGTATATACGACCAAATCCCTGAGTGAGGTATTTGACTCGGCACTACCTGATCGTCATGCCACAACATTTCTGTTAGGTAGAGAAACCTGGGATGATGTATATACGACCAAATCCCTGAGTGAGGTATTTGACTCGGCACTACCTGATCGTCATGCCACAACATTTCTGTTAGGTAGAGAAACCTGGGATGATGTATATACGACCAAATCCCTGAGTGAGGTATTTGACTCGGCACTACCTGATCGTCATGCCACAACATTTCTGTTAGGTAGAGAAACCTGGGATGATGTATATACGACCAAATCCCTGAGTGAGGTATTTGACTCGGCACTACCTGATCGTCATGCCACAACATTTCTGTTAGGTAGAGAAACCTGGGATGATGTATATACGACCAAATCCCTGAGTGAGACAGCAGCACCTGTAGTCACACTCCAGATGAATATATGGTTACGCAAGGATTAACAAAAATATAGTATCACAAGGTTACACTGTCATAGCACAATCAGTGGAGCAGTTAATAAATCTAAATCATTGTGGCAAGTAATCAAGGGTGAAACTAAAACTGAGACAAATATAAATAACTATTGTATCCAAAGTGATGTTCTGTAATTATTCAACAATTTTTACACAAGTGTTGCTAAAAATAATTAATTGGTGAGAATGCATAAGTTAAGTCTAAAATTTAGTCAAAATACTCTCTTCTTAATGCCAGGAAATTAAAACCATCATAAACACATTAAAAAAGAAAAAATCGGTAGGGATTGATGGGCTCTCAAATTATATTGTAACAAAATGTGCCTCATTTCTAATTGAACCACTGTGCTGTTTAACAAGTGGACTATTCCGTGACAAACTAAGGTGAAACCTATCTACAAGAAAGGTAGTGACAATATCAGTAATATCCAAAAATATTTGAACAAATAATGTATACCAGATTATTAAAATTCCTGGATAGATTTAGGAAAAAGAAATCAATTAATTCCACACTAATACACTATGATGCATTAGATAATAAACAATTAGGATTAGGTGTATTTCTAGATCTAACAAAAGCGTTCGACATAGAGGATCATTGTCTTTTACTTGAGAAATTGTGTGACAGGATTAGCTTTAAATCATATCTTGAAAATAGCAAGCAATCTGTAGAAATTGAATATTTTGACAGTAAAAGCAATGAAACTAAAAAAGACCTCTCTGGTTTTAAAATGTGAAATATGGCGTACCTCGGGCCATTGTTATTTATATTGCACATAAATGTGAATGTAACATCTTTATAACAGGGGCAATACTAATGCACATTCAAAAATGGTTTAGTCCAAAATTATTACTACTAAGTAAACAAAAATCTGATGTGTACCATTCACATCACTTTCTCTACAACAAATTATTATTATACTTCTATTTACTTCATTCTAATCAGAAAAAAATACCAGTCTTATTACTTGCTTCCTTGTAAGTAGAAGCAAAATAAGGGAGTACCATATGTTAAAGTGATAGCCAAAAGCTGGTTGCTATGTCACTGAAGTTCCTTTGTTTGTATGGACAGCAGTTGACAAATTCCTGTATGAGAAAAGTGTAAGTTTTTCAGAGCAGAAACCAAAAGTAAGGAATGTCTCAAAAACGATCAACTCCATGATAAAAATGTATATAACATAAATTGTGTGTTTTAACGTGCTCTACATTTTTTTGTGTAGTAAGTTTTTGTTCATCTCTTATGGTTTAGCAGTTATTCAAAATTCCGTAAAATTCATCCAGAATAAATTACTCTTCAGAGCCTATTCCCAGAAAATTCAAGATATACATTTTATTTGTCAGGTAAATGTCTTTAATATATGATATTTTAATCAAAATCGTTAGAGCCATTTTTGAGAAAATCGAAATTTTCGAAAAAAGTTCCATATAAAGGGTAGTTTGGGGTGGGGGGATTTTTCTCAAAATCTTTGTGTCACATCCCTGGAAGATACTGAACTTAAATACCAAGTTTGGTATTTTACCGACTTTTCGTTTTTGAGTTATCGTGTTCACAGCCACACGGACCTTTTTTTGAAAATACTTTTTTTGGATACAGGGGACATATATTTCCGGTGAAATCTCGGTATCACATTTTTTGGCGGAGTGCAATGCATTCTCTATACACTATGTACATAGTGCCTATAGAGAAAGTAAAAAGCAGCAGCTCTAAGCTTCCATAATAAACTTAATAAAAATGTTATATGTGCAAAAATTAAACTGGGCCAAGATGAAATAAAGTATGTAAAATCTAATAAATTCTTGGCTTTGTTACTAAATGATAATTTAAGTTGGGAAATGCATATAGACAGCAGCCTGACTAAAAGATTTAGTAAGGTCAGTCAAATTTATGTCCAGTCTGCATATTCTTACAGTACTTTATACTTTCATAGTCTACTAGTATATCGTATTGTCTTTTGGGGAGACTCTAAAAACAGTATTAAGGTCTTCAGGATGCAAAACAAAGTGATAGGAGTTATGGCTAATGTCAAAAATAAAACTAACTGTAAACCATATTTTAAAAAATTTTAAATTTTACCTTTACCATGTATGTTTATTTATGAAACACTAAACTATACAAAAGAAAACTTATAATCCTTCAAAACAAATGCGGAAGTTCATACACATAACACCAGAGCAAAGAAAAATGTATTTGTAAATTCACACAGAACCAAACTGTATGAAAATAGCTTCACATATGCTGGTCTACATTTATACATCAAACTACCCATTGAATTTCAGCTAAAATTCAAAAAAGTTGTGTTTAAATTCTTAATGGACACTAGCTTTTATAGTGTAGATGAATTTATATACCAGGAACCGGTGTAGATTGTACAATTTGTAAAAATTGTTTTATGACTCAATTCTGTATATTCTTTCCTTTCATATTTAAAATTTGTTAAATCTTACATTTCTGTATTTTAATCTTGTGTGCATCTTGATATAATTTGTTTTTTCTTGTATGTTAAATTGAAGTGTCCTATAACATGTTTGGATAAAATAAATATAAAACAATAGCAGCTGTTCACTATGGTGGAAATGACAGGCTTAGATGAAGACAGACACACAACTTTTTCTAAACACGTACTATGTACATATTGTATAGAGAAGATATTGCACTCCATCCAAAAATTCAATACTCTGATTGCACCGGAAATATATGTTTTAGGATCCCCTGCATCCAAAAAATCTGATGTGTTCCATTCACATGACTTTCTCTACATCTCTACAACAAATTATTGTTAAAAACTTATGCTTCTATTTACTCCATGCTAATTGAGAAAAAATTAGCAGAAATAATTGTTATTGCTTCCTTGTAAGTAGAAGCGAAATAAGCGAGTACCATAGGTTAAAGTGATAGTCAAAAGCTGGTTGCTATGTGACTGAAGTTTGTTTGTTTGTATGGACAGAGTTGACAAATTCCTGTATGAGAAAAGTACAAGTTTTTCAAAGTTTTTCAAAGCTGAAGCCAATAACAAGGAATATCTCAAAAATGATAACTCTGCAAAAAAATGTATATGACATAAATTGTGAGTTTTAACATGCTCTACATTTTTTTGTGTGGTAAGTTTTTGTCTATCTCTTACGGCTTAGCAGTTATGCAAAATTCCGTAAAATTCATCCAGAATAAAGTAGTCTTCAGAGGCTATTCCCAGAAAATTCAAGATAAACATTTTATTTGTGAGGTAAATATCTTTAATATACGGTATTTTAATCAAAATTGTTACAGCCATTTTTGAGAAAATCAAAATTTTTGAAAAAGTTCATGTAAAGGGTAGTTTGAGATGGGTGGGGGGATTTTTCTAAAATCTTTGTGTCGCATCCCTGGAAGATACCAAGTTTGGAATTTTACCGACTTTTAGTTTTTGAGCTATCATGATCACATACACAGACTTTTTTCTGAAAATGCTATTTTTAGATAAAGGGGACTCTAAAATATATTTCTGGTGAAATCTTGGTATTGAATTTTTGGGTGGAGTGCCATACTTTCTCTATACACTATGTACATAGTACGTGTAGAGAAACTAAAAAAGCATTTTCAGAAAAAGATCCATATGTGTGTGTGTGTGTGTGTGTGAACACAATATCTACTCAAAAACGAAGTCGGTAAAATACCAAACTTGGTATATAAGTTTAGTATGTTCCAGCAATGTGACACAAACACTTTGAGAAAAATCTTCCCACCCCAACTACCCTTTAGATGGAAAATATTTCAAAAATTTTGATTTTTTCAAAAATGGCTCTAACGATTTTGATTAAAATATTGTATACTAAAGATATTTACATGGTAAATAAAATGTACATCTTGAATTTTCTGGGAATAACCTCTAAAGACCTGGTTATTCTGGACGAATTTTGCTTAACTGCTAAACTCTAATAGTTTTTTTCTCCATCTCTAATAGATGGAAAAAATGTAGATCATGTTAAAACACACAATTTTTGTCATATATGTTTTTTTTCTTCCTGGAATTGACCATTTCTAAGCTATTTCTTGTCATTTGATTAAAATACTTTTCTCATATGGAAAGTTGTGAACTCCTGGCCCTGCTCAGAAGTGGACCTCAATCCCATAGCAACCAGTTTTTAAAACATTTGACTATCACTTTATCCTAGTGTATTCACAAGGAAGCAAGTAATAAGACAATTTCTGTTAATGTTTATCTTGATTAGCATAAAGTAGATAGAAGAACAATAATTTGTTACAGAGAAAGTCATGTGAATGGAAGACATCAGAGTTTTTAAATTAGCCTTGGAGAGAAGTTGAATACAAAAGATTAATATTTTCTAACAAAATGGGACAACAGGCTGAAAACTGTATTTTAGATGTTCATTACTATTTATCCATATTTAAAAGCACAGTTAGTTGCAATAGGATTTGTTATATTTACAGCTAGCTGTACCTCAGACAAAGTACGATCTTGCAATGAAATAATTTGACAACACTTTAATGTAATGCGCAATTTTCCTTCCAGAGAGGAAACAAATAGCGCCGATGCTTTACCAACTGCCCAAGCAAAAAACACGCCAATTCACATACTTCTAATGACTGACCTTGGGATTCATTGTCATTGCGAATGCAAGGCGTGCCAGAAACTAAACATGATTAAATTCAAACGGAAAATCGGTTGACATTAGTGGTATTCTTGGAATAAGCACATCCTCGCCTTTGAACTTTCCTGTGTTATAGTATCTTAAATAAAATTTTTCATAATTTTTTTAACAGCGAGTTTTGTTGCGCTGCATAATTTCAGCTGATTGAGATTGCTTAGTATAATTATCACCTTGAGCTGTAATCATGACAAATCCAATGAATTTAGCATTTCAGTTAGATAATTGACAACTTCATTTGGATCAGTAATGGAATCGATCAACTTAAATAATGCATTTGTCCATCAAATTTACACTGAATTTTTATACTCAAATCATCTACATTATTATTAGTCGCTGCTAAAATGGCTCGTTCACTGAACCAAGCTCAGTTTTTTTGTAATTTGCACCAATGTTTGGAAACACTTTCCATATTAATTCTTCCTTTGACGTGAAGTGATGGAAACGAAATGAGGCCTGCAGAAGTGTCAACAGGAATTTTCCCATTGCCAATGTCTAATAATGCCTTTGCATCTGAAAAGTGCAATGATCTGAACAATGTAGCCTATATAGTTGGTATTGCGAAACGGACGAAGTCAGAGCACTCACAAGGTATTGTGGAAACGATGATATATGCAGTTAACAGTGTGGGTAAGCAAGGATGTCATTGGCATAATAACATTAGTGGCGGGTATATGCTGGCATAGGTAATAAATTACATTAAGGAGAAAGTCACAAAGTAACATTCGTGCTTCTTCCGAATCTCTTTCTTTCCTTTACTCCTAATGTTTTCCACCTCTTTCTTTATTTTCTTCTGTCAAAACAGCCATTTCTAAGGCTAGCAATGACATAACTACAGAACAAGTAGATCTGGTTAGGCAATTGATAACCTTTTATTTGATGACAGCTTTGTGTATTAAATTTCTCCATTTAATTAAAAGTATTACTTGATCAAGTGTATTAAGAGCACCGCAATTGTACTATGATGGTGACGCGGGTATCTTCATGTTCTTCAGCTAGCTTATGTACCACACGTCAAAAAACCAACATCTGCAATAGGAAGTTAACCTAAAACGGATCCCGTCATTTCTCTGACATTTTTACTTTTGTTTATAACTTGTTCATTTTAAAGAATTACATGAAAAATAAACTTATTTCTTTATTTAAACGATGTGACCAAGCGAACAATGGTTAATACATAAGAAATATATTTGATTTTCACAGTTATTTTGCGTCATTGTCTCCATACCCGGGTGCATTCCATTAGCATTGAATGGGGAAGAAAAATAGAGCAGTAGGTATTATGGCCATCTGGTGGCAAATAAATAAGTACGTATTTTAGATGCTCATCGCCAGGAAAGCGTTGCTTCTTTATTTTAAATGATAGGAGCAAGGAAAGGAATGTTAATACATAAAAATGTATTTGAATTTCACTGCTGCGTTGCATCAATTTCTCGATAAACTGGTGCGTTGCCTTAACATTGAATGGGAAGGGAAATGTATAGCAGTACTACGACCATTTAGCAACAAATAACGGTGGTGCCACTGCCATCTATTAACAGAAATGCGTTACCTTGGCACTGTTTTTATTCATATTATGAGATTTTAAAAACTTTGCCATACTATTTTTAAACAAACCTTGTCATGACAATAACAAACACAACAAAAAAAGAATTGTTCAATTTAATGCAGTCGGAAAGTGATACTCGTACATACATTTTGGCGATTCATTTATATATACATTAAATACTAAGTTTGTTACATAACTTGGCCAGTAGGAGTACAGACAGCTTCTGTGATCTTCACTGCATTTCCTATATTCATCCTTTAGATTTACATTAAAAGAATATGTCATATGATCACCATTTACATTTTTGTATTCCTCAGTATTATAAATCCTGCTCTGTTAAGTATCTTTTTATGACCCCAATGTTGCTGTGCTTTATATTTTTACTTTCTCTACATGTACATAATCTATAGAGAAGGCATTGTATTCTACCCAAAAATTCAATTCCAACATTTCACCTGAAGTAAATGCTTTAGGTCCCCCTGTAAAAAAAATTGGAAAATGGTCCGCATATGTGTGTGTGTGGACAGCATAGCTCAAAAACAAAGTCTGTTAAATACCAAACTGCCCTTTACATGGAAAAATTTTCGAAAAATCTTGATTTTCTCAAAAATGGCTCTAATGATTTTGATTAATATATTGTATATTAAAGATATTTACCTGACAAATAAAATGTATATCTTGAATTTTCTGGGAATAGCCTCTAAAGACTACTTTATTCTGAATTTTGTATAAGTGGTAAATCATAAGAGATAGACAAAATGTTACTACATAAAAAACTGTAAATCTCGTCAAAACACACATCTTATTTTTTGTTGTGATGGTAACTGTCTCTGAGATATTCCTTGTTATTGGTTTCAAATTGTAAAGCACTTACACTTTTCTCAGACAGGAAGTGTCCTTTTTTCTTTTTTTTTTATTGTTTTATTTATTGCCCCCTTTAGCATCTAAGGTCATACAACTTGTCTGTTGGTTCTTTATCTTGTTTTAAATCATTTTATATTTCTCAAACACACACACATTCACTCTGACATACACACTTTCAGACTCTGTGGGGGATAGCGACAAAATCAGGCTAAAGAAAAATTGACCGCCCCAGCCGATAATCGGGTGAGAAGACCACGGAGGCAGTCTGTTTTTCTTTTGTTCTACTCCTGACCAAGCAATGACAATCGCATAACGACAGCTTTTAAAACATTTGACTATCACTTTATCATAGCACATTCCTTTAGTTGCCTTCTACTGATAAGGAACTAAGTAACAAGAACATTCTGCTAATGTTTATCTCGATTAGCATTGTGTAGAAAGAAGAATATTCTTTTGTAAGAAGTTTGTAGAACATACAGAGAAAGTCATGCGACTGTAACACGTCAGATTTTTATATTCAGGGGATCTCAAAACATACATTTCTATTGAAATCTGGACATATTGAGAAAGTAAAAATACATGGGAGCAGTTGAAGAATCATGGGATTGGCAAGATGCTGCAACTTAAACAAAAGTTTACAGTGAGGTCCAAGTTACTAGATAACAGGCGTAAAACTGTACAAGATATTTGTCTAATGTCCAGCGTTAGCTCACTGCTGGTGTAAACAGCTCTGATTGCTTGCTGAACTTTTCTCTAAAAAATATCTGGTGTATTCCATTCATATGACTTTCTCTACATCTCTCCAAAAAATTATTGTTAGTAAGCTTATGCTTCTATTTACTTCCTGCTAATCGAGAGCAAATTAGCAGAAATAGTCTTATTACTTGCTTTCTTGTAAGTAGAAGTGAAATAAGAGAGTAGTCAAAAGCGGGTTGCTGTGTGACTGAAGTTCCTTTGTTTGTATGGACAGGAGTTGACAAATTCCTGTATGAGAAAAGTGTAAGTTTTTCAAAGCTGAAACCAAAAACAAGGAATATGTCAAAAACAATCAACTCCAAAAGTATATGACATAAATTGTGTGTTTTAAGATGCTCTACATTTTTACTTTCTCTATACGTACTATGTGCATAGTGTATAGAGAAGGTATTGCACTCCACCAGAAAATTCGATACCTAGATTTCACTGGAAATATATGTTTTAGGGTCCCCAGTATCCAAAAAAAAGTATTTTCAGAAAAAGGTCCTCGTGTGTGTGTATGTGTTGTGTCCGTGTCTGTGAACACAATAACTCAAAAACGAAAAGTCGGTAAAATGCCAAACTTGGTATTTAAGTTTAGTATCTTCCAGGGATGCAACACGAAGATTTTAAGAAAAATCCCCCCACCCCAAAGTACCCTTTACATGGAACTTTTTTTCGAAAATTTTGATTTTCTAAAAAATGGCTGTACGATTTTGATTAAAATATCATATATTAAAGATATTTACCTGACAAATAAAATGTATATTTTGAACTTTCTGGGAATAGGCTCTGAAGACCACTTTATTCTGGATGAATTTTGCATAACTACTAAACCATAAGAGATGGACAAAAACTTAACACACAAAAAATGTAGAGCACGTTAAAACACACAATTTATGTTATATACATTTTTTTCGTGGAGTTGATCGTTTTTGAGATATTCCTTTTTCTTGGTTTCAGCGTTGAAAAACATAGTTTTCTCATACAGGAATTTGTCAACTCATGTCCATACAAACAAAGGAACTTCAGTCACATAGCAACCAGCTTTTGGCTGTCACTTTAACCTATGGTACTCCCTTATTTCGCTTCTACTTACAATAAAGCAAGAAATAAGACTATTTCTGCTAATTTTTCTCGATTAGCATGATAAATAAAAGATAAGCTTATTAACAAAAATTTGCAGAGATATAGAGAAAGTCATGTGAATGGAACACATCAGATTTTTTTTGTTGAGTTGATAAGTTTTTAGTATTCCTTGTTTTTGGTTTTAGCCTTGAAAAACTTATACTTTACTCATACAGGAATTTGTCAACTCCTGTCCATACAAAGGAACTTCAATTACATAGAAACCAGCTTTTGACTATCACTTTAACCTATGCTACTCCCTTATTTTGCTTCTACTTACAAGGAAGCAAGTAATTAGACTATTTCTGCTAATTTTATCTTGATTAGCATGAAGTAAATAGAAGCAAAAACGTTTTAACGATATTTTTTTGCAGAGAGCTGGAGAAAGTCATGTGAATGGAACACATCAGATTTTTTTGTTAAGTTTTTTCTCTATCTCTTACGGTTTACCAGGTAAGCAAAATTCCACAAAATTCATCCAGAATAAAGAGGTCTTTAGAGACTATTCCCAGAAAATTCAAGATATATATTTTATATCGCATATAAATATTTTTAATATACAAAATTTTAATGAAAATCGTTAAGAGCCATCTTTGCGAAAATAAAAATTGTCAAACATTTTTCCATGTAAATGGTAGTTGGGGCTAGAGGGATTTTGCCGAAAATCTTTGTAACGCGTCCTTGAAACATACTGAATCTAAATACCAAGTTTGGTATTTAACGGACATTTAGTTTTTGAGCTATACTGTACACACACAGATATTTTTCTAAAAATATTTTTAGAAAATATTTTTATATCTAAATTTTTTGGATTCAGGGAGTCCCAAAACACATATTTCCGGTGAAATCTCAGTATTGAATTGCAACACAGTATGTGTAGAGAAAGTAAAAATAGTTGCTCTTAATTTCCTGAAAGACGTACATAAATGTCATATTAAAGTATGGAATGTTGTTGAAATAAGATGGTAAGAGTTATTAATAAACATATGTGTTGTAATGGATGATTTTCAGTTATCACGTGGAGAGTGGTAATGGGTTTGTGTCCCTGATGCATTAATGTCCTAGCTCTCTCTCAGTTGTGGTAAGACACAAGTGAGTTCCAAAATATTGTTCTGCCGTCAAACTCATGCATTCCTTCCCTTTTAAGTTGTGCTTTACTTGACCAGACCTATTGCTACTTCTGATGCAGTGATTTAGTCCATACTCTCATATTACATTTAACTATTTCTGTCACAACTAAAGGTAGCCCGTTCTGCTCAAGCACAGAACCGAAATATCACATCTTAGCTCTGTGGTTGTGGCAAAAGTGTCGCTTCACCAGCGAGAGAATTCTTTCCATTTTCCTTGTTTTGTGCACCCTTGGGCAGTGTAACGGCACTATCCCACCTGGGTCGCTCGTCAGCTTGCGACAACTTGGCTACTTAGACCTGTTTTACAATATTTCTTCTCTAGCCATTTTCAATGTACATTTGCCCCCTCTTAGTGGCAAATTTATATATCCCATGACAGGTACTGTCTCAGTATGTAAGCAAGTGTGAGGAACACCTCTAAAAACTCGTGACAAAACAATTCTCTATATACAATATTATTAGACACACCTTCATTTTTCATTATAAACAACATTAGCGGATAAAATACAACTAATACTATTTTTACTTTCTCTACACGTACTATGTACATGGTATATAGAGAAGATATTGTATTGTACCCAAAAATTCAATACTGAGATTTCACCGGAAATATATATTTTAGGCATCCCTGTATCAAAAAAAAAAAAAAAAAAAAAAGCATTTTCACAAAAAGGTCCATGTATGTGTGTGTGTGTCCGTGTGTCTGTGAACACGATAACTAAAAAACAAAAAGTCGGTAAAATACCAAACTTGGTATTTAAGTTTAGTATTTTCCAGGAATGCGACACAAAGATTTTGAGAAAGCTCTCCCCGCCCTAAACTACCCTTCACATGGAACTTTTTTCGAAATATTTGATTTTCTTAAAAATGGCTCTAACGATTTTGATTAAAATATTATATATTAAAGATATTTACCCAAGAAATAATATGTATAACTTGAATTTTCTGGGAATAGCAATTATTCTAGATGAATTTTACAAAATTTTGCATAACTGCTAAACCGCAAGAGATGGACAAAAACCTAACACACACAAAATGTAGAGCACATTCAAACACACAATTTATGTTATATACTTTTTTTTTTTTTTTTTTGTGGAGTTGATCATTTTTGAGATATTCCTTGTTTCTGGTTTTAGCTTTGAAAAACTTGTACTTCTCTCACATAGGAATTTGTCAACTGCTGTCCATACAAACAAAGGAACTTCAGTCACATAGCAACCAGCTTTTGACTATCACTTTAACCTATGGTACTCCCTTATTTCACTTCTACTTACAAGGAAACAAGCAATAAGACTACTTCTGCTAATTTTTTCTCGATTAGCATGAAATAAATAGAAGCATAAGTTTTTTAACAATAATTTGTAGAGAAAGTCATGTGAATGTAACACATCAGATTTTTATTTTTGCTGGCCTACATTGAAACATGACATTTTGTTGAACAACTTGAAGAGCTTGTTGATAATTGTTATCAGGTGTTTATGAAACTCTTAGTACTTTAGAGTTCAACTGTGGATGAACCATATTTTCAATACGCCTCTTGTTTCTTGCACACATTTGGTGAATTCCCTGAATTCTCTCTTATTTGAGACAGCAACTTACTCCTCATCACATAGAGACGTGCAGTGTCTTTGCCACTCATCACTGACCTTTATAGTCTGGAAGAATTTCAAAAGTGCTTTCATGAAGCCAACATCAATTGCTTCAAATGTGACCTTTAGTTCTGATAATCCATTTCAAATGTAAAATTTAACTCATTAAGAATTTTCATATTTACCAATTTCGAGAAGTTTAGGTTTTTATCTGGAGCTCTTTGTCGTTTAGCAGGAGTTGATTGTGGCCTTTTAATTTAATTTCTGTTGTTTCACATGAAACAATTCCCCTCTCTTCAAGCTTGAATTTAATTTCTTTTTCATTAGCAAACCTGTTTCTTTCTAGCAGTCTTTGTGTGAGAATCTGATTTCACCACGTTTATTCTTCCATTTTCTTTTTGACTCACCTCACAGATGATTCAGAGACCCCCAATCTTGGAGAAATCTCTCAGTTTTAATAAAGGTTTCTACCTCTGAAACTTTTTGAGGTCACATGATTTGCCCGTTATGTTGTGAATAGAAAACACAGAATCATAAAGCAACAACACAGAAACAGTATTGTAGACAACAATAGTCCACTAACATTGTTCACATTATTGTTACGCTAGTGCTGAGAGTGAAACAGCCCAGAGGCAGGTACTGTAACCCATTGTGTGAGAACTACCTTATGTTTTATTAAACAACAATTTACTTCTTCTTGTGGCTGTACCTTGGCCAGCATCTGACCCAGTCCTGTGCCTTGCTTCTCAGATCATCGGTCCATCTAAACTTTGGGCGTCCTCTTATTGTCCAACTTTGATTTTAGGAATCCTTGTATCTTCCATTCTTATCAAATGGCCTTGTGATGTTTATGTCATCCAAATCTTTATATTCCTCTGCTATTTCATTATTTGTTCTGATATGCCAAATTCCACCATCACTTATTGGGCCATAAATTTTTCTTAATATCTGTTGGCAATATTGTTTTTGCTCGTTCCGTTAACACCCAAGATTCGCTTCCTTATGTTACCATAGGCTTAATTATCACCTTATTTTAACTTTGTTCCCAATATACCTAACTTTCATTATATTACCTTTTGCAGTTCTCTAATTTCTTTTAATATGCCATTATCGTTGTTCATCATTGATCCTAAATAATTAAATGAGTTGACCTTTTCATATCTTTCTCTATTTAGTATTATATACATGTATTTGGTTTTATCTGTAGTCTCTGTGTGTAACAGGGTGCTATTTCCAAAACTTGCCGACGTGCGACATCACACATTATTTGGGAAGAGGCAGATTTTGAGGAAATCTTATCTATGTCACTGATAATTCAGACATTAGGAGCGCAAATACAAGAGATAATCACTTGTGTCTTGAAGGAGTAGAATCACTTCCATTTCCACATAACCCCTTCTGGTAGTCCATTTCTGAATGCTAATAGTTTATTAATCCTTCCCAATAGGCTTTTTACTTTCTCTACACATACTACGTATATATTATATAGAGAAGCTATTGTATTGCACCAAAAAATTAAATACCGAGATTTCACCAGAAATATATGTCTTGGGACCCCCTGAATCCAAAAAATACATTTTTAGAAAAAGATGTCTATGTGTGTGTGTGAAGAAAACACAGTTAAAGCCTAACTTGGTATTCAACTATCTTCCAAGGATGAGACATGAAGATTTTCAACTCACTCCCCCCAACCCCAACCACCCTTTTATGCAAAAAAGTTAAAACATTTTGATTTTCTCAAAAATAGCTCTAACAAATTTGATTAAAATCTCTCATATTTAAGATATATATATATGACAAAACGTATATCTTGAATTTTCTGGGAATACACTCTGAGAAGCTCTCAATTCTTTTTATTTAATTTTGCATAACTGGTAAACCATAAGACATTGACTAAAACTTACTACACAAAAAATGTAGATATCAATAAAAGACACAATTTATTTCATATACATTTATGCATAGCCATATTCAAGATATTCCTTGTTATTGGTTTGAGTTTTAAAATACCTACTTAAAGCTTTCTCAAAGAGGAACTTGTCAACCCTTCACCACAGATTTCAATCTCATAGCAACAATAAACATTTCACTGTTCTAGTGTACTCACTTCTTCTTATAAAACACTAATAACACTAGTGTTTTATCATAAAGTAAATAGAAGAATAAGCTTTTTAACAATGATCTGTAGTAGAGATGTAGAGAAAGTCATGTGAATGGAACACATCTGATCCTTTCTTTGAGAATTGAATTTCTCAAGACAAACTATGGCAGACTGGTATTCTTTGGTTCATTTAGTATTTTGGTGGTACAGCAAATCAAATATTCTGAAAGAAGCAAACTTTGGAAAATGGTTACTGCCACAATATTCAGGTAAGCTAACTTGAATGAAAAACCCTACCTTGTGTATGCAAAAACATTTAAAATGTTGTTTCCGAAAAATATTTCTTAATGTTTTTGGGGAGAAAAAAATGGGAAACAGGCTTCTTTGCAAAAAGGCACTTCTCCAACAATTCTTGAAATAAAAGTTCAAGCGACCCACTTTGGTTTATCAAGACAATCAGTTTTGCCCCAGATTCAAATGAGTACCTGAGGGTAAGAATTATCTAGTGCAAGAAGGAGCTGGCAGAGGTAAGTGCACGCCATCGCTGTCTGCAGTGACACATGCTGGACCAGAGAAAACTGTCACTTGAGACATTTAGTGACTACAAAGTTCTGTACTGGCCAATCCTAAACTCCTTACACATTCTGTGCATTTCATTTCAAAAATGGTCCAGTATTAACCTTCATTTCATTTTGGGGAATACGTAATGTATGCCATCGCCATAAACAAATATTTTCGGTAATTATATATTTGTGGAGTGGCACGTCAAGGAACCAGCGACATTGGATGATCATTAGTATAGGATGGTTCCACCACTTGGCATTACGTGGGCACTTTTGTTATTTCGTCATTAGGGCCACATTGTACTTACTGCTCTGTTATAAACATTTACGGCCCTAAGCCGCGAAGCCTAGCCAAGGGATCTGTGAAGCTAAAACCCCAATGATCCCAAGAAGAAGTCAAAATTTCGGCAATCTGGCGAGTTTCACATCTGAACAACTTGACGTTTTCAAATTTGGATCGCCAGTAAAGGTCTTAAGACCATTTGTGTGTGGTGGAACGATCGTATGGCTTTATTGTCAACACCTGGGGGAAGTTTTATGAAGTACATCATCTTGACTCAAGGATAGCATGTCCGCAGTACTGCCACTTGTATTCTCATGTTACAAAAACGTTAATTTTTATCACGCACACATTTGCTTGGATACTCTTTCTCGTCACATGACCTGGTGACACAAGTATTGTAGCTTGTCAACTATCAAAGGTGCTGTTTACTACGCTTGCAAGCGTCAGTCTTAGCTACATGCGGTGGGCAGAGCCCCACGCCACGTGCTTGCTTACCTTCAGTTCCCGAATCACCCGAACTGAACGACGTACTCCACTTGTTGAACAGTCGCTGTATTTCTTCAGCCAGACTCTGGTTCAAAGGATACATCTGATACGCTGTCATTCTGATTTTCTGCTTCTCTTCGACCGGCACACATAACACGCAATTGCCGTTTGCGCGGTACACACTTGCAACTAGGGTGAATCACGTGACCTGCTCGCAGCGGCTCGCGGAGGTGCCAGTTCGCACGAGGGCAATGCTACAGGTGGACATGTGCGCCCCAAACTTTCATTTCATTTTAATACTCATCTAAAGTATACCAAATAAGATTTGATACTTTTTCAACATTCCGAAAACTTTATTGTAAATCTCGTTAATGTACGTACCTCTTTTATGATCGCTAAATCATCTAAAATGGACTACTTCAGTGATTACGTAATATAATTTTTGAAATACTTGATATGTAAGTTAGTAATTCTGAACATATATTTGGTAACGTAAGCTAAATTTACAATTAATTGAATAATTGCCATGGCAACAAGCACTGTAAGAGTTTGAGAGGTTATTAATACTTACAGTACAATTAGGAAATGACATAATACTCAAGACATGTGCTACTTCAAGTAAAACACTCTATCGCAAAATTCATTAACAAAAGAGTGTATAAGAAGGCTTTGTCCATATAATTTACATGTAGCTTTTCATTTTTTCACATCGACAATTAATTTTTACTTTCTCTACACGTTCTATGAACGTAGGGTATAGAGAAGGTATTGCATTCCAGCCAAAAATTCAATACCGAGATTTCACCGGAAATATATGTTTTAGGGTCCCCTTTATCTAAAAAAAAAAAAAGCATTTTCAGATAAAAGTCCGCGCGCGCGCGTGTGTGTTGTGTTGTGTGGTGTTGTGTGTGTGTGTGTGCTGTGTATGTGTGTGTTGTTGTTTGTTGTGGTGTGCTGTTGTTGTTGTTGTGTGTTGTGGTGTTGTTGTTGTGTGTGTGTGCAGCACAGCTCAAAAACGAAAAGACCGTTAAATACCAAACTTGGTATTTAAGTTTGGTATCTTCCAAGGAAGCACAACGAAGATTTTCAAGAAAATTCCCCCACCACAAACTACCCTTTACATGGAACTTTTTTTCGAACATTTTGATTTTCTTAAAAATGGCTCTTAACGATATCTTGATTAAAATCACTTATATTTAAGATATTTACTTGCCAAATAAAATTTATATCTTGAACTTTCTGGAAATAGCCTCTGAAGTCTAGTTTATTCTGGATGAATTTTACGGAATTTTGCATAGCTGCTAAAACGTAACAGATGTACAAAAACTTACCGCAAAGAAAATGTAGAGCACGTTAAAACACACAATTTATATTAATTCTTTTTTTTTTTTTTTTTTTCGTGTTGTTGATCGTTTTTGAGATATTCCTTGTTATTGGTTTCAGGTTTGAAAAACTTGTATTTTTCTCATACAGGAATTTGGCAACTCCTGTCCATATAAACAAAGGAACTTTAATCACATAGCAACCAGCTTTTGATTATCACTTTAACCTATGTTACTCCCTTATTTCGTTTCTGCTTATAAGAAAGCAAGTAATAAGACTATTTCTGGTAATTTTTTCTCGATTAGCATAAAGTAAATAGAAGCATGAGCTTTTTAACAATGATTTGTTGCAGAGATGTAGAGAAAGTCATGTGAATGGAACACATCAGATTTTTTTTTTAGTTTTTTCAAGTATTTCAAAAAACAATTGGCTAACCATGAACTGTAAGTTACTTATCAGATCTCGTATTCTGAGTATGCATTCTCGTCCTGATAAGTATAACTTACAGTTCTTAGTACGCAATGTATTATTTATAATAATTAAATATCAGCCAAAGTGACGTAAATGTTTGAAAATTAGAATTTTTGCCTGGAGATATATTGATGTACAGAAACGGCCTTGATATTCTAAACAAGTCGACAAAAGCTATGGTATTTACTTATAGTTTAGAGGGGTTGTTGATAGATGGTAAACCTTCCATGAAATGGAATGTAAATGTGCAAAAGAAACCTAAATATGATCCTTCACTGACTCAATATATTCTGCGCATAATGTGTACACGTAAAAATATTTTTTTCAGATGGAACAGAAATTTTAAAATATGGAATCACAGCAAAAGTTTTGAAATAGATTTACTTAGTTTTCGAATTTTCAAAAAGTATTATTACAGAACTAAGAAGAATGGATAAAGTTAATGACATTAATAAAGAAGATAACGGGATAGAATTAGGAAATGAAATAATCAGAAATATATAATTTAAGGAAAATATTAAAATACAAATTTTCACACCAACTTAGCAGCAATGTCAGCAATTTTTAAATTGAGGAAATGTTATAAAGACTGTGACTTATTTATGACAGTAAAAAAGAAGACAACATTCTTATAAAAGCTTCTTCTTCTTTTTTACTTCACGCTAATCAAGATAAGAGAAGCTATCTTATCACTTGCTTCCTTGTAAGTAGGAGGGAATACACTAGGTTGCTATGTAATGATTTGAAAAGTGCTTCTCTTAGTCTGGCAGGGGGAAAAGTGAAAAGAAAGTCGAATGACCACTTCCCGTTTGAGAAAAATATAATTATTGGGAGATTTAAACCAATTACAAAGAATAGGTATCTCGGGAATGATATTCAATATAAATTGTGTGTTTTAACGCGATCTACATTTTTTGTACAGTAGGATTCTGTTTATCTGTTATACGAAAGTCTTCAGAGGCTATTCCCAGAAAATTAAAGATACACATTTCGTTTGTCATGTAAATGGTATTTTAATCAAAATCATTGGAACCATTTTTGAAAAAATCAAAATTTTCCAAGTAAAGAGTAATTAGGCTGGGGGCGTTTTTTTTAAAACCTCCATCTCGCATCCTTGAAAGATACTGAGGACATTGTAACAAAAATTCTGTTTATTGCTCTAGCAAACAACTCCTTTATTCAACTGATCACAATAATTCTGCAGTCTCGTTTTTATTGCTACTCACCGTCGAAACGGAAGTGAGCCCTGTCGATCACGTGTCACAGCCTCTCAGGTGCAACAATTACGGCTTTGGTGTGTAGAAGCTGCGCAGAACATTGTGGGCGCAACTAATACCGATTATGTCATTCTCGCGCATGTTCATGTGAAATCAGACACGCATGCGCATCGCGAGGTTTTCGTCAAGTGGTAGGAGAGAGGATATTGCAGGCGGCACAAACACTGTTGCCATTATATAGCTAGTTCTAGCTATTTTGAAAAGTCATTTGCTACAACATTTTGAGTTTAGTTATTGGGTATCTTTTGGTTTTCATTTATTTTAATACTATTTTTAGTGATTCGTGTTTTTCTATCCCACTGCGAATGACCCACAAATCAGTACAGTGACTCGCATTACAAACCAACGACGCAACCATTACGCGGGATTCGGGAAATCCCCTAATTGCAACGGTTAGCTATTCATCCGAAACTTCAACTCGTACCGTGTTTCAAGAAGCAGATGTGGAATCAATTGTGACGCAAAGTAAATGAGAGATATATCGACTGAAGCTGACACTGTAACATAATAGTAATATATGAGGAGAAGGGGGAGGAGGAGAATATATTTTTCATTGATTAGGTGACTTAACGTAGACGTTTCTTTAACTATTTTTATTTATAATTTTAGCCCCTTTTAGCTATGTTTTTGAAGTAGTTTAGCTACTTTTTATATTAATGAGTTGGCAACACCCCCAGAAAGATCATAACGTACTATTTATTGCAAGAGTATATAGACCAGTCCAGTGTGATTGGCAGGCTGAGGGCAGCCCGAGGTGTGTTAGACGTGTCCCTGTTCTCAGAGAGAACTTAACCACGTTCTGACGGGATTGTGGGTTTTGTAGGATGGCGGGTGTGTTTTGGGGTTGTGGAGTGTCAGGAGGAGGCGAATATTGCTCCTCGACGGTTGCCTTGATGGTGCAACGGCCCTTGTGCACCGCTGGTGTGTTTTTATCAAAATGTTTCTTTTAAAATTATAATTTTGAATCCAAGCAACTCTTGAAGGATTATAAGGAGCTTAGCCGTGGCAGCTGTTGGTGGTGCTCCTTCGTTACCGGGGATGCCCGCAAGCCATGCGGGGAAGCCGGTATCGCCTGAAGCGGCGGTTCGTGGGATCGTAATCCCCAAGAGACCTAACGAGGGCGCTCCGATGGAATGGTAACCCTTCGTTGAATTTTGTTGCCCGACGCCTAATCTCGTCCTCCAGGTATGGTAGACCAGAGGCTTCGTGCAGGAGTCTCGTTGGAAAGCCTCGAGGCACAGAATAGATAGCCCGAAGACACCTATTCTGTACCCGCTGAAGCAACAGCAGACTGGAGTCTGCCGCCATGCCCCAGATCTCGCAGGCGTAGATTAACATGGGGATTATGAAAGCCCTCAAAAGGCGCAACTTAAGGGGAACCGTCATCGAGGACCTCAGCATCGGGTACAGTGAGGCCGCAGCCCCATTGCCCCGGCACCATAGCCCCCTGATGTGCTCCCTAAAAGTGACGCCCCTGTCAAGCTTCACCCCCCAAGTAGGTGATGGTGTTGGTCCATTGTATCCTTCGTCTGAGGTACGTGAATGTGGGGAAGTTTGCGTGAAAGCGGCGCTTGGTGAAGAGAATAGCGTGGCTTTTCTCCGGATTTATGGACAATCGCCAACGCTCGCACCACTCTTGGATGAGGCAGAGGTGTCTCTGAATAGGGTTGAAGGCTCTGCGTGGGTGTTTGTACAGTATAACAGCACGTCATCAGCATACTGAGCTATGTTGACTTGCTGCACTGTTGGTAGGTCGGCCATGTAGACGCTAAAGAGCGTAGGGGAAAGTACAGAGCCTTCGGGGACTCCGCCTCTTACTGGCCTAGGTGTTGATTTATGTCCCGCAACTGAAACTACAAAAAATCTGTGTTTAAGATATGAGTGTAGTAGGTGTATGATGTGTGTCGGGAGCTCCAGTTTGAGGAGCAGACCCGCGTGCCAGGTCGTAGAGAAGGCTTTCTCCACGTCCAGCGACACCGCCGCAGTGTAGGCTCTGTCCTGGAAACCCAGGGCAGCGGCCTCCACCACTCTCAGTAGTAGCTGGGGTGTAGAATGCCCAGGACGAAAACCAAATTGGTGATCTGGGATGGCATGAATGTCGCCCAAGAGAGAGGACAAGCGGGCTAGTATTAGCCTCTCGAAAACCTTCGAGAGAACTGATAGGAGACTGATGGATCGGTAGTTGGATGGGTGTAACGGGTCTTTCCCCGGCTTCAAGATGCATATCACCCGGGCCTCCCTCCACTCGCGTGGAAAGTGGCACAAGGTGAGGCACATGTTGAAAACCTTGGTTAGAAAGAGTACCGCCTTGATGGGAAGGCATCGGAGCATGGCGGGGGTTAGTCCGTTAGGACCCGCTGGGGTTGAGGCGCCGGAGTGCACCCTGGAGTTCACTGGGTCGGATGACGGGAAGTCGGTCCGCCTCGTCGGGGGGGGCGTCGAAGGTATCGACGCACCTCCCGCCGAGCAAGGTCCGAGAAGTCTTCGTCCTGGGGGTCTTCTCGTGGCCTCATAGTCCTTTCGAGGTAGTCAGCGAACACATCGGCTTTGGCTCGGGGTTCATAAGCCTTGGATTGGGGAGGTGATTTGACCTCCGCGGTGCCGGAGAGCCTTGGCAATCCTCCACACGTCGCCATCCTCGAGCCTCAAGCGGGTCATCGTCTCCTCCCACGCTCGCACCCTGTGCTCGCGTAGTCGGGTCCGGACCTCTCGGCGTAAACGCCTCAGGAGTGCTCGGTTATGTGGCGTGCGGTGACGCTGATATAGTCTGCGGGCAGCCCAGGAACGGCGTACGAGCAGATGGAGTTCTAGGGGAAGGACATCCGGGTGTAGAGGAGCTGGGGTGTGAACGGTTAGGTTATGGGCATTTCGCACCACGATGGAGGTAAAGGTTTGGACCGCAGCCTCTAGGGATGGGATGTCTGTGATCCTAGGGTTCGGCGGGATGGAGTCGTTGAGGCAAACCCTGACGCATTCCCAGTCAACGTCGCGGTTATGAACCGAGACGTCGTGACTGGCAACCCGTGTGTTAACCTCAGCTAACACGGGATTATGATCGGAATGAAGTGCGTTGATCGATGTGAGAGATGTATGAAAAGGGAATTGTTTGATGATCGCGAAGTCAATAACGGATGCCCGTCCTTGACCTCGTGGATGGTGTGTGGGTTGCCAGGGGCCCTCTACTCTGAGGGTCCGCATCTATCATGCGTATATAGACTGAGAACTATTCATATAATAAGAACTGAAGCTTACCAGGCCATAATATCACGCGAACCAATCAGATGTTAGCTTCATCCCAGCTCTTATAAATACCAGTCTCCGCAAGCTCAAACCATCAGTTCACCCTGAAGACGAGGAAGATGCACTTCTTCGAAACGTTTGTGTCAAACCAAGTTTTTACCTGGCTAGAAGCCCGAGAAGATTTTGAATTATTCATATAATGTTCTCATCTGCATTCAGTCATGTAAGCTCGTATTGTAACTGATATAGCGGTGATGGCAAACTCTCCTTCAACTCATACCTTTCTTACCATCTCCAAACGCGGCAAGAGGAGAAGCAGTTCAAGGCGGGAACTGCGCTAACCGAAAAACGTTAGTTTATACTTTCTCTACACGTAGTATGTACATAGTGTACAGAGAAAGTATTGCAATCCACCTTCAAATTCAATACAGTGATTTCACCGGAAATAGACGTTTTAGAGTCCCCTGTATCCAAAAAAAAAGGCATTTTTAGAAAAAGGTCCGAGTGTCTGTGAACACGATAACTCAAAAATGAAAAGTAGGTAAAATACCAAACTTGGTACAAGTTTAGTATCTTCCAAGGAAAATCCTCCCACCCCAAACTACCCTTTACATGGAAAAAAATCGGAAATTTTTATTTTCTGAAGAGTGACTAACGATTTTGGTTAAAATATCGTATATTAAAACTATTTGCACGGCAAATACAATATATATCTTGAATTTTGTGGGAATAGCCACCGAACACCTCTTTATTCGGGATTAATTTTGCGTAAGTATTAAAGGTAAGAGATATTCAAAAACTTACTACACAAAATATGTATATCTTGTTGAAACACACAATTTATTCATTGTTTAGTAGAGTTGGCCATGTTTGAGATATTCCTTGTTATTGATTTCAGTTTAAAATACTTAAAACGTTTCATATATGGGAATTTGTCAATGCTGATTTCATCGACATGGCAACCAGCTTTTAAAATGACTATCACTTTATCCTATATATTTAACAGAAATTTCTGTTAAAGTTTATCTCTATTATCATAAAGTAGGGTCTGTTTTCTGCGCAATGCTACAAATCCAAGGTTGGCTGCCTGACGTTACACGGCAACATTGCTGTTTCTGTCCTAGTCTCTCCGAACGTTGCCAACATTAGCAACGTGAACATAGCCGAGGTATCCGTGTAGCATTACGATGTGTGAGGCCTAGACCAACCCTAATTCACAAAACAATTACGGGCGATATTTTCATAAGGTGGTTCACCTGTTCCTTATAATTACTTTCTCTATATGCACTATGTACATAGTGTATAGAGAAGGTATTGAATAGTACCAAAAATTCAATATCGAGATTTCACCGGAAATATATGTTTTGTGACTCCCTGAATCCAAAAATAGCATTTTTAGAAAAAATGTCCGCGTGTGTCTGTGGGCAGCATAACTCAAAAATGAAAAAACCGTTGAATACCAAGCTTGGTATTTAAGTTTGGTATCTTCCAAGGATGCAACATGAAGATATTCAGGAAAATCCCCTCACCCCAAACTATCCTTTACATGGAACTTTTTTTCGAAAATTTTGATTTTCTTAAAAATGGCTCTAACGATTTTGATTAAAATGTCGTATATTAAAGATATTAGCTGGCAAATAAAATGTTTATCTTGAATTTTCTGGGAATTTATGCCATATACATTTTTTCCCTGGAGTTAATCGTTTTAGAGATATTGGTTGTTTTTGGTTTCAGCTTTGAAAAACATATTTTTCTCATGCAGGAATTTGTCAACTCCTGTCCATACAAACAAAGGAACTTCAGTCACATAGTAACCAGCTTTTGACTATCTCTTTAACCTATGGACTCCTTTATTTCACTTCTACTTTCAAGGAAGCAAGTAATAAGACTATTGCTGCAAATTTTTTCTGCATTAGCATGAAGTAAATAGAAGCACAAGCTTTTTAACAATTTGTTGCAGAGATGTAGTAGAGAAAGCCATGTGAATGGAACATATCAGATTTTTTCTTCTCTATGTATTATCCATGGAAGTGCAAAGTCAGTTCAATGTTTGTCACTAATCATTTTAGGTGTAAACAAAAAGGTATACGAAGGAAGAACAAACGAAAGTTCATTTTACGTGTTCTTCAGTCTTCGATCCTTAATTTTCTTTCTAATTATTTTGAAAAAGAAACTTCAGTATAGCTTTAATCAAAGGACATTTTCAAAACGTATAAAGTTAATAAAAGCAATTTGAAAATACTAGAAGTCCTAAGATGTTGTTCGTGGTTAGAGAATGTTTCATGTGCGAAACACTTTATCTAACGGATAAGTTTGTTTAGTTATCGGGATTAAACCTAATTTTGTTTTCAACTTAAAGTTTGTGATAGTCAGCCTGGGTATTTTTCGTTTTAGAGACACCCTGCTTCTGTAGCTTTATCTCAAATACCAATGTTAGTTAAAACATTCTAACAATACCTGCATATTTAGAAGAAACTGCCACACAATGTTCATTTTCATTTGTTTCTCCTGTAACCGCACTCATAAGTTAGAATAAACACAAATAAAAGAACAACAAAAATGTTCCGACCCATATAGCTTTGTGCCAAATCAGGAAGGAAAAATTGTCAACGTTTCGGTAATCGAGCTAACACTGCGCGTTAATTAAATACGCTACTCTTCACTCCAAAGTCTATAATGTTATTTGCAGAAGATGGGTCTCGGCAACGATGTTTTAAGGTTAGGTTATCTGCAGGTTGCATAAAACCACCTTATCACAGAAAGGAAACTCCGTGCGCATGCGCGAATTCCGCCATACTTGGACCAAGTTGAAGTTACATTTTGTTAATGTGTATTTTACCTCCTGGGGCTATACTCTGCTGTACAAGTTAGAATATTTGTCAAAGCTTTGCAATGAGGTGGCCTATGGTGCTGCGACTCTGATGCAAAAATACAATTAATATGGCAAACAAACATGGAATGTCTCCTGTGAAGTTAGTAATGTGTTTGCTTCGTGGTTTTTTTTTTTTTGCTTTCTTTTTATGATATATTCCGAATAATCATATTTACTCTCCATTCTGAATCAACGTATTGAGAGTTTTTATTATGTTATTAGACAAAGTTTGGCAGCCAATTGAATCACTTGGTTATTTACTTTTATTTATGTATTTTCCTAACCATAATTTCATGTTGCTTCACATGTGCACAGCAAACAAAACATTGTCAAAAATCTGATGTGTTCCATTTGTATGACTTTTTTAGCTGCTCCACAAACAAAATTTTCTTACAAAAGATGATTCTTTTATAAACATCATGCTAATCAAGATAAAAATTACCAGAATTTGTCTTAATACTTGCTTCTTTGTAAGTAGAAGAGAAATAAGAGAATGCACAGGCTAAAGCGTTAGTCAAATCTTATAAAACCCGGTGACTATGGTATTTAAGCTTAGCATCTTCGAAGGATGCGACACGAAGATTTTCAAGAAAATTCCCTCATGCTCAACTACCCTTTACACAGAACTTTTTTCGACAATTTTTATTTTCTCAAAAGTGACTCAACGATTTTGATTAAAATACCATATATTTTATTTTATACAAATAATGTACTTTTTTAATTTTCTGGGAATAGCCTCTGAAGACTCTTTATTCTGGTTGGGGTTTGCAGAATTTTGCATAACGGTTAAACTGTAAGAGATGGACATAAACTTACTACATAAAAAACATAGATCTCGTTAAAACACACAATTTATGTCATATACGTTTTTTATGTAGAGCTGACCGTTTCCAAGATATTCCTTGTTATTGGTTTCAGTTTTAAACTAATTAACATTTCTCCAAAAGCGAACCGAACATCAATTGTTTCACATAACGACCAACTTTTAAAAGATTTGATCACCACTTTGTCTGTGGAACAGCTAGAGAACGTCATGTGAATGTCACACATCACATTTTTATGCACTATGTTTTAGTCTATCTCTTACGGTTTACCAGTTATACAAAAGTAATCTAGACTAAAGAGGTCTTCCCAGAAAATTCAACTTATACATTTAGTTTGTCATAAAAATATCTTAAACCTGCGACATTTTATTCAAAACCGTAAGAGATAGATAAAATCTTACTACACAGAGAATGTAGATCCCCTTAAGGCCCACAATTTGTCATGAACATTTTTTAAGGTGTTAACCATTTTCGAAATTTCTCCGGTTATTGATTAAAAATTTTCAAATACATACACATTTTCCTTCGTGGAAATTACCACTCGGGTTTTTTTTTTTTCTTTCTTTTCTTTTTTCAGGTTCTTGTAAATAGAGTGGGATTTCAAAGCATCATATAGCTGTGCAACGAAATGCGCAATTAACACGTATCTCTGTTAACAAGAAACAGAAGAATAAGCTGCCGTATAAATAGTTGGCAAGCAGAGAGTCATGAGATTGTTGTTACAAATGTTCGTGTTTTTTTATTTCACATGTTTTAATCTGCTTGAGATGGTGAACAGCGTTGCTTTACGTTTACTAGGTCCCTAGCGCACATCAAAGGAGCCGCTCTCGAGTTTCTGTGACCTTGTATTTGACAATGTTTGTCGTGTGCAAAGGTGGGTCGAGTTCCTTAGTGTTCGGCAGTGAAGCCAATTACACAAGCTGACATTTACAACTTTATTGTTATCAACAAAATAGTCTTTCTCTACCAGCTACATCAAAAGGTGTTGCATTCCTTCTGAGATTTCACCGCAAATACATGTTTTGAGGCCACACAATTAGAACAAAATAAACTAAAATTTCTTAAAAGCTTATTCTTCTATTTACTTCTTGCTAATTGAGATAAACATTAACAGAAATATTCTTATTACTTGCTTTCTTGTAAGTAGAAGCGAAATAAGGGAGTACCATAGGTTAAAGTGATAGTCAAAAGCTGGTTGCTATGTGGTTGAACTTCGTTTCTATACAGGGCCAAGAGTTTACAACTTTCTGTGTTAAAAAAACAAAAACAAAACAAAACAATGGATATCTCAGAAATGGTCAATTCAAAAAAGAAATATATGTATATGAATAACTTCTGTATTTTAACCAGATCTACATTTTTTGCGCAGTAAATTTTTGTATCTCTTATGGTTTATCAGTTATGCAAAATTCATTCAGAATAAAGATGTCTTTAGAGGCTATTTCCAGAAAATTCAACATATCCATTTTATTTGAAATATAATTATCTTTGATATATGGTATTTTAATCAAAATCGTTAAGAGCCATTTTTTGAGAAAATCAAAATTATTAAAATTTTTTCCATGTAAAGGGTAGTTTGGGGTGGGGAGATTTTTCTCAAAATCTTAGTTTTGCAACCCTGGAGCATACTAAACTTATATACCAAGTTTGGTATTTTGTTTTTGAGTTATCGTGTTCACAGACACTGAAAACACAGTTGAACCTGATATCAAGGGAACGAGGAAAGATTACTTGCAACTCAGAGTTTGACATGCATCTTACATATTAAAAAAGAAAAGTCAATACATGTGCAACATTTTACAAACTTACATACAAAGAAAACCCTATTTTGAACTTGGTCCTGCTTTAAAGAAATCAGTTAATTTAACTTGTTTCACTTTTCTTACATAGACTTCTTCATGAATTTAGAGCTTTTTCACTACCACTTGATTTGAGTTGTCATCCACATTACTGAGCATTGCTTGAAGCTGGTCACCACACATCACCAATAATCACCTCATCCTGTAGTCTTTCCTGCATCAGTCAGAGTTATTAAATGTTGAACCAGTGTTTTTCATAATGAGGCTTTGAAATTTGCGACGCCCAAATCAAGTGGCTGCAGACGACTGGTACAGTTAGGAGGGAAAAATTCCACTCGAGCATTTTCCAAAATTATTTGAGCTGGATGTGCTGTACATCAACAAGAAGGATCTTCTTGTGTTTCACTTTAATGTCCACATTCCATTAAAATCATAGTCATCACAAGTGGGGAAAGTTTGTCTGACCCATCAAGAACAACTTACTTTTCTTCCCTCCTAATACCTTGCTGGGAACAAGATTGTAGGTGTTGAGAACCTCTTTCTTCACCACATGACAACCTTCAAATCCTTACAACCATCATTATTTTAGCTAAATCTATCACATGATTGGTACAGCTGCTGGAACTATGTGAAAACTTCCATTTCCAAATCTCCATTCCTGCGTTTTCTTCATTTGGCACCAAATTTTAAAAACTCATTCAAAATAACATTTTTGTTACTCATGACTGTACATAGCACAGAGTACGTCTGACACAATTCCAGTTTTCATTTTGTGTGGATCACGCTCATATGAATTTCACTTTCTGATCTAATGTACGAGTGATTCAAGGCAATTGCTGCATATCACGGAGAAAGCAGTTCAGAGCAGGAGAGGGGGAATTAGCTTTGTCAGTACAGCCATGAGTGAGCAACAAGTCCCTTTGTCTCTTATCATCAACTTTCTAACCAAGAAAGGGGTTAAACCTTTGGAGATTTTAACTCGTTTGGAGACACTACACTGTCGCAGAATCAAGTGTTTACTTGGGCCACACAATCTAAGGGTGGCTCGACGCCCAAGGTCAAGTCTCACTATAGAGGAGTTTTGCTGGTTGATTTTCTTCATGATTGAAGACGTACAGTGACTATTGCCAATTGTTAAGGTCTGTAAAAGCAAAAGACATTGTATGCCCATCAGAGATGTCATCCTTCTCCAAGACAATTTGACAAAGGGAAACCTTTCAACACCCTCCCTAAGGTCCACACTATTTTCTGTTTGTGCCCATGAAAGAATCGCTTGGAGGGAAACATTTTGAGGATGTCGAGGAGCATGTGTGCAATTGGTTGACGACACGCCCTCAAACTTTCTTGAAGAAAGAATGTTCAAGCTTCCAAAAATGTGTAGAGTGTGAAGCAGGCTATGTTGAGAAATGCTGATGAAGTCATTTGTGTATATATTTAATATTTTTAACAAAATTACCGTTTATATTTGAACCACCCTCGTAAAATATCTCCATGGCTGATTAAAACCAACTGAAAGAAAAAACAGCTCTTTAACAGTAAACACCAGATACCAAACATTTTTATCTTTACTTGTTGTTTGTTGCTGGATTGTTGCACTCTACCAACAAATGTATTATTGTCTTTTGTTTCTGAGGCCAAAAGCCATGCCTTTGCGTCTTTGTCAACAGAGATAAGAAAAATACTCTTGAATTTTTTTAACATACTGCAAGGCATGTGCTATTATAATGACGTAAAACTCAGTTGTATTTCAATGAAATTTAATACGTACAACAGCAAGTTGCATATAAATAAGGTTCTGAATATTTTGCCAGGACCTACAAAAATTTATGTATAAATGCAAATTACTTACAACTGGGGTAGGCATAAAACAGATTCAACTCTACCTTTTTTGTATATAGGGGACCCTAAAAAGTGTATTTGCAGTGAAATCTGGCTATCAAATTTTTGGGTGGAATGCAATACCTTCCCTATACACTGTGTACATACTACATGAAAAATATGTATGAGAGACAAATTGTGTGTTTTAATGAGATCTACATTTTTTGTGTAGTATGTTTTTTTGAAAATTAAGCAATAAGTATGAATTGATATAATTTTGTGAAAATTGCATCAAATTTACAAATTCAACTGTGATTTTGGTCTCCCAACTCGTTTTGCAGGGCAATTCTTTGTCGTCACTTCCTGTGATAAGCGATGGGAGAGAATTTAAAAATCAATTGATTATATTTTACATTTTTCATGCAAAACTTCACATAATGGTTTATGTTCCGGTGCTGTGGAGCACATGATAAGTCTCTCCAGTTGGTTCAGAAGCTGCAAGGAAACGAGTGAAAGAATGCCAAGTTGCAGCATTTTTGTAAAGAGCAGTTCTTTAAGCTTAACAAATAATTGTAGCCATTCTCGTTACACTCAAGTTACAGAATACCGTTGATTGTATTTTGGCTGAAAGGAAGTTGTCAACATTGTACACAAGAATTATAATGTAATTGGAGGGATGTTGCAAGACAGGAATTGGTAACACTGTAAACAAGCTATAATTTGGCTGGAGGGAAGTTGGTAACACTGTAAACTACAGGAGCTGGAGGAAAGTTGGTAACACTATAAACTACAGGAGCTGCAGGGAAGCTGGTAACACTATAAGCAACAGGCGCTGGAGGGAAGTTGGTAACACTATAAACTACAGGAGCTGCAGGGAAGTTGGTAACACTATAAACAACAGGCGCTGGAGGGAAGTTGGTAACACTATAAACAACATGAGCTGGAGGGAAGTTGGTAACACTATAAACATGAGTTAGAGGGAAGTTGGTAACACTATAAACATGAGCTGGAGGTAAGTTGGTAACACAATAAACATGAGCTGGAGGGAAGTTGGTAACACTGTAAACTACAGGAGCTGGAGGGAAGTTGGTAACACTATAAACTACAGGAGCTGGAGGGAAGTTGGTAACACTGTAAACAACAGGCGCTGGAAGGAAGTTGGTAACACTATAAACTACATGAGCTGGAGGGAAGTTGGTAACACTGTAAACAACAACAGGAGCTGTAAAGAACGAGAGTTTTAGAGTTTTCTTATTGTATTGTCACACTGCAATGTGATGAGCAGGAAAGGCTGACATGTTGTGAAGTTGTCAGCCCTGCCTGCATGAGCTTACAACGGGAAATAAACCAAGAAAAGAGACAACACACAACTACTGACAAAAGAGCCGTAAAAATACATGTTCACAGTCGGAAATGATAGCTTGTGAAAAATACTCAAGTCAGTCCCAATATAATTTGTAATATCCAACACCAACACAACGTTCTTCTCCTCAAGTCCGTCCGTGGAACATTACTAAAATCTAATTAGAACAACTGCTGCTGCTGCTGCTTCTTTCCGTGACTTGGAATTAAGACTGGAATTGCAGTAATTTGCAAAAAATGACTGAACATATATTCAAAAAAAGTTTTCTCTTTTTCATTTTGGTCGACCACCCACAACAACACCAGGAGAAGGAGAAATGTCCCTTAACTATGGGGAGTTGTCAATAAGTTTAAAAACACGCACATTTTCTATTACAACAAATATTTGCTATGGCCCACCCCCAAATATTTATTTTGTTCACGACGGTTCACGTATAAATACCAACTGTCTTCTCACTTCAAATGTTTTAAGTACCTACAGTTTGATATGAGTTCAAATAAAAACTATACCGCTGGCGCAGAACTCACCCGCACAGCACAACCACAGAAAGGAACGTTGTCAATTTAGTTTGTACTTCGTGCATATGTACACATAACAAGGGAATGTACATCATTATTATTATTATGTTTTGTAACATTTAACATAAAAGAATAAGAAGAAGAAGAACAAAGCATGCGGAAGACATTCTAATATCATTAATAAATAATACATAGAAAGGATGGGCACAAACTTTCTTTTGTCACAAGTATTCTTGCACATGGGATCACAAATTGTGCATTTATTTCAGTAAAATTGAAACATAACATTCACCCTATTTGAATCAGCCATTATAGAAAGATCATGAGTCACTAAATTAAAACTTTATACGACAATAAATCACTATTTAAAAGGAAACAAATGTATTATTTTTGCTTCTACACAGCATTTTTATTTTTTGCCCGTAAGTGTGTGAGACCAGTTGAACTTTACAAACAAACTCAAAACATCTATAAGTGGTCTGCTTCATAATCAAATATGCAATTTGTGTTTGTAGAATAATCTAAATTTTAATATTTGTAAGCAAACAATGTACAAAAAACCATACAAATAAACACACACTTAGTATACGTTAAAACTGCAGAAAATGCTATTTAGTGCAACTTTGATACAAGGGAAGACATAGGTTCAGAAATAATGATGACTTTACAATACCTTTTGCTAGTGTGGGGAGAGGTTTGTAGCATAAACATGCACATGTCTGTTCCAAAAGTACCTCATTATATGCAACATTCTAATTCTTAAAGTAACACAATTCTTTCATAATATCATTAGTAAATAAAAGCGCCTTGTACTTTTACAAATAAGAGTATTAAACTTGATACATGTGCAGAACTTTGAAAAGATAATAACCATAAATCATTGCAGTGAATTCCAAAATGCATCTTTACTGTATCAAAAGAAAAGCCTCTCCTCAAAATAGGTTTGAATTATCCACAAGTTTGTTCAGTGTTTAACCTCTACTCTTTTGTATTTTCAATCTGTGCTCTGTTTCAGTGTTCAATGGTTTATCTAGTAGCAGGAACTGAATGAGGTCTGGCAGTGAGCAATTTTGTGACCTTGGACCGAGTTCTACTTATTACAGGATATAGAATGTCACAATCAGGCAAAAGTGGAGCCCTAACCTAAAAACAACATCTGTGTGATAGGAACTGGCTGTCACTGCAGAAATGCGTTGAGTTGCAGAGTATCCGATGTTCATGCTTGGGCACATTCTTCTTCAATCATGCTGGTCAGCAGTGCAGCCAATACACTAAAATGTGACACTTTGTAATTGTGTGTCATCAACATGATATATTTTAATCTTAGAGTAAAATTAAATAGCTTTAAGTGTGTATTTCATAATTAAATACACACATAAAACTCCATTGACTCAGCAAGTACATAATTGGAAATACAACTTGCTTCTTTAGTATTTTTTTGGAATGTGTGTTTGGCAACACTTTGAAATGGGAATATGACAGAATGTTTATATTTTAAATAGTAACGGGTCATCAAGAACTTGCTCCGCACCTTGCTGCTGGCCACCGTTCGATAAAAGGTTGGCATCCCTAGGTTTATTGCATTCGATTCCGACGGGATGTTATGATTATCAGCGGCTGCGAGTTCTTTATTGTACTGGTTAGTATGGTCTACTATGCTGTGAATTCTGAAGCAAAATCAATGTATTCTACAGATGAACGTGTGTTTCTAGTGGAAAACGTTTTTAATGAATGTGGAAATTATACTGAGAAAGTGAAACAAAATTTTGTTGTCAGGTTCCCTACACCAAGATACTGTGCATGATTTAATTAATAAATTTCTAGAGTCAGGTTCCATGCACAATGCTGTTAGAAGTGGAAGACCCAGTGTGCTAACAGAAGAAAAACTATCGGATAGAATGCTTAAAAGTCCACAAAAATCAATAAACAAATTTGCCCAACAATGTAATATTTCTTACGGTTCTGTATACAAAAAAGAACTAGGTTTATATCCGTATAAGGTATCAGCCGTCCACAGACGAGGGGAAAACGGTTCAGTATTGTGAATGGTTTCAGAGGTTTATTTTGGAATTGACGTGTTAGATAGGACATTTTTTACTGATGAAGCTTGGTTCCACTTATCAGAATGCGTAAATTCACAAAATACGCTGCGAGTATGGTCCACTGAAAATCCTAATGCAATTCAGAAAACCCCTTTACATTCAAGAAAATTGGTGTACAGTGTGCGATCTCTCACTCTCAAATTATTGGGCCAATTTTTTTCCATAACTCAATTTATTGCTTGGATACTCTTTTTCCATTTATTTCACAACTATATGAAGATGAAGTGAACAGTGCATTTTTTCAACAAGATAACGCCACTGCTCATACATGACATAAATCCATGGGACTGTTAGTGGCATTTTTTGGGGGAAAGACTAATTTCTAAAGGTCTGTGGCCTCCACGGTCTCCTGATCTTACCCCTCCGGATTATTTTCTTTGGGGAGCTGCTAAAGCTTCGGTCTATAAGGACATTCCAAAAACAATTGATGAGCTGAAAACAACAGAAGATTACATAACAAGTGTAACAAAGGAGACATCAATTACAGTGTTCGAAAATAAATTAAAACAAGTGAATTTGTGTCTTCAAGAAAATGGTAATCTACTTTCATACATGAATATACTGCATCTAGTAGTTTTCTTAACCAGCGAACTGTTTTCACCATTTGCTCGTGGCAGCCAAAGGAATCTTGGTTACACAGGAGGTGCGGAGCGACTTCTCATATATGGATTTGTAAAGTGCCCTCAACTTTACAAGTTAAGAAACTTTTAGTGTGAAACAAGCCCCTGGGAGATTATTTTGACATTAACAGGAGCTCCACTTAGGGACTGTGGCTTTGTTTAGTGTTAGAAGGCACTTTTTACCTTATTTTAGTATCTTGTGAGGCAGCTGACTGAGCTTTCTTTTGCAAGGCCATCTTCAGCAAAGGGTATTGTCAAAATGTTTGACATCTTTGTGAGTGCAAGCTCATGCTAGTCAAAAAAAAATTATCGGAAATAGTCTTATTACTTGCTTCCTTGTAAGTAGAAGTAAAATAAGGGAGTACCATAGGTTAAAGTGATAGTTGGTTGCTATGTGACTGAAGTTCCTTTGTTTGTATGGACAGCAGTTGACAAATTCCTGTATGAGAAAAGGATATTTCTCAAGGAGTATCTAAAAAAACGATCGACTTCATGAAAAAAATGTATATAATGTAAATTGTGTGTTTTAATGTGCTCTATATTTTCTGTGTGGTAAGTTTTTGTTCATCTCTTACGGTTTAGCAGTTATGCAAAATTCATTGAGAATAAAGTAGTCTTCAGAGGCTATTCCCAGAAAATTCAAGATATACATTTCATTTGTAAGATAATATCTTTAATATACAATATTTTCATCAAAATCATTAAGAGCCATTTTTGAGAAAATCAAAATTTTCAAAAAAAGTTCCATGTAAAGGGTAGTTGTGGGTGGGGGGATTTTCTTGAAAATCCTTGTGTCGCATCTTTTGAAGATACCAATTTTTCGTTTTTGAGTTAGCGTGTTCACAGACACACACACACACACACACAGATACTTTTTGCTGAAAATACCTTTTTTGGATACAGGGGACCCTAAAATATATATTTCCAGTGAAATCTTGGTATCAAAATTTTGGGTGGAATGCAATACCTTCTGTATACACTATGTACATAGTACGTGTAGAAAACAGAAAAAGCACATGTGTTTGGAAAGTAACTACCGTAGTGCTGCCGCAGAGTTGCGGTCGGGGTTTTGCACATGTGTTGAAATGTTTAACACAATTACTTATCCCATTGACTGTGAGATTCGAATGTGAAATTTATCACATGTTTATGATGAGAAAGTGGGTTGCACAATGATTTGGTAAGGAAAGTTCCAGAACAGACGTTTCACAATGACAATGCTTTGTGGAGTTGTTTCTATGCAGAAGGTATAGAAAAGTTGATCACCCAGTACGTCAAGTGTTTCAACATTGCCGCAAATTATGCACAAAAATAATTTAAGGTATGCTCTTTCAGGCAAAATAAAAAAATGGGCTTGAAAAATGTATTTAGTATTTTTTTTTTTCCAAAATGTTATTTACTTTCCGAACACCCTTGTACATTTGCATTGCTGTTTCTGTATCCAAAACATGTACAAAATATCGTAACTGTCTCTGTGGTTGAGTGGTCAGTGAACTGACTTCTAACCCGATTTCCAGCTGGGGCGGGGAATGTTTCTTTATCCAGAATTATTCCCTATCCCTCACAGAGTCTGGGCTATGTATGTGTGTTTGAGGGGAAAATAAATATGTATATAAAGAACAAAATTAAACATAAAGAACCTAAAGACAAGTTGTTTCTGGTGCAAAGCCCCCGTTATGACCCAAGATGTTAAAGGGGGCTGTATAAATGAATCAATTTAAAAAAAATCCTACTAAATATGTGCACTGTTTTGATTACAGCTCATTTATATGCATCAAGTATTTTTGATCAAGCTAGTACAAGATGGCCTTCAAATGGGAAACAAAAGACAAGAGGCGATGTTTCCTGGGGAGTCTGATTTGCATACAGAGGGTTAACATTTCCCTTCAGATTCCAGGCACGTACTGCCTTTTCAAAAGCACAGTTTTAATTACCTATTCATTCTCTTTGTACAATGATTGCAGGAACCAATAACCCACATCTGGTTAAAAGTAACCATATTCACATTTTTACTGCTTACTTTATAACCTATACACTAACAAATTCAATATTTTTTTCTTTACAAACATTATTTTCCATGCTGGAAGCAAATAGCAATCAAACGATACTTAATATTTTCCATCATATTCATCATCAGCATGTTTACTGGCCACTGTATAGAACTTGACTTACACCCCTGCCGCTGAATCCTTGCACTTGACAGTTACGTCGGTACATCCACAGAAAAGCTTTACCCGTTTCACTTTCTGAACCAATCACAAAGAAACATTCCGGTCGGTTGGTCAGACAACAGAAACTCATCTAGATGCTGCACTATTTCCAACCATGTGCTCAGTTTGCCAACTTCTAACATGTGCGTTGAGCTGTTCTGTGCAAGCTACGTATTATTCATTGTTATTGTTTGTACATGAGGGAACATAACAAGAATTTCATAATTATAGAGGTGGATAGACTTTTGTGGCGAGAGTGAATGCGGCTACATGGAAGAAGAAAGTGAATCATGTGCATAAAATAATACGAAAAGCACAGGAATTAGACAGAATTATCAGTGAATGTGATGATATGTCTTGGTGACAACGATAATGTTTCCGAGAATGATGACAACAGAGACTTGGATGGAATTGAGCCATTAAAATTCTAAACTGGTGAAAATCACTTAGTTATACCTTTCTCTCATTGTAACAAGCTATTTTGCATTAATCTGTTCTATATTGTCGTAAATACGTAATATATACTAAAAGCGTTACAGTATCACTGTAATTTTCAATAATAACGAATTCTTTTCATTATTCATCCGCATTCATTTACTTGTACACTGTTTATATTTGTCGTTACACACGATAGAGACATTTGTAATCGGCTGTTACTCTGGCAACGTCACAAAGGCAGCATAGCCACCCCAACTGTCAAGTGCAAGGATTCAGCGGCAAGGGTATAGAGTCAGGTTGGAAAATTTCAACGCTATAGCCAAGATCTGAACCACAGCATTAAATTTCCCCTGGTAAACCACAAGGTGATCTCAAATTATTTTAAAATGACATACCTCAATGTAAGTCCCAGGATTCATAGAATAGCCAACCAATATGGTCAAATAATGCCGATTTAATTGTTTTTTGACACAAGTCATGGTAGCTCAGTGGTAGAGTAACTGCTAGAGACCAGGAAAACTACACACGACTGGTGTCAAAAAAAAAACAATTAAAACTTGACTTATTCTAAATTACGGCCTCCATTTTTCTCGCACTGATACACACTTTTTACATTATACAAAAGGTGAAAATATTCTTTACTTAGGCCCATAATGAATTTAACAGCATATTTATATGTAATGTAGAATAGTGGACTGCTCATGATCTTTCTGTAATGACTGATTCATTTACAAGCTGAAAACACTCATTCACACTTGACAGAGAACAGAGAGAAAAATGTGTTACATTCACATGATTTTTTAAATCATTCTTTAAAAGTAAGCAGTAACTACTTCATGTTAATCCAGATAAGGTAGAGTCAGACTGAAAAATTCAATGCTATAGGTGGGATTTGAACCATGGATCACCCGATCTCTAGGCAGTTGCTCTACCACTGAGCTACCATGGCACAACATTAAATTTCTCAACTGACTCGCATGTCTCCTGGTAAACCACAAGGTCATCTTAAGATGACAACCCCAATGGTGACTTACAATGTCACAAGTACTTTGTAGTTTAGCCGATTATTATGGACAATTAGTGTTGATTTAATTTTTTTTTCATACAAGCCGAGTATAGGACAGCAGTTGGATGTGGTGCAGCAACCAGCTACAGACCGGGAGATCTGTGGTTCAAATCCTGGCTATGACATTGAATTTTTCAGTCTGACTCTACTTATCCAACTCCTGTCCCACACACGGCTTGTATGAAAAAAAAATTAATTTGTAGAGATGCTTTTATTAATATATTTGCTTATAGATACAAAGGGATAATTTAATGCAACAGACTTTAAGTGGCAGTCAAATCTTTTAATACCTGGTTTGTCATGTGAACAAATTGAAATTCTTTTGTCTTTGCTTAATTAGAAGCAAAAAAAGAATAACGACATCCATTTGAGGAATGAATATATTTTAAAATTAAAACCAATCACAATGATTAAATTCACAAAGAAGGTATTTGACATAAATTGTATGATCTACATTTTACGTGCAGTAATATTTTTCTATCTCTTACAGTTTTACCAGTTTTGCACGTCATTAAAAATGAACAGGACTTCAGAAAATTCCAGATATACATTACAGTTGCCATAATTATAATTAAGATATGTCATTTTAATAAAAATTGTTAGAGCCAGTTTTGAGAATGCTAAAATTTTTAAAAAGTCTTCCAAGTGGGGGATTTTCTTGAAAATCTTTTTGTCACATCGTTGGAAGATACTCAATTTAAATATCAAGTTTGGTATTTTACTAACCTTCATTTTAGAGTTTTTTTCCCAAGAATACTTTTTTTTGGGGGGTACAGGGGACCCTACATGTTATTCAGTGAAATCTCAGCATCAAATTTTTGGTAGAGTGCTATATCTTCTCTACCTATGTAGAAAAAGTAAAAATCTGTTGTGTTCCATTCACATGACTTTCTCTAGCTGTTGCTACATAAGTTTATTCTTCTATCTACTTGATGATAACCAAGTCTTGTTACTTGCTTCCTTGTGAGTAGAAGGGAATACACTAGGATAAAGTGATAGTAGTCAAATGTTTTTAAACTTGGTTGACAAATTCCTGTACGAGAAAAGTATAGGTATTTTAAAACTGATACCAATAACAAGGAATAGAAAAACATGTATGTATTTAATATAAATTGTGCATTTTGTTAAGGTTTGTCTATCTCTTACCACTTTTGCAAAATTCATCCACAATAAAGAAAAGAATTCAGAGGCTATTCTCAGAAAATTCAAGATATATATTTTATTTGTCCTGTAAATATCTTTAATATATCTTTGAGAAAATCAAAAATTTTGAAAATGTTTCCATGTAGTAGTAGTTGGGGGTGGGGGAACTTTTTTGAAAATCTTTGTAATGCAACATTGGAAGATACTGCACTTAAATACAAAGTTTGGCATTTAATGGACTTTTCCTTTTTGAGCTATACTGCCTACAGACATTTTTCTAGAAATGCTTTTTGCATTGAGGGGGTCCCAAAACATGTACTCAGTGTTTGGGTACAATACAATAACTTCTCTATACACTATGTACATAGTATGTGTAGAGAAAGTAAAATTGCAACATTACCATGACATGTTTTAAGTTCTACATTTTTCGGTTGCAAATTTTGTTTATTTCCTACAATTTTTCAACTTACAAAATTTAGTATTCATGTGAACTGACCTTTTCTCTCGTTCTCGCACACAGACTGTTTTTTGGGGGGAAATTTGGATGGAATAATACAATATTTTCTCTATGAAGTAGCTAATGACAAAAGCAAGTTTGCTGAAGCAACATCAACTTCACATTGTACTCAACAGTTGCACAAATCAGCAACTACCCCCGATGTGGGCATACACAAACTTCTAATTTATAGAAAGTATTTACAGTCTTTTATTGTTTTCATGTATATAAACAAAGAAACAGTAAAACCGTGTAATAACACTCTTCAAGGGCCTAAACATGTAACCAGGGTATCAGGTCTACACCATTTAAAATGAAAACACTACAATAACTGAGTCGAGGATATTGTATGGCTTCACATCCTAAACTTTATCCCGACCTTCAGTTGAAGACATCATCCACTTCAGTGCATCTTGCTTACATCTCATGGAGGTTTTATGATGTTCACTAAACTTCTGGAGGAATGTCAAACTTCATAACAGTGGTTTTTTATATAAATCTTTTCCCAAATATTTAATGCTGAAGTAAAAATGACCAGTTTTAACAGAAGTGTCATTTTCTGTATGTTGTTATGGTCACTCTAAAAGTGGACTCCTATAGCAGATTTGTTGCTTTCTTTATTCTTGCTGGGGGAATTCTATCAGCTGTTTGTTTGACACTGAATCTATTGATGTCTTCAACTGAAACACATCAGCTTTAAATATGTCAACCCAGTCTGTATTATTTTATAAATTATTACAGTGTTTCACAGTGTTAATTCCAATTGGCTTTTCAAACAATAAATGTAGATTTGGGTGCAGTACAGTGCAAAATGAAAATAAGAGATCCTTTCTTAAGAAAATCGTTTTGTTTCTATTTTGTACTGGTGTCAGACAACTTGCTATGCACACTGACAGGACAGGTGACTACATATATACTACACCGATTTTGAAAATAGCTTGACAAATATGTGTAAAATCAAATCAAACTTTTATGGGAAAGCTATCAAATATTTATCATTGTGAATAATTGTTTTCATCCAATTTCAACATTGCATTAGCAATTTTTCTTGGTGAAAGAATGGTTTTCAAACTATTTGTACTGTTCAACTTTCAGGGATAATATCGAGGGGAAGAATGATTGATAACATTCATTTAAAATATAATTTTAAAACTTATTTAATTGAAGAAAACAAAATATTTTCATGTGCAATCGTACAGGATAAAAAGTTGACTCAGTAGTTTTGTTCTTATGGTGAGGATTCTAAAATTCAATAAATATTTTATCAGACTAAAATTCAATATGGTGGAGACAGAATGTTACACATTGCAAAAATTTATTTTGCATCTAATAATTTTTATCAGAAGTCTTAAAAAAATTTAACATTTCAGGAATTATATCCAATATTTTTATTCAATTTTGACTGGAAGCCTTAAGAGGGTAAAATGACGTATATGGGATAGTGTTATGTACTGTATACTGTATATTCTTAAAGAAACTCCAGCCTTCGTCACCTATGTCTGACACCACACCAGTGATTTTATGTGGGCCCTTCCCATCCTTTGCCACATACACTGGGATCTCATCTCACCTTAATGATCATAGCTATTCAAACTAAGTGCCTGTTAGCGGCGTAAGTTTAAAATGCACGCATTATGTGAGGAACACTTGTTTATTCTATATTACAATCTTTACTGTAGAGATTACTCTACAAGTCTGTGACATGCTTTACTTTCTTATAGATAATGTAATCACTGTATAGTTTCTATTACATTCTATACGTCTCCTAATGCCGTTCTTCTTTACAGAGAATACAAATACATTCTTCGTAAGCAAATGCTGCAGATTCCACTTCTTCACCTAGATTTTTTCTTTAATTTTGGGGAACAGAAACAAGTGGTATGAGGCCAGATCTAGACTGTAGGGAGGATGGGACTGAATTGTTTCTCACGCATTGTCATGATGCAACAAAATTCCATCATAGTTGATTGAACATGTGGTGGTGTCCCTCAATAGGGCTGTGATAGAGCAGATGAAACATGGACAGTTAACCCTTTTCTAGACTGATGACTGTCACTTGGTCTCCACAACATATTCCTGTATCCAGTTTCTGTCCCTTATTTTTTGATCTTCTATTATTTCCTTAAGTGCCTGCTTGTGAAGTGGTGGGGGATCCAACAACTGAACATCTTGTTTCAGTGGTGTCCTAGACCTTGGCACCCTGTCTATGCTGCTTTTCAGTGAAAACAATTACAGGTTTGCACCAGCGTGGAGTGTCAGTAAAGGCTCGAAACCAATCAAAATTCAGTGCAATAAAGTTATTACACAAGTTCCAAAATCAAAATTGTCGATAAGGTCATATTGGTAGTCATTCTTCAACATTACAGCCTAGAAGTGCGCAAAGCTTATGTGTGTGTGACCCAAGGATCGCAGGTCATCAAGTCTACACACAGCCCCAAAAATTCTCTGAGAAGCATATCTAGCGCTGGCACAACTTGGGGAAAATTATGTTAAAAAATAATAACTGTCGCATTCCATTCTCGTAATAACATTTTTTTTACAAAACTGTTTCCGGTTATTTATTGGATGACACAAGATGTAGTCATTTGTTGTTGAAGCTGCACAATCTTCAGCTTCCTGACTGTAGCAGGGAAAAGCTTATCCAACAGCGTCTACACAAATGCATTCGCTTACTACAATTTCTAAAACCCTCTTAGACAGCTATTGCTTCAAAAACAAAAAACCTGATGTGTTCCATTTGCTTCATATCACTTTCTCTATATATTCTGCAAACAAACTATTGTTAACATTAACAAAAATTATCTTATTACTTGCTTCCTTGTGAGTAGAAGGCAATACACTAGGATAAAGTGATAGTCAAATGTTTTAAAAGCTGGAAGTATGTAATGACCTTGAATTTTGGTTCCTTTTGCATGGCCAGGAGTAAAACAAAAGATCAACATCACACTCAAACTTCACTAGAAGGCTGTGGCCCGATTTTCCTGCTATTTGCACTATCTGTTGATAACAGCTTCTTTATGGTTCAAGTTCCATTGTTTTATTTATGCTTTGTTTCTGAATTGCTGAAAATTGTTTTTCATTACAGGTATTGTTTTTACTCATTTAATGTTGCTTAGGATAATATTTGCATTTTGCAATTTCTGCTAATTGTTTCTATTGTAATGATGTCCTCATTTCCTACAACTTGTACCATCTTTCATCTAGTGTAAAATTGCAAAGAAAGAAGTACCACAGTTACCAATTTTTAGAGCTCTTAAGTATTTGCAAGTTATCGTTTCCTTTTTCTCATAAATACTGTCACAACGTTTGAGAGTAACTGTAGTTCCTGCTGAGTCATTGAGAATTCAACTGTGTAAGTTGCCACAATGGAAAATCATGTAGCTGTAGTAGCCTTGCAAATCCCCAGGTGAGATCTTCAAAATAAACAAGAGGTTCGTGTCCAGCGCTTCCTTGAGACTGCAACTGTGCGCACTCTAGCAGTGGCATCCAAAGAAATCTCTTACAGTCTCTATGTCGCACACATTGCACAGTGACCTAGAAAGGGCACCTGCTCACAAGTGAGCTGAAGCACCAGAGGCTTCTTAAATCAAAACTGTTATTGCAGTGTTACACAGAAGATCATGTAAAGAAGCTGCTATGGGGTCATCTGTCCAAAGTGTTCCACGGGCAAAACTGGAGCCCCAGCAAGGACAGCTCAGGGCTAATGTTGGACCAAGCTTCAAGAAGAGACATCTTAATATTGAAAGTTTGAAGCATTCTCTTAGGAAGGCAGCAGCAGATTTCCCAGTGGAAACGTTGCGTGGCCAGAGGTGGTCATTTTCAATAATTATACATGTAACTAATGTTATCAGTGTATTAAAACGTCTCAAACCACTTTGTGACATTAGGGATACTTAACTATGATAAGTGTTTTGTGATACCACACACTCCTTTACCTGGTATGGAAGTTTAGCAAACATTTTTAGGCAATTCATTTTTTATAATACTTAAATTTTATATTTCATAGTACACAAATAGTTGTTTCTAATATCAGAATGTTCAAATGGCTTTTTTTGGTTCTGTAGTATTGCACATTTTTTAAAATGCTCTGTGGACCACAGTTTGTGACTTCAAATTTTCAGCACAGCTTCAGGAATTAGGAACTTGTGCAATAGTTCAAATATTTTCCATAACTCACAATGCGGAAGTTGAAAAGTTCAATAATGTGTATAAAACATTTTTTTTGCCTAAACTAATTAATATTACAAAATGCCACACAAGGTTCTCTAACTTCTATACTAATGTTATAGATTGAGATGATTCTTTTTAGTGAAAGTAGATTGAAAATTAAAATACCCAATGTTGGCTTTCTCCACATAAGCCCTAGTTTCCGAAAAAGATTCACTAATAATATTCAATTTCTTCCAGTTTAAAAAATTTAAATGACACAACTTACATATTTTTTTCTTTTTCTTAGTCACACATCACTTGGGAAAAAATTCTGATGTGTTCCATTCACATGGCTTTCTCTATTTGTTCTGTAAACAAGTTACTTACAAAGCTTATTATTTTAACTAAATTATGCTAATGAAGATAAACATTGGCAGAAATGGTTTCATCAAAAGAAAGATGAAATGGATGATGATTTCCTGTTTAAGAACAGCATTTAAAGTGAAACCACATCTTGGAAAAAAAGTATACAACATATATTGTATGTTTTAACAACACTTTTTGTCTGTCTGTAACCAGTTAAATAAAAGTCATCCAGAATGAAGAGGGCTTCACGAGTTACTCCCATAAAATTCAGGATGTACATTTTATTTGCAATGTAACTGTATTCTAATCAAAATCATAAAGACATTTTTTAAGGAAATTGAAAAATGTTGTATGTTTAGGGTAGTTTGTCATTCGGAAGGGGTTTCTTGTTACCTATTCTTGTAAGATCTGAGCTTAAATAAGAAATTCAGTATTTACCCAACTTCTCGTTTTTGAGCTATGCTGTTAAGACAGCTACAGAAGACACTTTTTCTATTAAGGGAGACTAAAAACATGTATGGTTCTAAATTTTTGGGTGGAGTACAATACCTTCTCTTATCTACTATGTACATTGTACATACATGCTAGAGAAAGTAAAAAGGAAATATATCTACAGTCAATACTCTGGATGCAGATATCTGTAGCATCGTTGAGCAGAAGACAGGCCTAAAGTCAGCTGTGACAGTTTTCCGTGACAAATAGAGCCTATCACGGATATTCTTGTTTTCGATATATTTTCATTATAAAAAATGCGCTTCAATCTATGATGCAAACGTTATATTGACTGCTTGTCAGTTAAGGGAAGTCAAAATCATACTTTTCCTTCTAATGAACACACAGTAAAGGGTCAAAGTTTAACACTGGCATTTCCCTTTAAATTAAAAAAAGGTCCAAAGAGCATTTAACAATAGATGATATATATTATCCTGATATATGGTGGACTTTGAGACAGTGATGTGTTTTAACAATTTGAAATTTAGTTGAGTGTTACAAAATCGACTCAAGTAAATTTCAAAATGATATATATTGTTGTGCAACTGTCAAATACTCTCACACAAACATTAAAGAGAAGACAAGAAGAAGAAATATAAAAATAAAAAACCAGGATTACTTTTTTATATGTACAGTAAGAGAAAGCATCAAGAAGCAAGCTCCCTTCTAAAGTGATGTACTGCACGGGCCAACTGCGCATATTTTCTAAGTACCTGGGAAGAAGAACAAGAAAATGCCGTTCCATTTGCACTTTGTACAAAAACTGGCGTTCCTCATCATTGAAACCAATACTGATCTATCTATCACTGGCGCAGGTCCGCCAATACCACCAGATGGTGTTCCTCGTTACCGACACCAATTCACTGGCTGGACAATTTCTCTTCAAATCCTTGGTTTGCAGAGGTCTCCCAACGCCACCAGGACCTCTGCGTGTCCACCAACGCCATCACTGGAGAGATTCCTGTCACTCAAGCCAATAGTGGTCTATTTATCACTGGCTCACTGCGGGAGATTTCTTGTCAGAATCCTGACTGGATGGCGTGTTGCCCTGCGGAGGTCCCCCGACGCCGCCAGGACCCCTGTCTCCCACACTAGGTCCTCCGACAGGCCCGCCACCACCCCAGGAGTTGGGACCCCCCGTCATGGGCGAGTCCGAGAAGCCGTGGTTGTCGTGGTCCAGCGAGTTGGCAGCATCGTACTGTGTGTTCTCCAGTCTGGTGATGAGGCGCTCGTCCTCGTCGCCAAACTCGCCTCCCATCAGCGACGGTTCACCTACCACCATCACATCCTGCCAGAGCACACAAGAGCACATTTCAAAGGTCTCCCTGCACCTTACTGTATGCCACTCACTAACTAGACGCTTGCTACTTACTTGTGACGCTAGGGAAAAATTTGGTCCAGGCGACCTCTTCTTGTTCGGCGCAGGTGGCGCATTGTTCGCTGCACCACCTGACTGGGAACCTTTCCGTTTCCGTCTCTTATTGGCTGGCCGTTGTGACTCTGTGGGCAAGAGTGCAGTGTTTCAGTGCTCAACAATCACATGTACATTTCAACTTTTCCTGCAGACTGGGATTTGAACCATGGATCTTTCAGTCTCTAGCCATGTGTAGGACAGCAGTTGGATAAGTAGATTAGACTGAAAAATTCAACTATCCAACTGCTGTCTTACATACACACAGCTTGTGTGAAAAAAACAATTAAATCAATAAACTATATTTGATATCAGATCTCTTGAAGAAAAGTAGCTGCATTAAAGCTTTATACAATTAAAAATCTTGTGTGTTTCATCTGCCTAAGTTTCCCTGCCTCTTTGTAACAAAGCACATTCTTCTATTTACTTCATCATAATCGAAATAAAGACTAGCACAAACTGTCTTATTACTTGTTTCCTTGTAAGTAAGGATGAAGTGATAGTCAAATGTTTTAAAAGCTGTTTCTTTGTGTGGCCATAACTTCACATTTCCTGTATAAGAAAAGTTCAAGTATTTTAAAACTGAAACCAATAACAAAAAAAAAAGGCGTTTGAGATAAATTGTGTGTTTTAATGAGATCTACATCTTTTGTGTATAAGTTTTTGTCTATCTCTTATGGTTTACCAGTCATCCAGAATAAAGAGGTCTTCAGAGGAAATTCCTAAAAAACTCAGAATACACATTTTATTTGTGATGTAAATATCTTTAATACGTGGTATTTTAATAAAAATTGTTAAGAGCCATTTGCAATAAAACCAAAATTCTCAAATTTTTTTCCATTTAAAAGGTAGTTGGGGGTGGGGGGATTTTGTTGAAAAATCTTAAATATCAAGTTTGTATTTAACAGACTTTTCGTTTTTGAGCTATGTTGCCTGCAAACTATCACACACACGCACCTATTTTTCTAAAAATGTTTTTCTGGATTCAGTTGGTCTCAAAAGATATATTTCCAGTGAAATCTTGGCTGCAATACAATATCTTCTGTATGTGTAGAGAAAATAAAAATAAAGTGTATGACAAGAGAGCAAAAAATGAAACAATTTTGACATCAGTGTACTAAATATTTTTACTCTCTCTATACAAACTATGTACATAGTGTATTGCACCCAAAAATTTGATATCGAGATTTCACCAGAAATACATGTTTTGGGCCCTCCTGAATCCAAAAAAGCTTTTCAGAAAAAGGTCCAATTGTGTGTGTGTGTGCACGCAGCTTAGCTCAAAAACAAAAAGACTGTTAAATACCAAACTTGTTATTTAAGATTGGAATCTTCCAAGGATGTCACACAAAGATTTTCAAGAAAATCCCCCCACCCCAACTACCCTTTACATGTAACTTTTTTCGAAAATTTTGATATTCTTAAAAATGGCTCTAACGATTTTGATTAAAATATTGTATATTAAAGATATTTACCTGACGAGTGCTAAGCCAGCAGTGATAGAGGAAGGTTGTGTTTTGAGAGGTGCTCCTGCGGTGAAGGAAGAAGGATCTAAGTCACGATGGGAGTGGACATTACAGTGTATAGAGCAAGAATTGGACAGTTTAGAAAAGTAAAATTGGTGAATAGTAAACACAGTTTTGGAGAGAAGATGACAAACATATTGGTTTTAGCAAGTGTTATAACTTTGTTGTTAGTGATTGGAGGAATTGAGGTAAACCCCGGCCCTGCAGATATAATAACAATGCTGGAAAACCTGACTGAGAAAATGAACAAAATAGAAGGCATGGAACAACGAATAGGTAAACAATTGGAAAAGATGGCAACAGATATCAAAGAAGATGTTAGAGTTGAGGTGCAAGAAGCAAGAAGGGAAGTTGAAATGGCTAAGGAAAGAATGGAAAGATTGGAAGAAAGGGAGAGAAGATTTAATTTAGTGTTCATAGGAGTTAAGGAAAGAAGGTATAAATGGCCAGCAGAAGAAATATTAGAAATAACGAAGGAAAAGCTGAATTTGGAATTGTATAAATGGGAAATTATTGAAGCTTATCGAGTTGGAAGACAACTTGGCAAGAGAGCAATTATAGTGAAATTTGCAACAGACCAATTAGTACATGACGTACTTAAAAGAGCCAAGAAATTAAAAGGAACAGACATTTTTATTAATAAAGATTTATCACCTAAGAAGAGAGCTCTGCAAAGAAATTTGGTACAAAAAATGAAAGAAGCAAGAGCCCAGGGAAGAAGAGCTTATATTAGAAATTTCCAATTGTGGATTGACGGAGAAAAGACATCGCATCTGGACAAGAAGGAGCTAAGAGAACCCCAATCAGGCACAGAGGAAATTACTCAGCAGATGTCAACACCAACTTTAGGAAGTACAACAGGAAGATCAAAGTCCAAGCAAAAAGGAATGGATGTGGGTGAAGACGGGGAAAGTGTGTGTTTGAACCGAAATCCGCCTGTCAGCATGGATATGAGAACGGCAGATAGGACGTCATCCAACATCCTTACGAGAGAAGTAACAGCTGACGAAGTAATGACGGCAACAGAGGAAGCAACAGGAGGAGGAGCCACCAGAGTGACGTCACCTAGGAAAATAGTGTCACCGAGAAGAGGGGAAGTAATAGCAGCACGTAATTTGGCTTCGAAGGGAAAGAAGGCGTGGCAACAGAGTAGCGGGGATGAATACAGAAGGGGAAGAAGACAGCATTATATCATCCGAACATGGCAGCATTCTAGTTTTAGACAGAAATAAAGCTATTCCTTCCGGAGAAGGGATACAATTAAGGAGTAAAAGAACACTAGAAATATTTAGATTTAGATCAGGCTCACAATAGGGAAGGGAGAATATAAGGAGGCTTGGATTCTGGAATTGTGAGGGAGTTAAAAACAAAATATATGCGGGGAGTTTAAACTTGATTATCTCGCGGTAGCTGAAACATGGTTAAAAGAGGACCAGGTTTACGTAAAGGATTTTGATTTTGTAGGGATAAAAGGAGATAAGGTAGCAAGAAAGGGGAGGGCATCTGGAGGCATAGGCTTTTTTGTAAAGAAGACGTTAAGTAAAGGAGTTAAAGAAACTTGGTCAAGGAGAAAAGAAATACTATGGATTGTATTAGAGGAGAAACAAATAGTTGAAAATGTTATATGTATAGGCATAGTATACAATCCTCCTCTTCCTTCGCGCTTTCATAATCCAGACCTCCTTAAACACCTAGAGATAGAAATAGAACATTTAAAGGAGAGATATGGTAATTCTGAGATTATATTAATGGGAGACTTTAACATTAGGATTGGCGAAAATGATGTTATTGGAGGGAATAGCTGGATGAGTAATGATACATTAGAGAAACCTGAGAAAATTAGATACAGCAAAGATAAGATAGCTGATAAAGGGTATATGAAATTTATAGAATTCTGTGAATTGAATGCCTTTGATATTTTGAATGGGAAATATGGAGAATATACGTATGTTAGTAATAATGGTCAAAGTGTGATTGATTATGTATTATGGCCAATTAATATGGGGTATATTTCAAGTAATTTTAAGGTACTAAATTTAAGTTCCAACAGTGGGCATTTTCCATTGATAGTAGACATAAAAACATGCACAGAGCAAATAGTCTATAATTTAAGGGAGGAAAAGTGTAACATAGAAGAATACAGTAGATACAAATGGAAGGAAGAGTATTGCAATAAATTTAGGCAGACACTAAACTCTAATTATGGCCAGATATGTCAGTGTGGAATAAGTTTTATGATAAAAGAACAAGAAATTGAAAGTGCTATGGATATCTTAAATATCATTATGCTAAGGGCTGGGGAGGAAATGAAAATGAGAAAGAAGGTTTACAAAAGAGATGAGGGCTGGTTTGATGAAGAATGTAGAGTAACTAAAAGACAAGTCAAACAGCTGCTCATAAAGTGGAGGGAATTAGGATACATAGAATTAAAGAAAGAGTATATGCAAGGGAGGGATTTATATAATTCATTACTGGAACAAAAGAAAACAAGCTGGATGAAAAAATATGAAAGTAATTTGATACGAATCCTAAATGAAAATAATGCAAATGAGATATGGAAGGTTATGAAATCAATGTATAATAAATATGTAACAAAACCAAGTATAAAACCAGGAGAATGGATGGAATATTTTAAAAATTTGTATGGGGAGAAAAAGAGTAAAAATGAGATAGGAAATTGGGAAATAGGTAATAACTATGTAGATATACTCGATGATATAATAAGAAGTGAAGAAATAATTCAACAGGTGAAAATAATGAAGAGAAATAAAGCAACGGGAATAGATGGAATCCCAGCAGAGTTCCTTAAGGAATGGTGCACTGAAATAAACAGAGTTAAGGTTTTAATAGACTTATTTAACACAATTAAGGTGAAGGGTTATATACCAGATAAGTGGAGGAAAGCAATCATACATCCAATATACAAAGGCAAGGGTAGTGTTGACAAACCAAACGACTATAGAGGCATTGCATTATTATCAAATGTAGGAAAAAATTTTACTGGTATTATGGCAAGCAGGATACAAACATGGGTTGAAGAATATAATATCCTCTCGGAACTTCAGATGGGCTTTAGAAAAGGGAGGAGGACAGTTGATAATTTATTTATTATAAAAACACTGGTAGATAAATACTTGAAAGACAAAAGAGGAAAGTTATATATGGCTTTTGCGGATTTAGAGAAAGCATACGATAGGATAGAGCTTCAATTGCTGTGGCATAAGTTGTTGACTAAAGGAGTGAGTAAACAAATGGTGGACACCCTTAGAGCATTATATAAGGAAAATACTTTTTGTATAAGAGTGGAGGAAGGGGTTGTAACAAGAGAAATCCAACAAGAGAAAGGCCTTAGACAGGGATGTAAGTTAAGTCCAGTCCTATTCAATTTATATATAGATGATGTATTAACAGAAATTGGGAGAAATAATAACTCGATGCCAGTAATTAATAATATTCAGATTCCAGGATTACTGTTTGCAGATGATCTAGTTATAGGTGCAATTACAGTGAATGGCTTGAAACAATCCTTGCAAACATTAAATAATTACTGTAAAGAATGGAGTTTAAAAGTGAACCAGGACAAGACGCAGATTGTAGTGTTCAAAAAAGGGGGAAAATTGAGCAAATATGAAAAATGGAAGAATGAGAATGAAAAGGAGTACAGGGTAGTGAGAGAATGTATTTATCTAGGAGTTAAAATTGATAGTGGTGGCAATTGGGAAAAGCAAAAGAAATTTGCATTGGCAAAAGGAAAAGGAGCTTTATCAGCTATTAGAAGTTGCAAATACAAAGCACCTAATATAAATATTAGATGGTTAGAAAAAGTGTACAATATGGTGGTTGAGGCAAAAATGCTATATGGGATAGAAGTATGGGGATTAGAAGGAGGATGGGAAGGCATAGATGAGGTGCATAGGAAATTTTGCAAAGAAATACTGGGGTTACCAAATTCAACTGTTAGGCAGGTAGCACAAATAGAGCTGGGTAGAGTGGCAAGTAAGGGAAAGATTATGGAAAGGGCATTGAAATTTTGGCATAGAATATTGAAATTGGAAGAAAGGAATTTGTTAAAACAGTGTTTAGTATATCAAGAGAAAAGTTTAAAGAACAAGGGATGGGTAGACTGTCTTCGAAATAACCTGGAAAGTAGTGGGTTAGGGGAAATGTGGAGAAGAAGAGAAAATAATGTGAATAACTTCTGGAAGTTGGCAAGGAAAAGATTTGAGGATATAGAAACACAAAAAATATTTAGTGAAATAACTGAAAAGAGATCTTTAGTTTTCTATATACCAATGAAAGTCTCATGGGGAAGGGAAAAGTACATTGATGTGACAAATAAAGAGGAACGAGAAGGTATTGCATGGCTGAAAGCAGGAGTATGGAGATTAAAAGGTTTAAGGAAAGGTATTCCACAAAATCAATGTCCTATATGTGGCGGAAATGAAGATATGGAACACATTTTATTTAAATGTAAAGGAACTGAAATTTGGAGAAAAGAGTATATTAATAAGAAATGGTTTAAAATAGATAGAAATGTAGCAGTAGTTGGAATGTTTCAAAAAGATAGTAAGAAGATTGGACAATTCTTATGCAAAGTGAAAAATAAATGGATACGGACAGTAAATAGACAAAATGGTGTAATAAACTAGAATTAATAAACTATTGTAAAATATGAGTATGACCGGTAAAGAGCCAGGGCTGAACACCGGTCATATTCACCTGTATAAAGCTTAGCATAAATAAATAAATAAATTTACTTGACAAATGATATGTATATCTTGAGTTTTTTGGGAATAGCCTCTGCAGACTACTTTATTGTGGATCAATTTTAGGGAATTTTGCATAACTACTAAACCGTAAGAGATGGACAAAAACGTACCACACATTTATCGTTTTTGAGATATTCCTTGCTTTTAGTTTCAGTGGATATAAAATATGAGTCAAAACAAAAGTGCGGGAAATAATAACCTTGAAACTGAAGGGAGCATATAGCTATAGGAAGGATAATAATAACAAATGTAAGAGAAATGATTCATAATGTATGGAACGGAAACGTTTAACTAAAATAGACATAATCGCCCAAATAGTGGTAAAGCTATATGATGCTTGCAGCACACACACACACACACCGGTCTTAAGAAGTAATTTATGTGACTTTTACTGGCGATCCAAATTTGAAAAGGCTGAAAACATTAAGTTGTTCAGATGTGAAAGTCGCCAGATTACCCAAGTTTTGCCTATTTCTTGGGATCATTGGAGTCTTAGCTTCACAGATCCCTTGGCTATGCCCTGTTGTCATTCACTCCTCCACTTATAAAAAATATCCCTCAGCCACGCTTTGCATCTTAGGGCCCTAAAGGTTTATAATATACCAATAAGTAACTTCAAAGTGCCTCTAATGATGAAATAACAAAAGTACTCATATATTGAAGTAATGTCAAGTGGTGGAACCATCATATATTAATAATCAAATAGTGTATCTTCCTGACGATTTGAAATATACATTCGCTCTGTTTATTATGCCAACCAAAAACAGTGATAGTTCTGATTTCCATCTATTTTTTACTTTCTCTACATACTATGTACACAATGTATAGAGAAGGTATTGCACTCCACCCAAAAATTTGATACCAAGATTTCACTGGAAATATACATTTTAGGGTCCCCTGTGTAAAAAAAAAAAAGTATTTTTAGAAAAAGGTCCAGTGTGTGTGTATCAGTGAGTCATGATAATCACGATAACTCAAAAACTTAAAGTCGGTAAAATAGCAAACTTGGTATTTAAGTTTAGTATCTTCGAGGGATGTGACACAAAGATTTTTAGAAAAATACCCCCATCCCAAATTACCCTTTATATAGAAAAAAATTTCGAAAATGTTGAATTTCTCAAAAATGGCTTTTAACGATTTTGATTAAAATTTTGTATATTAAAGCTATTTACCTGACAAATAAAAGGTATAGTTTGAATTTTCTGGGAATAGCCTCTAAAGACTACTTTATTCTGGATGAATTTTACGGAATTTTGCATAACTGCTAAACCATAAGAGATGGACAAAAATATACCACATAAAAAATGTAGAGCACATTAAAACACACAATTTATGTTATATACACTTTTTTCGTGGAATTGATCGTTTTTAATATATTCCTTGTTTTTTGTTTCAACTTTGAAAAACTTATACTTTTCTAATCAGGAATTAGTCAACTGCTGTCCATACAAACAAAGGAACTTCAGCCTTTGACTATGACTTTAACCTATGCTACTCCTTTATTTTGCTTCTACTTATAAAGAAGCAAGTAATAAGACTATTTCTGCTAATTTTATGTCGATTAGAATGAAGTAAATGGAAGCATAAGCTTTTTAACAATAATTTGTTGCAGAGATGTAGAGAAAGTCATGTGAATGGAACACATCAGAATTTTTTAATTTAAGGTTAAATCACCGCCAAGCAGTAAACAACCTAAACTGCAAAAGAGAAAGGAAAATGTGCTACTAGCAAACATAATCACCCGAAGTGGCCAACAAATAGTTTATTTTCTCTTTTGTGGACACGCTTTTAACTCTCACTTTAAATGGCGATGTAATTTGCAAGTTGGTTTTTAAGTCCTAAAAATACGTGATTTATATCATTTCCAAAACTACTTGCACCTTTAAATGTAATGCATTACATTAGAACATGGGACCCAATGACGTCACCGGGTCTGCAACATTACTGGCAAATGTAAGGGAATTCCTTAACAAAAGTTACAATTATTGCAAGAGATGCCATTACACTAGTCACCCTCTGTGGTGTAGTGGTTACCATGCTAACTTCATATACCCGTGGGTTCAAACCTGGCGGAGGACCATGGATGTTTTTCAGCGTGCTTTCCTTCGCAAGGAAACATTTACGGCATGTAAAACAACTTCAAGCCTGATAAAGAGGCCTATGAGCCAAATTAAGCGGTCTTTCATGCCCAGTGTGACATACCATTTACATAAGATGCAGAAAAATAAAATTGTATATGATTATACATAACACTTTTCTTATTTACGTCACATACATTTTTATTGTAGAGTTGACCATTTTCGAGATATTCCTCGTCATTAGTGTCAATTTTAAACTACCTATCTTTTCTCAAATGTTTGTCATAGCAACCAGTTTTTATAAGATTTGACTATCACTTTAGCCTAGTATCTAGTCTTACCATAAATACTGTTACAAAAATGAACCTGGGCCATTTGCACAGTTTTCAAAATAATTTAATATCCTTTTATTACTGGTCACTTACATGTATTACAGACATTGTTTTTGAAAATGGCCGCCTATGGCCATGCAGAATTACGCACGGTCTCTAAAGGAAAATGCGCCACTGCCTCTTCTTACAGACCAATGAAGTCCGCAGCCAGTCCTGGGAACACTTTGCCTTGTGAGCGGGGGCTGAATCCTGTACAACACAGTGTTTTGGCACAAGTGGTGCCGTCATGTGAGGTAGGATGGGGGCTTCTCGACATGATGTGGCATATACACGATCATTTTGCTGATTGAACCATTGTGTGTGTAACGCTGAAGAAGACCTGTAAGCACTCAACAGACGGGGCATGAAAATGTTCAGCTCAGGATTGCGTCGAATGCTGATAGAACCAGGATCTTGTCTCTGGCAATCCGACACACAACTTCTTGATTTACGGGTTAACACTGCTACACTCCACCGGAAACTCACTTCTCTTCTGCAACCACTCTCAAGGTTTGGCCACGGTGCCAAAAGTATTTATGGTAAGACTAGGTATATTCCCTTCTACTTACAAGCAAGCAAGTAATAAAACCATTTCTCGATTAGCATGAATTAGATAAAATAATAATCTTTAGTAAGAAAGATGGTATGTTTAATCTATTCTAATAACAAACACCATACATAATATAATTTATGTGTACTAAGTGTTTAGTTTAGCATATTCTACTAGTTACACACTTCTCTTCTTCATGACCAGCTTTCATTAAAAATGTTAACTCTCTGTCCTTTCACACTCAAGTATTATGTGCTGTACATCTTCTTTTGTCCCATATATTGGACGCAAACTTTTGTCGTCCCTTTCACCCTCTCTTTCTTCTTTATATATTCTTCTCTTTCCCATATACTTTTATCGTAATATATGACTGTAATCATGTTTCAAATCTTCTCATTTGCCAGATTTCACACAGACAATTGCTTTCTAACCTTAGCAGATTCTTTTCAATGTTCTCCTTTCCGTCCTTTGCTGTGGAACTTGTCTACCCTTCAGGCCCCAAACTTCACTCCTGCACAACATTTTTTCTAACCACCTGACATTAATATTTACACCACCTTGCTAATGCTGCTTTCCCCTTCTTCTGTTTCTCCCACTTTCCACCCGCATCAAGTTTAACAGCTAATATTTACAACTACTAACCACTTTATATTCTTGCTTTACTTTCTTCCACTTCTCACATTTGTTCAATTTTGGCCCTTTCTTAAATACTAATATTTGAGTCTTATCCTGGTTTACCTTCAAATACCGCTATTCACTATTCTCTGCCCAGTCTTACTTCACCAGGTTGCAATGGTTGTGAATGTTTTACTGCTTTTCTCCATCACAAAATAGTTCCTCTTAAATTGCCGAGTGAGCACAGAAATATTGTATTTACAATGTTGTGTAAATGATCAAGGAGCAGAATTTCTCTATGTACCAACACATATCCATTTGTAGTCAGGTAGTGATGGCACTACTTGTACTCAAGCATCAACAAGCAAACAATTATTCCTAGTGTATATATAATGAGTTTTGTGAAAAATACTTTACCTTTTCATTAAATAATGTTCTTAGCGTAATGATAGAATTTTCTGTTGTTTCATAAAGTGTGCAATTATCCGAGTTGCATGTGACAGCCGAAAATACAGTGAATGTGCAGCACTGGGAAGAATGTTGTTGGCCCCTAATTATTATCAATCTGTGTGATGACTGCAACTGCAACAGTTTCATCTTCAGAGTAGCTCTTAGCTGGTAAGTCACTGAATTAAACAAAGGTGCAGTATATGTTTGTGCAAAAAATATTGAAGTGATGTACTTATGAAACACCTCGGCAAACTTTCAAAACGGCATGTTTGCATTTTATAATTTTACGCGAGGATTTTCCATTTTGTAGTGAATATATAATGACTTGATTACCTGTTTTATTTATTATGCATTTAATGGAGATAATCAATATGAGTGTTCACTGAAAGGTAGTTATTTCCTTTCTTGGTACGTGGTTTTATAACTGTATGGCAGAGGAACCACATGGTGTGAGCACTTGCATTTGTGCAACAATACATTCTCATTTGTTTGGACAGATAATACAAGGCTTTTTATATGTTGTAATGGACCCTACTACTACCTCTTCCTGCAATTTTCACATTATTTTTTGCTGTTAGAATAAAGAGATTGAACAAGAGTGGATTTGCCATAACCTTCTGTCACACAAAATGTATTATCCTTGTATCAACCTTACCATAGCGTACAGTTTCTCAACGTCTACCAATCCCATGTACTTCTTCTTTCTTTTTCCCTTTAATATTTGTCCACTAATGTTTTTATCAATAAATTATCCACAGTTCTTCTACCCCATTCGAAATTCAGATAAAATGCTATACTCCTGTACCCATTTTCATAGTCTATGAGATAAAATTCCTGTGAATATTTTATAATAATACAATTTTGGAATTGTAAATTGGGTAGATTATTGATTTGCTCTTTAATTGAAATTCTATTACAGCATGTGATTCCTAGTGTTTTGTTCCTTTTCATCAACTCTTATTGTGCAGTCCCCATTGGTTTTTCATTCAGCGTGTATGTTATTATTGTAATCACGGTAAACTGTGCTGTTGACACACCATCCTTCCACTACCATCTGATACAACAGAGTTAGATATAATTAACTCGAGTGATATATACATTTATTTGCTGTGTTGTCTCAACACTTTTTGTGCTGCTGCAAGGTTGGTAACAACAATGCTGTCACTTAATCTCGCACAACAACACTTCTTCTTTCATTATGTGCATCACTTTCAACTGTTGGCAGCTTATGCTTAAAAAAGAAACTCTTCACAAAATTGTTACATTCTTGCATTGCATATTTCACATGCTTCCCCCCCCCCCCCCCAGGTGTAAGCACTTTTCCCTTTTGCGACCAATGTTAATTTGATATTTCTTATAAAACTTATCATTAACATGCGCCACTAGTCAATGGTTTACCAGCTTCTGCTTTATGTAACTCAAAGTTGCAAGAGACCATCCTCCATGATTGTAAATATTGCACAAGTTAGGTGACTCATTCCAATAGCATGTTGGGACTTGCAGCTCTGTTTAACTTTATATAATATTATACGAGGGTGATTCAAATATAAAAGGCAATTGTTGCATATCACGGAGGAAGCAGTTCAGAGCAGGAGAGGGGGAATTAGCTTTGTCAGTACAGCCATGAGTGAGCAACAAGTCCCTTTGTCTCTTATCATCAACTTTCTAACCAAGAAAGGGGTTAAACCTTTGGAGATTTTAACTCGTTTGGGGACACTACACTGTCGCAGAATCAAGTGTTTACTTGGGCCACACAATCTAAGCTTCTATACACAGAATTTCATTCAACTACAAAATATTGCAACATTGTAAATATAATAAACATGAATATTTTGTTTACGAGTAGGTTTTTGTAAACATGTAATTGTAAATTGTGCAAAAGTGATACCTCTGAAAATTCATTGTGACATCACGGAGCATGTGTGCAATTGGTTGGCAACACGCCCTCAAACGACGTTGTATGCCCATCAGAGATGTCATCCTTCTCCAAGAAAATTTGACAATGGATTGCAAAAAATAGTCTGGACTATAGGGAGGGTGTTGAAGAGCTTCCAAAATGTGTAGAGTGTGAAGGAGGCTAAGTTGAGAAATGCTGATGAACTCACTTGTGTATATAACAAAGAGACCAGACATAGGCAGGACTTACATAGACCAACAAATACTTTGCAGTTATTCCAAAAAGGGGTTTACTACAAAGGAATAGTTTTGTTTAATTCACTTCCCTCTTCTGTAAAACAAGTTTACATCAGAATTAAAAAGGTACCTTATTACTCTCACCTTCTATACACAGCAGGATTTCATTCAACCATAAAATATTGCAACATTGTAAATATAATAAACATGAATATTCTGTGTACGAGTAGGTTTTTGTAAACAAACATGTAATTGTAAATTGTGCAAAAGTGATACCTCTGAGTATTCATTGTGAGAGTTATTGTCTGTAAATAAAAGACATGATCTACATCCTAGAGTTTGGACATGAACTTTAATCTCGATCTACAGATTGCAATGTTATGTATGTACGTACATTTTTAACACTGGTCTCCATTCTGTAGCTTGTTTGTTACATGACTATCTCTTGAGAAAGAAATCCAACTATCCAAACTTGAAGGAAATGAATTAGGAGTAAAAACATAGATTACATTTAAACTTCACTCTTGTAATAAAGTAACTTACTTTGGACACGTTGCCACCAGTTTCAACAGAGATTCACTGATGAACCTGTTGGTGGTCTCTCTTCCGGATAGATGAATTTTAAGACGAGTCCATTTGTTTGTGGAATGTCAAAATTTATGACCTTGTTTTTGCTTTTTAAAATTAATACGAGGGCTGTAAAGATAGAAGTGGCAACATGGTCCCCACATTCACAGGAGAGCAAGTATGAGCCAGTAGGATATGGGAACGATCAGGTGACTAGTGTCGATGTGTGGTTGGGCTGCCAGATGAGAGTGTGTGGTTGCTGTGTAGGGTTGAAGGGAACAGTGTCAAGTGCACCGTTCTAAAGCATGTTTACCAAAGGCGATCAGCGTTCATGGATTAAAATCGAGGTTGCCCATGGAAAAAATGCATCAGCATGTTATCGAGGATTATGTGAAGCCTGTGGCAGGAGTGCACTACCGTACAGGATGGTTACACGATGGGTCAAGGCGTTTGTGAGGCCAGACTGAGACTGCAGATTTGCACCGCACAGGTCGGCCTTCCATTCCACAAGATCAGATTGACGTCGTGAGTGGTCTCGTTGCCATGGACCATTGACGGACTGTCCGGGAGTTATCTCAGTCATCAAACTGTGTGGCATATCCTGACGAAATGTCTTCACCTGAGGAAAATTGTGCCCCGTTGGGTTCCACATCGGCTCACTGAGGTACAGAAATGGCACCAGTATGCACTGGCTGGCATCCACCTGGACAGGAGACGCACTTTTGCAGCGTATTGTCGCCATTGACGAGACGTGGGCACGAGCCTATGAGCCGAAATTGAAGCGTCAGTCGAATGAATGGTGTCACCGAGGTTCACCACATCCACAAAGTTCGACAGGAACCCAGTCGAGTGAAGCTGATGCTGATTGTGGTATACGACTACGAGGGGGTTATTCTTACGCATGCTGTGCCTGAGGGACAAACCGCCAACAATGACTACTATTGCCAATTTCTGGAAAGACATCTTCGTCCGGCTATGCGGCGCAAACGTTCACGTTTATTGCGAGACGATCACCCCACAGTTTTGCATGACAATGCACGTTGTCATGCCACAAACAATGTCCAGCTCTTATTGCAATGGTGGCATTGGGAGGTTTTGGAACATCCTCCGCACTCACCAGACATGAGTCCTTGTGACTTTGACCTGTTTCCGAAAATGAAGGAACCCCTCCGAGACCGCCGATTTCCTGACGTGGCATCTGTACTCCACGTAGTAGGGCGCTCCGTCACAGTCATCAACAGAGATCACCTTGCCAACAGTCCCCAATGGCTGCCCTACATTTGGCAAAAGGTCAGGGACTTTGCGGGTGACTACATTGAAGGAATGTAATGCAATTGTATTTGTGAGGTCAATAAATATTGTGTTCTATCAATGTTGCCACCACTTTATTTACAGCCCTCGTAGGTTTTCCCAAACTGTTAATCCAATTGGATTCTACACCAATTTTAATAACTTGGGCTCACTGAGAAAATTATGGTTTTGAGTCCAAAATGATGTGCTACAGCTGAATTATCTGTCTGTTTATATTTTAAATATCTCATGTGTTCTTTAAAACACTGTCTGATGTTTTGTTTTGTTTTTCCTATATACTTTATTTCCAGTGTGAAGTTTGAGAGTAATCTGTGTTTTTACTCCTATTTGATTAGTTACTTCACTGTGCATTCCCACTAGTGTTTAATTGAGGAAATGATTTTGTTATCTGATGCTGCAATGTTAAGATCTACACAGTAAATGTGACTGAACTATTTCCACTTTGAGGGCATTATTTTGGACAATGTGACAGAAATTTTGGATCCATCAAGTCACATAAAAATAAAAGAAATGATTTATCTGTCATCTTTTTAACTATGATTGGGATAAAGTGTTGCTTTCATTCTTCTGCCAGGGAAATGCTTACAAAACTGAGCAGAACATAATCCTGAAATATAAATGCAGAAATGGACCTTCAGCCTGCTCCTCATTTTATGAGGGGCGTTCAATAAATCCTTAGAAAATTCAAAGAAATTGTATTTAGTAACCACTGTCTCTTACTAGATGGCAGTTAGAGTTCACCTATATCCATCACGTGCCATAGGTGATTGAATCAACAATCTTGTGCTTCTCTAGAAAGATGGAAAAAACCAATTTCATGCTGTCATTAAACACTTTCATTTAAAATGTGTAACAACAAAAGAGATAAAAGCAGAGTTGGATGCAGTTCATGGCACATCTGCTCCTGCGTTTGCCACAATTTACAATTGGATAAATGAATTTAAACGTGGTCGTACATCCACAAATGATGAACATCGTTCTGCATGTCCACTAGAAGTGACTTCCTTCGAAGTGACAAACAAAATCCAATATATGGTTTTGAGTGGTTGACAAATCAAACTCTGGGAAATAGTAGAGGCCACAGACATATCAGAAGGTACGGTGTTTTCAATTTTGCACAAAAAATTAGGTCTGACAAAGGTCTCGGCAGGATGGGTGCCGCGTTTGCTCTTAATGGAGAATAAACACAATCGTGGGATCGATTCAAAAGCTCGTTTGGCACTTTTCTGTTGCAATCCTGACGAGTTTCTGTGTCGATACACAACTGTGGATAAAGCACTACACTCCAATGACAAAAATACAGTCAAAACAGTGGGTTTTTAAAGGCAAACCAGTTTTGAAGAAAGCAAAGGTGGTGAAATCTGCAGACAAGGTGATGGCGTCAATTTTTTTGGGATACGAACGGAATCATTTCCACTGATTACTTGCAGAAAGGAAGAACAATAAATGGAGAGTATTATGCATCATTATTGCACCGGTTGAATGGAGAAATAAAGAAAAAACGCCCTCATCTGGCAAAGAAAAAGATTCACTTCCATCAAGATAATGCAAGAGTGCACATCTGCACTGTTTCGATGGCAAAAATTGTAGAATTAAGGTTAGAATTACTGACACATCCAACATATTCACCATATTTAGCCCTTTTTTTACCTTTCTTTTATTTCTAAAACTGAAAAAGTGACTTGACGGAAAACGATTTAGGTCTAACAAAGAAGTCATCTCCCAAACAGAAGATTATTTTGAGGACCTTCCGAAATCCTACTTTTTGAAAGACTTAAAACAGTCAGGGAAATGCTGGGAAAAATGTACTGAGCTAAAAGGACAATGTTGGGGGGGGGGGGAATCTACAAAAAATAATATCTTTCTCTAGGGACTTATTGGACACCCCTTGTATATATGAAGAAAGTGGACATCCAGAGAGTTATTAGAAAGCTGCTAGTTCTATGAATCTATTTTCTTAGCTTTTGAGGAGGAGAGTCAAAATGACAGGATCTTGAGCTGAAGACAATAAACTGAAAATATCCTGTTATGCTTGGAGGAAACCTGAATAAGAACAAATCTGAATCTATTGAAAATGTTTTGAGTTTGAAAAGCATAAAATGCAATGCTTGACACTTACACCAAAGTAAGGAGAAAACCTTTGTTGGTGTCACCTTAGAGATAGAGTGGCTCAGCACCACATTTTAGAATAAGGGCCCCTACATCCTCAATAACCACAATCACAGCATTTTCTGTGAATGCCAAAATTTTATTTTTTACTATCTTTAAATTTCAGAAAGGAGTATTTCAATAATTACTTTCTCTACACGTACTATTTACATAGTGTATAGAGAAGGTATTGCATTCCAACCAAAAATTCAATACCAAGATTTCACCAGAAATACATGTTTTAAGACTCCCTGAATCCAAAACAGGCATTTTGAGTAAAAGGTGTGCACAGTGTGTGTGTGTGTGTTTGTGTGTGTGTATGTTTCCAAGGATGTGGTGCAAAGATTTTCAAGAAAATCCCCCCAACCACAACTATCCTTTGCATGGAACCCTTTTCGAAAATTTTGATTTTCTTAAAAATGGCTCTAACGATTGTGATTAAAGTATTGTATATTAAAGAAATTTTCCTGAAAATAAAATGTATATCTTAAATTTTCTGGGAATAGCCTCTGAAGACTACTTTATTCTGGATCAATTTTACAGAATTTTGCATAACTGCTAAACCGTAAGAGATAGACAAAAACTTACCACACAAAAAATGTAGAGGAGGTTAAAACTCACAATTTATGTAATACACATTTTATTCCTTGAGTTGATCGTTTTTTCGATATTCCTTGTTTTTGGTTTCAGCTTTGAAAAACTTATAATTTTCCCACACAGGAATTTGTAAACTCCTGTCCATACAAACAAAGGAACTCCAGTTACATAGCAACAAGCTTTTGACTGTCACTTTAACCTATGGTACTCCCTTTATTTCGCTTCTACTTACAAGGAAACAAGTAATAAGATATTTCTACAAATTTTTTCTCGATTAGCATGAAGTAAATAGAAGCATAAGCTTTTTAACAATACTTTGTTACAGAGATGTAGAGAAAGTCATGTGAATGGAATGTAATGTCAAGTTTATAATGGCATCTTACATGTTTAACAGTTTTACCAGTCGACAAGAAAACAGAAAATAAAGTTGTAATCAAAGGATTACAAAACCTGTTCTATTATCTATAGAGATAACTAAAGTTTTGTATGGGTGGACACTACAGTGACATGGTATGCAAGCATCTGAAACAGGATGTTACCTTGCACAGTCTGGACTGCCTCAGTGACCCAGCTGGGACAGGATAACCAGCATTATTCTCTATTCCCCAAAGAGGTATGTGTGTATGTGTTTAATGTAATAAAAATCTCATGTGTCCCATTTGTCTAGCTGTTCCAAATAAAAACTACACACTATTCTTACAAAACAGTATTATTTTAATTACATTTAATCCAGATGAACATTAACAGATGTTGAAATAATTCTTTTTTCACACAAGCCATGTGTAGGACAGGAGTTGGATAGGTAGAGTCAGACTGAAGAATTCAATGTCATAGCTGGGATTTGAACCACAGACCTCCCAGTCTCTAGCCGTGTGTAGGACAGGAGTTGGATAAGTATAGTCAGACAGAAGAATTCAATGTCATAGCTGGGATTTGAACCACAGATCTCCCAGTCTCTAGCCATGTGTAGGACAGGAGTTGGATAAGTAGAGTCAGACATAAGAATTCAATGTCATAGCTGGGATTTGAACCATGGATCTCCCAGTCTCTATCATGTGTAGGACAGGAGTTGGATAAGTAGAGTCAGACATAAGAATTCAATGTCACAGCTGGGATTTGAACCATGGATCTCCCAGTCTCTAGCCATGTGTAGGACAGGAGTTGGATAAGTATAGTCAGACTGAAGAATGCAATGTCATAGCTGGGGTTTGAACCATGGATCTCTCAGTCTCTAGCCATGTGTAGGACAGGAGTTGGATAAGTAGAGTCAGACTGAAGAATGCAATGTCATAGCTGGGATTTGAACCATGGATCTCCCAGTCTAGCTGTGTGTAGGACAGGAGTTGGATAGGTAGAGTCCGACTGAAGAATTCAATGCCATAGCTGGGATTTGAACCATGGATCTCTCAGTCTCTAGCCATGTGTAGGACAGGAGTTGGATAGGTAGAGTCAGACTGAAAAATTCAATGCCATAGCTGGGATTTGAACCATGGATCTCTCAGTCTCTAGCCATGTGTAGGACAGGAGTTGGATAGGTAGAGTCAGACTGAAAAATTCAATGTCATAGCTGGGATTTGAACCATGGATCTCCCAGTCTCTATCATGTGTGGGACAGGAATTGGATAAGTAGAGTCAGACTGAGAATTCAATGTCACAGCTGGGATTTGAGCCATGGATCTCCCAGTCTCTAGCTATGTGTAAGGCAGGAGTTGGATAAGTAGAGTCAGACTGAGAATTCAATGTCACAGCTGGGATTTGAACCATGGATCTCCCAGTCTCTAGCCATGTGTGGGACAGGAATTGGATAAGTAGAGTCAGACTGAAAAATTCAATGTCATAGCTGGGATTTGAACCATGGATCTCCCAGTCTCTAGCTATGTGTAAGGCAGGAGTTGGATAGGTAGAGTCAGACTGAAAAATTCAATGTCATAGCTGGGATTTGAACCATGGATCTCCCAGTCTCTAGCCATGTGTGGGACAGGAATTGGATAAGTAGAGTCAGACTGAGAATTCAATGTCACAGCTGGGATTTGAGCCATGGATCTCCCAGTCTCTAGCTATGTGTAAGGCAGGAGTTGGATAGGTAGAGTCAGACTGAGAATTCAATGTCATAGCTGGGATTTGAACCACATATCTCCCAGTCTCTAGCTGTGTGTAAGACAGGAGTTGGATAGGTAGAGTCAGACTGTAATTCGCCATTGGGATTGTCACCTCAAAATAATTTGAGATCACCTTGTGGTTTACCGGGAAACATACGAGTCAGTTGAGAAATTCAATGCTATGGCGGCATGTTGCCGTGGTAGCTCAGTGGTAGAGCAAATGGGTAAAGACTGGGAGATCCCTGGTTCATATCCCGGCTATGGCATTGAATTCTTCAGTCTGACTCTACTTATTAACAGATGTGCTCTTTACAGTTGCTTTCTTGCAAGTACACTAGGCTAAAGTGATAGTGAAATATTTTAAAAGCTGGTTGCTATATGAAACAACTCAGGTTTGGTTTGAGAAAGTTTAGTAATTTGAAACTGAAACCAATAACGAGTAATATCTCATAAATGGTCATCTCTATAAAAAAAGTGTACAGACATAAATTACGTTTTAACAAGATCTAAATTTTTTTATGTAGTAGGTTTTTGTCTGTCTCTTATAGTTTAGCCTTTATGCAAAATTTTGCAAAACATAATAAAGAGGACTTGGGTAAATTTTTCCAGAAAATTCAAAACATACATTTTCTTTGCAATGTAAATATTTTTAATATGTGGCATTTTTATCAAAATGACTAGATACATTTTTGAGAAAAACAAAATTTTCAAATATTTTTGTGTGTTTGCGTGTCTTTGTGTTGCATCCTTGGAAGATATTTAACATAAATTCCAAGTTTGGTTTTTAATGGTCTTTTCGTTTTTGAGCTGATGCTTTACCACACACAGCAGCTGAAAGACCACACTAATCACTGATGCAAATGATGGCATACCAGGAAGATATCTTATTTTTGACTCATAGCGGTGGGAGGTCCTAGCTCCCATGTCAGTGTGCTTACAGAGGTAAAACTCAATGACATAGAATGTTGATAAAAACCTTATGCCTCTATTTACTTCATGCTAATCGAGAACAAATTAGCAGAAATAGTCTTATTACTTACTTCCTTGTAAGTAGAAGCAAAATAAGGGAGTAGCATAGGTTAAAGTGATAGTCAAAAGCTGGTTGCTACGTGACTGAAGTTCCTTTGTTTGTGTGGACACGAGTTGACAAGTTCCTGTATGAGTAAAGTATAAGTATTTTAAAATTTAAACTAATTATGAGGAATATCTCAAAAACAGTCAAATCTACGAAAATGATGTATATAACATAAATTGTGTGTTTTAACGAGCTCTACATTTTTTGTGTGGTAAGTTTTTGTCTATCTCTTGCAGTTTACCAATTACGAATAATTCCGCAAAATTCATCCAGAATAAACATGTCTTCAGAGACTATTCCCAGAAAATTGAAGATATATATTTTATTTGTCATGTAACTATCTTAAATATAAGAGATTTTAATCAAAATCGTTAGAGCCATTTTTGAAAAATCAACATTTTGGAAATTTTTCCATTTAAAGGGTAGTTGAGGGTGGGGGGGATTTCCTTGAAAATTTTCGTGTCACATCCTTGGAAGATACAGAACTATAATATGAAGTTTAGTATTTAATGGACTTTTCATTTTTGAGCTATGCTGCCCAGACACAACGAAAATGGATCTTTCAGTAAAAATGCTTTTTTGGGTTGAGAGGGTCTCAAATCATATATTTCTAGTGAAATCTCAGTATTGATTATACATTCTCTATACACTATGTACACAGTACTGTTAAACCAGACATGTATATGTTCCAATATAATAAACTTCCTTTGATCATTTTACTCTGACAACACCTTAACGATTATTGTCTTTATAAGAATTATAATGTACGTAGTGCACTTTGTGGCAATTAGACTGCATCAGATGAATATGTTAAGTGTTTAGCAATGACACGAGGTCTGTAAAGCCAGATCCAATCATATTTACACATTTTAACAATAATTTTTTATACTCTTTGTTTACTTGTACATTAAAGGCTTGCTGGCACAATGCTAGTCATTATATTTAAAAAGTAACAGCTTCAATTGCTCTGTGCTTGCATAGCCAAACCCCCTGAATCAATCATGCATGTCCCCAAAAGAACCAGCCAAGACGGGATCTACCTCTCTTACCCGGCGGGGCAACCATCCTTTGCCACTTCTGGAACAGCGTTGTCTTCAGACAATCTCGGGGACTAAGAGCGTAAGCTTTGTGTCTAGACATCAGCTCCTGCATTGGTTCCAGTATCACACACAGCTGAACAAAACACAGTCGCATTACTTCACATTCTTCAACAACTGTTAATGTCACACTTTTTTATAAAGGCCACCATAACAACAAAACTTTATTTACAAAGTTACACTACCTTACTCTATTTCTCAACATAATCTCCATTCTGTCACATTTTCAATACCAATGTTATACTTTTCTTCCTTTCCACATTCAGCTCCCCTCTTTTACCTTTCGTATCCAGTCTTGCGTCACTCAACTCCAATGGTATTAGAGTATTAGAGGCCTAGCGGATCATTTCATTTTATTTACCTTTCTTTACAACCAACTGACCTACCGACAGACAGACCACTTTTCTACTGCCAAAGAACTTATTCGTTTTTATGAATGCACAAAACGTTTGGCCAATCAAATGTTATAGGCAGATATATGGTGATAATGCAATGAACAAATCTTCAGTGACAAATGGCACATACATTACTAGTAATTTCGGTGTACGATAAAGACCGGAGTGGAAGTTCATCAATTGTTATGAAGGAGTTGAAAGCAAATGTTGATAAAAGAATTCAGAAAAACCGGTGTTTCACTTTGGACACCGTACATGACTTTTTGGATGGAAAAGATTTCCCAACCATGAAGACCTCAAAGTGACAGTGACATCTTGGCTCAGATGTTTAGCGGTGGAACAGTTTAACATCTGTACCACGTGACAATAAATACTGTACTGCAACTTTGTAAATAAAGTTTTGCGTTGATAACTTTTGTTGTTATTTATACCAATGTTATTTTCTGGATGGTCTTGTAATTATTGCACAGTTAATTAAAACCGGCAACAAAGTTTGCAACTTATGGCAACAAACACAGGCGAGGACTTGTGTAAAAAAACCAGCAGGTGGCAGCACTTGTATCTCTTTCAGCACACACTAACTGGTTGCTAGTAATGAAAACAGCATTGCAAAACCGTCTGTATTGTTTAAGAGATCTTGGAACTACTTTAGTTTCTAAGAAAATGGTTCAGTGTATGCAAATGTTGCAAAGGAATAAATTGTTGTTTACGAATTACTTTTGCTAATATCAGTATCATATGCCAAGGACTCATTGAAATATGTATCACATTACTTTGCAGAAACAGCATTTCTTTTCATATAAACTTTTTACTTTATTTAAGGGAACACACTGGAAAAGTGTTTATTTCAGTTCAACTTGGGATAATATAACTGAAAAAGTGTTTGTTTAGTTATATAACTGAACAAACAAGAGTATGTATAATATAACTGGACAATGAGTGCGTGTTAGTTTTAATATTATAAACCAAACAAACAGACGCGCATACTAGTTCTCATAATATAACTGAACAAACAAGAAAGTGCAGTAGTTCTCATATAATCTAACCGAACACTCAGACTGTGATAGCAGTTCTCAAAATATAACTGAACAAACAAAAGAGTGCAGTAGTTCTCATATAACTGAACAAACAAAAGTGTGTGATAGTTCCCATTACTAAACAAACCAAGAAGTGCGCTAGTTCTCATATAACTGAACAAACAAAAGTGCATGATAGTTCCCATAACTAAACAAACCAAGAAGTGCGCTAGTTCTCATATAACTGAACAAACAAAAGTGTGTGATAGTTCCCATAACTAAACAAACCAAGAACTGCGCTAGTTCTCATATAACTGAAAAAACAAAAGTGCGTGCTAGTTCCCATGACTGAATAAATCAAACTGTGTACAAGTTCTCATATAACCGAACAAACAAGAGTGTGGTGCTGATTCTCATAATATAACTGAACAAACAAGTATGTGCTAGTTCCCATAACTGAACAAACCAGAGTGTTGCGCTAGATCTCATAATATTATTGAAGAAAAGGAGCTAGTTTTCTTATAATGCATACCCTGAGGTAGTTGAGGGTGGAGTTTGTAATTCCTTGACGAGTAATGTTCTTCGACAACTGGTCCAACATTCCAGGGTCTTGTTGCGAGTGCATGCCGACCACCGAACGAGGCACCAGTTCCCGATGCGTGCGTACCGCAAAATGCCACGACTTGATTCTCATTAGATCATCAAATGTGAACTCAAGGATCAAGCGACCCTCGGTACACACCTGTAACGTACAAGAACACATGTCAGTTAGAGGCTTACTTCAACTGGAATGCTCCATGCATCTCGTGAGATTCAGCTTACCTTAGTGAACATTGGTTTACCGTGGTGTGTTACCATGGTACATTGATCACAGTCCAGAGTAATGCTCGTGTTGTGGAAGGATTCCTTGGGATGCTTCAGGTTGTAGTACAGCTCTGTGACTCCGCCCTCAAATATGCTACGAAAATACCGAGGGATCAGCGTCCTGCCTATTGCTGCAACACACAACACCATACTGCATTTCCCCAACTGAGTCGCTTAACATATGTTGCATACTATTGTAATCATACCTTTTCAGTTTCTAATTGACAAATCAGATTTTAAAATACCTAGCCTTACAAACTTTTGGCTTGGACTGTAGAACCAGTATTGCAGGTGTCAAGTACAGTCCTTCTCCACTTTAAACTTTAGGAAGTGCCAACCCTCGCTGTTACCAAACTTACTGAGGCGCCAATCTCGACTTGCAAACAGAGACTACAGTGTCTCCTAGAAACATAGATTTTACCATGTTGCCTCTCGCCCCCAGTCATTTGTTTGCTAATGGTTATTGCCCAGTGGTGGTGGGGGGGGGGGGAGAAAACTGTAACGCTTGGGCTGAGGGTTAGTCGTGACCAGTATATGTGGATCTGCTTTGCTCAAGCATGGAGTGGATCAACAGTCATTACCTTGCACAAATTTGGAAAGTCATCAACGGACATGTTCAAAATCAGCAAGGGGTTATTATACTGGGCAGTGCAAGGTGATCGTCCAGATTCATCTAATAAAATCTTTAAAACGCTAAATGATTGGTTTGAAAGTAATAAAATTCACATAAACTTTGAAAAAAACTAACTACATTAATTTTTGCACAAGCCTGTAACACAAAATTCCTAGGTCTTATTATTGATCGTAACACCATATTGATTATATCTTACCCAAACTGAGCTCTGCAATCCGATCTTTAATTCAGATTATAAATAAGAGCATACTAAAAACAGCTTATTATGCATATTTTCATTCATTGATGACCTATGGAATAATATTTTGGGGAAATTCAGTAAATGCCAAAAAGTATTCATTATGCAAAAAAAAAGTAATAGGAATAATGGCAGCGGAAAAACGATCAACTCACTGCAAGCCACCTTTCAAAATATTTGGAATTTTACCAATAGCCTGTGAATATATTCTAGCCATATTGTCATTTGTAATAAATAAGCCAGAAAAGTTTACAAAAACTACATATCAAAGAGACCAACAAATAATCCGCTGTTATTCCAAAAAGGGGTTTACTACAAAGGAATAGTTTTGTTTAATTCACTTGCCTCTTCTGTAAAACAAGTTTAGATCAGAATTAAAAAGATACTTATTACTCACACCTTCTATACACAGCAGGATTTCATTCAATCAAAAAACACTCTTGTAAATATAATAAACATGAATATTCTAAGAATGCAAGTGGAAACAGACATGTAATTGAAAATTATGCAAAACTGACACCTTTGAAAATTCATTGTCAGAGTTATTATTTGTAAATAAATGTATTAATACGTATAAATAAATGTAATTGTTGATATGATCTACATCTTAGAGTTTGGATAGAGTCTAACATCATAATAAGATCTACAGATTGCAATGTTATGTATGTATTGATGTACATCCTAGAGTTTGGACAGAGTCTAATAACATAATAGGATCTACAGATTGCAATGTTATGTATGTATTGATCTACATCCTAGAGTTTGGACAGAGTCTAATAACATAATAGGATCTACAGATTGCAATGTTATGTATGTATTGATCTACATCCTAGAGTTTGGACAGAGTCTAATATCATAATAGGATCTACAGATTGCAATGTTATGTGTGTATGTATTGATCTACATCCTAGAGTTTGGACAGAGTCTAATAACATAATAGGATCTACAGATTGCAATGTTATGTATGTATTGATCTACATCCTAGAGTTTGGACAGAGTCTAATATCATAATAGGATCTACAGATTGCAATGTTATTATGTATTGATCTACATCCTAGAGTTTGGACAGAGTCTAATAACATAATAGGATCTACAGATTGCAATGTTATGTGTGTATGTATTGATCTACATCCTAGAGTTTGGACAGAGTCTAATATCATAATAGGATCTACAGATTGCAATGTTATTATGTATTGATCTACATCCTAGAGTTTGCACAGAGTCTAATGTCATAATAGGATCTACAGATTGCAATGTTATGTGTGTATGTATTGATCTACATCCTAGAGTTTGGACAGAGTCTAATATCATAATAGGATCTACAGATTGCAATGTTATTATGTATTGATCTACATCCTAGAGTTTGGACAGAGTCTAATAACATAATAGGATCTACAGATTGCAATGTTGTGTATGTATTGATCTACATCCTAGAGTTTGGACAGAGTCTAATATCATAATAGGATCTACAGATTGCAATGTTATTATGTATTGATCTACATCCTAGAGTTTGCACAGAGTCTAATGTCATAATAGGATCTACAGATTGCAATGTTATTATGTATTGATCTACATCCTAGAGTTTGGACAGAGTCTAATAACATAATAGGATCTACAGATTGCAATGTTATGTGTGTATGTATTGATCTACATCCTAGAGTTTGGACAGAGTCTAATAACATAATAGGATCTACAGATTGCAATGTTATTATGTATTGATCTACATCCTAGAGTTTGCACAAAGTCTAATATCATAATAGGATCTACAGATTGCAATGTTATTATGTATTGATCTACATCCTAGAGTTTGGACAGAGTCTAATAACATAATAGGATCTACAGATTGCAATGTTATTATGTATTGATCTACATCCTAGAGTTTGCACAGAGTCTAATGTCATAATAGGATCTACAGATTGCAATGTTATGTGTGTATGTATTGATCTACATCCTAGAGTTTGGACAGAGTCTAATAACATAATAGGATCTACAGATTGCAATGTTATTATGTATTGATCTACATCCTAGAGTTTGCACAAAGTCTAATATCATAATAGGATCTACAGATTGCAATGTTATTATGTATTGATCTACATCCTAGAGTTTGGACAGAGTCTAATAACATAATAGGATCTACAGATTGCAATGTTATTATGTATTGATCTACATCCTAGAGTTTGGACAGAGTCTAATAACATAATAGGATCTACAGATTGCAATGTTATTATGTTTTGATCTACATCCTAGAGTTTGGACAGAGTCTAATAACATAATAGGATCTACAGATTGCAATGTTATTATGTATTGATCTACATCCTAGAGTTTGCACAGAGTCTAATGTCATAATAGGATCTACAGATTGCAATGTTATGTGTGTATGTATTGATCTACATCCTAGAGTTTAGACAGAGTCTAATATCATAATAGGATCTACAGATTGCAATGTTGTGTATGTATTGATCTACATCCTAGAGTTTGGACAGAGTCTAATAACATAATAGGATCTACAGATTGCAATGTTATGTGTGTATGTATTGATCTATATCCTAGAGTTTGGACAGAGTCTAATAACATAATAGGATCTACAGATTGCAATGTTATGTGTGTATGTATTGATCTACATCCTAGAGTTTGGACAGAGTCTAATAACATAATAGGATCTACAGATTGCAATGTTATGTGTGTATGTATTGATCTACATCCTAGAGTTTGGACAGAGTCTAATAACATAATAGGATCTACAGATTGCAATGTTATGTGTGTATGTATTGATCTATATCCTAGAGTTTGGACAGAGTCTAATAACATAATAGGATCTACAGATTGCAATGTTATGTGTGTATGTATTGATCTACATCCTAGAGTTTGGACAGAGTCTAATAACATAATAGGATCTACAGATTGCAATGTTATTATGTATTGATCTACATCCTAGAGTTTGGACAGAGTCTAATAACATAATAGGATCTACAGATTGCAATGTTATGTGTGTATGTATTGATCTACATCCTAGAGTTTGGACAGAGTCTAATATCATAATAGGATCAACAGATTGCAATGTTATTATGTATTGATCTACATCCTAGAGTTTGGACAGAGTCTAATAACATAATAGGATCTACAGATTGCAATGTTATGTGTGTATGTATTGATCTACATCCTAGAGTTTGGACAGAGTCTAATAACATAATAGGATCTACAGATTGCAATGTTATGTGTGTATGTATTGATCTACATCCTAGAGTTTGGACAGAGTCTAATATCATAATAGGATCAACAGATTGCAATGTTATTATGTATTGATCTACATCCTAGAGTTTGGAGAGAGTCTAATAACATAATAGGATCTACAGATTGCAATGTGAGAACAGGTGGTGAGGTCCAGCCCACAGGCACAAGATGATGGCATGGGAGCTCAACATTTCCCTAAGACCTTCATCATCAGATATCACAGATGAACTAAAATCTAAAAAGCTCCTGGAGCCGTACGCTCACAATGGTAGGATATATGCAGCAAGGTCAACCAAGGGCTCCATTTTGTGAAAAAGGAGTAAAAGGGAATATGTGGAAACTGTGACAGCATTCTGCAATGGTGGACGTGACAATGCTGCAGAAGCTGAGACATCGCAACAAAACACCACATCAGCATTATTGCTTCCCTTGAAACATTCACAAAAACAAATAATATGTATCAGTAGCATTTCCCAACCTCTACAATATATTACCTGGACATTATAAAGAGCTGGTCTACAGCAAATTTAGACATTCTCTTACAACATACACCCTTCAACATTCAACAATTTAAAAATATACATTTATAAATACTGTTACTTGTACATACTACTGTAAATATATATACTGACGAAGCCACAATTTATGTATAAAGTGAATAATTATTATTATTCTACTTCTTTCCAGTAAAATTCTAACATAATTTTTCCCTTATAAAATGACTCACTACATCTGTATTATGAGTCGTGGGGTGTGAGCCACAGATGGCATGCTGCGATAAACTGTTATCTATCTTATTTTGAGTCAACTTAATTGTTTAGTCAATAAAGACATTTGTTTTGATATATTAAAATGTTTAGAAAAATCTCACACCCTATTTATGACTAGACTAGGTGCATAAAAAAGCAGTAATTGCCCTTCATCATCCCCATAGTTATCCAATAATCTTTCTTATTTTTAACATATTATAGATAAAATAAACTAAGCTATATGAACACCTACTGTTTTTAGATAGCAATTAGAAGTTAATACATCCACAATGAATAAAACAAAAGTTAATGCTCCAAGGAAGCCAAGTGCAGAATAAGCAACTTACTGTATCGCTTGGGGCCATCCTCCAGGCAGAAAGTGAGGGTCAGCGTGGCATCGTCCTCAAAAAACTCTGTGGCAAAGGCGTCCCACCACAGGTTATCACTCTCCTGTACAACAATATAAATCTGGTATTGTAATGTAACAAATTCTAACTACTTTTGCAATTCTTACTCATATCAAATAAACACCTTTTAAAGAAAACAGGCTATAGGTAAATTTATACTTATAGGGCGATTCAAAAATACCTTTACAACATTTCGGATGAATTACTTACATCGAAACAAGAAGATATAAACATATACTATAAAATACTTTGTTATCAATTTACTAATGAAAGTTTGCATTCATTGGCTTTGACTTATTTTACCCTGCCTTGCTACTTGTTTACAATTATGTAACATGAGGAGCATTGAACTGCTACTTTTTGTTAATGTGTGGCACACACAAACGGTGAGAGTAGGATTGTTTTGTATACTTAAAATGGTGACATCTCAGCCTCGGACATGATCAAGCGAGGGGAGCATCTCCTCCACTCCTGCGTGATGATGCAGAAAACAACTATCAAGTGATTCCTCATGCTCCCTACTCACCTGACCTCACTCCGTCACTCTTTCTCACGATGAAACACACTTTCTGTACTGCTATTGCAACAGCAATTTTCTAGTGTCAAAACAGACTCCTAAAGAAGCATTAGCAGTGGCCAGGGAATCATGGTGTTGACATTCCAAAAAATGTGTACAGCTACAGGGACAGTATGTTGAGAAGTGACACAAGTTCCATTATTTTTGTGTGCAAGAAAACCCATCCAGAGAACTTGCCCAAACTTACTGAAAGATATGGGGATCCAGCACATTGTTCGACAAGCTCTCACTGGTATCTACCAATACAGATGTATAGGAAGAGCAGGACCACTATCATGGCCTTGGGGCTACATTAAACAATAACTGTATGCTGCACATATCCCGGATGAAACAACTCTTAATCTACGTGTCATGGAGGTCTACAAAAACATACGGTGCCAACAGCATACATTTCACAGTCCATGCACATCTGGGTGCAACAGCAGTACATTTCAACCTTGATAAATTGAAAAAGACATATGTTTATATGGCCATTTTTTCCTGTTTTGATGAAAGCAACAGTTCCCATGTTTGTAAAAAAATGTTAGAATCACCATGTATATCTGACACTTCTTAATTTCAAATAAAAAATGCAAATTCCACATGGATGGCCCAAGAATAATATAGATACATGAAGGAGTTGCCCCTTACAATTTAAACACTCTATTACTGAAGGTTTACACTCTTGTTACTAGAGGTCACTAGATGTATAGACAGACCAGTGAAGAGGGACCATGATCAAGGATAGACACACAGACAAGCCCTATCATAGAACTGTATACCATTTACTAGATGTCACTAGTGGTGCGGGCCAGTGAAGAAGGACCATGATCATGATCAAGGATAGACACACAGATAAGCTCTATCATAGTACTATATACCATTTACTAGATGTCACTAGTGTTACAGCCCAGTGAAGAGGGACCATGATCATGATCAACGATAGACACCCAGATAAGGTCTGGTCTATCATAATACTGTATACCATTTACTAGATGTCACTAGTGGTACAGCCCAGTGAAGAGGGACCATGATCATGATCAAGGATAGACACACAGATAAGCTCTATCATAGTACTGTATACCATTTACTAGAGGTCACTAGTGGTACAGCCCAGTGAAGAGGGACCATGATCATGATCAAGGATAGACACACAGATAAGGTTTGGTCTATCATACTACTGTATACTATTTACTAGAGGTCACTGGTGGTGCGGGCCAGTGAAGAAGGACCATGATCATGATCAAGGATAGACACACAGATAAGGTTTGGTCTATCATAGTACTGTATACCATTACTAGAGGTCACTAGTGGTGCGGGCCAGTGAAGAAGGACCATGATCATGATCAAGGATAGACACACAGATAAGGTTTGGTCTATCATACTACTGTATACCATTACTAGAGGTCACTAGTGGTGCGGGCCAGTGAAGAAGGACCATGATCATGATCAAGGATAGACACACAGATAAGGTTTGGTCTATCATAGTACTGTATACCATTACTAGAGGTCACTAGTGTTACAGCCCAGTGAAGAAGGACCATGATCATGAGCAAGGATAGACACACAGATAAGCTCTATCATACTACTGTATACCATTACTAGAGGTCACTAGTGTTACAGCCCAGTGAAGAAGGACCATGATCATGAGCAAGGATAGACACACAGATAAGCTCTATCATACTACTGTATACCATTACTAGAGGTCACTAGTGTTACAGCCCAGTGAAGAAGGACCATGATCATGAGCAAGGATAGACACACAGATAAGCTCTATCATAGTACTGTATAACATTTACTAGAGGTCACTAGTGTTACAGCCCAGTGAAGAGGGACCATGATCAAGGATAGACACACAGATAAGGTTTGGTCTATCATAGTACTGTATACCATTTACTAGAGGTCACTAGTGTTACAGCCCAGTGAAGAGGGACCATGATCAAGGATAGACACACAGATAAGGTCTGGTCTATCATAATACTGTATACCATTTACTAGAGGTCACTAGTGGTACAGCACAGTGAAGAGGGACCATGATCATGATCAACGATAGACACCCAGATAAGGTCTGGTCTATCATAATACTGTATACCATTTACTAGAGGTCACTAGTGTTACAGCCCAGTGAAGAGGGACCATGATCATGATCAACGATAGACACCCAGATAAGGTCTGGTCTATCATAATACTGTATACCATTTACTAGAGGTCACTAGTGTTACAGCCCAGTGAAGAGGGACCATGATCATGATCAAGGATAGACACACAGATAAGCTCTATCATAGTACTGTATACCATTTACTAGATGTCACTAGTGGTACACCCCAGTGAAGAGGGACCATGATCAAGGATAGACACACAGACAAGCCCTATCATAGAACTGTATACCATTTACTAGATGTCACTAGTGGTGCGGGCCAGTGAAGAAGGACCATGATCATGATCAAGGATAGACACACAGATAAGCTCTATCATAGTACTGTATACCATTTACTAGATGTCACTAGTGTTACAGCCCAGTGAAGAGGGACCATGATCATGATCAACGATAGACACCCAGATAAGGTCTGGTCTATCATAATACTGTATACCATTTACTAGAGGTCACTGGTGGTGCGGGCCAGTGAAGAAGGACCATGATCATGATCAAGGATAGACACACAGATAAGGTTTGGTCTATCATACTACTGTATACCATTACTAGAGGTCACTAGTGTTACAGCCCAGTGAAGAAGGACCATGATCATGATCAAGGATAGACACACAGATAAGGTCTGCTCTATCATAGTACTGTATACCATTACTAGAGGTCACTAGTGGTGCGGGCCAGTGAAGAAGGACCATGATCATGATCAAGGATAGACACACAGATAAGGTCTGCTCTATCATAGTACTGTATACCATTACTAGAGGTCACTAGTGGTGCGGGCCAGTGAAGAGGGACCATGATCATGATGAAGGATATACACACAGATAAGCTCTATCATAGTACTGTATACCATTTACTAGAGGTCACTAGTGGTACAGCACAGTGAAGAGGGACCATGATCATGATCAACGATAGACACCCAGATAAGGTCTGGTCTATCATAATACTGTATACCATTTACTAGAGGTCACTAGTGTTACAGCCCAGTGAAGAGGGACCATGATCATGATCAACGATAGACACACAGATAAGGTCTGGTCTATCATAATACTGTATACCATTTACTAGAGGTCACTAGTGTTACAGCCCAGTGAAGAGGGACCATGATCATGATCAAGGATAGACACACAGATAAGCTCTATCATAGTACTGTATACCATTTACTAGATGTCACTAGTGGTACACCCCAGTGAAGAGGGACCATGATCAAGGATAGACACACAGACAAGCCCTATCATAGAACTGTATACCATTTACTAGATGTCACTAGTGGTGCGGGCCAGTGAAGAAGGACCATGATCATGATCAAGGATAGACACACAGATAAGCTCTGCTCTATCATAGTACTGTATACCATTTACTAGATGTCACTAGTGTTACAGCCCAGTGAAGAGGGACCATGATCATGATCAAGGACAGACACACAGATAAGCTCTATCATAGTACTGTATACCATTTACTAGATGTCACTAGTGGTACAGCACAGTGAAGAGGGACCATGATCATGATCAACGATAGACGCCCAGATAAGGTCTGGTCTATCATAATACTGTATACCATTTACTAGAGGTCACTAGTGGTACAGCACAGTGAAGAGGGACCATGATCATGATCAAGGATAGACACACAGATAAGCTCTATCATAGTACTGTATACCATTTACTAGATGTCACTAGTGGTACAGCCCAGTGAAGACGGACCATGATCATGATCAACGATAGACACACAGATAAGGTTTGGTCTATCATAGTACTGTATACCATTTACTAGACGTCACTGGTGTTACAGCCCAGTGAAGAGGGACCATTATTATGATCAAGGATAGACACACAGATAAGGTTTGGTCTATCATAGTACTCTATAACATTTACTAGATGTCACTAGTGGTACAGCCCAGTGAAGAGGGACCATGATCATGATCAAGGATAGACACACAGATAAGGTTTGGTCTATCATAGTACTGTATAACATTTACTAGATGTCACTAGTGGTACAGCCCAGTGAAGAGGGACCATGATCATGATCAAGGATAGACACACAGATAAGGTTTGGTCTATCATACTACTGTATACTATTTACTAGAGGTCACTGGTGGTGCGGGCCAGTGAAGAAGGACCATGATCATGATCAAGGATAGACACACAGATAAGGTTTGGTCTATCATACTACTGTATACCATTACTAGAGGTCACTAGTGGTGCGGGCCAGTGAAGAAGGACCATGATCATGATCAAGGATAGACACACAGATAAGGTTTGGTCTATCATACTACTGTATACCATTACTAGAGGTCACTAGTGTTACAGCCCAGTGAAGAAGGACCATGATCATGATCAAGGATAGACACACAGATAAGGTCTGCTCTATCATAGTACTGTATACCATTACTAGAGGTCACTAGTGGTGCGGGCCAGTGAAGAAGGACCATGATCATGATCAAGGATAGACACACAGATAAGGTCTGCTCTATCATAGTACTGTATACCATTACTAGAGGTCACTAGTGGTGCGGGCCAGTGAAGAGGGACCATGATCATGATGAAGGATATACACACAGATAAGCTCTATCATAGTACTGTATACCATTTACTAGAGGTCACTAGTGGTACAGCCCAGTGAAGACGGACCATGATCATGATGAAGGATATACACACAGATAAGCTCTATCATAGTACTGTATACCATTTACTAGAGGTCACTAGTGGTACAGCCCAGTGAAGATGGACCATGATCATGATCAAGGATAGACACAGATAAGCTCTGCTCTATCATAGTACTGTATAACTATTTACTAGAGGTCACTAGTGGTGCAGCCCAGTGAACAGGGACCATGATCATGATCAAGGATAGACAAACAGATAAGGTTTGGTCTATCATAGTACTGTATACCATTTACTAGACGTCACTGGTGTTACAGCCCAGTGAAGAGGGACCATTATTATGATCAAGGATAGACAAACAGATAAGGTTTGGTCTATCATAGTACTGTATACCATTTACTAGAGGTCACTGGTGTTACAGCCCAGTGAAGAGGGACCATGATCAAGGATAGACAAACAGATAAGGTTTGGTGTATCACAGTACTGTACACCATTTACTAGAGGTCACTAGTGTTACAGCCCAGTGAAGAGGGACCATGATCAAGGATAGACACACAGATAGGGTTTGGTCTATCATAGTACTGTATACCATTTACTAGAGGTCACTGGTGTTACAGCCCAGTGAAGAGGGACCATTATCATGATCAAGGATAGACACACAGATAAGCTCTATCATAGTACTGTATACCATTTACTAGAGATCACTAGTGTTACAGCCCAGTGAAGAGGGACAATGATCAAGGATAGACACACAGATAAGGTTTGGTCTATCATAGTACTGTATACCATTTACTAGAGGTCACTAGTGTTACAGCCCAGTGAAGAGGGACCATGATCAAGGATAGACACACAGATAAGGTTTGGTGTATCATAGTACTGTATACCATTTACTAGAGGTCACTAGTGTTACAGCCCAGTGAAGAGGGACCATGATCAAGGATAGACACACAGATAAGGTTTGGTCTATCATAGTACTGTATACCATTTACTAGAGGTCACTAGTGTTACAGCCCAGTGAAGAGGGACCATGATCAAGGATAGACACACAGATAAGGTTTGGTCTATCATAGTACTGTATACCATTTACTAGAGGTCACTAGTGTTACAGCCCAGTGAAGAGGGACCATGATCAAGGATAGACACACAGATAAGGTTTGGTCTATCATAGTACTGTATACCATTTACTAGAGGTCACTAGTGTTACAGCCCAGTGAAGAGGGACCATGATCAAGGATAGACACACAGATAAGCTCTATCATAGTACTGTATACTATTTACTAGAGGTCACTAGTGTTACAGCCCAGTGAAGAGGGAACATGATCAAGGATAGACACACAGATAAGGTTTGGTCTATCATAGTACTCTATACCATTTACTAGAGGTCACTGGTGGTACAGCCCAGTGAAGAGGGACCATGATCAAGGATAGACACACAGATAAGCTCTATCATAGTACTGTATACCATTTACTAGAGGTCACTAGTGTTACAGCCCAGTGAAGAGGGACCATGATCCTGAAGAAGGATAGACACACAGATAAGCTCTATCATAGTACTGTATACCATTTACTAGAGGTCACTAGTGTTACAGCCCAGTGAAGAGGGACCATGATCAAGGATAGACACACAGATAAGGTTTGGTCTATCATAGTACTGTATACCATTTACAAGAGGTCACTAGTGTTACAGCCCAGTGAAGAGGGACCATGATCATGATCAAGGATAGACACACAGATAAGCTCTATCATAGTACTGTATACTATTTACTAGAGGTCACTAGTGTTACAGCCCAGTGAAGAGTGACCATGATCAAGGATAGACACACAGATAAGGTTTGGTGTATCATAGTACTGTATACTATTTACTAGAGGTCACTAGTGTTACAGCCCAGTGAAGAGGGACCATGATCAAGGATAGACACACAGATAAGGTTTGGTCTATCATAGTACTGTACACCATTTACTAGAGGTCACTGGTGTTACAGCCCAGTGAAGGGGGGCCATGATCAAGGATAGACACACAGATAAGCTCTATCATAGTACTGTATACTATTTACTAGAGGTCACTAGTGTTACAGCCCAGTGAAGAGGGACCATGATCAAGGATAGACACACAGATAAGGTTTGGTCTATCATAGTACTGTATACCATTTACTAGAGGTCACTAGTGTTACAGCCCAGTGAAGAGGGACCATGATCATGATGATGGATAGACACACAGATAAGCTCTATCATAGTACTCTATACCATTTACTAGAGGTCACTAGTGTTACAGCCCAGTGAAGAGGGACCATGATCATGATGATGGATAGACACACAGATAAGCTCTATCATAGTACTGTATACCATTTACTAGAGGTCACTAGTGTTACAGCCCAGTGAAGAGGGACCATGATCAAGGATAGACACACAGATAAGGTTTGGTCTATCATAGTACTCTATACCATTTACTAGAGGTCACTAGTGTTACAGCCCAGTGAAGAGGGACCATGATCAAGGATAGACACACAGATAAGGTTTGGTCTATCATAGTACTCTATACCATTTACTAGAGGTCACTAGTGTTACAGCCCAGTGAAGAGGGACCATGATCAAGGATAGACACACAGATAAGGTTTGGTCTATCATAGTACTGTATACCATTTACTAGAGGTCACTAGTGTTACAGCCCAGTGAAGAGGGACCATGATCATGATGATGGATAGACACACAGATAAGCTCTATCATAGTACTGTATACCATTTACTAGAGGTCACTAGTGTTACAGCCCAGTGAAGAGGGACCATGATCATGATGATGGATAGACACACAGATAAGCTCTATCATAGTACTGTATACCATTTACTAGAGGTCACTAGTGTTACAGCCCAGTGAAGAGGGACCATGATCATGATGATGGATAGACACACAGATAAGCTCTATCATAGTACTCTATACCATTTACTAGAGGTCACTAGTGTTACAGCCCAGTGAAGAGGGACCATGATCAAGGATAGACACACAGATAAGGTTTGGTCTATCATAGTACTGTATACCATTTACTAGAGGTCACTAGTGTTACAGCCCAGTGAAGAGGGACCATGATCATGATGATGGATAGACACACAGATAAGCTCTATCATAGTACTCTATACCATTTACTAGAGGTCACTAGTGTTACAGCCCAGTGAAGAGGGACCATGATCATGATGATGGATAGACACACAGATAAGCTCTATCATAGTACTGTATACCATTTACTAGAGGTCACTAGTGTTACAGCCCAGTGAAGAGGGACCATGATCAAGGATAGACACACAGATAAGGTTTGGTCTATCATAGTACTGTATACCATTTACTAGAGGTCACTGGTGTTACAGCCCAGTGAAGGGGGGCCATGATCAAGGATAGACACACAGATAAGGTTTGGTCTATCATAGTACTGTACACCATTTACTAGAGGTCACTGGTGTTACAGCCCAGTGAAGGGGGGCCATGATCAAGGATAGACACACAGATAAGGTTTGGTCTATCATAGTACTGTACACCATTTACTAGAGGTCACTGGTGTTACAGCCCAGTGAAGGGGGGCCATGATCAAGGATAGACACACAGATAAGGTTTGGTCTATCATAGTACTGTACACCATTTACTAGAGGTCACTGGTGTTACAGCCCAGTGAAGAGGGACCATGATCAAGGATAGACACACAGATAAGGTTTGGTCTATCATAGTACTGTACACCATTTACTAGAGGTCACTGGTGTTACAGCCCAGTGAAGGGGGGCCATGATCAAGGATAGACACACAGATAAGCTCTATCATAGTACTGTATACTATTTACTAGAGGTCACTAGTGTTACAGCCCAGTGAAGAGGGACCATGATCAAGGATAGACACACAGATAAGGTTTGGTCTATCATAGTACTGTATACCATTTACTAGAGGTCACTAGTGTTACAGCCCAGTGAAGAGGGACCATGATCATGATGATGGATAGACACACAGATAAGCTCTATCATAGTACTCTATACCATTTACTAGAGGTCACTAGTGTTACAGCCCAGTGAAGAGGGACCATGATCATGATGATGGATAGACACACAGATAAGCTCTATCATAGTACTGTATACCATTTACTAGAGGTCACTAGTGTTACAGCCCAGTGAAGAGGGACCATGATCAAGGATAGACACACAGATAAGGTTTGGTCTATCATAGTACTCTATACCATTTACTAGAGGTCACTAGTGTTACAGCCCAGTGAAGAGGGACCATGATCAAGGATAGACACACAGATAAGGTTTGGTCTATCATAGTACTCTATACCATTTACTAGAGGTCACTAGTGTTACAGCCCAGTGAAGAGGGACCATGATCAAGGATAGACACACAGATAAGGTTTGGTCTATCATAGTACTGTATACCATTTACTAGAGGTCACTAGTGTTACAGCCCAGTGAAGAGGGACCATGATCATGATGATGGATAGACACACAGATAAGCTCTATCATAGTACTGTATACCATTTACTAGAGATCACTAGTGTTACAGCCCAGTGAAGAGGGACCATGATCATGATGATGGATAGACACACAGATAAGCTCTATCATAGTACTGTATACCATTTACTAGAGGTCACTAGTGTTACAGCCCAGTGAAGAGGGACCATGATCAAGGATAGACACACAGATAAGGTTTGGTCTATCATAGTACTGTATACCATTTACTAGAGGTCACTAGTGTTACAGCCCAGTGAAGAGGGACCATGATCATGATGATGGATAGACACACAGATAAGCTCTATCATAGTACTCTATACCATTTACTAGAGGTCACTAGTGTTACAGCCCAGTGAAGAGGGACCATGATCATGATGATGGATAGACACACAGATAAGCTCTATCATATTACTGTATACCATTTACTAGAGGTCACTAGTGTTACAGCCCAGTGAAGAGGGACCATGATCAAGGATAGACACACAGATAAGGTTTGGTCTATCATAGTACTCTATACCATTTACTAGAGGTCACTAGTGTTACAGCCCAGTGAAGAGGGACCATGATCAAGGATAGACACACAGATAAGGTTTGGTCTATCATAGTACTGTATACCATTTACTAGAGGTCACTAGTGTTACAGCCCAGTGAAGAGGGACCATGATCATGATGATGGATAGACACACAGATAAGCTCTATCATAGTACTGTATACCATTTACTAGAGGTCACTAGTGTTACAGCCCAGTGAAGAGGGAACATGATCAAGGATAGACACACAGATAAGGTTTGGTCTATCATAGTACTGTATACCATTTACTAGAGGTCACTAGTGTTACAGCCCAGTGAAGAGGGACCATGATCAAGGATAGACACACAGATAAGGTTTGGTCTATCATAGTACTGTATACCATTTACTAGAGGTCACTAGTGTTACAGCCCAGTGAAGAGGGAACATGATCAAGGATAGACACACAGATAAGGTTTGGTCTATCATAGTACTCTATACCATTTACTAGAGGTCACTAGTGTTACAGCCCAGTGAAGAGGGACCATGATCAAGGATAGACACACAGATAAGGTTTGGTCTATCATAGTACTGTATACCATTTACTAGAGGTCACTAGTGTTACAGCCCAGTGAAGAGGGACCATGATCAAGGATAGACACACAGATAAGCTCTATCATAGTACTCTATACCATTTACTAGAGGTCACTAGTGTTACAGCCCAGTGAAGAGGGACCATGATCAAGGATAGACACACAGATAAGGTTTGGTCTATCATAGTACTGTATACCATTTACTAGAGGTCACTAGTGTTACAGCCCAGTGAAGAGGGACCATGATCATGATGATGGATAGACACACAGATAAGCTCTATCATAGTACTGTATACCATTTACTAGAGGTCACTAGTGTTACAGCCCAGTGAAGAGGGAACATGATCAAGGATAGACACACAGATAAGGTTTGGTCTATCATAGTACTCTATACCATTTACTAGAGGTCACTAGTGTTACAGCCCAGTGAAGAGGGACCATGATCATGATCAAGGATAGACAAACAGATAAGGTTTGGTGTACCATAGCATGGTATGTTTTTAGAGTAATCTTAAGTTACAAATAAGCTCCTCATTACTACTGTAAAAAATTCTGATCAGTTGCTCTCATATTACTTTCTCTACCCTATATTCTTATAAAGAAACTATTGCTATGAATGTTTAGTTAGATACATACTTCATAAGCCTTTAGAGAAATATATAGAACATTACATTTGATACATAAACAATGTTTATATATTTGCTGCTGTATGCTTGACTTACATGGCATGCAATAATACTTCATGTCAGAGAATTGTGTTGTGCCACATAAAGGTCATTTCTGTCTCTCTTTTAATGTTTACAAAATTCAGCAATTAAATGTTCTTTATTCAAAATCATTACAAGCTTTTGAAAAGTGTTCCATGTAATGGATGAGGGAGGATTTATTGGAAACTTTTTTATGCCTCTACCTTCAGTAGCATTTACAACTATTAGTTTTTGATTTGTCCACACAGCTACACACATCAACTTTTTTTCAAAATGCTCTTTTTGAATTCAAGGGACCTTCTGATAAATGTTGATAAGAAAGTTTTGAGTGGAATGCAATACTTTCTTTAGCATCTGTACACATGGTAGAGAAAGTGATAACTTGATACAAATTATTGTTCAGTTATGTGCTCCAGTCTTGGGGTACCATTCTAGCTTTTAGTTCCAAGATTTGTGGGTCAAACCCAGTGGACTGCGACACATTTTTACTCTCTCTACACGTACTATGTACATAGTGTATAGAGAAGGTATTGTACTCCACCCAAAACTTTGATACTGAGATTTCACCAGAAATATATGTTTTAGTCCCTGTATCCAAAAGAAGCATTTTCATAAAAAGGTGTGTGTGATTACTCAAAAATGAAAAGTCAGTAAAATACCAAAGTTGGTATTTAAGTTTAGTATCTTTCAAGGATGTGACAAGAAGATTTTCAAGAAAATCCGCCCACACCAAAGTACCCTTTACATGGAACTTTTTTCAAACATTTTGATTTTCTTAAAAATGGCTTATCTATTTTGATTAAAATATCGAATATTAAAGATATTTATCTCACAAATAAAATGTATATCTTCTGGGAATAGCCTCTGAAAACTACTTTATTCTGGATCAATTTTACGGAATTTTGTATAACTGCTAAACAGTAAGAGATGGACAAAAACTTACCACACAAAATATGTAGAGCACTTTAAAGGACACAATTTATTTTATGTGCATTTTTTTCATGGAGTTATTCGTTTTTGAGCTTATACTTTTCTCATGCAGGAATGTGTGAACCTTACAAACAAAGGAACTTCAGTCACATAGCAAGCAGCTTTTGACTATCACTTTAACCTATGCTACTCTCTTATTTCACTGCTACTTACAAGGAAGCAAGTAATAAGACTAGTTCTGCTAATTGTTTCTCGATTAGCATGAAGTAAATAGAAGCATAAACTTTTTAACAATAATTTGTTGCAGAGATGTAGAGAAACTCATGTGAATGGAGCACATCAGATTTTTCTGGGTATAAAACTCCTTAGCATGGCTTCCTTCGGCAGGGGAGTAAAACTGGTCCTGTTTCACATTTAGGAGATGCAAAAGAACCTCAAGCCTCTGAGCACCTAATATACAGAGTCCAGCGTAAGTCAGTTAATTGAAAATGCAGTGTTGTTAATTCATTTCGTAATTAATTGTACTGCTTTACATATCTTATCAAACAACTTCTCACCATTACCGAAAATGTTTTCAAATTCTTGTTCAATCAAATCCCTTAAATGCTCTACGTTTAATGGTTTTGTAGTGCAAAGTTTGTCCTTCAATATGCCCCACATTGAAAAATGACACAGTGTTAGCTCTTATGATCTTGGAGGCCAATCAATTTTACCCTGCCTGCCTTCCTATCCACTCTTGAAAATTGTCAACGATAAATGCTCCTACACCTAATCTGTAATGCGGCAGTGGACCACCCATCTTGCTGCCAAATGAGGTTGTTTTGTACAGCTTCAAGTAGAAATGAAATGTAGTTTTATTTATGGACGCTCTTTACTGCTGTGGTTCTCAGCGTCCCATTCTATACTGGGCTTAATTTTGCTCAGAGGCCTCTTTATCAGGCTTGAGGTTCTTTTACGTGCAGTAAATCTACAACACGGGACCAACTGCTTTACTTCACTTCTGAAGAAAGCCATGCTAAGGATTTTAATGCCTGAATAAAATGCATCATCCTCCGCGGGGCTTGAAGCCGCAACCTTGGGTAACCACTACACCACGGAGGGCCACTACTTCCATTAGAGGAGTATTATCTAATTGCAGAATGACTTCTCTTAACATTTCAAGATACTTTTTCCCATCGTCACACTCTCCTTTGCTGCCAATTCCAGCCCCAGGAACATTTTACTCCTGCTCAATAATAAATCATTTTCAGAAAACTGATTGTGTTTGTTCACTCTTCCACTTAACTTAAAACCTGCTTCGTCAGAGCTTGTTTTTAACATTCTCGTTACACTTGAGATCCATAGAAGCTCTTTTTTATACATTTCTTTGGTGGTTCAGCAGTTACTGATTTTGGGCGGCCAGCTACAGAACCATCTTTGGAGATGGCTTGCCTGCACGGTGGCTGTGTATGAAACATTGTTAAAGCAAACATGCGCTGTTCTGTACATAATTTTCTATTCATAATGTACACTTTTCACGCAAACAATGAATGATGCCAAGGCAGCGATTGTCACTTGAAAAGTAACAAACCAATTCTGCCATCATACTTTCAAAAAAATTCCACTGCAATTTCTGGTAAATTTCATGTAATAATGTAGTGTGCTGTGGTTAACACATTGGAGCCCATGCTAGAGTATAGCTCGGGCAGATATTTCTAACGCTTTTAATGCAATTCCACAACCTTAACTCAGTCTTGGACTATGTGGCAAAGAACATACATCAGTTATCATTTGGTTGCCTGATTTGTGCTGCCACCTGTCGTGGCTTTTGTGAGCTATTAGGAAATTTAGGAGAGTTGATAATACTGGCTGCTCTCAGGTAGTCTCGCCATCTTCCTTGAAGGTGATCTGTTTGTTATGTTTGTGCTCTTAAATGTTAAAATGCTGCATTTTCCTCAATTTCTGTGAACTGAAGCTAAAATTCAGGATACAAATGAAGCCGTGGAAAATTCTGATTCCAAGGGAGAGTTTTTTTGAACTTTCAATAAATGGAGTGTACGCTGCTTTAAGCAGTTTTGTTTTCAAAGTATTGATACTTGTTGTAAATTTAAAACAAACTTGAAAGTTACTTGAGTCGATTTTGTAACACTACTTCACTTACTTTTTATTTCAGAAAACATGTTTCAGAAGCTTCCATTGTCAATTCCTTTGATCAACTGCCGGCATTGCTTGCTGTGGTGGTTGTCTCTGTCCCTGGTGGTGGTTTGATGAACCTCTGAATGAGTAGATCGCCTGGCGGGATTTCAAAATTGAAAACCTGGTTCTTGTTTTTCCAAATATATATGTTTTCCCAAACTTTTAATTCTGTCTTCCTTGTGATGTTTTTGAGGATTTTTGGGCTTCTATTTATAGTGTGTTTCTCTTTCCAAAAATGCCAAGCTACTGCAGATTTGTCTTCTTGTTTGAGTTTAATATTTCTGAGGTGTTCTTTTGCCCTTGTTTTTATATTTCTTTTTGTTTGGCCAATGTAGATTTTTTCACAGTCATTACAGCTGAACTGATATATTCCTGGTTTGTTTTTTTGTGGGATATCATCTTTTAATTTAGAATTTAAAATGTTTTTTATAGAGTAATTGTTTTTAGGGGCTAGAATGATGTTATGTCGTTTGAAGATCCTCTGGAATTTGTAGAAAGTTGTAGGGTGGTATGTAAACTTATTGTAGATCTTGTTTTCTTTCTGGTTTTGAGTGAGTGTGCTGACTTCTTTAATTCTCTTCCTATTTTGGCCTGATTAACTTTTTTGTACACCAGTTCTGCCTGGAATCCATTCTCTGTAGCTATGTCCAATATTTAGTAAGTTCACATTGGTATTCTGTTTTGCCCATTGGTACATTTACCAATCTGTGTGTAAGGCTGTTGAGTAAAGCATGCTGATGGGGAATGGGATTGTAACTCTTTTGTTTTATATAGCTGTTGGTGTGGGTAGGTTTTCTGTAGATGCCAAATGTAAGGTGATTATTAGTTTTGATGATTTTTAGGTCGAGGAATGGTAGTTGTCCATCACATTCCTTCTCCATTGTGAACTTTATAGACTTTTCTTGCATATTTAGGAGTTTTAGTGCATCTTCTATCTTCTAGGTGTTTTTCTGGGACTATTGCAAAGATGTCGTCTACATAGCAGTACCATATTTTGAACATCCAGGGGAATGCCTTTTTAATCCTAGTTTCCACAGTGCTCATGAACAGATCTGCTAATATTGGTGACAGCGGGCTGCCCATAGCTAAACCAGATGTTTGTTTGTAATATTTCCCGTTAAATGTGAAAAAATTTTGATTTATGCACAGATTCGTTAATATGATGTATTCTCGGACTTCTTCTGTTGTTTTCCCAAATGATGCTTCCTAATTTTTTGGTTAGTTTCAAGTGTAATTCATATAGCTGTAATTCTACCTCACTTCTACTTTTGTAATGTTTGTTCTTCTCCATTTCCAAGACTTTTTGACGCTGCTTTTTCTAGTTTACTATTGTCATCATTTTTTATTATTTTCCTGACAAATTTTGGCGTGACCTTTTTATTTCTACATAAGTTTAGAAAACGGATATCTGCGGCTAATTGGCGTTTCTTTTCCTGTAGTTTTTCGAATAACTTTATATCTATCTTGTGGTTTGTTTCGTTAAAAGCCTCGTAAATGAATGTTGACTTTGATCCTACCTTTGTAGCGTCCATCTTCTATTCCTTTCACCACGTGTGTATATGTTTACAGCAGTCTCCGTCCACAAGGCTTGTATTCCTCTGAATTATCCTGATATATGGTGGACTTTGTGACAGTGATGTGTTTAGTTGAGTTGATTTTGTAACACTACATCACTTACTTTTTATTTTGGAAAACATTTTTCAGCAGCTTCCATTGTCAATTCCTTTGGTCGACTGTCGGTATTGCTTGCTGTGGTGGTTGTCTCTGTCCCTGGTGGTGGTTTGATGAACCTCTGTATCAGTAGGTCGCCTGGCAGGATTTCAAAATTTAAAATGCGGTTCTTGTTTTTCCAAATATATATTATTAAAAACAACAATTGCTCCATAAAAACATTTTAAATTCTAAATTAAAAGATGATATCCCACAAGAAAACAAATCAGGAACATATCAGTTCAGCTGCAATCACTGAAAAAAATCTACATCGGCCAAACAAAAAGAAATATAAAAACAAGAGCAAAAGAACACCACAGAAATATTAAACTCAAACAAGAAGACAAATCTGCAGTAGCTTGGCATTTTTGGAAAGAGAAACACACCATAAATAGAAGCCCAAAAATACTCAAAAACATCACAAGGATGACAGAATTAATAGTTTGGGAAAATATATATATTAGGAAAAACAAGAAGCGTGTTTTCAATTTTGAAATCCCGCCAGGCGACCTACTGATACAAAGGTTCATCAAACCACCACCAGGGACAGAGACAACCACCACAGCAAGCAATGCTGGCAGTTGACCAAAGGAATTGACAATGGAAGCACATGTTTTCCGAAATAAAAAGTATGTTATGTAGTGTTGCAAAATTGACTCAACTAATTTTCAACACTGACTTCCTTCAGCAAGCATGTCAAACAAAGAGCCACAGTGGCGATCAAATTTATCACTTTTGCAAAAGTATTTCAGAATGAACAGTTCTTCCCAAGTAATTATTGTTAATGTTTTAACAGAATTGCTAAAAGCTATTTTTAGAAAACTGAAAATGATTTCTCAGAATACTGCATCACATTAATTGGGAAGGAACTCATCAAGCAGAATCTGCCCCAGAACACAATGCAGAAAACAGTGTCTTGAATTTTTGTCATTTGGGGGAACCTGTGTGCCTCCACTTCAATGACTGTAGCATTGATTCTTGAGAAGCCCAAGTTTCTTCACCAGTCACTCTGCTACTTATGAATTTATCTCGCTGTTCAGACACTTCATTTTGAGAACATTTCTAAGCATCTTCGGAACTCAACAAGAACTCAGTTTGCGATAATTTAATCACTTTGTGTCAATTTCACGCAAAATAGTTTTTTTTTTTTTAAATTTGTGGAAACAGATCAAAAAGCAAAATGTGCATGAGGTCCACGCCCTAGTATAGCTCGAGGCATGCGAAATGATCATGAGGCCCTAGCCCAAGAATAGTCCGAGCCATGCGAAATGTTCATGAGACCCACGCCCAAGTATTGCTCGAGCCATGCGAAATGTTCATGAGACCCACGCCCAAGTATAGCTCGAGCCATGCAAAATGTTCATGAGACCCACGGCCAAGTATAGTCCGAGCCATGCGAAATGTTCATGAGACCCACGCCCAAGTATTGCTCGAGCCATGCGAAATGATCATGAGGCCCACGCCCAAGTATACCTCGGGCCGTGCAAAATGTTCATGAGGTCCACGCCCGAGTACAGCTCGAGCCATGCGAAATGATCATGAGGTCCACGCCCAAGTATTCCTCGGGCCGTGCAAAATGTTCATGAGGTCCACGCCCGAGTATAGCTCGAGCCATGCGAAATGATCATGAGGCCCACGCCCAAGCATAGCTCGAGCAGTGCGAAATGATCATGAGCTCCACGCCCAAGTATAGCTCGGGCCGTGAGAGATGTTCATGAGGTCCACGCTCGAGTCATGCGAAATGTTCATGAGGTCCACGCCCAAGTATATCTAGAGCCATGCGAAATGTTTTTGTCCACGCCCGAGTATAACTCGAGCCATGCGAAATGTTCATGAGGCCCACACCCAAGTATAGCTCGAGCCATGCGAAATGTTCATGAGACCCACGCCCAAGTATAGCTCGAGCCATGCGAAATGTTAATGAGGCCCACACCCAAGTATAGCTCGGGTCGAGCAAAATGTTCATGAGACCCACGCCAAAGTATAGCTCGGGCCGTGCGAAATGTTCATGAGACCCACGCCAAAGTATAGCTCGGGCCGTGCGAAATGTTCATGAGACCCACGCCCGAGTATAGTTCGGGCCGTGCAAAATGTTCATGAAGCCCGCGCCCAAGTATAGCTCGTGCCATGCGAAATGTTAATGATACCCACGCCCGAGTATAGCTCGAGCCATGCGAAATGTTCATGAGGTCCACGCCCAAGTATAGCTCGAGCCATGCGAGATGTTCATGAGGCCGACGCCCGAGTATAGACCGGGCCGTGCGAAATGTTCATGAGCTCCACGCTCAAGTATAGCTCGGGCCGTGCGAAATGTTCATGAGGCTCACACCCAAGTATAGCTCGGGCCGTGCGAAAAATTCATGAGGCCCACACCCAAGTATAGCTCGAGCCATGCGAAATGTTCATGAGGCCCACACCCAAGTATAGCTCGGGTCGAGCGAAATGTTCATGAGACCCACGCCAAAGTATAGCTCGGGCCGTACGAAATGTTCATGAGACCCACGCCCGAGTATAGTTCGGGCCGTGCGAAATGTTCATGAGGCCCACGCCCAAGTATAGCTCGAGCCATGCGAAATGTTCATGATACCCACGCCCGAGTATAGCTCGAGCCATGCGAAATGTTCATGAGGTCAACGCCCAAGTATAGCTCGAGCCATGCGAGATGTTCATGAGGCCGACGCCCGAGTATAGACCGGGCCGTGCGAAATGTTCATGAGCTCCACGCTCAAGTATAGCTCGGGCCGTGTGAAATGTTCATGAGGCTCACACCCAAGTATAGCTCGGGCCGTACGAAAAATTCATGAGGCCCACGCCCAAGTATAGCTCGAGCCAAACGAAATGATCATGAGGCCCTCGCCCAAGTATAGCTCGAGCCATGCGAAATGTTCAAGAGGTCCACGCCCGAGTATAACTCGAGCCAAGCGAAATGTTCATGAGGCCCGCGCCCGAGTACAGCTCGCGCCATGCGAAATGTTCCTGAGGTCCACGCCCGAGTATAGCTCGAGCCATGCGAAATGATCATGAGGCCCACGCTCAAGTATGGCTCGAGTCATGCGAAATGTTCATGAGCTCCACGCCCGAGTAGAGCTCGCGCCATGCCAAATGTTCATGAGACCCATGCCCAAGTATAGCTCGAGCCGTGCGAAATGTTCATGAGACCCACGCCCAAGTATAGCTCGGGCCGTGCGAAATGTTCATGAGCTCCACGCCAAAGTATAGCTCGAGCCATGCGAAATGTTCATGAGGTCCACGCACAAGTAGAGTTCGGGCCGTGCGAAATGTTCATGAGGTCCACGCCCAAGTATAGTTCGGGCCGTGCGAAATGTTCATGAGGTCCACGACCAAGTATAGTTCGGGCCGTGCGACATGTTCATGAGGACCACACCCAAGTATAGTTCGGGTCGTGCGAAATGTTCATGAGGCCCACACCCAAGTATAGTTCGGGCCGTGCGAAATGTTCATGAGGCCCACGCCCAAGTATAGCTCGAGCCATGCGAAATGTTCATGAGGCGCACGCCCAAGTATAGCTCGAGCCATGCGAAATGTTCATGATGCCCACGCCCAAGTATAGCTCAAGCCAAGCGAAATAATCATGAGGTCCACGCCCAAGTATAGGTCGAGCCATGCAAAATGTTCATGAGGTCCACGCCCAAGTATAGCTCGAGCTATGCGAAATGTTCATGCGCCCACGGCCAAGTATAGCTCGAGCCGTGCGAAATGTTCATTGGGCCACCCCCAAGTATAGCTCGAGCCATGCGATATGTTAATGAGACCCACGCCCAAGTATAGCTCGCGCCATGCGAAAAGTTCAAGAGGTCCACGCTCAAGTATAGCTCGAGCCATGCGAAATGTTCATGAGGTCCACGCCCAAGTATAGCTCGAGCCCTGCGAAATGTTCATGAGGTCAACCCCAAAGTATAGCTCAAGCCGTGCGAAATGTTCATGAGGTCCACGCCCAAGTATAGCTAGAGCCATGTGAAATGTTAATGAGGTCCACGCCCAAGTATAGCTCGAGCCATGAAAATGTTCATGAGACCCACGCCCAAGTATAGCTCGAGCAGTGCGAAATGATCATGAGCTCCACGCCCAAGTATAGCTCGGGCCGTGAGAGATGTTCATGAGGTCCACGCTCGAGTCATGCGAAATGTTCATGAGGTCCACGCCCAAGTATATCTAGAGCCATGCGAAATGTTGATGTCCACGCCCGAGTATAACTCGAGCCATGCGAAATGTTCATGAGGCCCACACCCAAGTATAGCGCGAGCCATGCGAAATGTTCATGAGACCCACGCCCAAGTATAGCTCGAGCTATGCGAAATGTTCATGAGGCCCACACCCAAGTATAGCTCGGGTCGAGCAAAATGTTCATGAGACCCACGCCAAAGTATAGCTAGGGCCGTGCGAAATGTTCATGAGACCCACGCCAAAGTATAGCTCGGGCCGTGCGATATGTTCATGAGACCCACGCCCGAGTATAGTTCGGGACGTGCAAAATGTTCATGAGGCCCGCGCCCAAGTATAGCTCGAGCCATGCGAAATGTTAATGATACCCACGCCCGAGTATAGCTCGAGCCATGCGAAATGTTCATGAGGTCCACGCCCAAGTATAGCTCGAGCCATGCGAGATGTCCATGAGGCCGACGCCCGAGTATAGACCGGGCCGTGCGAAATGTTCATGAGCTCCACGCTTAAGTATAGCTCGGGCCGTGCGAAATGTTCATGAGACTCACACCCAAGTATAGCTCGGGCCGTGCGAAAAATTCATGAGGCCCACACCCAAGTATAGCTCGAGCCATGCGAAATGTTCATGAGACCCACGCCCAAGTATAGCTTGAGCCATGCGAAATGTTCATGAGGCCCACACCCAAGTATAGCTCGGGTCGAGCGAAATGTTCATGAGACCCACGCCAAAGTATAGCTCGGGCCGTACGAAATGTTCATGAGACCCACGCCCGAGTATAGTGCGGGCTGTGCGAAATGTTCATGAAGCCCACGCCCAAGTATAGCTCGAGCCATGCGAAATGTTCATGATACCCACGCCCGAGTATAGCTCGAGCCATGCGAGATGTTCATGAGACCGACGCCCGAGTATAGACCGGGCCGTGCGAAATGTTCATGATACCCACGCCCGAGTATAGCTCGAGCCATGCGAAATGTTCATGAGGTCCACGCCCAAGTATAGCTCGAGCCATGCGAGATGTTCATGAGGCCGACGCCCGAGTATAGACCGGGCCGTGCGAAATGTTCATGAGCTCCACGCTCAAGTATAGCTCGGGCCGTGTGAAATGTTCATGAGGCTCACACCCAAGTATAGCTCGGGCCGTGCGAAAAATTCATGAGGCCCACGCCCAAGTATAGCTCGAGCCAAGCGAAATGATCATGAGGTCCACACCCGAGTATAGCTCGAGCCAAGCGAAATGTTCATGAGGCCCGCGCCCAATTATAGCTCGAGCCATGCGAAATGTTCATGAGGTCCACGCCCGAGTATAGCTCGAGCCATGCGAAATGATCATGAGGCCCACGCCCAAGTATGGCTCGAGTCATGCGAAATGTTCATGAGCTCCACGCCCGAGTACAGCTCGCGCCATGCGAAATGTTCATGAGACCCACGCCCAAGTATAGCTCGAGCCGTTCGAAATGTTCATGAGACCCACGCCCAAGTATAGCTCGGGCCGTGCGAAATGTTCATGAGCTCCACGCCAAAGTATAGCTCGAGCCATGCGAAATGTTCATGAGGTCCACGCCCAAGTAGAGTTCGGGCCGTGCGAAATGTTCATGAGGTCCACGCCCAAGTATAGTTCGGGCCGTGCGAAATGTTCATGAGGTCCACGGCCAAGTATAGTTCGGGCCGTGCGACATGTTCATGAGGACTACACCCAAGTATAGTTCGGGTCGTGCGAAATGTTCATGAGGCCCACACCCAAGTATAGTTCGGGCCGTGCGAAATGTTCATGAGGCCCACACCCGAGTATAGTTCGAGCCGCGCGAAATGTTAATGAGACCCACGGCCAAGTACAGCTCGAGTCATGCGAAATGTTCATGAGACCCACGCCCAAGTATAGCTCGGGTCGTGCGAAATGTTTATTGAGGCCCACACCCGAGTATAGTTCGGGCCGTGCGAAATGTTCATGAGGCCAAGCCCAAGTATAGCTCGAGCCATGCGAAATGTTCATGAGGTCCACGCCCAAGTATAGCTCGGATCGTGCGAAATGTTCATGAGGGCCACAACCGAGTATAGTTCGGGCCGTGTGAAATGTTCATGAGGCCCATGCCCGAGTATAGTTCGGGCTGTGCGAAATGTTCATTAGGTCCACGCTCAAGTAAAGCTCGGGCCGTGTGAAATGTTCATGAGGCCGACATCCAAGTATAGCTCGGGCCGTGCGAAATGTTCATGAGGCCCACGCCTGAGCACAGTTCGGGCCGTTTGAAATGTTCATGAGGCCCACACTCAAGTATAATTTGAGCTATGCGAAATGTTCATGAGGCCCACGCCCGAGTATAGTTCAGGCCGTGCGAAATGTTCATGAGCCCCCCGCCCAAGTATAGCTCGGGGAGTGCAAAATGTGCATGAGGCCCACGCCCAAATAAAGCTCAGGCCATGCGAAATGTTCATGAGGTCCACGCCCAAGTATAGTTCGGGCCGTGTGAAATGTTCACGAGGTCCACGCCCAAGTATAGCTCGGGCCGTGTGAAATGTTCACGAGGTCCACGCCGAAGTATAGCTCGGGCCGTTTGAAATGTTCATGAGGCCCACGCCCAAGTATAGCTCGGGCCGTGTGAAATGTTCATGAGGTCCACGCCCAAGTATAGCTCTGGCCGTGCGAAATGTTCACGAGGTCCACGCCCAAGTATAGATCGGGCCGTGCGAAATGTTCATGAGACCCACGCCCAAGTAGAGCTCGGGCCGTGCAAAATGTTCATGAGACCCACGCTCAAGTATAGCTCGGGCCGTATGAAATGTTCATGAGGCCCACGCCCAAGTATAGCTTGAGCCGTGCGAAATATTCATGAGGCCCACGCCCGAGTATAGTTCGGGCCGTGCGAAATGTTTACGAGGCCCACGCCCAAGTATAGCTCGGGCCGTGCGAAATGTTCATGAGACCCACGCCCAAGTATAGCTCGGGCCGTGCGAAATGTTCATGAGACCCACGCCCAAGTATAGCTCGATCTATGCGAAATGTTCATGAGACCCACGCCAAAGTATAGCTCGGGCCGTGCGATATGTTCATGAGACCCACGCCCGAGTATAGTTCGGGACGTGCAAAATGTTCATGAGGCCCGCGCCCAAGTATAGCTCGAGCCATGCGAAATGTTAATGATACCCACGCCCGAGTATAGCTCGAGCCATGCGAAATGTTCATGAGGTCCACGCCCAAGTATAGCTCGAGCCATGCGAGATGTCCATGAGGCCGACGCCCGAGTATAGACCGGGCCGTGCGAAATGTTCATGAGCTCCACGCTTAAGTATAGCTCGGGCCGTGCGAAATGTTCATGAGACTCACACCCAAGTATAGCTCGGGCCGTGCGAAAAATTCATGAGGCCCACACCCAAGTATAGCTCGAGCCATGCGAAATGTTCATGAGACCCACGCCCAAGTATAGCTTGAGCCATGCGAAATGTTCATGAGGCCCACACCCAAGTATAGCTCGGGTCGAGCGAAATGTTCATGAGACCCACGCCAAAGTATAGCTCGGGCCGTACGAAATGTTCATGAGACCCACGCCCGAGTATAGTGCGGGCTGTGCGAAATGTTCATGAAGCCCACGCCCAAGTATAGCTCGAGCCATGCGAAATGTTCATGATACCCACGCCCGAGTATAGCTCGAGCCATGCAAGATGTTCATGAGGCCGACGCCCGAGTATAGACCGGGCCGTGCGAAATGTTCATGAGCTCCACGCTCAAGTATAGCTCGGGCCGTGTGAAATGTTCATGAGGCTCACACCCAAGTATAGCTCGGGCCGTGCGAAAAATTCATGAGGCCCACGCCCAAGTATAGCTCGAGCCAAGCGAAATGATCATGAGGTCCACGCCCGAGTATAGCTCGAGCCAAGCGAAATGTTCATGAGGCCCGCGCCCAATTATAGCTCGAGCCATGCGAAATGTTCATGAGGTCCACGCCCGAGTATAGCTCGAGCCATGCGAAATGATCATGAGGCCCACGCCCAAGTATGGCTCGAGTCATGCGAAATGTTCATGAGCTCCACGCCCGAGTACAGCTCGCGCCATGCGAAATGTTCATGAGACCCACGCCCAAGTATAGCTCGAGCCGTTCGAAATGTTCATGAGACCCACGCCCAAGTATAGCTCGGGCCGTGCGAAATGTTCATGAGCTCCACGCCAAAGTATAGCTCGAGCCATGCGAAATGTTCATGAGGTCCACGCCCAAGTAGAGTTCGGGCCGTGCGAAATGTTCATGAGGTCCACGCCCAAGTATAGTTCGGGCCGTGCGAAATGTTCATGAGGTCCACGGCCAAGTATAGTTCGGGCCGTGCGACATGTTCATGAGGACTACACCCAAGTATAGTTCGGGTCGTGCGAAATGTTCATGAGGCCCACACCCAAGTATAGTTCGGGCCGTGCGAAATGTTCATGAGGCCCACACCCGAGTATAGTTCGAGCCGCGCGAAATGTTAATGAGACCCACGGCCAAGTACAGCTCGAGTCATGCGAAATGTTCATGAGACCCACGCCCAAGTATAGCTCGGGTCGTGCGAAATGTTTATTGAGGCCCACACCCGAGTATAGTTCGGGCCGTGCGAAATGTTCATGAGGCCACGCCCAAGTATAGCTCGAGCCATGCGAAATGTTCATGAGGTCCACGCCCAAGTATAGCTCGGATCGTGCGAAATGTTCATGAGGGCCACAACCGAGTATAGTTCGGGCCGTGTGAAATGTTCATGAGGCCCATGCCCGAGTATAGTTCGGGCTGTGCGAAATGTTCATTAGGTCCACGCTCAAGTAAAGCTCGGGCCGTGTGAAATGTTCATGAGGCCGACATCCAAGTATAGCTCGGGCCGTGCGAAATGTTCATGAGGCCCACGCCTGAGCACAGTTCGGGCCGTTTGAAATGTTCATGAGGCCCACACTCAAGTATAATTTGAGCTATGCGAAATGTTCATGAGGCCCACGCCCGAGTATAGTTCAGGCCGTGCGAAATGTTCATGAGCCCCCCGCCCAAGTATAGCTCGGGGAGTGCAAAATGTGCATGAGGCCCACGCCCAAATAAAGCTCAGGCCATGCGAAATGTTCATGAGGTCCACGCCCAAGTATAGTTCGGGCCGTGTGAAATGTTCACGAGGTCCACGCCCAAGTATAGCTCGGGCCGTGTGAAATGTTCACGAGGTCCACGCCGAAGTATAGCTCGGGCCGTTTGAAATGTTCATGAGGCCCACGCCCAAGTATAGCTCGGGCCGTGTGAAATGTTCATGAGGTCCACGCCCAAGTATAGCTCTGGCCGTGCGAAATGTTCACGAGGTCCACGCCCAAGTATAGATCGGGCCGTGCGAAATGTTCATGAGACCCACGCCCAAGTAGAGCTCGGGCCGTGCAAAATGTTCATGAGACCCACGCTCAAGTATAGCTCGGGCCGTATGAAATGTTCATGAGACCCACGCCCAAGTATAGCTCGGGCCGTGCGAAATGTTCATGAGGCCCACGCCCAAGTATAGCTTGAGCCGTGCGAAATATTCATGAGGCCCACGCCCGAGTATAGTTCGGGCCGTGCGAAATGTTTACGAGGCCCACGCCCAAGTATAGCTCGGGCCGTGCGAAATGTTCATGAGACCCACGCCCAAGTATAGCTCGGGCCGTGCGAAATGTTCATGAGACCCACGCCCAAGTATAGCTCGAGCCGTGCGAAATGTTCATGAGGTCCAAGCCAAAGTATAGCTCGGGCCGTGCGAAATGTTCATGAGGTCCAAGCCAAAGTATAGCTCGGGCCGTGCGAAATGTTCATGAGACCCACGCCCAAGTATAGCTCGGGCCGTGTGAAATGTTCATGAGACCCACGCCCAAGTATAGCTCGAGCATTGCGAAATGTTCATGAGACCCACGCCCAAGTATAGCTTGAGTATTGCGAAATGTTCATGAAACCCACGCCCAAGTATAGCTCGAGCATTGCGAACTGTTTATGAGGCCCACGCCCAAGTATAGCTCGGGCCGTGCGAAATGTTCATGAGACCCACGCCCAAGTATAGCTCGGGCCGTGCGAAATGTTCATGAGACCCACGCCCAAGTATAGCTCGGGCCGTGCTAAATGTTCATGAGACCCACGCCCAAGTATAGCTCAAGCATTGCGAAATGTTCATGAGACCCACGCCCAAGTATAGCTCGAGCATAGCGAAATGTTCATGAGACCCACGCCCAAGTATAGCTCGAGCATTGCGAAATGTTTATGAGGCCCACGCCCAAGTATAGCTCGGGCCGTGCGAAATGTTCATGAGACCCACGCCCAAGTATAGCTCGGGCCGTGCTAAATGTTCATGAGACCCACGCCCAAGTATAGCTCGAGCATTGCGAAATGTTTATGAGGCCCACGCCCAAGTATAGCTCGGGCCGTGCGAAATGTTCATGAGACCCACGCCCAAGTATAGCTCGAGCCGTGCGAAATGTTCATGAAACCCACGCCCTAGTATAGCTCGAGCCGTGCGAAATGTTCATGAGGTCCAAGCCAAAGTATAGCTCGGGCCGTGCGAAATGTTCATGAGACCCACGCCCAAGTATAGCTCGGGCCGTGCGAAATATTCATGAGGCCCACGCCCAAGTATAGCTCGAGCCGTGTGAAATGCTCATGAGGCCCACGCCCAAGTATAGCTCGAGCCGTGTGAAATGTTCATGAGGCCCACGCCCAAGTATAGCTCGAGCCGTGTGAAATGTTCATGAGGCCTACGCCCAAGTATAGCTCGAGCCGTGTGAAATGTTCATGAGGTCCACGCCCAAGTATAGCTCGAGCCGTGTGAAATGTTCATGAGGTCCACGCCCAAGTATAGCTCGTCAGGTATTTCAAATGCAAGTCCACAACCTTAAGTCGGTCTTGGGCTATGCGGCAAAGAACATACATGAGTTATCGTTTAGTTGTCTGATTTGTGCTGCCGTCTGTCCTAGCTTTAGTCAACTATTAGGAATTTTAGGAGATTTAGTAATATTGACTGCTCTCGGGTAGTCACGCCATTTTCCTTGAAGGTGGTAATCAGTTTATTACGTTTGTGCTCTTAATGTTACAAAGCTGTATTTTCCTTGATTTCTGTGAACTGAAGCTGAAATTCAGGATGCAAATGTAGCCGTGGAAATTTTTATTCCGAGGGAGAGTTTTTCGAACTTTGAATGAATGGGGTGTAAGATGCTTTACGCAGTTTTTTTCAGTCATATTTGATACTTGTTGTAAATTTAAAATAAAATATTGATACGGAAGTTATGACTATTTTACTTGTTGAGAAATCCTTGAATGCCATACCTTGATTGTTCCAATACTTTTCTGCAGTTTTAATTGATGTACTGTCAATAATAACCCTGCTGGGTTTCTTGGCACTTCAACAAGTGATGCGCCCGGGCTTCAATGTGTTAGGGGACATTGGCTCTAAATGATACAGATAGCAGGCTAGAGAAATGACAGCAATCTGTATTGTAAATCAAGAACAAGATCTGTTTTCATGAAATGCCGTGACAACAGAAGGCCACCCAATCTGTGTTTCATCATCTATCATTGAATTACCTAACTCAGTTTCTCACCACTACATCTGTCAATACATTTTTACCCTGTATCTCTACAAGTCAACGAATTTCAGCTTGTATTAAAAAACTGCATTACCAAATACACAAATCTTTATCATTTTGAATACTCACTAACAGTAAACACAACATGATCTGGCTGTAATGACATCAGAGACACAAGTACGCATGCATGGAACTGCGACACTAGTGTTGCGGTGGCAGTACAACTTACTTTCCGGACATGGCATGAAATATTTCTCAGAATCTGATGTGATAGATTCCAGATTTTTGTATTTGTTTTATGTTAAAGTTGTTGTGAAATTTCTGTTCATCCAGTTTGTGTTAATGTGTAGTTTCCTTTCTTTCTAGCATGTTCCATATGCGGTGAGGGCTGAATCCATTTGCCATTGCTATTTCTAGGATCTGCTCAACGGGACAATGTGCAAACAAAGATCATAAGCTTTCACGGCCGGAGTCCAAATTTTCCGGGCTGAGAAGCCGTGGTCTGCTGGAGTTTTCAGATCCAGACGTTTCGTTCACGACTGCGGTGAACATCTTCAGAAGAGACTAGAAAACTAAGCAAAAACTGGTATCCGCTATTGGAGAACATCAATCAGGCACAAACCCAATGAGATCATCCAAACCAATCAGGAATCAAAAGCACCGGAGTGGCTAACCCCCTCCCTCCAGCCGGACCAACCGCGTGAGCGCAGCCTCAGTATAAATACTGCCGTTATTTCAGCCAACGAGTCAGTTGCGACCAAACCTTCACCGACAAGACTTACACCACGCCACTGAAGATGTTCACCGCAGTCGTGAACGAAACGTCTGGACCTGAAAACTCCAGCAGACCATGGCTTCTCAGCCTGGAAAATTCTTCTAGTTATAAAGGATCATATTTCTGAAGGTAGCCTGTTAATGTGAACTTGTATTGCATAATGTAATTATCTACTTATGTAGGTTTCCTATGCATTCCAGACCATGTCTAGAAAAGAAAACCTAATTTTTCTTGAATTTCAACTGAAAAGTTGGGGAGAAGCTTCTTTCAGTTTGTGGGAGATGATGGCAAACATATTATTGCCACCAGCTGCTGAAAGAACATTTAAAAGTGAAGACGAGTGTAAATGTGTATGACTCATTGAAACGTTTCCATCATAAAGAACACGTACTTGTGTAGTGCTTATTGTCAGCCTGTTTTCAATAACCAAACACAATAAGCCAAATTCATTTTTATTAGCCTCCACCATCTACAAAGTTCTGCTTTAACTTTTCATTTCATTTTATACAACCTGATCAAGCCAAATAAAAACAAAGTCTTTAAAAATTCTGATGTGTTACATTTACACGACTTTCTCTACCTTCTGCAAACAAACTATTCTTACAAAAGCCTGTTCTTTTACCTGCTTCATGCTAATCAAGATAAACATTTCCAGAAATGGTCTTATTACTTAGTTTCTTATAAGTACAAGGAAAACTGACACTCAAATCTGTTGCTATGCAATTGATATTTTAAAATTGAAACCAATACTGTAAACACACAGACTTAAACAAAAGCCATGCAGAATGAAGAGGACTTCCAAGGCTATTCTCATGAGAAAGCATTAAACATATATTTTAAGCAAAATCATTTTTGAAAAAGCTTCCATGTAAAGGGTAGTTTGGGGTAGGGTAATTTCTTGAAAATCTTCACGCTGCATTCTTCAAGAATAATGAAATTGAATATTAAGTTTGGTCTCCAGTTTCCCCCACACACATGGATGGACCTTATTCTATAAATGCTTTCCTTTAGATTGAGGGACCTCAAAACATATTTGTGATGAAGTGTCTACTTACTATGAACTCTATAATGTTTTACATTACCTCTGTCCTCTGTTGAAGCCTCTTGTTAAGCTCGTATATACGATAGTCTGGCTGCCCAAAGTACGGCGTATGACGCCTGGGAACAGGGAGAGATCTACCAAATAAGTTGAAAAACACAGCATTAACAAAACATATCATCTTACTTCTTGTACACCATATTCAAAACAACAACAACAACAACAAGACTGTGTTCCATTCACATCACTTTCTCTACCTATTCTCTCACAAAATCATTCCTTTATTTTAAAAGCGGTTGCCACGTCATACAATTGGAACTCCATTCGCTCTAATAACAATTTGTTTCTTAATGACACTGTCAATTGCTTGCCAGTGTGCCGCATTTCTTTTATATGTCAATAAATATACTGACATGGGGCAGAGAACATTTGAAAACTATCACTCTGGCCAGGTTTGAAGCCGCAACCTTAGGATCTGTAAGCCACCCAGGCTGACTTCATTCTCTCTCCTCACCAGGATGAAAAAAGCGTCTCGAGTATTGCAAGCTTTAAAACCAATAACAAATATCACATAAATTGTCGTGTTTTAAACACATCTATATTTTTATATGCTAAGTTTTTGTATATCTCTTACATCCAGAATTGAGAGCATTTCAGAGGCTATTCCCAAGAAAATTAAAGAAATACATGATATTTGTCATGTTAATAAAAATCATAGAATGTTCCATGAAGAGGGTATGGGAATTTTCTTGATAATCTTTGCAACATGCTCTACTTCGTAAAACGTGTATTTCCAGTGAAAGTTGTGTATTGAATGTGTTTGCAGTACAGATACGATGGGAGTTGATCAGACTTCACAACTTGGTATTTGTTGACTGAGGTACAGTAGAGTCTTAACAAAACTGAACTTCTGCAAACGTGGTAAAGCTATACGATGGCTCCACACACACACACACACACACACACACACACACACACACACACACACACACACACACACAAACGGTCTTAACATTAACTTGTTCAGATGTGACTTCTTCTTGGGATTATTGGGGTTTTAGCTTCACAGATCCCTCGGCTACGCTTTGTAGCTTAGGACCCTAAATGTTTATAGCAGACTAATGACGAAATAACAAAAGTGACCCCGTATAGAAGCAATGCCAAGTGGTGGAACCATCCTATACTAATAATGCAAACATTTTTCTGCAATAACTTAGGAGTGAAAATGCCAATATTGAAGTTTGACCCACACCTTCACTGTTGATTGATGAAGGAAAAGTACGATTTCCTTTAATAAAGCTCTTAAAATGTTATTCAAAATGATTATTAAATTTCAAAAAAATAACTAATCCACAAATACAATAACTTTTTCGTTAAAATAAAGCCTATTTAGGTGGAAATGTGACCCTATTCGTATAGAATACTTTACTTCATCAGATATTGCTTTCAAACAATGTAACCTCGCAGTATTTTCAAATTGTCACATGCCAATAGTTAAAGTAAAACTTTCTGAACGTGAGTGTAGCACAGTGTTTTATAAAACTACTGCACACCATTATTTTAAAAGTATGAGTGGCAGATTAAAACAAATGCAAGTCCACAGTAAAAGTAAAGCTATGACTACAGTACCCATCTGACTGCCGAAACATCTTATTGCTCATTGGTAACAACTCTCACTTCCACAATTCTACTAGTCCACTTACAATATTTATTTAAACTTTTTACTTTCTCTACACGTACTATGTACATAGTGTACAGAGAAGTTATTGTAATGCACCCAAGAATTCAATACAGAGACTTCATTAGAAGTATATGTTTTGAGTCACCCTGAATACAAAAACAGCATTTTTAGAAAAATGTCCGTGTGTGTGTGTCTGTATGTCTGTCTTTCTGTGTTACTGCGGACAGCATAGGTTAAAAACGAAAAGACCGTTAACTACCAAACTTGGTATTTAAGTTTCGTATCTTTCAAGGATGCAACACAAAGATTTTCAAGAAAATCCCACCACCCCAAACTACCCTTTACATGGAAAAAATTTCGAAAATTTTGATTTTCTAAAAAATGGGTCTAACGATTTTGATTAAGATCCCTTATATTAAAGATATTTACATTCCAAATAAAATATATATCTTGAATTTTCTGGGAATAGCCTCTAAAGACCTCTTTATTCTGGATGATTTTGATTGAATTTTGCATAACTGGTAAACCGTAAGAGATAAGACAAAAACTTACTACACAAAAAATGTACATAACAATAAAACACACATTTTGTTGTTGTTGTTGTTGTTGTGGAGTTGATCGGTTTTGAGTAATACTTGTTATTGTTTGAGCTTTAAAAAACATACTTTTCTCATAGAGGAATTTGCCAACTCCTGTCCATACAAACAAAGGAACTTCAGTCACATAGCAACCAGCTTTTGACAATTACTTTAACCTGTGGTACTCCCTTATTTCGCTTCTACTTACAAGGAAGCAAGTAATAACACTATTTCTGCTAATTTTTTTCTTGGCTAGCATGAAGTAAATAAAAGTATAGGTTTTTAACAATACTTTGTTGCAGAGATGTAGAGAAAGTCATGTGAGTGGAACACGTCAGATTTTTTTCATAATGTATCTAGTTCACAAAACAGTAAAAATAATCATTATTTGTATTTCTGATGTATGAGATGAGTGCAATAAAATAATTGTTGATTGGTATTGATATTCGTACATTGGGTGTAGACAGAGAGGGAAGAAACTCAAGTATTATCTACAATGATAACCTTCCTATATTCTTATCAAATACAACTTTTGTTTTCATCTTCGGTCGTGAATTAAAGCCAAGTTACAAGATTTGCTTCCTTTGCAAGCTACACCTGATGCAGGGCAATGGATTTTTCAAGGTGTAAAATCCTTAGCATGGCTTCCCATGTAACAACCTCAATCCTTTCAAGCACTTTAAAAAGTCTCTACCTCTCTGTTAAAAAGCTTGTTCCTCTATCTACTTCATCTTAATTGACATTAAATGCTTGTCTGCCTCACATTCAAAAGATCGCGAGTTCGAATCTCGCTTAGGGTGAGTTACCCGGACAAGGTTTTCCCTTATCCTGAGAAGACAAATGTGGACCCCGAGATCATTTCCTTCATCGTCCGGTATGACCAACCTGGTTAAAGGATGTTTAACTACAAACTCTTCAAGCAAATCGAAGTAAACATTACGAGAATTTAGTTCCTTAAAGTAGAATGGAACTTAGGGCTAAAGTGATGGTCAAATGTTTTCGAAGCTGTCGTTATGCAAACCACCTCTTTGCTTGGCCAGGAGTAGAACAAAAGAAAAATGAACACTCGTGTCTGTGTTTCACAACTGAAACTAATAACAAGGAATACCTCGAAAACCGTAATTTCCACGAAAATAATGCATATGATATATCTTGCGTATTTTAACGAGATATTCATTTTTTTTGTATAGTACGTTTTTTTCTATCTCTTACACTTTACTGGTTATTCTAAATTAAGCAAAATCCATCCTGAATAAACAGGTCTTCAGAAGCTATTACCAGAAAATTTAAGTTATACATTTTATTTGCCATAGAAATGGCTTTAATATGTGATATTTTAATCAAAATCGTTAGAGCCATTTTTAAGAAAAACAAAATTTTCGAATTTTTTTCTATCTATAGGGTTGTTAGGGGTGGGGGGATTTTCTTGAAAATCTTGGTGTCGCATCCTTGGAAGATACCAAGTTTGGTATTTCCGGTGAAATGTCTGCATCGAATACAATACTTCTCTAGCCCTATGTACATTGTACGTACGGGGCTAGAGGAAGTAAAAAGGGACTACATAGGCTGAATGATACTCAAATCCTTTAAAAGTTGGTTGGCATGTGATTGAAATCCGTTCTTATGCAGGGCCAGGAGTTCACAAATTCCCGAATGAGAAACGTTTAAAAACAAAACCAATAAAATGGAATAGCTCGAAAACGGACAAGAAAAAATCTGACGTGTTCCATTCACATCACTTTCTCTACAAAAAAAAGTATTAAAAAGCATATGCTCCATCTACTTCACGTTAATCGAGCAAAAAATAACAGAAATAGTCTTATTACTTGCTTCCTTGTAAGTAGAAGCGAAATACGGAGTGAAAAGCTGGTTGCTATTTGTTTGTATGGACAGGAGTTGACATCCTGTATGTTTTTCAGAGATGAAATCAATAACAAGGAATATTATATCACATAACATGGTCTACATTTTTTGTCCGTCTCTTACGATTTAGCAGTAATGTAAAATAAAGTACCATTTAGAGGCGTTTCCCACAAAATTAAACATATACATTTTATTTGTTAGGTAAATATATTTAATATGCCACATTTTAATCAAAATCGTTAGCCACTTTTTAGAAAAAAAGTTCCATGTAAAGAGTAGTTGGGGGATTCTTGAAAATCTTCGTGTCGCAACCTTGGAAGATACCAAAACTACATACCACTACATAACGGACTTTTCGTTTTTGAGCTATGCTGGCCACATACACACAGACATTTTTGTAAAAATGATTTTTTTTATTCAGGGGGTCTCAAAACACGTATTTATGGAGAAAACTCGGTATTGAATTTTTGGTGCATTACAATACCTTCTCTACACACTATGTACATAGCACGTGTAGAGAAAGTAAAAAGTATATGTCATAAATTATGTGTTTTAAAGAGATCTACAATTTTTGTCCATCTCTCACAGTTTAACCGTTATGTAAAATTCTGCAAAACTCAACCAGAATAAAGTGCTCTTCAGGGGCTATTCCCAAAAAATTCAAAACATACATTTTATTTATGATGTAAACATCTATAATATGCGGTATTTTACTCAAAATCGTTAAGAGAAAAAGAAAATGTTGGAAACATTTTGCATGTAAAGGATACATTGGGGGAGGGGTCCTCAAAATCTTTGTGCCGCATCCTTGGAGTTTGGTATTTTACAGATTCTTCGTTTTTTAGTTATGGTATTCACCTTTTTTTATACAAGAGACCCTAAAACATGTATTTGCGGTATACACTACATAAGAAAGTGAAGGTTTTCTTATCGAAATGCGGAGATATGATTGCTATATCTAGATCAAGCATGTGAGGCGTCTAGCGTGAGCAGCGCTATGTCGGTTCTTGCTTTGCAGATGATCTATCGTTTGAGATAATTTAAACCAATAACAGGGAATATCTCGGAAATGGTTAACTCTACGCATAAAGCAGTCGCCCTCTGTGGTGCAATGGTTCTTCATATACCCAAAGTGGCGGGTTCAAACCCGGCGGAGGACAATGGCTTCCTTCGGAAGGGAAGTAAAGCCGTTGGTCCCGTGTCGTAGATTTAGAACCTCAAGCCTGAAAGAGAGGCCCCTGAGCAAAATTAAACGGTCTTTCACACCCAATTTAGAATGGGACGCTGAGAACCACAGCAGTTAAAGAGCGTCCATAAATAACACGCCATTTCCATTTAATGCATATAGGTATAATTATTCAGAAAAACTATTACATAGAATGAGATTAGGGGAATACAGTACAATTGAACGATGATCAAATCTACAAAGAGCTGGTCGCTGTGTAATGGCTTTGAAATCCCCTTCTCTTTGTTTCAGTAAAAAGAAGAACGAATAATACTACACATATGAAAAAAAAAAAAAAAAATAGGTGTTCCATTCACATGACTTTCTCTACATCTCTGCAACAAATTATTGTTAAAAAGCTTATACTTCTACTTGATGGTAATCGAGAAAAATTAGCAGAAACAGTCTTATTACTTACTTCCATGTAAATAGAAGCGAAATAAGGGAGTAGCATAGGTTAAAGTGATAGACAAAAGCTGGTTGCTAGGTGACTGAAGTTTCTTTGTTTGTATGGACAGGAGTTGACAAATTCCTGTATGAGAAGTTTTTTTAAAGCTGAAACCAAAAACAAGGAATATCTTAAAAACGATCAACTCCACGAAAAAAATATATATAACATAAATTGTGTGTTTTAATGTGCTGCACATTTATTGTGTGGTAAGTTTGTGCCTGTCTCTTTTAGCAGTTATACAAAATTGATCGAGAATAAAGTAGTCCTCAGAGGCTATTCCCAGAAAATTCAACATATACATTTTATTGGTCTGGTAAGTATTTTTAATATACCGTATTTTAATCAAAATCCTTAGAGCCATTTTCAGAAAATACAAATTTTCGAAAAAAGCTCCATGTAAAGAGTATTTGGGGGTGGGGGAATTTTCTTGAAAATCTTCGTGTCGCATCCTTGGAAGATACCAAACTTAAATACCAAGTTTGATTTTTAACGGACTTTTCGTTTTTGAGCTATGCTGTCCACAGACACGCACACAGACCTTTTTTTTTTTTTTTAAAAAAAAAAGAAGTTTGGACTCAAGGGGACCCAAAACGTGAATCGGTATCGAATTTTTGGGTGCAGTACAATACCTTGTATACATACTATGTACATAGTACGCATAGAGAAAGTAAAATATAAATATGGGAAAACTGAAACCAATAACATGGATTATCTCAGAAATGGTTATAAAAATCTGATGTGTTTCATTCATCTAACTTTCTCTAACTCTTCAAAATACAAACTATTCTTCTTTTGTCTACTTCATGATAAACGTTAGCAGAATTGTTCTTATTAGTTAGTTCCTTATAAGCTTCAGCAAATAAGGGAATGCATTATGATCAAATCTTTTAAGAGCCGGTCGCTATGAGGTTTGATTTACTTTGCTTGCTCCCGTTAGCTACTTTAAAACTGGAACCAACAACAATGAATATCTCAAAAACAGTCAACTATAAGAAAAACGTATATAACATACATTGTGTGTTTTTTTATGCAAAAGTTTATAAAACTCATCCAGAATAGAGGTCTTCCCAGAAAAGTCAACATATACTATTATTTGTCTTGTACATATCTTTAATATACGGTACTTGAATGAAAGTCGTTAAGACATTTTTGAGGAAAACAACATTTTCAAAATGTTTCCCATGTAAAGGGTATTTTGTGGTAGGAGTGTTCGTGTCGCATCCCTGGAAGATACAAAACATAAATACCAAGTTTGATATTCAACGGTCTTTTCGTTTTTGAGCTACGCTGCCCACACGCGCGGATCTTTTTCTAAAAAAAATTTCGTACTCAGGGGACCTCAAAACATTTGGTGAAATCTCGACATTAATTTGTGGATGGGATACAATAGTTTCTATAGGTACTATGTACATGTATGCACATAGGTGCTAGAGAAAGCAAAACTGTATCCGACATAAATTGTGCTTTAACGAGATGTACATTTTCTGTGAAGTAAGTTTTTGTTTACCAGTTATACAAGTTATCCAGAATGAAGGTTTTCAGGGACTGTTGGGGGTATGAGCGCGCAGATATGATGGGCAATAACTTGAAAAGTAATAGAACATATTGAGTAGGATCGAATGTTTTGTTCGCCATTGGCTGTGTGGTTATTATCAGCTACTGCGCTCGTACTCACCTAACATTTAGTTGCGCAACCCGCGTTAGAGCTTCTGCGTTCTGCCAAATCTCTAAACACACGTGTGCCAAACTCTTCATCATTTGTGAGCTGTTGTGCAAGGTTGAAGGCTTAGAAAACCCAAGAAATTACACTCGCAGTATCGTCTGTTACTAGATGGCGTGGAGGGCGCGTATGCTGCAGCTACAGTTATAGTATCTCTGCAACACATGTCTCAACCCCTATTATATTCCATAGCTCAAAAACGAGTGTCCGTTAAATCCCAAACGCTACTTAACTTCATACAACAAAAATCCTCCACCCATCTTCCCTTTACATGGAAACATGTTGATTCTCAAAAATGGTTCTCACGATTTTGATTAAAATGTCCTTTATTAAAGATATTTACATGAATGTTTTTGAAATAACCTCTCAAGACATGACTGGTAAATCGTTACAACGATAAAAACTTAGCTAACTAGCTCTTTAAAACATACAAGTTATGTCATATACATATTTTTCGTGTACTAGATATTCCTTGTTATTGCTTTCACTTTTAAATACTTAAACTTTTCTCACACGGGAATTTATTTAAATCTCATAGTAACCACATTTTAAAAAAAATCTTGTGTTCCATTCACATGACTTTCTCTGCAATAAATTATTGTTAATAAACTTATGCTTCTATTTACTTCCTGCTAATCGAGAATAAATTAGCAGAAATAGTCTTATTACTTGCTTCCTTGTAAGTAGAAGAGAAATAAGCATAGGTTAAAGTGATAGTCAAAAGGTGGTTGCTATGTGACTGAAGTTCCTTTGTTTATGTGGAGAGGAGTTGGCAAACTTCTGTATGAGAAAATTATGTTTTTCAAAGCTGAAACTAAAAACAAGCAATATCTAATAAACGATCAACCCCACGAAGAAAATGTATATAACATAAATTGAGTGTTTTTTTGTGTGATACGTTTTTGTCCATCTCTTAGGATTTAGAAGTTATGCAAAATTCCGTAAAATTCATCCGGAATAAAGCAGTCTTCAGAGGCTATTCCCAGAAAATTCAAGATATACATTTTATTTGTCAGATTCCCACACACACGGACAGAAGAATAACTTGCTGTTACGATCCAGCAATATAATGTTTAGACAGTCAGATGTTGTTTAAGATGGCCTGACGTTTGACGCAGGGAGGCATACATACATACGTGTTTCTGACAGCTAGGGAACTATTTTGGTGGCATCCAAAGATCGATATATAGAGCGATGAGGTGGGGGCGGTATTGCCGTTACCAGCACACACACTGGTGCAGCGAATATCCATCCCCGGCTGTCACCAAATAGTTAAAACATGTACATAGTGTTTGTATTCAGTACCGAGATTACATGAAAGTCCGTTAAATGCCACTTGATTAAAATATCGTATATTACATCAAAAATCAAATAAATATCTTGAATTTTGCCTAACTTGTGAACATCTTAAATGTCACAATTTCTGTCATATACATTTAACCATTTTTGAGATATTCACTTTTAAAATACTTATTTCCCTTCTACTTACAAGTCTGTTAGTAGATGAATAATCTTTTTCACAATACTTTGTTGCAGAGATGAAGAGAAAGTCGTGTGAATGGAACACATCACAATATACAGGTTCGGTATTAATACTCACGGCCTGCCCCTACCTTATTCATTCAGCCTAAATCCCGTTATATGTTTATTTACTGCAACATTTAAACAAAACCAAAAATGTTTCTAATTCTCATCACTCTGCACACAAACTATTCCTCTATCTGCTTCATGATGAACGTTATTATTGTCATCATCAGGGATGCCACACATTTTAATCCAAATTCTTACATCCATTTTTACTTTCTCTACACGTACTATGCGTATACACAAGCTATTGTACCCAAAAATTCAACACTGAAATTTCACCACAAATGCATCTTTTGAGACTACCTGAATCCAATTTTTTTTAAAAATGTCCCGTGTGCGTGAGTGTATCCGTGTACGTGTGTCTGTCTGTGTGCGTCTGTGTGTGTCTGTGTCTGCGTCTGTGTGTGTCTGTCTATATCTGTCTGTGTGTGTCTGTCTATATCTGTCTGTGTGTCTGTCTATATCTGTCTGTTTGTGTGCGTCTGTGTGTGTGTCTGCGTCTGTGTGTGTCTGTGTCTGTGTGCGTCTGTGTATATCTGTCTGTGTCTGTGTGTGCGTCTGTGTGTGTCTGTCTGTGTGCGTCTGTGTGTGTCTGTGTGCGTCTGTGTGTGTCTGTGTCTGCGTCTGTGTGTGTCTGTGTGTGCGTCTGTGTGTGTCTGTGTCTGTGTGTGCGTCTGTGTGTGTCTGTGTGCGTCTGTGTGTGTCTGTCTGTGTGTGTCTGTCTGTGTGTGTCTGTGTGTGTCTGTCTGTGTGTGTCTGTCTGTGTGCGTCTGTGTGTGTCTGTCTGTGTGTGTCTGTCTGTGTGCGTCTGTGTGTGTCTGTGTGCGTCTGTGTGTGTCTGTGTCTGCGTCTGTGTGTGTCTGTGTGTGCGTCTGTGTGTGTCTGTGTCTGTGTGTGCGTCTGTGTGTGTCTGTGTGCGTCTGTGTGTGTCTGTCTGTGTGTGTCTGTCTGTGTGCGTCTGTGTGTGTCTGTGTGCGTCTGTGTGTCTGTGTCTGCGTCTGTGTGTGTCTGTGTCTGTGTGTGTCTGTATATATCTGTCTGTGTGTCTGTCTATATCTGTCTGTTTGTGTGCGTCTGTGTGTGTGTCTGCGTCTGTGTGTGTCTGTGTCTGTCTGCGTCTGTGTATATCTGTCTGTGTCTGTGTGTGCGTCTGTGTGTGTCTGTGTGCGTCTGTCTGTGTGCGTCTGTGTGTCTGTCTGTGTGCGTCTGTGTGTGTCTGTCTGTGTGCGTCTGTGTGCGTCTGTGTGTGTCTGTGTGTGCGTCTGTGTGTGCGTCTGTGTGTGTCTGTCTGTGTGTGTCTGTGTCTGTTTGTGTGCGTCTAAGTCTGCGTCTGTGTGTCTGTCTGTGTGCGTCTGTGTCTGTCTGTGTCTGTGTGCGTCTGTGTGTGTCTGTGTGCGTCTGTGTCTGTGTGTGTCTGTGTCTGTGTGTGTCTGTCTGTGTCTGTGTGCGTCTGTGTGCGTCTGTGTGTGTCTGTGTGCGTCTGTGTGCGTCTGTGTCCTGTCTGTGTCTGCGTCTGTGTGTGTCTGTGTGCGTCTGTGTGTGTCTGTGTCTGTGTGTGTCTGTGTGTGTCTGTGTCTGTGTGTGTCTGCGTCTGTGTGTCTGCGTCTGTGTGTCTGTGTGTCTGTGTGCGTCTGTGTGCGTCTGTGTCTGTGTGTGTCTGTGTGCGTCTGTGTGTGTCTGTGTGCGTCTGTGTGCGTCTGTGTGTGTCTGTGTCTGTGTGTGTCTGTGTCTGTGTGTGTCTGCGTCTGTGTGTGTCTGTGTGCGTCTGTGTGTGTCTGTGTCTGTGTGTGTCTGTGTGCGTCTGTGTGTGTCTGTGTGCGTCTGTGTGTGTCTGTGTCTGTGTGTGTCTGTGTCTGCGTCTGTGTGCGTCTGTGTGTGTCTGCGTCTCTGTGTGTCTGTGTCTGCGTCTGTGTGCGTCTGTGTGTGTCTGCGTCTGTGTGTGTCTGTCTGTGTGTGTCTGTGTCTGCGTCTGTGTGTGTCTGTCTGTGTGTGTCTGTGTATGTCTGTCTGTGTGTGTCTGTGTCTGTCTGTGTGTGTCTGTGTGCGTCTGTCTGTGTGTGTCTGTGTCTGCGTCTGTGTGTGTCTGCGTCTGTGTGTGTCTGTGTGCGACTGTGTGTGTCTGTGTCCTGTCTGTGTGTGTCTGTGTCTGCGTCTGTGTGTGTCTGCGTCTGTGTGTGTCTGTGTCTGCGTCTGTGTGTGTCTGTGTGCGTCTGTGTGTGTCTGTGTGCGTCTGTGTGTGTCTGTGTCTGCGGCTGTGTGTGTCTGCGTCTGTGTGTGTCTGTGTCTGTGTCTGCGTCTGTGTGCGTCTGTGTCTGCGTCTGTGTGTGTCTGTGTGTGTCTGTGTGTGTCTGTGTGTGTCTGTGTCTGTGTGTGTCTGTGTGTGTCTGTGTCTGCGTCTGTGTGTGTCTGTGTCTGTGTGCGTCTGTGTGCGTCTGTGTGTGCGTCTGTGTGTGTCTGTGTCTGCGTCTGAGTGTGTCTGCGTCTGAGTGTGTCTGTGTCTGTGTGTGTCTGTGTCTGCGTCTGTGTGTGTCTGCGTCTGTGTGTGTCTGTGTCTGCGTCTGTGTGTGTCTGTGTGCGTCTGTGTGTGTCTGTGTGCGTCTGTGTGTGTCTGTGTCTGCGGCTGTGTGTGTCTGCGTCTGTGTGTGTCTGTGTCTGTGTCTGCGTCTGTGTGCGTCTGTGTCTGCGTCTGTGTGTGTCTGTGTCTGTGTCTGTGTCTGTGTCTGTGTGTGTCTGTGTGTGTCTGTGTGTGTCTGTGTGTGTCTGTGTCTGCGTCTGTGTGTGTCTGTGTCTGTGTGCGTCTGTGTGCGTCTGTGTCTGCGTCTGTGTGTGTCTGTGTGTGTCTGTGTCTGCGTCTGAGTGTGTCTGTGTCTGTGTGTGTCTGTGTCTGCGTCTGTGTGTGTCTGTGTCTGTGTGTGTCTGTCTGCGTCTGTGTGTGTCTGTGTCTGTGTGTGTCTGTCTGCGTCTGTGTGTGTCTGCGTCTGTGTGTGTCTGTGTCTGTGTGTGTCTGTGTCTGCATCTGTGTGTGTCTGCGTCTGTGTGTGTCTGTGTCTGCGTCTGTGTGTGTCTGTGTCTGTGTGTGTCTGTGTCTGTGTGTGTCTGTGTGCGTCTGTGTGTGTCTGCGTCTGTGTCTGTGTCTGTGTGTGTCTGCGTCTGTGTGTGTCTGTGTGCGTCTGTGTGTGTCTGTGTGTGTCTGTGTGTGTCTGTGTCTGTGTGTGCCTGTGTCTGCGTCTGTGTGTGTCTGCGTCTGTGTGTGTCTGTGTCTGTGTGTGTCTGTGTCTGTGTCTGCGTCTGTGTGTGTCTGTGTGTGTCTGTGTGTGTCTGCGTCTGTGTGTGTCTGTGTGTCTGTGTGTGTCTGCGTCTGTGTGTGTGTGTGTCTGTGTGTGTCTGTGTCTGCGTCTGTGTGTGTCTGCGTCTGTGTGTGTCTGCGTCTGTGTGTGTCTGTGTCTGTGTGTGCCTGTGTCTGCGTCTGTGTGTGTCTGCGTCTGTGTGTGTCTGCGTCTGTGTGTGTCTGCGTCTGTGTGTGTCTGCGTCTGTGTGTGTCTGCGTCTGTGTGTGTCTGCGTCTGTGTGTGTCTGTGTCTGTGTGTGCCTGTGTCTGCGTCTGTGTGTGTCTGCGTCTGTGTGTGTCTGCGTCTGTGTGTGTCTGCGTCTGTGTGTGTCTGTGTCTGTGTGTGTCTGTGTCTGCGTCTGTGTGTGTCTGTGTGTGTCTGTGTGTGTCTGTGTGTGTCTGCGTCTGTGTGTGTCTGTGTGTCTGTGTGTGTCTGCGTCTGTGTGTGTCTGTGTCTGCGTCTGTGTCTGCGTCTGTGTGTGTCTGCGTCTGTGTGTGTCTGTGTCTGTGTGTGTCTGTGTCTGTGTGTGTCTGTGTCTGTGTGTGTCTGCGTCTGTGTGTGTCTGTGTCTGCGTCTGTGTGCGTCTGTGTGTGTCTGTGTCTGTGTGTGTCTGCGTCTGTGTGTGTCTGTGTCTGTCTGCGTCTGTGTGTGTCTGTGTCTGTCTGCGTCTGTGTGTGTCTGTGTCTGCGTCTGTGTGCGTCTGTGTCTGCGTCTGTGTCTGCGTCTGTGTGTGTCTGTGTGTGTCTGCGTCTGTGTGTGTCTGTGTCTGCGTCTGTGTGTGTCTGTGTCTGCGTCTGTGTGTGTCTGTGTCTGCGTCTGTGTGTGTCTGCGTCTGTGTGTGTCTGTGTCTGCGTCTGTGTGTGTCTGTGTCTGTGTGTGTCTGCGTCTGTGTGTGTCTGTGTCTGCGTCCGTCTGTGTGCGTCTGTGTGTGTCTGTGTGCGTCTGTGTGCGTCTGTGTCTGCGTCTGTGTGCGTCTGTGTCTGCGTCTGTGTGTGTCTGTGTCTGCGGCTGTGTGCGTCTGTGTGTGTCTGTGTCTGCGTGTATCTGTGTCTGCGTCTGTGTGTGTCTGTGTCTGCGTGTATCTGTGTCTGCGTGTGTCTGTCTGTGTGCGTCTGTGTCTGTGTGTATCTGTGTCTGTGTGTATCTGTGTCTGCGTCTGTGTGCGTCTGTGTCTGTGTCTGCGTCTGCGTGTATCTGTGTCTGCGTCTGTGTGTGTCTGTGTGTATCTGTGTCTGCGTCTGTGTGTGTCTGTGTGTGTGCGTCTGTGTCTGTGTCTGCGTGTATCTGTGTCTGCGTCTGTGTGTGTCTGTCTGTGTGCGTCTGTGTGTGTCTGTCTGTGTGCGTCTGTGTCTGCGTCTGTGTGTGTCTGTCTGTGTGCGTCTGTGTGTGTCTGTGTGTATCTGTGTCTGCGTCTGTGTGTGTCTGTCTGTGTGCGTCTGTGTCTGCGTCTGTGTGTGTCTGTGTCTGCGTGTATTTGTGTCTGCGTCTGTGTGCGTCTGTGTCTCCGTGCGTCTGTGTCTCCGTGTGTCTGTGTCTCCGTGTGTCTGTGTCTGCGTCTGTGTATGTCTGTCTGTGTGTGCATCTGTGTGTGTCTGTCTGTGTGCGTCTGTGTCTGCGTCTGTGTGTGTCTGTGTCTGCGTGTATCTGTGTCTGCGTCTGTGTGCGTCTGTGTCTCCGTGTGTCTGTGTCTCCGTGTGTCTGTGTCTCCGTGTGTCTGTGTGTGCGTCTGTGTATGTCTGTCTGTGTGTGCATCTGTGTGTGTGTGTCTGTGTGCGTCTGTGTCTGCGTCTGTGTGTGTCTGTGTCTGCGTGTATCTGTGTCTGCGTCTGTGTGCGTCTGTGTCTCCGTGTGTCTGTGTCTCCGTGTGTCTGTGTATGTCTGTGTCTGTGTATGTCTGTGTCTGCGTGTATCTGTGTCTGCGTCTGTGTGCGTCTGTGTCTCCGTGTGTCTGTGTCTCCGTGTGTCTGTGTCTGCGTGTGTCTGTGTCTGCGTCTGTGTGCGTCTGTGTCTCCGTGTGTCTGTGTCTCCGTGTGTCTGTGTCTCCGTGTGTCTGTGTCTGCGTGTATCTGTGTCTGCGTGTATCTGTGTCTGCGTCTGTGTGCGTCTGTGTCTCCGTGTGTCTGTGTCTCCGTGTGTCTGTGTCTCCGTGTGTCTGTGTCTCCGTGTGTCTGTGTCTCCGTGTGTCTGTGTCTCCGTGTGTCTGTGTCTCCGTGTGTCTGTGTCTGCGTGTATCTGTGTCTGCGTCTGTGTGCGTCTGTGTCTCCGTGTGTCTGTGTCTCCGTGTGTCTGTGTCTCCGTGTGTCTGTGTCTGCGTGTATCTGTGTCTGCGTCTGTGTGCGTCTGTGTCTCCGTGTGTCTGTGTCTCCGTGTGTCTGTGTGTGCGTCTGTGTATGTCTGTCTGTGTGTGCATCTGTGTGTGTGTGTCTGTGTGCGTCTGTGTCTGCGTCTGTGTGTGTCTGTGTCTGCGTGTATCTGTGTCTGCGTCTGTGTGCGTCTGTGTCTCCGTGTGTCTGTGTCTCCGTGTGTCTGTGTATGTCTGTGTCTGTGTATGTCTGTGTCTGCGTGTATCTGTGTCTGCGTCTGTGTGCGTCTGTGTCTCCGTGTGTCTGTGTCTCCGTGTGTCTGTGTCTGCGTCTGTGTATGTCTGTCTGTGTGTGCATCTGTGTGTGTGTGTCTGGGCAGCATAGCTCAAAAACGAAAAAATCTTTAAATACCAAACTTAGTTTTTAAGTTTGGTATCTTCCAAGGATGAGACACGAAGATTTTCAAGAAAATCCCCCCACCCCACTACACTTTACATGGAACTTTTTTGAAAATTTTGATTTTCTTAAAAATGGCTCTAACGATTTTGATTAAAATATCATATATTAAAGACATTTACCTGACAAATAATATGTATATCTTGAATTTTCTGGGAATAGCCTCTGAAGACTATTCTGGATCAATTTTACGGAATTTTGCATAACTGCTAAGCCATAAGAGATGAACAAAAACTTACCACACAGAAAATGTAGAGCACATTAAAACAAACAATTTACGTTATATAAATTCGTGGAGTTGATCGTTTTTGAGATATTCCTTGGTTTTGGTTTCAGCTTTAAAAAACTTATACATTTCTCATACAGGAATTTATCAACTCGTGTCCATACAAACAAAGGAACTTCAGTCACATAGCAACCAGCTTTGGACTGTCACTTTAACCTATGGTACTCCCTTATTTCCCTTCTACTTACAAGGAAGCAAGTAATAAGACTATTTCTGCTAATTTTTTCTCGATTAGCATTAAGTAAATAAAAGCATTAGCTTTTTAACAATAATTTGTTGCCAAGATATAGAGAAAGTCATGTGAATGGAAGACATCAGATTTTTTTTTTTGTATAATAAGTTTTTGTATATCTTTTACGGTTTGCCAGTTATACAAAATCATTCAGAATAAAGATGTCTTCAGAAGCTATTCCCAGAAAATTCAAGATGTACATTTTATTTGTGAGGTAAATATCTTTAAAGATATGTTTTAATCAAAATACTTAGGAGCAATTGTGAAAACGTAAAATTTTATAAAAATGTTCCAAGTAAAAGGTAGTTTAGGTGGAGGGATTTTCTTGAAAATCTTCGTATCGCATCCTTACAAGAGGCTGAACTTCAATTTAAAGGACCTTAAGCTACCAGGTTATAAGGGGCGTTAAACTGCTAAACCAAAACAATTTTTACTTTCTCTACACGTACTATGTACATAGTGTATACAGAAGGTATTGTATTGCACCCAAAAATTCAATACTGATATTTCACTGCAAATGCGAGTTTTAGGTCCCCCTGAATAATAATAATAAATAAATAAAAAAAAAAGAAGCATTTTGGGAAAAAGATCCGTGTGTGTGCGTGTGTATATGTGGACAGCAAAGCTCAAAAATGAAAACACCGTTAAATACCAAACTTGGTATTTAAGTTGACTATTTTCCAAGGATGCGACATTCTGATTTTCTTTAAAATGGCTCTAATGATTTTGATGTTCACATGACAAATAAAATGAATTTTATAGAAGTTTACATAACTGTAAACCGTATGATGCAGAGAAAAAGTGTAGAGCTCTTAAAGCACGCAATTTATCAACCAGATTTGCCTATCGCTACTCCCTTAGTCTACTTACACGAAAGCAAGTAATAACACCCTTTCTGTTAATCTTTTTTGGATTACCATGAAATAGATAGAAAAACAAACTTTTTAACAATAATTTATTGCAGAGATGAATGGAGGTCATCAGATTTGTCTAAAACTGACTTATTTGTGTTCAGGGAAGCCCAAAACATGTATTTCGGTATAATACGTAGAGAAAGTAACGGTTGCTACACAAAACAAATGGTGAGGGGCGGCCTGGAACCTGACCGGAGTGTCATAAGGTAAATATTAGCCAATACCTTGTTGTAGGCTTGAGTCGCGAGTTGGCGCGCACACACCTACATCACAGATCAACTTGCATCCCATTTACTTGTCTGCCTAAGTTGTTTTCCGTGGTCTCTGGATAACATGCTAGCCTCTAGTTCCCAAGGACGCGGGTTCAAACCCGTCCGAGGGCGAGTGTTTTTTTTAACCATGACTTCCTTCGGAAGAAAACAAAGCCTTAGGGTCCTGTCATGGATTTACGGCGCGTATAGTAACCTGATAAAGAGGCCTCTGCGCCTTTCGCTCCCAGTATAGGATGGGACGCAATTAAATAAAACTCGAACCCAAGTTTTTACTTTCTGAGCCCGTATGTACAAGCTATTGTATTCCACGTCGAGATTTCACTCGTAATATATACCTATTGATGCCCTCTGAGCCTGAAAAAAGCTTTTTCACAGAAAAGGTCCATGTAAGTGTGGGGGGGGGCAGCATCGCTCAAAAATGAAAATACCCTTAAGTTGTCTTTAAATATGTTTTCAAGAAAATCCCTCCACCACAAACTAACCTTTACACCAGGTTTTTCTCAAAAATGGCTCTTAACGATTTCGATTAAAACATCGTATATTAAAGACATTTACATGAGAAATAAAATTTATATTTTGAATTTTCTGGGAGTAGCCTCTTCTGGATGAGTTTTGCAACATTTTGCATAACGGTTAAACCGTAAGAGATAAACAAAAGCTTAACACACAAAAATGTGGAGCTCGTTAAAACACACAATTTATGCCATGCATTTATTTATTTATTACAACTGGTCATTTTTAGATATTCCTTGTTTTTGCTTTCAGCTTTGAAAAACTTATACTTTTCTCATACAGGAATTTGTCAACTTGTGTCCATACCAACAAAGGAACATCAGTCACATAGCAACCAGCTTTTGACTATCACTTTAAGCTATGCTACTCCCTTATTTCGCTTCCACTCACAAGGAAAGGATGTAGATAAAAGAATACTCCTTTGTAAGGAAAGTTGTTGCGCTAGGAAAAGCCATGTGAATGGAACACACCAGTTTACTTTCTCTCGCCCGTATGTACTATGTACATAGCGGATAGAGAAGGTATTGTATTGCACCCAATAGTTCGACGTCGAGATTTCACCGGAAATATATGTTTTGGGGTCCTCCGAGTCCGAAAAAAACATTTTTAGAAAAAGGTCCGTATGTGTATCTGTGAGCAACGTAGCTCAAAAACGAAAGTCCGTTAAGTACCAAACTTGGTACTTAAGTTCAGTAACTTCCAAGGGCAAGAAGATTTTCAAGAAAATCCCCCACCCCCAACTACCCTTTACATGGGAAAATTTTCGAAAATTTTGATTTTGTCAAAAATGGCATTAATGATTTTAATTAAAATACAGTAGGTATACTAAGATATTTATATGACAAATAAAATGGGAATAGCCTCTGAGGACCTCTCTCTATTCTGAATGAATGTTACGTAATAGACAGACAACAACTTCTACACAAATCATGTTAAAACACACACTCTATGTTATATACGTTTTTTTTTTCGTGGAATTTACCATTTCTGAGATAGGTCTTGTTACTTAAAATACTTCAACTTTTTTCACACGGAAAGTTGAAAACTCCTGACTCTGCATAGAAACGGATTTCATCTACACGACAATCAGCTTTTAAAAGATTTGACTATTACTTTAACCTATGCTACTCCCTTATTTCTCTTCTACTTACAAGGAAGCAAGTGATAAGACTATTTCAATAATTTGATACCGCGATGTAGAGAAAGTCATGTGAATGGAACACAACATTTTTAGTTATGTTCTGCAGACACGCACAATGACATTTTTCAAAAATTACTTTTTTTGGATTCAGGGGGAACACAAAACATATATTTCTGGTGAAATCTAGGTATACAATTCGAATCTCGCGCACCGACTTATCCACAGTTTACCGTGCCATTCTCAAACTTGAACCAACGCCTGTTTTCAGCACACCTCTTCAATTCAATAATGTCCGTGTGTGGGTAGCATATTTCAAAAGCGATAACTTCACTATTTCCCAAGGATGCGACACGTATTTTAAAGGAAATACTCCATCCCAAATACCCTTTAAATGAAAAAAAATCGAAATTTTCGGATTTTTTGAAAATGGCTCTTAACGATTTTGATTAAAATATCGTATATTAAACGTATTTACATACCAAAATAAAAGTTATATCATGCATTTTTTGGGAGCAGCTGCTGAAGACATCTTTATTCTGGAGAATTTTGCGTAATCTTGCATAACTGGTAAACCGTAAGAGATAGACAAAAACTTAATATGTAAAAACGTTGAGCTCGTTAAAACACACAAGTTATATGATATACATCTTCTTCGTGGAGTTGACCGTTTCTGAGATATTCCTTGTTATTGGTTTCAGTTTTAAAATACTTTTCTCAGTCTGGCATTTCTCAACTCCTGTCATACAAAGCACCTTCAATCACGTAGCAACCAGCTTTTAACAGATTTAGCCTTCTGTATTCCCTTCTACTTAACAAGCAATCAAGTAATGATTAACAATAATCGTACAAAGGTGTAGAGAAAGTCATATGAATGGAACATTACGTTTTTGTCTTCGTACACTTCACAGCAAACCAGAAAGGATTTCTACACACCCTGAACCCAATATTCAACTCAAAACAAAAGTACATTAAAAGATAATGGTCCAATATTTTATTATTTTCCAATTAGTATATATTAATCTTTTTTTATTGTCTCCTTTGTATTAGAAACATCTGGTTGTCTGTAGGTCCTTTCCGTTGGGTTTAAATCGTTTCAATTCCCTCAAACACACACACACACACACACAAACATTCTCTCTCACATAAAGACTCTGCGGGGGAAAGACAATAATTCTCCTCCCCAGTCGGAAATCGAACGTGGGACCCTCCTGGTTAGAGACAGTTTCCGTAAGAAGAGAAGCTACAGCGTAAGCGGTTCTACTAGCTGAGAGGTTCAGTAGCTTTATCTGCCAGATGTTGTACTGCTTGTCTTCTCAAGCCAGAGTAGCAAGACAAAAGCGGTTCCATAAGCTTAGATGTCTAGTAGCTTTAACTGCCAGATGTTGTACTGCTTGTCTTCTCAAGCCAGAGTAGCATGACAAAAGCGGTTCCATAAGCTTAGATGTCTAGTAGCTTTAACTGCCAGATGTTGTACTGCTTGTCTTCTCAAGCCAGAGTAGCAAGACAAAAGCGGTTCCATAAGCTGAGAAGTTCAGTAGCTTTAACTGCCAGATGTTGTACTGCTTGTCTTCTCAAGCCAGAGTAGCATGACAAAAGCGGTTCCTCTAGCTGAGATGTCCAGTAGCTTTAACTGCCAGATGTTGTACTGCTTGTCTTCTCAAGCCAGAGTAGCAAGACAAAAGCGGTTCCATAAGCTGAGATGTCCAGTAGCTTTAACTGCCAGATGTTGTACTGCTTGTCTTCTCAAGCCAGAGTAGCATGACAAAAGCGGTTCCTCTAGCTGAGATGTCTAGTAGCTTTAACTGCCAGATGTTGTACTGCTTGTCTTCTCAAGCCAGAGTAGCATGACAAAAGCGGTTCCATAAGCTGAGAAGTTCAGTAGCTTTAACTGCCAGATGTTGTACTGCTTGTCTTCTCAAGCCAGAGTAGCATGACAAAAGCGGTTCCTCTAGCTGAGATGTCTAGTAGCTTTAACTGCCAGATGTTGTACTGCTTGTCTTCTCAAGCCAGAGTAGCATGACAAAAGCGGTTCCATAAGCTGAGAAGTTCAGTAGCTTTAACTGCCAGATGTTGTACTGCTTGTCTTCTCAAGCCAGAGTAGCATGACAAAAGCGGTTCCATAAGCTTAGATGTCTAGTAGCTTTAACTGCCAGATGTTGTACTGCTTGTCTTCTCAAGCCAGAGTAGCATGACAAAAGCGGTTCCATAAGCTGAGAAGTTCAGTAGCTTTAACTGGCGGATGTTGTACTGCTTGTCTTCTCAAGCCAGAGTAGCATGACAAAAGCGGTTCCATATGCTGAGATGTCCAGTAGCTTTAACTGGCGGATGTTGTACTGCTTGTCTTCTCAAGCCAGAGTAGCATGACAAAAGCGGTTCCATATGCTGAGATGTCCAGTAGCTTTAACTGGCGGATGTTGTACTGCTTGTCTTCTCAAGCCAGAGTAGCATGACAAAACCGGTTCCTCTAGCTGAGAAGTGCAGTAGCTTTAACTGCCAGATGTTGTACTGCTTGTCTTCTCAAGCCAGAGTAGCAAGACAAAACCGGTTCCATAAGCTGAGAAGTTCAGTAGCTTTAACTGGCGGATGTTGTACTGCTTGTCTTCTCAAGCCAGAGTAGCATGACAAAAGCGGTTCCTCTAGCTGAGATGTCCAGTAGCTTTAACTGGCGGATGTTGTACTGCTTGTCTTCTCAAGCCAGAGTAGCATGACAAAACCGGTTCCTCTAGCTGAGAAGTGCAGTAGCTTTAACTGCCAGATGTTGTACTGCTTGTCTTCTCAAGCCAGAGTAGCAAGACAAAACCGGTTCCATAAGCTGAGAAGTTCAGTAGCTTTAACTGGCGGATGTTGTACTGCTTGTCTTCTCAAGCCAGAGTAGCATGACAAAACCGGTTCCATAAGGTGAGATGTCCAGTAGCTTTAACTGCCAGATGTTGTACTGCTTGTCTTCTCAAGCCAGAGTAGCATGACAAAAGCGGTTCCATAAGCTGAGAAGTTCAGTAGCTTTAACTGCCAGATGTTGTACTGCTTGTCTTCTCAAGCCAGAGTAGCATGACAAAAGCGGTTCCATAAGGTGAGATGTCCAGCAGTTTTAACTGGCGGATGTTGTACTGCTTGTCTTCTCAAGCCAGAGTAGCATGACAAAAGCGGTTCCATAAGGTGAGATGTCCAGCAGTTTTAACTGGCGGATGTTGTACTGCTTGTCTTCTCAAGCCAGAGTAGCATGACAAAAGCGGTTCCATAAGGTGAGATGTCCAGTAGCTTTAACTGCCAGATGTTGTACTGCTTGTCTTCTCAAGCCAGAGTAGCATGACAAAAGCGGTTCCTCTAGCTGAGATGTCTAGTAGCTTTAACTGCCAGATGTTGTACTGCTTGTCTTCTCAAGCCAGAGTAGCATGACAAAACCGGTTCCATAAGCTGAGATGTCCAGCAGTTTTAACTGGCGGATGTTGTACTGCTTGTCTTCTCGGGTCAGAGTAGCAAGACAAAAGCGGTTCCACTAGTTGAGAAGTGCAGTAGCTTTAACTGGCGGATGTTGTACTGCTTGTCTTCTCAAGCCAGAGTAGCAAGACAAAACCGGTTCCATAAGCTGAGAAGTTCAGTAGCTTTAACTGCCAGATGTTGTACTGCTTGTCTTCTCAAGCCAGAGTAGCAAGACAAAAGCGGTTCCACTAGTTGAGAAGTGCAGTAGCTTTAACTGGCGGATGTTGTACTGCTTGTCTTCTCAAGCCAGAGTAGCAAGACAAAACCGGTTCCATAAGCTGAGAAGTTCAGTAGCTTTAACTGCCAGATGTTGTACTGCTTGTCTTCTCAAGCCAGAGTAGCATGACAAAACCGGTTCCATAAGCTGAGAAGTTCAGTAGCTTTAACTGGCGGATGTTGTACTGCTTGTCTTCTCAAGCCAGAGTAGCATGACAAAACCGGTTCCATAAGCTGAGAAGTTCAGTAGCTTTAACTGCCAGATGTTGTACTGCTTGGCTTCTCAAGCCAGAGTAGCATGACAAAAGCGGTTCCATAAGCTGAGAAGTTCAGTAGCTTTAACTGGCGGATGTTGTACTGCTTGTCTTCTCAAGCCAGAGTAGCATGACAAAAGCGGTTCCATAAGCTGAGAAGTTCAGTAGCTTTAACTGCCAGATGTTGTACTGCTTGTCTTCTCAAGCCAGAGTAGCATGACAAAAGCGGTTCCATAAGCTGAGAAGTTCAGTAGCTTTAACTGCCAGATGTTGTACTGCTTGTCTTCTCAAGCCAGAGTAGCATGACAAAAGCGGTTCCATAAGCTGAGAAGTTCAGTAGCTTTAACTGGCGGATGTTGTACTGCTTGTCTTCTCAAGCCAGAGTAGCATGACAAAACCGGTTCCATAAGCTGAGAAGTTCAGTAGCTTTAACTGCCAGATGTTGTACTGCTTGTCTTCTCAAGCCAGAGTAGCAAGACAAAAGCGGTTCCATAAGCTGAGAAGTCCAGTAGCTTTAACTGCCAGATGTTGTACTGCTTGTCTTCTCAAGCCAGAGTAGCATGACAAAACCGGTTCCATAAGCTGAGAAGTTCAGTAGCTTTAACTGGCGGATGTTGTACTGCTTGTCTTCTCAAGCCAGAGTAGCATGACAAAACCGGTTCCATAAGCTGAGAAGTTCAGTAGCTTTAACTGCCAGATGTTGTACTGCTTGTCTTCTCAAGCCAGAGTAGCAAGACAAAAGCGGTTCCATAAGCTGAGAAGTCCAGTAGCTTTAACTGCCAGATGTTGTACTGCTTGTCTTCTCAAGCCAGAGTAGCATGACAAAACCGGTTCCATAAGCTGAGAAGTTCAGTAGCTTTAACTGGCGGATGTTGTACTGCTTGTCTTCTCAAGCCAGAGTAGCATGACAAAACCGGTTCCATAAGGTGAGATGTCCAGTAGCTTTAACTGCCAGATGTTGTACTGCTTGTCTTCTCAAGCCAGAGTATCATGACAAAACCGGTTCCATATGCTGAGATGTCCAGCAGTTTTAACTGGCGGATGTTGTACTGCTTGTCTTCTCAAGCCAGAGTATCATGACAAAACCGGTTCCATATGCTGAGATGTCCAGCAGTTTTAACTGGCGGATGTTGTACTGCTTGTCTTCTCAAGCCAGAGTAGCATGACAAAACCGGTTCCATATGCTGAGATGTCTAGTAGCTTTAACTGGCGGATGTTGTACTGCTTGTCTTCTCAAGCCAGAGTAGCATGACAAAAGCGGTTCCTCTAGCTGAGAAGTCCAGTAGCTTTAACTGCCAGATGTTGTACTGCTTGTCTTCTCAAGCCAGAGTAGCATGACAAAAGCGGTTCCATAAGCTGAGAAGATCAGTAGCTTTAACTGGCGGATGTTGTACTGCTTGTCTTCTCAAGCCAGAGTAGCATGACAAAAGCGGTTCCATAAGCTGAGAAGTCCAGTAGCTTTAACTGCCAGATGTTGTACTGCTTGTCTTCTCAAGCCAGAGTAGCATGACAAAAGCGGTTCCATAAGCTGAGATGTCTAGTAGCTTTAACTGCCAGATGTTGTACTGCTTGTCTTCTCAAGCCAGAGTAGCATGACAAAAGCGGTTCCATAAGCTGAGATGTCTAGTAGCTTTAACTGCCAGATGTTGTACTGCTTGTCTTCTCAAGCCAGAGTAGCATGACAAAAGCGGTTCCTCTAGCTGAGATGTCTAGTAGCTTTAACTGCCAGATGTTGTACTGCTTGTCTTCTCAAGCCAGAGTAGCATGACAAAAGCGGTTCCTCTAGCTGAGAAGTCCAGTAGCTTTAACTGCCAGATGTTGTACTGCTTGTCTTCTCAAGCCAGAGTAGCATGACAAAAGCGGTTCCATAAGCTGAGAAGTCCAGTAGCTTTAACTGCCAGATGTTGTACTGCTTGTCTTCTCAAGCCAGAGTAGCATGACAAAAGCGGTTCCATAAGCTGAGATGTCCAATAGCTTTATCTGCCAGATGTTGTACTGCTTGTCTTCTCAAGCCAGAGTAGCATGACAAAAGCGGTTCCATAAGCTAAGAAGTCCAGTAGCTTTATCTGCCAGATGTTGTACTGCTTGTCTTCTCAAGCCAGAGTAGCATGACAAAAGCGGTTCCATAAGCTGAGATGTTCAGCAGCTTTAACTGCCAGATGTTGTACTGCTTGTCTTCATGGGTCAGAGTAGCAAGACAAAAGCGGTTCCATAAGCTAAGAAGTCCAGTAGCTTTAACTGCCAGATGTTGTACTGCTTGTCTTCTCAAGCCAGAGTAGCATGACAAAACCGGTTCCATAAGCTGAGAAGTCCAGTAGCTTTAACTGCCAGATGTTGTACTGCTTGTCTTCTCAAGCCAGAGTAGCATGACAAAAGCGGTTCCTCTAGCTGAGATGTCTAGTAGCTTTAACTGCCAGATGTTGTACTGCTTGTCTTCTCAAGCCAGAGTAGCAAGACAAAAGCGGTTCCATAAGCTGAGAAGTTCAGTAGCTTTAACTGCCAGATGTTGTACTGCTTGTCTTCTCAAGCCAGAGTAGCAAGACAAAAGCGGTTCCATAAGCTGAGAAGTTCAGTAGCTTTAACTGCCAGATGTTGTACTGCTTGTCTTCTCAAGCCAGAGTAGCATGACAAAACCGGTTCCATAAGCTGAGAAGTCCAGTAGCTTCAACTGCCAGATGTTGTACTGCTTGTCTTCTCAAGCCAGAGTAGCATGACAAAAGCGGTTCCTCTAGCTGAGAAGTCAAGTAGCTTTAACTGCCAGATGTTGTACTGCTTGTCTTCTCAAGCCAGAGTAGCATGACAAAAGCGGTTCCTCTAGCTGAGATGTCTAGTAGCTTTAACTGCCAGATGTTGTACTGCTTGTCTTCTCAAGCCAGAGTAGCATGACAAAAGCGGTTCCATAAGCTGAGAAGTCCAGTAGCTTTAACTGCCAGATGTTGTACTGCTTGTCTTCTCAAGCCAGAGTAGCATGACAAAAGCGGTTCCTCTAGCTGAGAAGTCAAGTAGCTTTAACTGCCAGATGTTGTACTGCTTGTCTTCTCAAGCCAGAGTAGCATGACAAAAGCGGTTCCTCTAGCTGAGATGTCTAGTAGCTTTAACTGCCAGATGTTGTACTGCTTGTCTTCTCAAGCCAGAGTAGCATGACAAAACCGGTTCCATAAGCTGAGAAGTCCAGTAGCTTTAACTGCCAGATGTTGTACTGCTTGTCTTCTCAAGCCAGAGTAGCATGACAAAAGCGGTTCCTCTAGCTGAGAAGTCCAGTAGCTTTAACTGCCAGATGTTGTACTGCTTGTCTTCTCAAGCCAGAGTAGCATGACAAAAGCGGTTCCTCTAGCTGAGAAGTCAAGTAGCTTTAACTGCCAGATGTTGTACTGCTTGTCTTCTCAAGCCAGAGTAGCATGACAAAAGCGGTTCCTCTAGCTGAGATGTCTAGTAGCTTTAACTGCCAGATGTTGTACTGCTTGTCTTCTCAAGCCAGAGTAGCATGACAAAAGCGGTTCCATAAGCTGAGAAGTCCAGTAGCTTTAACTGCCAGATGTTGTACTGCTTGTCTTCTCAAGCCAGAGTAGCATGACAAAAGCGGTTCCTCTAGCTGAGAAGTCCAGTAGCTTTAACTGCCAGATGTTGTACTGCTTGTCTTCTCAAGCCAGAGTAGCATGACAAAAGCGGTTCCATAAGCTGAGAAGTCCAGTAGCTTTAACTGCCAGATGTTGTACTGCTTGTCTTCTCAAGCCAGAGTAGCAAGACAAAAGCGGTTGCACTAGCTGAGAAGTCCAGTAGCTTTATCTGCCAGATGTTGTACTGCTTGTCTTCTCAAGCCAGAGTAGCATGACAAAAGCGGTTCCATAAGCTGAGAAGTCCAGTAGCTTTAACTGCCAGATGTTGTACTGCTTGTCTTCTCAAGCCAGAGTAGCATGACAAAAGCGGTTCCTCTAGCTGAGATGTCTAGTAGCTTTAACTGCCAGATGTTGTACTGCTTGTCTTCTCAAGCCAGAGTAGCATGACAAAAGCGGTTCCTCTAGCTGAGAAGTTCAGTAGCTTTAACTGCCAGATGTTGTACTGCTTGTCTTCTCAAGCCAGAGTAGCAAGACAAAAGCGGTTCCATAAGCTGAGAAGTCCAGTAGCTTTATCTGCCAGATGTTGTACTGCTTGTCTTCTCAAGCCAGAGTAGCATGACAAAAGCGGTTCCATAAGCTGAGAAGATCAGTAGCTTTAACTGCCAGATGTTGTACTGCTTGTCTTCTCAAGCCAGAGTAGCAAGACAAAAGCGGTTGCACTAGCTGAGAAGTCCAGTAGCTTTATCTGCCAGATGTTGTACTGCTTGTCTTCTCAAGCCAGAGTAGCATGACAAAAGCGGTTCCATAAGCTGAGATGTCTAGTAGCTTTAACTGCCAGATGTTGTACTGCTTGTTTTCTTGGGTCAGAGTAGCATGACAAAACCGGTTCCATAAGCTGAGAAGTCCAGTAGCTTTAACTGCCAGATGTTGTACTGCTTGTCTTCTCAAGCCAGAGTAGCATGACAAAAGCGGTTCCTCTAGCTGAGATGTCTAGTAGCTTTAACTGCCAGATGTTGTACTGCTTGTCTTCTCAAGCCAGAGTAGCATGACAAAAGCGGTTCCATAAGCTGAGAAGTTCAGTAGCTTTAACTGCCAGATGTTGTACTGCTTGTTTTCTTGGGTCAGAGTAGCATGACAAAAGCGGTTCCATAAGCTGAGATGTTCAGTAGCTTTAACTGCCAGATGTTGTACTGCTTGTCTTCTTGGGTCAGAGTAGCAAGACAAAAGCGGTTCCATAAGCTGAGAAGTCCAGTAGCTTTAACTGCCAGATGTTGTACTGCTTGTCTTCTCAAGCCAGAGTAGCATGACAAAACCGGTTCCATAAGCTGAGAAGTTCAGTAGCTTTAACTGCCAGATGTTGTACTGCTTGTCTTCTCAAGCCAGAGTAGCATGACAAAAGCGGTTCCATATGCTGAGATGTCCAGTAGCTTTAACTGCCAGATGTTGTACTGCTTGTCTTCTCAAGCCAGAGTAGCATGACAAAAGCGGTTCCATATGCTGAGAAGTCCAGTAGCTTTAACTGCCAGATGTTGTACTGCTTGTCTTCTCAAGCCAGAGTATCATGACAAAACCGGTTCCATATGCTGAGATGTCCAGCAGTTTTAACTGGCGGATGTTGTACTGCTTGTCTTCTCAAGCCAGAGTAGCATGACAAAAGCGGTTCCTCTAGCTGAGAAGTTCAGTAACTTTAACTGCCAGATGTTGTACTGCTTGTCTTCTCAAGCCAGAGTAGCATGACAAAACCGGTTCCATAAGCTGAGAAGTTCAGTAGCTTTAACTGGCGGATGTTGTACTGCTTGTCTTCTCAAGCCAGAGTAGCAAGACAAAAGCGGTTCCTCTAGCTGAGAAGTGCAGTAGCTTTAACTGCCAGATGTTGTACTGCTTGTCTTCTCAAGCCAGAGTAGCATGACAAAACCGGTTCCATAAGCTGAGAAGTTCAGTAGCTTTAACTGCCAGATGTTGTACTGCTTGTCTTCTCAAGCCAGAGTAGCATGACAAAAGCGGTTCCATAAGCTGAGAAGTCCAGTAGCTTTAACTGCCAGATGTTGTACTGCTTGTCTTCTCAAGCCAGAGTATCATGACAAAACCGGTTCCATATGCTGAGATGTCCAGCAGTTTTAACTGGCGGATGTTGTACTGCTTGTCTTCTCAAGCCAGAGTAGCATGACAAAACCGGTTCCATAAGCTGAGAAGTTCAGTAGCTTTAACTGGCGGATGTTGTACTGCTTGTCTTCTCAAGCCAGAGTAGCATGACAAAACCGGTTCCATAAGGTGAGATGTCCAGTAGCTTTAACTGCCAGATGTTGTACTGCTTGGCTTCTCAAGCCAGAGTAGCATGACAAAAGCGGTTCCATAAGCTGAGAAGTTCAGTAGCTTTAACTGCCAGATGTTGTACTGCTTGTCTTCTCAAGCCAGAGTAGCATGACAAAACCGGTTCCATAAGCTGAGAAGTTCAGTAGCTTTAACTGGCGGATGTTGTACTGCTTGTCTTCTCAAGCCAGAGTAGCATGACAAAACCGGTTCCATATGCTGAGAAGTCCAGTAGCTTTAACTGGCGGATGTTGTACTGCTTGTCTTCTCAAGCCAGAGTAGCAAGACAAAACCGGTTCCATATGCTGAGATGTCCAGCAGTTTTAACTGGCGGATGTTGTACTGCTTGTCTTCTCAAGCCAGAGTAGCATGACAAAACCGGTTCCTCTAGCTGAGAAGTGCAGTAGCTTTAACTGCCAGATGTTGTACTGCTTGTCTTCTCAAGCCAGAGTAGCATGACAAAACCGGTTCCATAAGCTGAGAAGTTCAGTAGCTTTAACTGCCAGATGTTGTACTGCTTGTCTTCTCAAGCCAGAGAAGCATGACAAAAGCGGTTCCATAAGCTGAGAAGATCAGTAGCTTTAACTGCCAGATGTTGTACTGCTTGTCTTCTCAAGCCAGAGTAGCATGACAAAACCGGTTCCATAAGCTGAGAAGTTCAGTAGCTTTAACTGGCGGATGTTGTACTGCTTGTCTTCTCAAGCCAGAGTAGCATGACAAAACCGGTTCCATAAGCTGAGAAGTTCAGTAGCTTTAACTGGCGGATGTTGTACTGCTTGTCTTCTCAAGCCAGAGTAGCATGACAAAACCGGTTCCATAAGGTGAGATGTCCAGTAGCTTTAACTGCCAGATGTTGTACTGCTTGGCTTCTCAAGCCAGAGTAGCATGACAAAAGCGGTTCCATAAGCTGAGAAGTTCAGTAGCTTTAACTGCCAGATGTTGTACTGCTTGTCTTCTCAAGCCAGAGTAGCATGACAAAACCGGTTCCATAAGCTGAGAAGTTCAGTAGCTTTAACTGGCGGATGTTGTACTGCTTGTCTTCTCAAGCCAGAGTAGCATGACAAAACCGGTTCCATAAGCTGAGAAGTTCAGTAGCTTTAACTGGCGGATGTTGTACTGCTTGTCTTCTCAAGCCAGAGTAGCATGACAAAAGCGGTTCCATAAGGTGAGATGTCCAGTAGCTTTAACTGCCAGATGTTGTACTGCTTGTCTTCTCAAGCCAGAGTAGCATGACAAAAGCGGTTCCATAAGGTGAGATGTCCAGTAGCTTTAACTACCAGTAGCTTGTCTTCTCAAGCCAGTGTAGCATGACTGCCATAACACTGGCCAACAAAATCACACATTTTTAATGATTCCTGCACTTCATGAGCCAACTATTACTAATTTTGGGTCGAGAAAAACGAATGTAACAATGACAATTTTTTCTTAGCTCTAGTTTCTGTGCTACACACTAGGTGAAAGTATTTCATGTTAACGGAGTAAGAGAAAAATATAAATTTTATATGCACATGCTAACGACATTGAGAGTGCATTTGAATTTGTTTAAACAGTAGTTACATTCTAAGAGTTGTAAATTGGTGGATGGTTGTGTCTGTTAGGGGCTTCCGGAGCATGGCCCTGATATCTTTGATCCACAACATGTTGCAGCAGCACTGTCAGCAACCGCCTTCAAGGCTGCCCTCCCAAACTTGGGCAAATGCACAATCCTTTTTGGCCCTGCATCACTTGCTTGTCAATTCTGTGAAGACGCATTACAGCCCAACTTCCACGGTTCACCAAATTGTTATGACAGCACAAACTATATCAAATTAGTCACAGCAAAATAGTTTTGTGACTCACAAATAACTTAAGAGCAGTTGTGTTTTCTTATTGGACAGGTGCGCCAAATACCTAAACAAACAATTTGCCCAAACTGAAAATCTGATGTGTACCATTCACATGGCCTTCTCTATATCCCTGCAACAAATAATACTTAAAAAGCTTATACTTCTATTTACTTCATGCTAATCAGAAAAAATGAGCAGAAATAGCCTTATTACTTGCTTCCTTGTAAGTAGAAGCGAAATAAGGGACTACCATAGGTTAAAGTGATAGTCAAAAGCTGGTTGCTATGTTAATGAAGTTCCTTTGTTTATATGGACAGGAGTTGACTAGTTCCTGTATGAGAAGAGTGGTGGAAAGTTTTTGTGCATCTCTCATGGTTTAGCAGTTATGCAAAATTCGTAAAATTTATCCAGAATAAAGTGTCTTCACAAGCTATTCCCAGAAAATTCAAAATATGCATTTTATTTGTCGTAAATATCTTTAATATACGATATTTAAATAAAAAATCGTGAGCCATTTTTAAGAAAATCAAAATTTTCGAAAAAGTTCCATGTAAAGGGTAGTTGCGGATGGGGGATTTTCTTGAAAATCTTTGTGTCGCATCCTTGGAAGATACCAAACTTAAATACCAAGTTTGGTATTCAACGGCCTTTTCATTTTTGAGCTATGCTGTCCACACACACACACACACCCAGACGTACCTTTTTCTGAAAATGTTGTTTTTGGATTCAGGACAGTCAAAACATGTGTTTCCCGTGAAATTTCGGTATTGAATTTTTTGGTGGAATGCAATACCTTCTCTATACACTATGTACATAGTACGTGTAGAGAAAGTAAAGATTTACGGGAAAGAAATTTACCAAGCAATTAGGAAACATCAAGACCTACGCGAAAAGAAAGGTAAATTACTCAGCTCCTTGGCGTTCTTATCCAGGTGCCGAGACAAAGAAATTACGCCCAAGTTTGTGAGACTTCGTTACCCAGTGAAAAATGCCTCAACATCTAAAATACTTAGACGCGCCAGCTTAGCCCTAGTAAGGGAACGAATCAAGCATACCCGTCATGAACTGTCTATCGTTGATCAGAAGTTACTGGAATCCTTTTGGCTTCTTTCTAGCAAGCTTTCACCTTTAGATTGGGACAGAGTTGACCACTCCTCTTTTGCACAAGGCAATGCTACTCTACTGCGTTGCACTAAGCGGAAAACTAAGAAATTTGCAAGTCTATCTAAGCAAAATGAACCTGTACCACCATTGGACACTGATCGTATCATCTACAACCTTACGTGATATCCAGCTAGACGAACCTACCACCTCGGTTCTAGCTAAAGGGCTCAACTTCGCTCCCACGCCTAGGCAAATATCAGTGGCAGACACCATCAGTTCTATTGAAGCCGCCATTTGTCAACTTCCATCAGCAAGTGCAGAAGAAATACGCCGTGAGGTAGCAAGAGCTTACAAAAAGGCAACCCTACCTACTTCAAACATCAGCCGAGAAGAAAGTAAAGCCTTACATTCCCTTCGAAAAAACGACAAGTTGGTTGTTTTACCAGCTGACAAAGGGAACGCCACGGTACTCCTCTCTTCCGTGCAATATCAAGAAAAGGTTCAACAACTGCTGGACGATCCTGCATACAAAACCATTAAAAAGGATCCTACCAACTCTGTAGAAAGACGCACCATCCAGCTAATTAAGAAATCCAGCCTTCCTCCTGATGTTCAGAAGACGGTCTCGCCATCTGCCTCCATACCTCCCAGATTATATGGTCTCCCGAAGATCCATAAGCCTGGGATACCTCTAAGGCACATAGTGGACGCTATTGGCAGCCCTACCTATCACCTAGCTCGTCATCTGGCACATCTGCTGCAACCAATAGTAGGTAAGTGTGTACACCATGTGAAGAACTCTATACAATTCGCTGAAGTTCTTGACAACATCAAAGTGAAGCCATCGGACCTGTTAGTTAGTTTCGATGTGGTATCTCTCTTCACCAGAGTTCCCCTGGCGGAAACAATACAACTATTGTCAGAACACTTTCCACCTGGTATTACTGCACTGTTTAGTCACACACTTACTTCCACTTATTTTCTGTATGGCAACACCTACTACGAGCAGACAGACGGTGTTGCCATGGGCTCTCCTCTGTCACCAGCTATTGCCAACTTCTATATGGAGTTTCTGGAGCATGAAATACTTAACACAGCCCCATTAAAACCTACACATTTTTACAGATATGTAGATGATACATTTGTAATTTGGCCACATGGACTGCACACTCTTCCAGATTTTCCTGCACACCTAAATAGCCTCAGATCACAAATACAGTTCACAATGGAAGTTGAGAAAAATGCTTCCCTCCCATTTCTGGACATTCTGGTTACCAGAAAAGCGGACGGAACTCTTGGTCATGCCGTCTACCGAAAACCTACACACACGGATCTTTATCTCAACGCAAACAGCTTCCACCATAAGTCACAACGAACGGGCATTCTCAACACATTGGCACATAGAGCAGTTTCTGTATCAGACCCAGATAATCTGCAAACGGAATTTCAACACCTAAAATTCACACTCCAACAAAATGGATATTCAGCCAAGGACATCACATCAGCGCTGAAAAGAGCCGGACGAAAAAGAAACCCCAGCAAGAACACTCAACAAAAAGACAAGCCAGCCGCCATAGCCTATATACCGTTTACCGGCAATTCTTCGGGAAAGATTAGTAGACTACTCTACAAATATAATGTCAAAACCATCCATAAGCCACCACCTAAAATAAAAAATTTGGTCAGGCCAGTTAAAGATAATTTAGCTCTCAAGAGTACCTGGTGTCTACCACATTCCTTGCGAATGCAGCTCAGCGTACATTGGCCAAACAGGACGCACTATTGCCACACGCGTTTCTGAACACCAAAGATCAATAAGGCTTATGCAACCCGAAAAATCTGGACTGGCTGAACACTGTATAGAACAAAGCCACAAAGCTAGCTTTACCAACACCAAGATAGTGGCAAAGTGTTCGAACTACTGGGAAAGGAGAGTAAAAGAAGCTTTAGCCATCTCATCTGAAACAAATAATCTAAATCGCGATTCTGGCCTACAATTAAGTTCAGCATGGACACCAATGTTAAAGAGCCTTAATACCTAATCCTCTACCTGCAGTCTTCCAAGACTTATTTTCTAGCAGGTGCGTGCTCAAACACAGAACATTAGCCGAATAACTGCAATAAATAGTTTTCTACGAAGTCCGTGCCCATGTCTCAGTCATCTTAAATACCAGGCCCGCCCAGGCTTAGATGTCGAACGAGCCTTCGACAGAGTATGGCATGCTGGCCTACTAAAGAAGCTCAAAACAATAAATATACACGACTCGCTCATTAAACTCATAGCAAACTACCTAAGTGATCGAAAATTTCAATGCAGAGTAAATAATCACCTGTCATCCGAACGCCCAATCAGAGCCGGAGTGCCACAAGGCAGCATACTCGGGCCAACACTATTTAATATCTATATAAATGACATCCCAAAAACCGAAAATACAGAACTATACATTTATGCGGACGACACCGCCATAATGACCCAATCAGGAAAATCGAAATTCATTCACAGCAGACTCCAGAGGTCCCTTAATAACCTAGAGGACTGGCTTACCAAATGGCGAATCAAAGTAAATGCACCAAAAACTCAAGCAATCATATTCACAAAGCGTATCAATCACAGATTTCCCAGACACCGCCTGCCTCCACTTACCATATTTGGTGAAGATATTGGATGGACAGATACGGTAACTTGGCTTGGACTTAAAATGGATCAAGGTCTAACATGGAAAAAGCATATTACTCAGACTCGTGGAAAAGCCAATGCTCAATTGGGCAGGCTATACCCACTCATCAACATGGGGTCACAGCTAAGCCTTAACATGGGACTCACACTTTACAAAACATTAATCCGACCTATAATTGCTTACGCATCCCAAGTATGGGGGTATGCCGCCGAAAACCACATCAAAAACTTACAAAGATTCCAAAATAAAATTCTACGCTTAGTATCTAAGGTACCATACACAGCTCCAGCTGACATACTCCACGAAGAACTCAAAATACATACAATCGAACAATTCATTAAAAAGCTAACCTACGACGCATATCAAAAATTAAGTGCACATCACAACCCTTTAATTGAAACGCTAGGGAACTACGACACACAAACAAACAAACACAACAGACCTTTATCACTTTTCGACAGAACTATAACACAAGACACCACTCCAGACGAAATACAACAGTACCTCACAAACCTCCTTCCCTAAAAACCTCTCCCCTTCTAACACACAGCTATATATATGTTTATTCTTTCTCTCTTCCAATATGTTTCAGTACCAGCCCGTCGCAGAGCCCTAAAGCCCTCAGCTACAGCTGAGGCGGACCGGGGGAAGGGGCCTCCCATTGTGATCGACGCGGGCAGCGTACTTCGGGCAGCTGCAATATGGAGTCAATCACTTAGACGACCTTGGCAACTACATGGCAAACGAGATGACAAAGGCCTACGAGCCCGGTACTGCTACTAGCGACGAACGGCTGCGCAACCACTGACGGACGGAGAAATCTCCCGAAGCAACAGCGCAGAAGCGGAACTCATTCTAAACATATACTATAAGACTAAATTTAAGTGCATGTTAGATAACACTTTACTTAATATGACAAGCAGGCACACCCTGCTGAAATAGAACATAATCATTAACGAATAAAACACCTACAAAGTAGTGCATGATTATCCACTGGTATTGTTCAGGTTTCATGGACAATCCCAGTAAGTAGCATTAACGCGCTCGCATGCAATGCATGCCAGCTAAGTAGCTCTCACTTACTAACCGGGGTGCTATGCGGGACCCGACTAATGCATGTTTGCACGAAAGTACACTATATATAACGATTAACACGTGGAGGGGCTTTTTAGTGGATATACCGCACTCTGCGGAGAGCTCCACATATCCCCCAAGCCATTGCACTAAGGCTTGGGGTCGAATGCAGGAATGCATTTTTCCCCTCCACGGTATAAAAAAAAAAAAAAAAAAAAAAAAAAAAAAAGCCCGCCCCGGTTCAGAGCCGTGGTACGGGGGGTCCCTCGGGACCTTTCCACCCGGCATCTGCTCACCGCCGCGCAGTCGCGGTGGCCTTCATGCTTGAGGGCCACCCGCATTTTCTGCGACCGGGGACCAACTCTGTTGGTAAGAGTGGAGCTTCAGGACCCGGCTGACCTTGAAGCTGCTTTGACATCAGGGTTGCCCTTATTAGGGCGGCTTCTGCCAGTCGAAGTAAGCAGACAGGAACGCCACCGGCCCTGCCGCCGCTGCTGCGCCTTCGGGCACAGCCAAGGCTCCTGCACTTCAGCGCCGCGGTGCCATTACTGTGGGACCAGCGTCTTGACGACACAGTGCACTGGGCATGATCTCCGCCGCCGTCGCCGGTTCTGTGCCACATGCCGTGGCACAGGACACTTTACTGGCCAGGCCCAGTGTCCCCTTTACCCGAGGGACGGGAGCACCACTCCGCAGCCAGTACAATCACCGCAGACCCAACACACAGACGCCACACCACCTCCAGCTTCTATTGACACAGCGACGCGGGATGCCATTCAGGACCTTCATGCGGAGATCCTGAATATCGGCGCTCGCTTAGCTGAGTTAGAAGAGGCCTGCACCAGCGTCATCACCAGGAAGCTGCTGGACCTACAAGCTGCCACCACCGCCGCCATCTCCACTCTACAGGCCTCCACCGCTGAGCTGTCTAACCGGATAGCCAGCGTCCAAAATTATCAGCAGCAACATTCGTCTCCACACAAGAACAACCAACTCCTCAGCGACATCCGGCTCATCATCAGGGAGGAGATGAAGGCCCCGAAGACGACGCCAGGATGGCCACCAAACCACCACAGCGACCCTGAACCTCTGGTTCAGGTAGCTGAAGGACCATTCCCACAGCAGCCTAAGACAGCGCAGCAATTGCTCAGAGAATACCACTCAGAACAAAGGAACACCAGGAAGAATCACCTTAACCTTTACAAACATCACCACTAACTACCCTTCACTTACACCAATTACTTCTCCAGCGGGGCACTCAGGGCGCAAGTCATGTGTGTCCACTGGCTAATATCACCATCACTTGCTGTTACTGCCACTGGCAGGCAGCATTCACTATCACCAAAAATGCGCAGGTGCTTAATGCGGTACTGCAACAGAGAGGCATGGGCCTCCTACTTCCGGTGGGTTTTTTTTTGTGAGTAGTGCCACCCTGGTTCGAGTCCAGGGTGGGGAGTCTCACACTCCCAGGCTTGCCTGGGGTTAGGGCGTTAGTTGCCTTTTCCATCATCAATAAAAAAAAAAAAAAAAAGCCCGGGCCAGTTCACCTTTACCTTTTACTGCGCGGGTGCAACAGCGGTACCGCAGCATCCTTACCTTCTATTACCGGTGGAGGGGTTTTTTAGTCGGTAGGCCCATTCTGGGAGACCCCGACACTCCGGGCATGCCAGCCCGGGTTAGTCCTTAAGGTGGATTTTTCCCCTCCACTTGAAACTAAAAAAAAAAAAAAAAAAAACATAATATCACGCGAAACAATCAGATCTTAGCTTCATCCCAGCTCTTATAAATACCAGTCTCCGCAAGCTCAAACCATCAGTTCACCCTGAAGACGAGGAAGATGCACTTCTTCGAAACGTTGGTGTCAAGCCAAGTTTTTACCTGGCTAGAAGCCCGAGAAGATTTTGAATTATTGTTAATAACTTTATTTTTCTATGTACTTCATGATAATCAAGATAAACATTAACAGAAATTGTCTTATTGCTTAGCTCAAGGGAAATAAGCGACTATATTACGATAAAACGATAGTCAAATGTTTTAAAATGTGGTTGCCATGTGGTTGAAATCCCTTTCTATGTATAGACAGAAGTTTACAAATTTCCGTGAGAGAAAAGTTTAAGTAATTTTAATCTGAAACAAATAATAAGGAATATCTCAGAAATGGTCAATTTCACGAAAAAAATGTTTATGACATAAATTGTGTGCTTTAACGAGATCTACATTTTTTGTCTATGTCTTACGGTTTACCACTTTCGCAAAATGCATCTGGAATGCAGAGGTCTTCAGAGGCTATTCCCAGAAAATTCAGCATATACATTCTATTAGCCATGTAAATATACCTACGGTAGTTTAATCAAAATCTTTAGGAGCCATTTTTGCGAAAATAATTTTCGATTTTTTTTTTTTGCATGTAAAGGGTAGTTTAGTGTGAGAGGCTTTTCTCAAATTTTTCGTGTCGCATCCTTGGAAGATACTCTAAGCACAGCATCAAGTTTGGTATTTTACCGACTTTTCGTTTTTGAGTTATTGTGTTCACACACACACACACACACATGGACGTTCTTCTAAAAATTTCTTTTGGATACAGGAGACCCCAAAATGCGAAATACAATACCTTCTCTATACACTATGTACATATTACATGTGCAGAAAGTAAAATAAGATGGGAGGTGATGATTTTTCACGGCATTTTTTTTTTTCCAAATTAAATGTCTAGTTTATTGGCAATGGCAATTGTTATACTCTTCTTCGTCCTATTATCATTATTGTTAAAGATAACTTTCATTAAATCCTGAACAAACATGTTCCATTCACATGGGTATCAAATTATTGTTAACAAGCTTATTCTTCTTGCTAACCGAGATAAACATTAGCACAAACTAATTCAAAGCCCAACAAATTGACTCTGTTACATAAAAATGCGGGCTATTGCTGACACATTCATTATTTAAAGGTGATTACTTACTTTGCGCATGCGTCAGTACGAGAATATGGTCGGTTCTTCTCATTACCCACAAATGCACGCGGCTTAGGATCGGTGCATGCAACGTTTATCATTTCCTCAATTATTTCAATGACCAACTTTATACTTTTTGTTTAACGTCAAAATATCCAACTATGTAAATGCCCAGGAAATAAAAGTGCTGCCAACATTAGTACCAACCAAGCTATTTTAAAATTGGAAGGTTTCGATTCCGTTTTCCTTGAATGTGAAATGCCGAATTTTCAGGTTTGCTATGTTGCCCTGATTTTGATCAGTGTTAACAACGAGCGCTGCTAAGAATTACTGTTTAACACTGCTGTTAATGTGCAACGCAAGTTAAGCATTTACAATTACATTGACCTGTTGTAAGCCCTGCACCCCCCCCCCCAGTTTACCTTGCACCCCAACAAATTCAAACTTGTACTTTCGTGCTACGCAAATGTATTTTCAATACCAATCATTTTAAAGATCCAGAACCATAAACAACCATATAAACAACTGCCACTGGCTTTAAACTGCATTTTTTTTCTCAATTTCTTGTTTTCTTTTTTCTTACTTCGTTTCTCACTTATCAAAATGCTCTAGTACCAAAGTTAACAACTAATTAACTTCAACATTTTAGGAGAGCTTCACGAATTGTACATTAATTAAAAAAATTTACACGCTAATTTAAATATATATTTATTATGTGTTCCATTCAATGACTTTCTCTAAGTACCTATTTTGTAATAAACTGTTCTTACAAACGTTTATTCGTCTATCTACTTTGTTAATTCACTGAAAATGGCCAGGAATAAAACAAAAGAAATGAGTAATTCTTGTTACATTCACATGACTTTCTCTACATCTCTGTAACAATGTATTGCTTCTATTTACTTCATGCTAATCGAGAAAAATGAGCAGAATTAGTCTTATTACTTGCTTCCTTGTAAGTAGAAGCGAAATAAGGGAGTAGCATAGGTTAAAGTGATAGTCAAAAGCTGATTGCTATGTGAATGAAATTCCTTTGTTTGTATGGACACGAGTTGTCCAATTCCTGTATGAGAAAAGTACAAGATTTTCAAAGTTGAGACCAAAAATAAGGAATGTCTTAAAAATGACCAACTTCACGAAAAAAAAAAAATGATCTAATCAAAATTGTGTGTTTTAATGTGCTCTAAATTTTCCAGAATAAAGCAGTCTTCAGAGGCTATTCCCAGAAAATTCAAGATATACATTTTATAATATCTTTAATATAAGATATTTTAATCAAACTCGTTAAAGCTATTTTTAAGAAAATCAAAATTTTCGATAAAAGTTCCATGTAAAGGTTAGTTGGGGGTGGGGGAATTTTTCTCAAAATCTTCGTGTCGCATCCCTGGAAGATACTAAACTTAAATACCAAGTTTGAGTTATCGTGTTCACAGACACACACGGACCTTTTTCTGAAAATACTGGATACAGGGCACCCTAAAACATATATTTGCGGTGAAATCTCGGTATGGAATTTTTGGGTACAATACTATACACTAGGCACAGTACGTGTAGAGAAAGTAATAATGAGCACTTATTTGTTTAAGCTTGTTGGTGATATGGGACGATGAAAGGAGGCACCTGCTGCATGTGCAGACTACCCAGTCAGGTATAGGTAACAAGCCGTCCACAATCAAAGGGGTAGTCTTTTAATCAAAATCATTACTTTCTCTACACGTACTATGTAGAGAAGGTACTGTACTCCACCAAAAAATTCCATACCGAGATTTCACGGGAAATATGTTTCAGGGTCCCCTGAATAAATATAAAGTATTTTCAGAAAAAGGTCCTTGTGTGTCAGTGTGTCTGTGAACACGATAAATCAAAAGCGAAAAGTCGGTAAAATACCAAACTTGGTATTTAAGTTTAGTATCTTCCAGGGATGCGACACGAAGATTTTGAGAAAAATCCCCCACCCCCAACTACCCTTTACATGGAACTTTTTTCGAAAATTTTGATTTTCTAAAAAATGGTAACGATTTCGATTAAAATATTGTATAGTAAAGATATTTACCTGACAAATAAAATGTATATCTTGAATTTTCTGGGAATAGCCTCTGAACACTACTTTATTCTGAGTGAATTTTATGGAATTTTGCATAACTGCTAAACTGTAAGAGATGGACAAAAACTTACCACACAAAAAAATGTAGAGCACATTAAAACATACAATTTATGTTGTATACATTTTTTTCGTGGAGCTGATCGTTTTTGAGATATTCCTTGTTTTCGAAAAACCCTTTCTCATACAGGAATTTATCAACTCGTGTCCATACAAACAAAGGAACTTCAGTGACATAGCAACCAGCTTTTGGCTACTCCCTTATTTCACTTCTACTTACAAGGAAGCAAGTAATCAGACATGTTTATCCTGAAGCAGATACAGAGAGTCTGGGTCGCCGGATCCAGACACCTGGCACGTAAAACAGCTCTTGCTAATTCACAAACAAATAATTGTAATTTCAGGCAGAGAAAGCCATGTAAATGGAACACACGTCATTATTTTAAAGGAAATCATAACAAATAAGCCTAATGACGTGTTGTACGCATATTCTCTCAGCAAATGCAAAACAAAGCGAAGATGCACACGCATTTGAGAAACAAAACAATATCCACAAATGTTGATTGCATTCATTGCCCGCCTTTAACGTGTACTGTTGTCTTAGTTTCTCATTTTCTACATTAGATCACACACACTTGCAGATTCTGGGAAAGCTAGTCAACATTCTTAGGTGCAGAAGAATTCCCAGTCCCTAGTCGAGTCTCGAACCGGGAACCACTCTGTAGGGCAGCCATGTTCATTTCAACTGCGATACATGTGCAAAACATTTCACCGTAGTTATTTACTTTATCCGGTTGAAAAGCAGACCATTAATTGATAGTTTTCTGTTGCCAAAGTTTGTTTATCTTCGTATAAAGTAAATAACACGTCATTATGTATTTTCACATAGCGACGTGTTATAAATGTGTAGTATATTATTTCCCTCATTGCCAACAAATGATAACTTTCAGGTTAAATATGAGTTGAAGGATAACTGACACGAAACAATTGAGGATCACATGCTAACACGCGTATCAATACGACTCTGCTCAATTTGATAACAATCATTTGTTGAATTCGATCAACTACAATGGTTACCATAGCAACAACCAAGTTCATATTATAATTAATTTCCTTAAGTAAACGTAACTTATTAATTAAGCTAGATTTACCAGCTTGGGTGGTGCGGTGTTAGCGTGTCTGCTTCGCATTCAAAAGGTCATGAGTTCGAATCTCGCTTAGGGTGAGTTACTCGGACAAGGTTCTTCCTTGTACTGAGAACATGAATGTCGAGTAACTTTAACCTTCATGGACACCGAGATCATTTAAGTATTATATCATCAAATTCATTCATCGTCCGAAATGAAATGAAATGCCGTGTAATTTTGGACGCTCATTAACTGCTGTGGTTCTAGGCGTCCTATTCTAAATTGGGCGTGAAAGACCGCTTAATTTTGCTCAGAGGCCTCTCTATCGGGGTTCACATTCTTTTACGTGCCGTAAATCTACGACACGGGACCAACGACTTTCCTTTACTTCCCTTCCGAAGGAAGCCATTCTAAGAGTTTTTACACCAGAAAAAATGCATCGTTCTTGGGCATATGAAGTGGTCATGGTAACCATTACATAACGGACGACGACCTCATCGCCCTTGGGTATACGAAGTGGTCATGGTAACCATTACATCACGGAGGACGACCTCATCGCCCTTGGGTATACGAAGTGGTCATGGTAACCATTACATCACGGAGGACGACCTCATCGCCCTTGGATATATGAAGTGGTCATGGTAACCATTACACCACGGAGGACGACCTCATCGTCCTTGGGTATACGAAGTGGTCATGGTAACCATTACACCACGGAGGACGACCTCATCGCCCTTGGATATATGAAGTGGTCATGGTAACCATTACACCACGGAGGAGACCTCATCGCCCTTGGATATATGAAGTGGTCATGGTAACCATTACACCACGGAGGACGACCTCATCGCCCTTGGATATATGAAGTAGTCATGGTAACTATTCTATCACGGAAGTCGACCTCATCGCCCTTCGATATACGAAGTGGTCATGGTAACCAATACACCACGGAGGACGACCTCATCGCCTTTCGATATACGAAGTGGTCATGGTAACCATTACACCACGGAGGACGACCTCATAGCCCTTGGGTATACCAAGTGGTCATGGTAACCATTACATCACGTAGGACACCTCATCGCCCTTGGGTATACCAAGTGGTCATGGTAACCATTACATCACGGAAGACGACCTCATCGTCCTTGGTAATATGAAGTGGTCATGGTAACCATTACACCACGGAGGACTTCCTCATTGCCCTTGGATATATGAAGTGGTCATGGTAACCATTACATCACGGACGACGACCTAATTGCCCCTGGGTATACGAAGTGGTCATGGTAACCATTACATCACGGAGGACGATCTCATCGCCTTTGGGTATACCAAGTGGTCATGGTAACCATTAAATCACGGACGACGACCTAATTGCCCCTGGGTATACGAAGTGGTCATGGTAACCATTACATCACGGACGACGACCTAATTGCCCCTGGGTATACGAAGTGGTCATGGTAACCATTACATCACGGAGGACGATCTCATCGCCTTTGGGTATACCAAGTGGTCATGGTAACCATTACATCACGGACGACGACCTAATTGCCCCTGGGTATACGAAGTGGTCATGGTAACCATTACATCACGGACGACGACCTAATTGCCCCTGGGTATACGAAGTGGTCATGGTAACCATTACATCACGGAGGACGATCTCATCGCCTTTGGGTATACCAAGTGGTCATGGTAACCATTACATCACGGACGACGACCTAATTGCCCCTGGGTATACGAAGTGGTCATGGTAACCATTACATCACGGAGGACGATCTCATCGCCTTTGGGTATACCAAGTGGTCATGGTAACCATTACATCACGCAGGACGACCTCATTGCCTTTGGGTATATGAAGTGGTCATGGTAACCTTTACATCACGGAGGACGACCTCATCGTCCTTGGGTATACGAAGTGGTCATGGTAACCATTACATCACGGAGGACGACCTCATCGCCCTAGGGTATACGAAGTGGTCATGGTAACCATTATACCACGGAGGACGACCTCATCGCCCTTGGGTAAACGAAGTGGTCATGGTAACCATTACATCACGGAGGACGACGTCATTGCCCTTGGGTATACCAAGTGGTCATGGTAACCATTACATCACGGAAGACGACCTCATCGTCCTTGGATATAACAAGTGGTCATGGTAACCATTACACCACGGAGGACGTCCTCATAGCCCTTGAGTATACCAAGTGGTCATGGTAACCATTACACCACGGAGGACAACCTCACCGCCCTTGGGTATACCAAGTGGTCATGGTAACCATTACACCACGGAGGACGACCTCATTGCCCTTGGGTATACGAAGTGGATATGGCAACCATTACACCACGGAGGACGACCTCATCGCCCTTGGATATATGAAGTGGTCATGGTAACCATTACACCACGGAGGACGACCTCATTGCCCTTGGGTATACCAAGTGGTCATGGTAACCATTACACCAGGAGGACGTCCTCTAGCCCTTGGATATATGAAGTGGTCATGGTAACCATTACATCACGGACGACGACCTAATTGCCCCTGGGTATACGAAGTGGTCATGGTAACCATTACATCACGGAGGACGACCACATCGCCCTTGGGTATACGAAGAGGTCATGGTAACCATTACATCACGGAAGACCACCTCATCGTCCTTGGGTATATGAAGTGGTCATGGTAACCTTTACATCACGGAGGACGACCTCATCGTCCTTGGGTATACGAAGTGGTCATGGTAACCATTACATCACGGAGGACGACCTCATCGCCCTAGGGTATACGAAGTGGTCATGGTAACCATTATACCACGGAGGACGACCTCATCGCCCTTGGGTATACGAAGTGGTCATGGTAACCATTACATCACGGAGGACGACGTCATTGCCCTTGGGTATACCAAGTGGTCATGGTAACCATTACATCACGGAAGACGACCTCATCGTCCTTGGATATAACAAGTGGTCATGGTAACCATTACACCACGGAGGACGTCCTCATAGCCCTTGAGTATACCAAGTGGTCATGGTAACCATTACACCACGGAGGACAACCTCACCGCCCTTGGGTATACCAAGTGGTCATGGTAACCATTACACCACGGAGGACGACCTCATTGCCCTTGGGTATACGAAGTGGATATGGCAACCATTACACCACGGAGGACGACCTCATCGCCCTTGGATATATGAAGTGGTCATGGTAACCATTACACCACGGAGGACGACCTCTTCGCCCTTGGATATATAAAGTGGTCATGGTAACCATTACATCACGGACAACGACCTAATTGCCCCTGGGTATACGAAGTGGTCATGGTAACCATTACATCACGGAGGACGACCTCATTGCCTTTGGGTATACCAAGTGGTCATGGTAACCATTACATCACGGAGGACGACCTCATTGCCTTTGGGTATACCAAGTGGTCATGGTAACCATTACACCACGGAGGACGTCCTCTAGCCCTTGGATATATGAAGTGATAATTGTAACCATTACATCACGGAGGACGACCTAATTGCCCCTGGGTATACGAAGTGGTCATGGTAACCATTACAACACGGAAGACGACCTCATCGTCCTTGGGTATACGAAGTGGATATGGTAACCATTACACCACGGAGGACGACCTCATTGCCCTTGAGTATACCAAGTGGTCATGGTAACCATTACATCACGGAGGACGACCTCATCGCCCTTGGGTATACGAAGTGGTCATGGTAACCATTACATCACGGAGGACGACCTCATCGTCCTTGGGTATATGAAGTGGTCATGGTAGCCATTACACCACGGAGGACGACCTCATCGTCCTTGGGTATATGAAGTGGCCATGGTAACCATTACATCACGGAGGACGACCTCATCGTCCTTGGGTATATGAAGTGGTCATGGTAGCCATTACACCACGGAGGTCGACCTCATAGCCCTTGGGTACATGAAGTGGTCTTGGTAACCATTACATCACGGAGGACGACCTCACAGCCCTTGGGTATATGAAGTGGTCATGGTAACCATTACAACACGGAGGACGACCTCATAGCCCTTGGGTATACCAAGTGGTCATGATAACCATTACATCACGGAGGACGACCTCATCGTCCTTGGATATACCAAGTGGTCATGGTAACCATTACATCACGGAGGACGACCTCATAGCCCTTGGGTATACCAAGTGGTCATGGTAACCATTACATCACGGAGGACGACCTCATAGCCCTTGGGTATACCAAGTGGTCATGGTAACCATTAAATCACGGAAGACGACCTCATCGTCCTTGGATATACCAAGTGGTCATGGTAACCATTATACCACGGAAGACGTCCTCATAGCCCTTGAGTATACCAAGTGGTCATGGTAACCATTACACCACGGAGGACAACCTCGCCGCCCTTGGGTATACCAAGTGGTCATGGTAACCATTACACCACGGAGGACAACCTCACCGCCCTTGGGTATACCAAGTGGTCATGGTAACCATTACACCACTGAGGACGACCTTATCGCCCTAGGGTATACGAAGTGGTTATGGTAACCATTACAACACGGAGGACGAACTCATCGCCCTTGGATATATGAAGTGGTCATGGTAACCATTACACCACGGAGAACGACCTCTTCGCCCTTGGATACATAAAGTGGTCATGGTAACCATTACATGACGGATAACGACCTCTTCACCCTTGGATATATAAAGTGGTCATGGTAACCATTACACCACGGAGAACGACCTCTTCGCCCTTGGATATATAAAGTGGTCATGGTAACCATTACACCACGGAGGACGACCTCATCGTCCTTGGGTATACGAAGTGGTCATGGTAACCATTACACCACTGAAGACGTCCTCATTGCCCTTGGGTATATGAAGTGGTCATCGGAACCATTACATCACGGAGGACACCTCATCGCCCTTGGGTATAAGAAGTGGTCATCGAAACCATTACACCACGGAGGACGACCTCATCGTCTTTGGGCATATGAAGTGGTCATGGTAACCATTACATCACGGAGGACGACCTCATTGCCCTTGGGTATACCAAGTGGTCATGGTAACCATTACACCAGGAGGACGTCCTCTAGCCCTTGGATATATGAAGTGGTCATGGTAACCATTACATCACGGACGACGACCTAATTGCCCCTGGGTATACGAAGTGGTCATGGTAACCATTACATCACGGAGGACGACCACATCGCCCTTGGGTATACGAAGAGGTCATGGTAACCATTACATCACGGAAGACCACCTCATCGTCCTTGGGTATATGAAGTGGTCATGGTAACCTTTACATCACGGAGGACGACCTCATCGTCCTTGGGTATACGAAGTGGTCATGGTAACCATTACATCACGGAGGACGACCTCATCGCCCTAGGGTATACGAAGTGGTCATGGTAACCATTATACCACGGAGGACGACCTCATCGCCCTTGGGTATACGAAGTGGTCATGGTAACCATTACATCACGGAGGACGACGTCATTGCCCTTGGGTATACCAAGTGGTCATGGTAACCATTACATCACGGAAGACGACCTCATCGTCCTTGGATATAACAAGTGGTCATGGTAACCATTACACCACGGAGGACGTCCTCATAGCCCTTGAGTATACCAAGTGGTCATGGTAACCATTACACCACGGAGGACAACCTCACCGCCCTTGGGTATACCAAGTGGTCATGGTAACCATTACACCACGGAGGACGACCTCATTGCCCTTGGGTATACGAAGTGGATATGGTAACCATTACACCACGGAGGACGACCTCATCGCCCTTGGATATATGAAGTGGTCATGGTAACCATTACACCACGGAGGACGACCTCTTCGCCCTTGGATATATAAAGTGGTCATGGTAACCATTACAACACGGAGGACGACCTCATCGGCCTTGGGTATACGAAGTAGTCATGGTAACCATTACATCAAGGATGACGACCTCATCGTCCTTGTGTATAACAAGTGGTCATGGTAACCATTACACCACGGAGGACGACCTCATCGTCCTTGGGTATACGAAGTGGTCCTGGTAACCATTATACCACTGAGGACGTCCTCATTGCCCTTGGGTATATGAAGTAGTCATGGTAACCATTACATCACGGAGGACACCTCAATGCCCATGGGTATACCAAGTGGTCATGGTAATCATTACATCACGGAAGACAACCTCATCGTCCTTGGGTATACCAAGAGGTCATGGTAACCATTACATCACGGAGGACGACATCATCGCCCTTGGATATATGAAGTGGTCATGGTAACCATTACATAACGGAGGACGACCTCATCGCCCTTGGGTATACCAAGTGGTCATGGTAACCATTACATCACGGAGGACGACCTCATTGCCCTTGGGTATACCAAGTGGTCATGGTAACCATTACATCACGGAGGACGACCTCATTGCCCTTGGGTACACGAAGTGGTCATGGTAACCATTACACCACGGAGGACGACCTCATCGCCCTTGGTAATACCAAATGGTCATGGTAACCATAACATCACGGAGGACGACCTCATCGCCCTTGGGTATACCAAGTGGTCAAGGTAACCATTACATCACGGAGGACGACCTCATCGCCCTTGGATATACCAAGTGTTCATGGTAACCATAACATCACGGAGGACGAACTTATCGTCCTTGGGTATACCAAGTGGTCATGGTAACCATTACACCACGGAGGACGACCTCATCTTATTTGGGTATATGAAGTAGTAATGGTAACCATTACACCACGGAAAACGACCTCATCGTCCTTGGGTATACGAAGTGGTCATGGTAACCATTACATCACGGAGGACGACCTCAACGCCCTTGGGCATACGAAGTGTTCATGGTAACCATTACATCACGGAGGACATCATCGCCCTTGGTCATATGAAGTGGTCATGGTAACCATTACATCACGGAGGACGACCTTATCGCCCTAGGGTATACCAAGTGGTCATGGTAACCATTACATCACGGAGGACGACCTTATCGCCCTAGGGTATACCAAGTGGTCATGGTAACCATTACATCACGGAGGACGACCTCATCGCCCTTGGGTATACCTAGTGGTCATGGTAACCATTACATCACGGAGGACGACCTCACTGCCCAGGGTATACCAAGTGGTCATGGTAACCATTACATCACGGAGGACGACCTCATCGCCCTTGGATATACCAAGTGGTCATGGTAACCATTACACCACGGAGGAGCTCATCGTCCTTGGGCATACGAAATGGTTATGGTAACTATTACATCACGGAGGCTGACCTCATCGCCCTTGGATATAGCAAGTTGTCATGGTAACCATTACATCACGGAGGACGACCTCATAGCCCTTGGGTATACCAAAGGGTCATGGTAACCATTACATCACGGAGGACGACCTCATAGCACTTGGGTATACGAAGTGGTCATGGTAACCATCACATCACGGCGGACGCCCTCATCGCCCTTGGGTATACCAAGTGGTCATGGTAACCATTACACCACGGAGGACGACCTCATCGCCCTTGGGTATACGAAGTGGTCATGGTAACCATTACATCACGGAGGACACCTCATCGTCCTTGGGTATATGAAGGGGTATGGTAACCATTACATCAAGGAGGACGACCTCATCGTCCTTGGATATATGAAGGGGTATGGTAACCATTACATCACGGAGGACGAGCTCTTTGCTTTTGGGTATACGAAGTAGTCATGGTAACCATTACATCACGGAGGACGACCTCATCGCCCTTGGGTATACGAAGTGGTCATGGTATCCATTACACCACGGAGGACGACCTCCACGCCCTTGGGTATACGAAGTGGATATGGTAACCATTACATCACGGTTGCCCTTGAGTATACCAAGTGGTCAGGGTAACCATCACATCACGGAATACGACCTTATCGTCCTTGGATATACCAAGTGGTCATGGTAACCATTACACCACGGGGGACGTCCTCATAGCCCTTGGGTATACCAAGTGGTCATGGTAACCATTACACCACGGAGGACGACCTCATCGCCCTTGGGTATACCAAGTGGTCAGGGTAACCATTACATCACGGAGGACGACCTCATCGCCCTTGGGTATACCAAGTGGTCATGGTAACCATTACATCACGGAAGACGACCTTATCGTCCTTGGGTATACCAAGTGGTCATGGTAACCATTACATCACGGAAGACGACCTCATCGCCCTTGGGTATACCAAGTGGTCATGGTAACCATTACATCACGGAAGACGACCTCATCGTCCTTGGGTATACCAAGTGGTCATGGTAACCATTACATCACGGAAGACGACCTTATCGCCCTAGGGTATACCAAGTGGTCATGGTAACCATTACATCACGGAAGACGACCTCATCGCCCTTGGGTATACCAAGTGGTCATGGTAACCATCACATCACGGAATACGACCTTATCGTCCTTGGATATACCAAGTGGTCTTGGTAACCATTACATCACGGAGAACGACCTCATCGTCCTTGGGTATACGAAGTGGTCATGGTAACCATTACATCACGGAGGACGAACTCGTCGTCCTTGGGTATACCAAGTGGTCATGGTAACCATTACATCACGGAGGACGACCTCATCGTCTTTGGGCATATGAGGTGGTCATGGTAACCATTACGACCTCATTGCCCTTGGGTAGACGAAGTGGTCATGGTAACCATTACACCACGGAGGACGACCTCATAGCCCTTGGGTATACCAAGTGGTCATGGTAACCATTACACCACGGAGGACGACCTCATCGCCCTTGAGTATACGAAGTGGATATGGTAACCATTACACCACGGAGGACGACCTCATCGCCCTTGGGTATACGAAGTGGATATGGTAACCATTACACCACGGAGGACGACCTCATTGCCCTTGGGTATACCAAGTGGTCATGGTAACCATTACATCACGGAGGACGACCACATCGTTCGATATGACCAACCCAGGTTAAAGGACGTTAACAAAACAAAAAAAGTTATGTGTTCCATTCAATTGACTTTCTCTATATCTCTGCAACAAATTATTGTTGAAATGTTTATGCTTCTATATACTTCGTGCCAAGTAAGAAAACAATAGCAGAAATAGTCTGATTACTTGCTTCCCTGAAATTAGAAGCGAAATAAGGGAGTAACATAGGTTAAATCGATATTAAAAGATGGTTTGCTATGGGACAGAAGTTCCTTTGTTTGTATGGACAGGAGATGACAAATTCCTGTATGAGAAAAGTATAAGTTTTTTAATGTTGAAACAAAAAACAAGAAATATCTAAAAAACGATCAACTCCACGAAAAAAATGTATATAACAGAAATTCTGTGTTTTAATGTGCTCTACATTTTTTGTGTGGTAAGTTTTTGTCTATCTCTTACGGTTTGCCAGTTACACAAAATTCCGTAAAATTCATCCAGAATAAACTATTCTTCAGGGGTTATTCCCAGAAAATTCAAGATATACTTATTATTTGTGAAGTATATATCTTTAATATATGATATTTTAATCAAAATCGTTAGAGCCATTTTTTAGAAAATACAAATTTTTGAAAATGTTTCCATGTGAAGCTTAGTTGGGGGTGGGGGTTTTTCTTGAAAATCTTCGTGTCGCATCCTTGGAAGATACTGAACTTAAATACCAAGTTTGGTATTTAAGTCTTTTCGTTTTTGAGCTATGCTGCCCAGACACACACACGGATATTTTTCTAAAAATGCTTTTTTTTGGATTCAGGTGGTCTCAAAACATGTATTTCCGGTGATCTCTTGGCATCGAATTTTTGGGTACAATACAACACCTTCTCTATACACTATGTACATAGTACGTATAGAGAAAGTAACTAGACTTTTGCAACCGCAAAACTCTTATAACACGTGCTAAACACATAAGTTTCTCTGCCTATTCTGTATCAAAGTCTTCTTCTACACACATCAAGATATAAAGAAAGAAATCGTTTGATACCTGGCTGCTATGTTATTGAAGTGGCCGCGCTCGCCAAGGCGTCCCGCTTTGGTGCTCGTGGGTTCGAGTCCCGCCTTGGGCATGGATGTTATATGTGTGTGTTGTAAAAGTAAGAAAACAGTAATAATACGGCAAAACAAAGTAAAAAGAAAAGAAATTCGGATTTGTTTGCATGGCCAGAGATGTGGTCGGGTAGTCAGCGAGCTGACCTCTCATCCAGAGGTCCTGGCAATTTTTCTTTAAGCACAATTATTCCCAGTCTGGACATATGTATGCGAGAGTGTTTGAGGAAAATAAACCCAAAGCAAAGAACCTACAGACAACGAGTTGTTTCTAATGCAAAGCCTCCGATATAACTGCATGTTAAAGAAGGCTATACAAATGAAAAAAAGTCTCATGTGTTCCATTCACATGACTTTCTCTATATCTCAGTAAAAACTACTGTTAATAAGCTTATCTTTTATTTATTTCATGCTAATCGAGAAAAATTAGCAGAAATAGTCTTACTTCTTGCTTTATTGTAAGTAGAAGCAAAATAAGGGTGAAAGCCAAAAGCTGGTTGCCATGTGACTGATGTTCCTTTGTTTGTATGGACAGAAGTTGACAAATTCCTGTATGAGAAAAGTAAAAGCTTTTTAAAGCTGAAACCAAGAAAAAGGAATATCTCAAAAACGATCAACTCCACGAAAAAAATTTATATAACATAAATTGTGTGTTTTGACGTGCTCTACATTTTTTGTGTACTAAGTTTTTGTCCATCCCTTACGGTTTAGTAGGTATGAAAAATTCATCCAGAATAAAGTAGTCTTCAGAGGCTATTCCCAGAAAATTCAAAATATACATTTTATTTGTCAGGTAAATAACTTTAATATACTATATTTTAATCAAAATCGTTAGAGCCATTTTTTAGAAAATCAAAATTTTCGAAAAAAGTTCCATGTAAAGGGTAGTGCAGCGTGGGGGGATTTTTCTCAAAATCTTCGTGTCGCATCCCTGGAAGATACTTAACTTAAATACCAAGTTTGGTATTTCACAGACTTTTCGTTTTCGAGTTATCGTGTTCACAGACACACGAACCTTTTTCTGAAAATACTTTCTTTGGATACAGGGGACCCTAAAACATATATTTGCGGTGAAATATCGGTATCGAATTTTTTGGTGGAGTGCAATACACTATGTACATAGTGTGACACAAATGACGATATCCCGAATTATTTTAATAACATGCAAATAGTTAACTTAAAAATAAACTATATGAAAAATATTGCGTCTTTTAACGGATACTTTTTCTAGTAAGCATGTACAGAAGTTATCCACCCAAAAATTCGATATCGAGATTTTCCCGGAAATACATGTTTTAGGGGCCCCTGAATAAAACAAATCGAAAAAGGTGCATGTGTGCGCTTATCTATCTGTGGAAAGCATAACTCAAAAACGAAAAATCGGTTGAATACCAAACTTAGTACTCAGGCTGGTAACTTCCAAGTATGCGACATGAAGATTTTCGAGAACCCCCCCCCCCCCCAGCCGCAACTACGCTTTAGAAGGAACATTTTTGTTGTTGAAATTTTTTATTTTCTCTAAAATGGCTCAAAAGATTTGTATTATAATACCATGTGTTTAACAAAACAAACACATATTTTGAATTGTCTGTGAATAGCCTCTGAAGACCTCCATTCTGGATGATTTGTCTAACTAGTAAAAGAGATAAAGAATTACTTAACAAAAATATCTGATGTGTTCCATTCACATGACTTTCTGTACCTCTCTGCAACAAATTATTGTTAAAAAGCTTATGCTTCTGTTTACCTTCATGCTAATCGAGAACAAATTGGCAGAAATAGTCTTATTACTTGCTTCCTTGTAAGCAGAAGGGAAATAAGGGAGTACCATAGGTTAAAGTGATAGTCAAAAGCTATGTGACTGAAGTTCCTTTGTTTGTATGGACAGCAGTTGACAGATTCCTGTATGAGAAAAGTACAATTTTTTCAAAGCTGAAACCAAAAACAAGGAATATCCCGAAAATGGTCATACGTGTATATATTGTGTGTTTTAACGAGAGGTACGTTTTGGTATACCTCTTACAGTTTGCCAGTTATGCAAATTAATCCAGAATAAAGGTGTCTTCAGAAACAAGATATTCGTTGCATTTGTCATGTAAATATCTGTAATATAATACGATATTTTAATCAATAGTTTATAATGGGGCAGGCATATTCTTCAATAATTAAGTGTTGCATTTTTTGGAAGATATTTTATTTCAGTTTTTATTTTTGACAGACAGTCTGAAAAACCTCGTGCTAGAGAAAGCAACAACCTCGCCGTACCTTCATTCTACTGTTAATATTCCTTCGCTTTTCAAACGTTTGTTATTTTCTCTGCCACGTGCAATGCAGGTAGAGAAGTAATTGCATTTCACTAACAAATTCGGTAGCGAGATTTCACTGTAAATACACCTCTGAATATAAAGCAGCATTTTTAGAAAAAGGTCCGTTTGTGTATATGAGAGTGAGTTAGAGTGAGAGAAACAGAATAAACAAAAACAAAAAATCGGTATAATTTTTTAGATATGCTGTTCACAGACACACACGGACCTTTTTCTAAAAAAAAACGCTTTTCTTATTCAGGGGAACTCAAAACATGTATTGAACTTTTGGGTACAAATTAATACTTCTCTACACACTATGTAGAGAAAGTAAAAAGTACAATACCTACTGAAACAAATATTAATGGCCCAGGAGGCAGCGTTTGTGGCCCGCATTCGGAAGGTCCCGGGTTCAAATCCTGTAGACCAACCAATCTGGCTAGATATTTTCGAAATTATGATGATTATTGTTTAAGGGCGCCCAATTACTAGGTCATTAGCGCCCTCTTTTTTTTACTTTCTCTACAGTATATTATACGTATTTCACACAAAAATTCGACACGAGATTTCACCGGAAATACGTGTTTTGAGATCCCAGGAATAAAAAAACATTTTTAGAAAAAGGTCAGCGTGTAGTTGTGTTTGTGGGCAGCATAGCTCAAAAACTACCCGATATTTAAGTTACGTATCTTCCAATCTTGTTAAGAAAATGTCCCCACCTCCAAATACCTTTTACGTGGAACATATTCTCAAAAACGGCTCTAACGATTTTGATTAAAACACCGTATATTTAAGATGGTTACATCTCAGATAAAATGTATACTTTGAATTTCCCAGGAAAAGCCTCTTTCTTCTGAACTGGTAAAGCGTAAGAGATACACCTAAACTTACCAAAGCACAATTTATGTGATATATGTTTTTCTTGTCATTGGTTTCAATTTTCGCAGAGCGAGGCGAACCTCATTTAGCCTAAAATATGATCTGGAACAGAACACCCCCTCGAACCGCTTTGCAATAACAAAGTTCACTCATATTTCATTATTATGTGTTCCATTCACATGACCACCTCTACATGTCAGAAACAAATTATTGTTAAAAAGCTTATGCTTCTATTTACTTCATGCTAATCGAGAACAAATTAGCAGAAATAGTCTTATTACTTGCTTCCTTGTAAGTAGAAGCGAAATAAGGGAGTACCATAGGTTAAAGTGATAGTGAAAAGCTGGTTGCTATGTGACTGATGTTCCTTTGTTTGTATGGACAGCAGTTGACACATTCCTGTATGAGAAAAGTATAAGTTTTTCATAGCTAAAAACAAAAACGATCAACTCCACGAAAAAAAAAAAAATGTATATAACATACTTATGTGTTTTAATGTGCTCTACATTTTCTGAGTGGTAAGTTTTTGTCCATCTCTTACGGTTTAGCAGTTATGCAAAAATCCGTAAAATTGGTCCAGAATAAAGTAGCCTTAAGAGGCTATTGCCAGAAAATTCAAGATATACATTTTATTTGTTAGGTAAATATCTTTAATCAAAATGTTAAGAGCCATTTTTGAGAAAATCAAAATTTTCGAAAAAAGTTCCATGTAAAGGGTAATTTAGGGTGGGGGATTTTTCTCAAAATCTTCGTGTTGCATCTCTGAAAGATACTAAACTTAATACCAAGTTTGGTATTTTACTGACTTTTGAGTTATGGTGTTCACAGACGCGGACCTCTTTTTTTTTTCTATTTTTTTTTTTTTTGATACAGGGGACAAAACATATATTTCAGGTGAAATATCGGTATTGAATTTTTCGGTACAATACAATACCTTCTCTATACACTATGTATGTAGTACGTGTAGAGAAAGTAATAATAGCTAGATTCACTTTTGAGGAAAAAAATAGTGTTACATTCACATGGCTTTCTTCGCCTATTGTACATCACACTTTCGTTATTCGAATCGAGACTGCGTCCGTGGTGAGCGAGCTGACTTCTCACTCAGCCGGCTGGGGCGGGGAATTTTAACCAGAATTATTCCCTATCCCCCACAGAGTCTGTGAGTGTTTTGAGTAAAAAGAGCTACAGACATCACCTTACATGTTAAAAGGGGGCTATACAAATCAGACATTGTCTTATTGCTTGCTTCCTTGTACACAGGATAAAGTGATAGTGGAATATTTTAAACTCCCTTCTCTTCTAATGACTTCTCATTTTAGAAAAGTGTAAACGAAAACGTGTGTTTTAACCAGGTGTACAATTGTTGTGTACCTTGCGGTTTAACAGCAACTGAGGGAGTAATGACAACCCGGAGCCCGCCTGAGTTCGCTTAGGGTGCGTGCCCGGATAACACTTTTTTTCGGGGTTTTCCCTTATCCTGGACTTCGAGATATGACCAACCAGGTAAAAAAACAACTCGGAAATGGGTAGTGCCATATGTTTCAAACAAATTGCATAAAGGACAAAGAGAAAGTGATATACCCCGTTTGAACAAGAAAATGTAACTCTTCTCGCGCTGACGTGCTTCTTCATCTTGCATCACCACCGCATACTTTATCCACGTTTATTTAAACAAATAATTATAATATGGCAATGTAAATGTTATATAATGTTGCTATAGTAACCATCAACAAATGATTGTTATCAAATTGAGCAGAGTCGTATTGATACGCGTGTTAGCATGTGATCCTCAATTGTTTCGTGTCAGTTATCCTTCAACTCATATTTAACCTGAAAGTTATCATTTGTTGGCAATGAGGGAAATAATATACTACACATTTATAATACGTCGCTATGTGAAAATACATAACGACGTGTTATTTACTTTATACGAAAATACAGAAACTTTGGCAACAGAAAATTATCAATTAATGGTCTGCTTTTCAAACGGAGGTAGAAAAATCTTATGTACTCCATTCACATGACTTTCTCTACAACAAATTATTGTTAAAAAGCTTATGCTTCTATTTACTTCATGGTAATTGACACAAATTAACAGAAATAGTCTTATTGCTTGCTTCCTTGTAAGTATAAGCGAAATAAGGGAGCACCATAGGTTAAAGTGATGGTCAAAAGCTGGTTGCTATGTGACTGAAGTTCCTTTGTTTGTATGGACACAGTTAACAAATTCCTGTAGGAGAATAGTATGTTGTTCTAAGCTGAAACCAAAAACAAGGAATATCTCAAAAAGGATCACCCCAAGAAAAAAAATACAACAAATTGTGTGTTTTAACGTACTCTACATTTTTTGTGTTTTAAGTTTTCGTCCATCTCTTACTGTTTAGCAGTTATGCAAAATCCCGTAAAATTGATCCAGAGGCTATTCCCAGAAAGTTCAAGATATACATTTTATTTGTCAGGTAAATATCTTTAATATATGATATTTTAATCAGAATGTAGCGCCATTTTTAACAAAATCAACATTTTCGAAATGTTTTCCCATGTAAAGGGTAGTTGGGAGTGGGGGGATTTTCTTGATAATGTTCGTGTCGCATCCTTGGACGATACCAAGTTTGGTATTTAGCAGTCTTTTGCTTTTTGAGCCATGCTGTCGACAGACTTTCCTTACAAAGCTCCATCTACTTCACGCTTATCAAGAAACTTATTGCTGCAATATGAAACAATTGAAATGCATGACCAGAGTGAATAACAACTTTTCATTTGAGAAAAGTCAAATCACTAAAAGGCAGTACGGATAACGCACATGTGCTGTAAAGCCTGTTTTAACGAGATGTACAAGTCACCCAGAATAAACAGAATATATATAATGTAAATGTATTTTACTCAATACCGTTAGTCATTTTTGAGGAAGACATATTTTTACTTTCCCTACACGTATTATGCACATAGTGTATAGAGAAGCCACCCAAAAATTCGATACCGAGATTTCACCACAAATGCATGTTTTGGGGCCCCTGAATCCAAAAAAAAAAGCATTTTCAGAAAAAAGTTCGTGCGTGCGTGTGTGTGAGTGTGTAGACAGCATAGCTGAAAAACGAAAAGACCGTTAAATACCAAACTTGGTATCTTCCAAGGATGGGACACGAAGATTTTCAAGAAAATCACCGCTCCTCCAACTACCTTTTACATGGAACTTTTTTCTTAAAAATGACTAACGTTTTTATTAAAATATCGTATATTAAAGATATTTACCTGACAAATAAATGTATATCTTGCATTTTGTGGGAATAGCCTCAGAAGACTATTCTGGATCAATTTTATGCAATTTCCATAACTGCTAAACCGTAAGAGATGGACAAAAACTTACCACACAAAACATGTACAGCACTTTAAACACACAATTTATGTTATATACATTTTTTCCTGGAGTTGATCGTTTTTTTAGATATTCCTTGTTTTTGGTTTCAGCTTGGAAAAACATAATTTTCTCATACAGGAATTTGTCAACTCTCGGCACTCTCTTATTTCGCTTCTACATACAAAGAAGCACGTGATAAGACTATTTCTCGATCAGCATGAAGCAAATAGAGGCATAAGCTTTCTAACAATAATGTGTTGCAGAGAAAGTCATGTGAATGGAGCACATCAGATTCTTTGGTGCAGTAAGTTTTTGTATATCTCTTACGGTTTACCAGTTATGCAAAATAAACATGTCTTCAGAGCAAATTCAACATTAACATTTTATTTATCACGTAAATATATTTAAAATATGATTTTTTAATCAAAATCGTAGGCAACATTTTCAAAAAGGTTTCCATGTAAAGGGTAGTTGGGGGTGAAAATATTTTCTTGAAAATCTTCGTGTCGCACCCTTGGAGGATACTGCACTTAAATACCAAGTATGGTATTTAATGGACTTTTCGTTTTTGAGCTATGCTGCCCAGACACAGATTGACAAACTGACACACACACTGACTGACAGACTGCCACACAGACAGACTGACAAACACACTGAGTGACAGACTGCCACAAAGACAGACTGACAAACACACTGAGTGACAGACTGATACACACTGAGACACACACTGAATGTCAGACTGACACACTGACACACACTGACTGACTGACAAACACACTGACAGACTGACACACACTGACAGACTGACAAACACACTGACTGACTGACTGACACACACACTGACTGACAGGCTCACAAACACACTGACTGACAGGCTGACAAACACACTGACTGGCAGGCTGACACAGACTGACAGACTGACAAACACACTGACTGACAGACTGACACACACACTGAATGTCACACTGACACACACTGACTGACAAACACACTGACTGACAGACTGACAAACACACTGACTGAGAGACTGACACACTGACAGACTGACAAACACACTGACTGACAGACTGACAAACACACTGATTGACAGACTGACAAACACAGTGACTGACAGACTGACACACACACTGACTGACAGACTGACACACACACTGATTGACAGACTGACACACACTGACAGACTGACACACACTGACAGACTGACACACACTGAAAGACTGACACACACTGACAGACTGACACACACACTGACTGACAGACTGACACACACTGAATGTCAGACACACACACACTGACTGACAGACTGACACACTGACAGACTGACAGACAGACACGGATATTTTTTTAAAAACTCCTCTTTTTTTAATTAAATGGGTCCAAACCATATATTTCCAGTAAAACTATAGTTGGGAGTGAAGGATTTTCTGGAAAACTATTTTGGTATTTAAGTGACATTTCGTTTTCGAGTTATGTCCAAACACGCACATGGACTTTTTTTCTATAAATGTCTTTTGTTGGATTCAGGGGACCCTAAAACGTGAATTTCCAGTAACATCTCGGAATGCAATAGATGTGAGCATTGTCAAGTTTGTAAAAATCTCATGTGTCCTATTCACATGTCTATAACAACTATTCTTCATGATGGGAAATACTATAGGCTAACACGATAGTCACATGTTTAAAACGCTGCCATTCAAATCACTTCCTTTGCGTCAACACAAGCTAATAATTACATCTAAAAAATGTAGTGACATAAATCGGGTGTTTTAAGGAGCTGTCCATTTCTTACTTTACTAGTTATAAAACAAGTAGTCTTCAAAGGCCATTCCCCCCAGAAAATTCAAGATATACATTTCATTTGTTATGTAAATATCTTGAATATACGACATTTTAATCAAAATCGTTAGCGTTGTTTTTGAGAAAATCAAACATTTTGAAATGTTTTACCAAGTAAAGGGCAGTTCGGGGTGGGGGGATTTTCTTGAAAAATGTTGTGTCGCATCCTTGGGAGTTACTGAACTTTTCGCTTTTCAGCTATGCTGTACACATGCGCGCGCGCTGGCTTTTTGCTAAAAATGTTTCTTTTTTTATTCAGGGGGTCCCAAAACATGTATTTGTGGTGAAGAGAAGGAACTTTTTTGTGTCTTTAAAAATGCCCTTCATGTGAATGAAACACATCATCTGTAGGTAGAGAAGGCACTGTATTACACCCAAAAATTCGATACCGAAATTTCAGCGGGAGCACATATTTTGAACACCTCTGAATGTCATAACTAAAAAAAGTCAGTGATCTCTAAGTTCGGAAATTTCGACGGAATACCCCCCCCCAACTCCCTTTACATCAAATTTTACATTTTCTCAAAATTGATTGTTCCAACGATGTTTAGATAAGATATTTTTATGGACACTAAAATGCAAACCTTGAATGGATGTGCTATTGAGAATGAGTGACTCAGAAATGTGCATCTCCTTAGTCTGTTGTGGAGATTCGACACGTACATAGTGTATAGAGCAGGTATTGTATTGTGCCCAAAAACTCCATACCGACATTTCACCGCAAATACATGTTTTGAGACCACCTGAAACCAAAAAAAAAAAAAAAAAAACATTTTTAGAAAAATGTCCGTGTGTGTCTCTGGGCAGCATAGCTCAAAAATGAAAAGACCGTTAAATACCAAACTTGGTATTTAAGTTTGCTATCTTCCAAGGATGCGACACGAAGATTTTCAAGAAAATCCCCCCACCCCAAACTACCCTTTACATACAAAAAATTTCGAAATTTTTTATTTTCTTAAAAATGGCTCTAACAATTTTAATTAAAATCTCTTAAATTTAAAATATGTACTTGCCAAATAAAGTGTCTATCTTGAATTTTCTGGGAATAGCCTCTGAAGACTACTTTATTCTGGATCGATTTTACCGATTTTTGCATAACTGCTAAACCGTAAGAGATGGACAAAAACTTACCACTCAGAAAATGTAGAGCACATTAAAACACATAATTTATATTATATACATTTTTTTCGTGGAGTTGATCGTTTTTAAGATATCCCTTATTTTTGTTTTCAGCTATGAAAAACATACTTTTCTCATACAGGAATGTGTCAACTCTTCTCCATACAAACAAAGGAACTGCAGTCACATAGCAACCAGCTTTTGACTACTCCCTTATTTCACTTCTACTTACAAGGAAGCAAGTAATAAGTCTATTTCTGTTAATGTTTATCTCGATTAGCATCAAGTAAATAGAAGAATGGTAATGTCAAGTCCACGTGGAGGTGAGCCACGTTGTCATATTTACCAAACAGAGGAATTTAACACGTGGCAACGCAGAGATGGGAAGGTCATGTTCAGGATCTTCTACCTGAGGCAGGTCGACCGTCTCTCACCTGTAGTAAGGACTTCCAAACGGCGAGCAGTAGAAAGGGTCGTTGTGCACGTGGGGCATCATCGGACACATCATGTGGTGGGACGGGGGTGGACCGGCAAGATCCTGACCCCCGCCGTTCCTGCTGCGGACCGGCATAGAGGTGTTCTTGAAGTTCAGACCTCCCAGCAATTGAAGCGACTCCAGCGCTTCGAACTGTGCCACGCGTACACACATTCACTTATTGCACTACATCACCTCGAACCTCGGCCCAACACTAACTGTCTGTTGGCAGCCCTGACGCTGCAACTACTCTCGCGGCAGGATTGGAGATGGGCCACCATTGGTCGGTCGGGTTGGAGTCACGTGACTGGCGCTGCGACCCGGCCTGCCCGCCCGCCCGCCAACCTGCCTGGTGTTTACACTTGTCAAAACACTGTCCAGGGTTCACATCTAACTTGTACCAGCGAGAAATGATGCATTCTCAATATAACACGTTCACATCTAACTTGTATCGGCGAGAAATTATGCATTCTCAATATAACACGTTCACAACTAACTTGTATCGGCGAGAAATTATGCATTCTCAATATAACACGTTCACAACTAACTTGTATCGGCGAGAAATGATGCATTCTCAATATAACACGTTCACATCTAACTTGTACCAGCGAGAAATGATGCATTCTCAATATAACACGTTCACATCTAACTTGTACCCGCGAGAAATGATGCATTCTCAACATAACACGTTCACATCTAACTTGTATTAGCGAGAAATAATTCATTCTCAATATAACACGTTCACATCTAACTTGTACCCGCGAGAAATGATGCATTCTCAATATAACACGTTCACATCTAACTTGTATTAGCGAGAAATAATTCATTCTCAATATAACACGTTCACATCTAACTTGTACCAGCGAGAAATGATGCATTCTCAATATAACACGTTCACATCTAACTTGTACCCGCGAGAAATGATGCATTCTCAACATAACACGTTCACATCTAACTTGTATTAGCGAGAAATAATTCATTCTCAATATAACACGTTCACAACTAACTTGTATCGGCGAGAAATTATGCATTCTCAATAAAACACGTTCACATCTAACTTGTATTAGCGAGAAATAATTCATTCTCAACTTATGAGGTTGGTATCTTGGTTTCGCACCTAACTTGCATATCCAATATCCCTGCTTTCCTAGCTATTTTTACATGGAACTTTTTTAAAAATTCCAATTTCTTTAAAAAAAGTCACACAATGTTATTTGTATACAAGATAATGTAGGTATATCTTGAACTTTCTGTAAATAAACTGTGAAGTCCCTTGTTGTTGATTGAATTGTATATTATTTTGAATTCGACGGAAACCTTAAGATTATAGATCAAACGTTACCACGTCGTTAAAATACACAATTTGTGTGGAATTTTTCACGTTGAGAATTACATAACGCACGTGCCTCTTTTGCTTTCTTTCCAATGAAACAGTTGGTTATCATGAATGTGTGCGTTCCTTCACGTGACAGTCCCAGGATCTATAGTATACCAACTGACCATAATAGCTGGCTATTCTATGAGTCCTAGGACTTGATGTTTACAACATTGTAAGTCGCCATTAGGGTTATTTGACATCAACTTGTGCTTTACCGCGAAACATGCGAGTCAGTGGTTCAAATCCCAGCTATGACATTGAATTCTTCAGTCTGACTCTACTTAACCAATTCCTGTCCTACACACGGCTTTTGTGAAAAAAGAATTAATCCAAACTTTACTTACTCCAGTTTTTTTCTTCTATCTCTTCAAGCTAATCCAGATAAACATTAACTCAAAATATATGGTTTTACTACTTATTTCCTTTTACATAGGTACAAGGGGAATAACTATTATTACACTATGCTATAGCTATGGTTAAACCTTTAAACTTCCCATTTAATGAAACGTATAAGTATGGAAAAACCAAAGAATAACAAGGAATATCTCGGAAATGGTTAATCAAAAAAAAATCTGATGTGATCCATTCACATGACCCTCTCTACATCTCTGCAATAAATTATTGCTAAAAAGCTCTTACTTCTATTTACTTCATGTTAATCGAGAAAAAATTAACAGGAATAGTCTTATTACTTGCTTCCTTGTAAGTAGAAGCGAAATAAGGGAGTACCATAGGTTAAAGTGACAGTCAAAAGCTGGTTGCTATGTGACTGAAGTTCCTTTGTTTGTATGGACACGAGTTGACAAATTCCCGTATGAGAAAAGTATAAGTTGTTTTTTAAAGCTGAAACCAAAAACAAGGAATATCTCAAGAAGGATCAACTCCACGAAAAAATATTAAATGACATAAATTGTGTGTTTTAATGTGCTCTACATTTTTTGTGTGGTAAATTTTTGTCCATTTCTTACGGTTTAGTAGTTATGCAAAATTCCGTAAAATTCATCCAGAATAAAGTTGTCTTCAGAGGCTATTCCCAGAAAATTCAAGATATACATTTTATTTGCCATATAGATATATTTAATATACGGTATTTTAATCAAAATCGTTAGAGCCGTTTCAGAAAATCAACATTTTCGAATTTTTTTCCATGAAAGGATAGTTTCGTGTGTGGGGTGGGGGATTTTTCTAAAAATCTTCGTGTTGCATCCCTGAAAGATGCTTAAATGAAATACCAAGTTTGGCATTTTACAGACTTTTCGTTTTTGAATTATCGTGTTTACACACACAGCGGACCTTTTTCTAAAAATGCTTTTTTTATACAGGGGACACTGAAACATATGAAATCTCGGTATTGAATTTTTGGGTGCAATGCAATACCTTCTGTATAAACTGTACATAACGCGTATAAAAATAGTTTGTTACAGAATGGGTAGGGATAATGTAATGCATGCAGTCAGATTTTGTTTGAGGTGTTGTGACTGCTTCTGGAAGTTTCCTGCCAACGAATCGCTTCCCAGTTACAAGCATCATGCTCTTCCGAGTGTGCATACTGAACAAGTTTATAGCAGTGGAGAACTACATTTAGCACACTAGGTGCAACACACGGAACAAACCTCCCTCAATATATAAACGTCTTCTCGCTTTCTCTATATCTCTGTAACAATTGTTAGTTTCTCTAGCACGTACTAAGTACACAGTGTATAGACAAGGTATTGTATTGTACCCAAAAATTCAATACCGAGATTTCACCGCAAATACATCTTTTGAGACCAGCTGAATCCAAAAAAAAGCATTTTTAGAAAAATGTTCGCGTTTGTGTCTGTGGGCGGCATAGCTCAAAAACGTAAATACCGTTAAATACTAAACTTGGTATTTAAGTTTCGTATCTTCCAAGTATGCGACATGAAGATTTTCAAGAAAATCCCCCTACCCCCAACTACCCTTCCCATGGAAAAATTTTCGGAAATTTTGATTTTCTAAAAAATGGCTCTAACGATTTTGATTAAAATATCATATATTCAAGATACATAATTGACAAATAATATGTATATCTTGAATTTTCTGGGAATAGCCTCTCAAGACTACTTTATTCTGGGTGAATTTTGTGTAACTAGTAAACCGTAAGAGATAGACAAAAACACATAATTTATGGAGGTGATGCTTGTTTCTGGTTTCAACACTGAGTGCTCCCGCTTGGCAACGCAACGCATCGAGCTGAGGGCAGCCCGAGTCTTTACAGGAGGGCGGGCGAGAATGAGGTTGTGGAGTGACAGGAGGAGGCAAGTCATTGTACACCGTTGGTGTAATGATTTAGCAAAAATATTTATTTTTGGGGTTGTAGATTTTGATGTCCAAGCAACTCTTGAAGGATTGTAAGGAGCTTAGCCGTAGTAGGAGGTGTTCCTTCGTTACCGGGGATGCCCGCAAGCCATGCGGGGAAGCCGGTATCGCCTGAAGCAGCGGTTTCTGGGATTATAATCCCCAAGAGACCTAACGAGGGCGCTCCGATGGAATGGTAACCCTTCGACCGACGCCTAATCTCGTCCTCCAGGTATGGTAGACCAGAGGAGTCTACCGCCATGCCTCAGATCAACAAGTGGACTATGAGAACTTAAGGGGAACAAAGAGGCCGCAGCCCCATTGCCCCGACACCTCAGTTCCCCAAAACTGACGCCATTGTCAAGCAGGGACAGTGCCAAGGTCCCTGCGCTGCATAACAAGCTTTCCTGGAAATATGCAAAAAGCTGCCATAAGACGACTTAGGATGCTACAGCACTTTATTGACTGTCATTTAAACTATGGTACTTTGCTCTGGGGTAGCAGTGCGGAAGCCTCTTAACTCTCATCTCTATCTTGCAGTGAAATTATATAATAAACTACCTTTAAATATAAGACAAATTGCAAATGCAAAGTATTTTAAATTAGTGTTAGAAACAGAATTAAATGACTTAAATTTTACAATATACAAGATGCATTTTAATGACTTGCTGACGAAACTTGTGCCAAATGGTGAAATAAATTATCATTATCATTAAACTAACTTTTTCCAATCCCTTCCAACCTGTACCAACTGCAATACCCATCCAGAACATCATTATGGACTGTCCAGCATCTCGAATTTTTCCAGTTTTGTGAAAGAAAAAACCAGACAAGATAATAAAAACTCTACACTTAAAGGATATTAATTTGTTTCATAAAATGTTAACATAAATTTGGAAATGATACATTAATTGTAAAACGATGTAAGGTCGTGATAAGACAAGTGAAAAAGACCAAAAACATGTGATGTGTTCCATTCACATGATTCTACAAATTGTTGTTTTCTATCTTCATGCTCGTCGAGATAAACATTAGCAGAAATTGCCTTGTTGCTTGCTTCCTTGTAAGTAGGAGACAAATAAGGTAAAACGAGCCGGTCGCTGTTTGGAAATTCAAATATCTTTGGTTTCCAGGAGTAAACAAACGAGAACAAAGATGTGTTCTCATTTGAGAAACCTTTAAGTGGCTAAAACTGAAACTATTAATCTGGAATATCTCGAAAACTATTAACTCTAAAAAAAGTATATAACATAAAGTGTGTGTTTTAATGAGACCTATATTCTTGTATATCTCTTACGGTTAACCAGTTATACAAAACTCATCCAGAATGGAGAGTTCTTCACGGGCTATTCCAAAAAAATCAAGATATACATTTCGTTTGTGATAAAAACATACGATATTTTAATCAAAATCGTTAAAGCCAATTTTTAGAAAATCAAAACTTTAGAAAAATGTTCCATGTGAAGGTTAGTTTGTGGCGGTAGGGGAGATTTTCTTGAAAATATTCGTGTTGCATCCTTGGAAGCTTCTAAACCTAAATATCAAGTTTGCTATTTAACGGTCTTTTGGTTTTTGAGCTATGCTGACCACACACAGGCGCGGACCTTTTTCTAAAAAAACAAATTCGGGCTCAGGGGAGCCCAAACATATATTTCCGATGAAATCTCGACATTGAGTCTTCTTTTTTTTTTTTTTTTTTTTTTTTTTTTTTTTTTGTGGAACACATACCTTCTCTGACCACCAAAATTTTGAGGTTGACCAATTTAAAGCGATTGTCTTTGCGAGTACAAGGGTGCATTTAAAGAAACCCAAAGTGTTGAGGCGCTCACAAAGGGGCCGCGCGATGCCGTGCGGAGATTCTGAACATCGGCTCTCGCTTAGTAGGAGACCTTCACCAGAAGCTGCAGGACCTGCAAGCTGATAGCCAGCGTCCCTATCCAGGGACCAATCACCTCACGTGTGTCTCCTGGCAATTCATTTATCAGTCAGACAGCATTCATATTTCACCAGAAACACGCAGGTGCTTTATGCGGTACTGCATGGGACTCCTACTTCCCGTGGGTAGTGCCGCACTGGCTCGAGTCTCCCAGGATTGCCTGGGGTTAGGGCGTCAGTGCCTTTTCCCCCACCACTAACAAAAATAAATAAATAAAGGACGAGGTTAGGAGTGCTCGCTCGTCTACAGCAGTGACTGAAGAAAACATAGCTGCTGTGGAAATAATGATCTGCAAAAGCAACTATGTAGACTGGATCGCCAGCAGTTTCCAAAATATTGCATGACTATCTTGACGTAAGGGAGCTGTCATTCCGTCGGGTGCCTCACGTGTTGAATGTTTTTACATTACAGTTAGGAACAAGTTCGGGGTTCCACTGTCAATGTGGTGCAAGTGTTCTGTTTTCTGGATCTGGTGGAATGTCTTGTATAAGCTCTGCTGAGGACAACTGTTACTTTGAGATCTGACATCTCTTCTTGGGGTTTGAGCAGTGAAAACTATACGACGTGCTTTAGGTCGTGTACACGGTGCCTTTGGTTAGTTTCAACTCAGACTGGGCGTGCATCTTTCCTCTTGCGGAACAAAGGACAGGACCGAGGCCTCCCGCGAAACCGGTGTATTTAGCCAGCAGGTGGGGGTGGAATGGGCATGCCTATTTGTTTTTCCCCTTGATTTCTTTCAGTGTACGGCAAATTAGTTCAAGTTAAAATGTTTTCCGACGAGACTGAAATTACGCTGAGTAGGACAGCAAGGAAAAGCCTACTTCGGATTCCCGAAGTGGGATAGCGCGAATGTTAAAAGTTGCAAAAGTTTTATTAAATTTTCCATTGAAGAAATAGATGTCTTGGATGTTGAAGAGGACCATAACTATGCACCACCACCTAGTGACAAAAGTACTTTGTGATTTGAAGAGAAAAGCTACGGAAGATATATGTGAAAGGCCATCAAAACTAATATTATAAACACGAAACTGTAAGTTTGTCTGACCGCGGGAGGCTTCGGTACTCAGAAATTGTGCTCCACCACGACAATGTCTCTGCAACAATCCAATTTTTGGAGTCGAAACAAGTGAAGCAGAAGCAGTTCTCGTTTAGCTCCAAGTGACTTCTTTTTGTTTGCCACAGTGTGCGTGGATAGAGGTTTTCGAGCCCCGAAGAAGCTATTGCAGTACACGAAAGTGACTGATTAGTTTTTGTGCGTTTCAAAAGTTTGGTAGTGATATAGAGGGCAAGTCTCGTAAAAGAGGTTTCAGTGTGCGCGAGAATGCTCACTCGTCTGGAGATGCGGTTACAATAGTAACTTCATTGCCCAGTTGTCAGGTTACAAGTGGTTTTCTGTAGTTGGCAGTTTCCCTGTCAACACCACTTTGTTTTAAATTTGCTCAATCTTTTTATAAAACGCACTATTTGTTGGCTATGAACGTCTTCAAATTCAATTATTTGTCGTAACACAATTCAACCTTCTTACAATATTAATCATGAAGAATATCAGGTAAAGAGCCTAAAAGTAATTTAAATCATGACATTGCAGGCTATACAGTCTGACTGCCGCTGTTGGTTAGCGCACCTATACGGCAAACAGGAAATTTTCATAGCTTGTAGAAGGCACTAGTTCATTTCTTTAAGAAATGTTATAACAACGTTTACGTTAGCGCAATACTAAGTTAAACAGCGGATCTAACCATTTTCATTACTTCTCTATAATCGGTTAACTGCTACACATCATCATCTTTTTCCTGCGTGTCTATACAGAAAGCAGAATTCGATACACACATTTCACCGCAAATATGTTTTTGAGACCCTCTGAATAAAAACATTTTTAGAAAAATGTCCGTGTGTATGTCTGTCTTCTGTCTGTGGACAGCATAGTTAAAAACCAAACTTGCTATTTATGTTTGGTATCTTTCAAGGATGCCACTCGAAGATTTTCAAGAAAATCCTCCCATGCCAAACTACCCTTTACATGGAAAAAATTTCGAAAATGTTCATTTTCTTAAAAGTGGCTCTAACGATTTTGATTAAAATCTCTTATATTTAAGTTATTTACTTGACAAATAAAATGTATATCTTGAATTTTCTGGAAATAGCCTCTGAAGCCTACTTTATTCTGGATGCATTTACGGAATTTAGTATAACTGCTAAATCATAAGAGGTGGACAAAAACTTACCACACAAAAAATGTAGAGCACGTTAAAACACACAATTTATGTTATATATATTTTTTTCGTGGATTGATCGTTTTTAAGATATTCCTTGTTATTAGTTTCCGCTTTGAAAAACTTTAACACTTTTCTCGTACAGGAAATTGTCAACTCGTGTCCATACAAACAAGGGAACTTCAGTCACATAACAACCAGCTTTTCACTATCACTTTAACCTATGCTACTCCCTTATTTCACTCCTATTTACAAGGAAGCAAGTAATAAGACTATTTCTGCTTATTTTTTTCTCGATTAGCATGAAGTAAATAGAAGTATAAGCTTTTTAACAATAATTTGTTGTAGAGATGTAGAGAAAGTCATGTGAATGAAACACAACAGATTTTTTCTTCTCTACACAAGCAATGTGCATAGAAGGGATTGTATTCCACCCGAAGTGCATGTTTTGAGGACCCATGAGTGAAGAACGACATTTATACAAATGTGTATATATTGAGTTTGCTAGTAATAGCCTCTGAAGACAAGTCACGTGGTATTTGTGAGATATTGCGACATTCACTTGATCCCTTGTGTTAATGTTTTGCTCTTGTCATTCAGGTATACATTACTTTTAGTTTGCGAGAGAAGACTATCGGTACGCTTCAATGTAATTAATGTGCGTGTCCACGATAATAAGTTGGGTGGCAGGTAATTCCATCTAGCTATCGCCATTGCTAGGTGTGACATTCACATGACTTTCTCTAGGTGCTCAGCAAACAAAAGCTTATTCTTCTATCCACTTCATGATAATCGAGATAAACATTAGCAGAAATTATCTTATTACTTGCTTCCTTGAAAGTAGAACGGAAATAAGGGAGTACCATAAGTTAAAATGATAGTCAAAAGCTGGTTGCTATGTGACTGAAGTTCCTTTGTTTATATGGACACGAGTTGTCAAATTCCTGTGTGAGAAAAGTAGGTTTTTAAAGATGAAATCAAAAACCAGGAATAACTCAAAAACGATCAACTCAACGAGAAAATGTATGTAGCATAAATTGCATGTTTTAACGTGATGCATCTCTTACGGTTTAGCAGTTATGCAAAATTCTGTAAAATTCATCCAGAATAAAGTACTCTTTAGAAGCTATTCCCAGAAAATTCAAGATATACATTTTATTTGTCAGGTAAATAGTTTTATTATATAACATTTTAATGAAAATTGTTAGAGCCATTATTGAAAAAATCAAAATTTTCGAAAAAAGTTCCATATAAAGGGTAGTTTGGGATAGGGGGATTTTTCTCAAAATCTTCGTGTCGCATCCCTGAAAACACTAAACTTAAATACCAAGTTTGGTCTTTTATCGACTTTTCGTTTTTGAGTTATCGTGTTCACAGACACACACGGACTTTTTTCTGAAAATGCTTTTTTTGGATACAGGGGACTCTAAAACGTATATTTCCGGTGAAATCTCGGTATCGAATTTTTGGAGTGCAAAATACCTTCTCTATATACTATGTTCATGGTACAGGGGACTCTAGTGAAACCTCTGTATTGAATTTTTGGGTGCAATGCAACACCTTCTCTACTGTACTATTTATTTAAGTAGAGGAATATGTTCTATGTCATGCTTATCGACATAAAGATAGTTGGGAAAAAGCAATAGTGAAGTGTTTTAAAGGTGTCTTTGCGAAGCCAGGATTTTTCTGAGAAATGTGTACCCTTTTCTCTCCACAGTTAACCATTACCGAGATGTTTTTTGCGATTGGTTTCAATTTTAAAATATTTATACTTTTCTCGAACATGAAGACGTGCGTTTTACTCCTGGCCATGCACAGAGAACCGAATTTCAATGACAATCACATAGCCACATTTGACTGTCGCCATAACTTAGTCCAAGGAAGCAGGTAATATCTCGACTAGCATGAAGTACATAGAAGAAGTTTGTTTGCAACAAAAAGTCACGTGAATGTAACGTACCGATAACACGAAAAGGTTTGCACATTATGTAAATTGCGTTTTAAGGACATCTTAACTTTGTATGCACATTTGAATGACTTTTGTACAACTGTTTGGACTGTAAGAGACAGACAGAGAAAGTAGATTGCTTGTCGTAGGTATACGTTTTTCTTGTCCAATTCACGGTTTTCCACACATTCTTTGTTTTTGCTTTCAATTTTAAACTACCCAACTTTTCTCAAACTCGACCATGCAAAACGAAGCGAACGTCAATTTTTTTAAAACATTTGACTACTATCACTTTATCCTAGTGTATTACCTTCTACTTACAAGGAAGCAAGTAATAAGACAATTTCTGTTAAGGGTTTAATTTGATTAGCATCAAGTTATGTGAATGGAACACGCGATTCAAGCGGGTTTCCCCCGCCACTCATTCCACCAATTCCTATCATGGCTTCTCCATTTGTGCCGTTGACTCCTAAGACATCCACTTCTGGGGAGGGTAGGTATTGTACACTAACTTATTTATTTCCTAAAAATTCGACGAGAGATAAACGAATGTATTGCATTCCAGCCAAGAGATTTCACCGTAAATACTCACACCTTTTAGGATCCAGCGATGCGACACCAACATTTCCAGAAAAATATCTATATTACAGATATTTACCTGACAAATAAAATGTGTATCTTGAATTTTCTGGGAATAGCCTCTGAAGACTACTTTATTCTGGATCAATTTTGCGAACCGTAAGAGATACACGAAACTTACTACACCAAAAATGTACATCACGTTAAAACACAATTTACGTCATATACATTTTTACTTTCTCTACACATACTATGTACATAGTGTAAAGAGAAGGTATTGCACTCCTCCAAAAAATTCGATACCGAGATTTCACCGGAAATATATGTTTTAGGCTCCCCTGTATAAAAAAAAAAAGGATTTTCATAAAAAGGTCCGTGTGTGTGTGTGTCCGTGTGTCTGTGAACACGATAACTCAAAAACGAAAAGTAGCTAAAATACCAAACTTGGTATTTAAGTTTAGTTATCTTCCAGGGATGCGACACTAAGATTTTGAGAAAAATTCCTCCACCCCAAACTATCCTTTACACCTGACAAATAAAATGTATATTTTGAATTTTCTGGGAAAGCCTCTGAAGACTACTTTATTCTGGATGAATTTTACGGAATGTTGCATAAGTGCTAAACCGTAAGAGATGGACAAAAACTTACCACACAAAAAATGTACAGCACGTTAAAACACACCATTTGTGTTACATACATTTTTTTCGTGGAATTGATCGTTTTTGAGATATTCCTTGTTTTCTGGCTTCAGCTTTGAAAAAAGAATACTTTTCTCATACAGGAATTTGTCAACTGCAGTCCATACAAACAAAGGAAATTCAGTCACATAGCAACCAGCTTTTGACTATCACTTTAACCTATGGTACTCCCTTATTTCATTTCTACTTACAAGGAAGCAAGTAACAAGATAATTGTTTCTCAATTAGCATGAAGTAAATAGAAGCATAAGCTTTTAAGAATATTTTTGCAGGGATGTGAATGGTTAGGATACGAGCGCTGAAGCAATGGAGCCAGAGGTCCGAGGTTCTATGCGAGAAGATATTGATCAGCAAAGAGCAACAAGACCCGGTGCGAGGCTACATGAGCCGGGTCTCGTCCAGGGCCACGTGCTGCAACAATACTTCTCAAACGGTACATGCCCGACCGTGTACTATGTACGTAGAGTATACAAAAGGTATTGCATTCCACCCAAAAATTCCATACAGAGCTTTCACCGGAAATACATGTTTTGGGTGCCCCTAAATCTAAAAAAAAGCATTTCTGGAAAAGTTCCGTGTGTGTGTGGACAGCATAGCTCAAAAACGAAAGATCGTTAAATACCAAACTTTGTATTTAAGTTTGGTATCTTCCAAGAATGCGTCAAGAAGATTTTCAAAAAAATCCCCCCACCCCAAACTAACCTTTACATGGAACTTTTTTCGAAAATTTTGATTTTTTAAAAAATGGCTCTAACGATTTTGATTAAAATATCGTATATTAAAGATATTTACCTGACAAATAAAATGTATATCTTGAATTTTCTGGGAATAGCCTCTGAAGGCTACTTTATTCTCAATGAATTTTACAGAGTTTTACACAAAGTAGCCCCTAAGAGATGGACAAAAACTTACCACACAAAAATATAGAGCACGTTAAAACACACAATTTATACTATATAGATTTTTTTCGTGCAGTTGATAGTTTTTGAGATATTCCTTGTTTTTAGTTTCAGCTTTGAAAAACTTATACTTTTCTCACACAGGAATTTGTCAAGTCCTGTGCATATAAACAAATGAGCTTCAGTCACTTAGCAATCAGCTTTTGACTAACACTTAACCTATGCTACTCCCTTATTTCACTTCTACTTACAAGGAAACAAGTAATAAGACTATTTCTGCTAATTTTCTTTTTTCGATTGGCATGAAGTAAAAGTAGTTTGTTGCAGAGATGTGGAGAAAGTCATGTGAATGGAACTCGTGAGATAAAGATTGAAAGTGGAAGTGACAGTGAAGGTTGGCTGCATTACATTGCCGCTTGAATGTTCAAGAAAATCCGCCTTTACTTGGACAAATGGCTATCCATTTTCATTAAAGTATCAATGTTAAAGAAACCCAATTTTCTGTGTAAACACACACAATTTGAGGCATTAAGCGTTTCCGCGATATTCCCTGTTATTGGTTTCAATTTTAAACGGAAAGTTTCACCTCTTTTATTTTACTCCCGGACAGGCAAAGTTAATTGAATTTCAATTTTGTTCACATAGCCATAAGTTTTTGAAACATTTGGCTATCACTTTATCCTAGTGTATTTACAAGGAAGCAAGTAATAAGACAATTTCTGATAATGCTTATCTTGAAGAATAGTTTGTTAGTGGAATAAACAATACATTGATTATTAAACAGGTTTACAATGTAAAATCACATGTTGATACCTACTCGTGTTTCTCTTGTTCCCAATCCAAGCTTCTCTCCTTCATTGGCCTTCTGGCCGCCTCCTCCGGGTTCCGAGTTCAAACCCAGCCGATACTGACATGTAAAATAATCCCTGAGGGACGAAATTCCAGCACACCGGTATTATATATTTATTTTCTCTAGATAATACATACGTAAAGAAGATATACATTCCACTCAAAAATATCGATACCTAGATTTCACAGCAGATAAACGTTTTAAGGTCCCCGGTATAAAAATCTGATGTTCCATTCACATGACTTTCTCATCTCTGCAACAAATTATTGTTAAAAAGCTTATCCTTCTATTTACTTCATGCTAATCGAGAACAAATTAGCAGAAATAGTCTTATTACTTGCTTCCTTGTAAATAGAAGGGAAATAAGGGAGTACCATAGGTTAAAGTGAAAGCCAAAAGCTGGTTGCTATGTGACTGAAGTTCCTTTGTTTGTATGGACACGAGCTGGCAAATCCCTGTGTGAGAAAACTTTAGTTTTTCAAAGCTGAAACTAAAAACAAGGAATATCTCAAAAACGATCAACTTCACGAAAAAAGTGTATGCAACATAAATTGTGTTTTAATGTGATCTACGTTTTTTTCTGAAGTAAGTTTTTGTCCATTTCTTACGGTTTAGCAGTTTTGCAAAATTTCTTAAAATTCACACAGAATAAAGTAGTCTTCAGAGGCTATTCCCAGAAAATTCAAAATACACATTTTATTTGTCAGGTAAATAACTTTAATATACGATATTTGAATCAAAATCGTTAGAGCCATCTTTTAGAAAATCAAAATTTTCGAAAAAAGTTCCTGTAAAGGGTAGTTTGGGGTGGGGGGATTTTTCTCAAAATCTTCGTGTCACATCTCTGGAATATAATAAAATTAAACACCAAGGTTGGTATTTTACCCACTTTTCGTTTTTGAGTTGTGTTCAGACACACACAGGGACCTTTTTCTGGATACAGGGGAGCCTAAAACATATATTTCCGGTGAAATCTAATTTTTGGGTGGAGTGCACTACCTTCTCTATACACTATGTACAAAGTACGTAAAAATGTTAGGTGTTCCATTAATGACCTCCTCTAATTGTTCCCAATACAAACTATTCCAACTATTTTATACACATTAACTCAATTGGTCGCTAAGTCACATTGAGGTCCGGTTCGCTTTGCATGGTCCCGTACTTTAAATCTCAAACTAATAATACGGAATATCTCAAAACGTGTTTTAACGAGATATACATTTTTGTGTATCTCTTACGGTTTAACCGTTATGCAGAATTTCGTTTTTGGGCATGCGTCCGCAGACACACACATGCGGATTCAGGGACCTACATTTCTGGACATGGAATACAATAACTTCTGTATCCACTATGTACATTAGAGAAAGTAAAAACTATCGACCACCATATTTCAAGCAGGTGACAGGAACATTAAAAAAAATCCTTTCAACTCCAAAGTAACCTCCACTTGGAAAAGTTTCATTTTCTAAATATCTTCTTAACGATTCTATTTTTCTTAAATTGGCAAACGTTGTTCATATTTTTACTTTCTCCACAACAAATCTGATACCGGGATTTCACCAGAAATACATGCTTTGACGACACCAGAATAAAAAAAAAATGGTCAGGGCGCGCGTTTTCCAACAGTATAACTCAAAACAAAAAGTCAATTAAATACCAACCCTGATATTTAAGTTCGCATCTTTTAAGAATGCTTCACTAACATTTACAACAACAAAATCCTCTCAAACCCAAACTTCCCTTCGCATGGAGTAATTTACAATATGTTAAATTACAATGTGTAACAAACAACAACTGCAGGACTCGTTCTCCACTTTTATTACTTCGATCAGGTGGCAGCTAACTTGGAGAAGCCCTATCAGCAAGAGGTTCACACACCTTCGGCCGCACGACACACTCAAACGATTTGATCTATTTCTATTTCACACTTACAGTTTTGTTAGCACTCTTGTGTTATCCCACTGAATACCCCCATTTAACTTCACTATTCCTCGTCTATCTTTCCACATTTTATATTTTATGTCACTTTCCAGGCTAATTTTCAACACGTCGTTGCAAAATCCAAGAAAGTTTGTATTTAGTAACCGTCGTCTCTTACTTTATGACGGTTAAAGTTTCAGTTATATCTATCACATGGTTTCATTGCCATAGGCGATTGAATCAACAATCTTGTGCTTCTTTATACAACGAGTTTCGTGCGGTGATTTAACACATCTGTATAAAAGACTTAAACACCGAAAGAGATAAAAGCCGAGTTGGATCAAGTTCATGGCACATTTGCTCCTGCGTTTGTAACAATTTACAATTGGATAAATGAATTTAAACGTCATCGTACATCCACAAATGATGAACATTGTTCCGGACGTACAGTAGAAGTGACTTCCTCCGAAATGATTAACAAAATTCAGGATATGGCTTTGAGTGATCAACCAATCAAAGTTTGCGAAATAGTAGAGGCCACAGACATATCACAAGTATTCTCAATTTTCCACCAAAATTAAGTCTGACAAAGGTGATGCGTTTGCTCTCAATGGAATATAAACGCAATCGTGTGATCGATTCGGAAGCTGGTTTGGAACTTTTCCGTCGCAATCCTGACGAGTTTCGGAATTGATACATAGCTGTGGATGAAATATGGATACACAACTACATTCCAGAGTGGGTTTTTATAGACGAGCAGTCTCCGAAGAAGTCAAAGATGGTGAAATCTGCAGACAACGTGATGGCCTTGGTTTTTTGGGATTCACGTGGAATCATCGACTTTGATTACTTGCCGAAAGGAAGAACGTTATTGCACCGGTTGAAGGGAGAAATCAAGAAACAACGCCCTCATCTGGCAAAGAAAAAGATTCTCTTCCATTTTGACAGTGACATTGTAGAATTAAGCTTCCAATTACTATAATATCCACTGACAACTTGAAAAAGTGGTTCACAAAGAGGTCAGCACCCAAACAGATGCTACTTTTTCGAAGGAGAAACGCTAAAAGAAAATTATGTTGAAAAATCTTGTGTGTTCCATTCGCATGACTTTCTGAAACCAAAAATAACGAAAAAAATGTATAGAACATAGCCTGTGTGTTTTAACGTACTCTACATGTTTTGTATGGTAAGTTTTTTTCCTTCTCTTACACTTTAGCAATTATGCAAAATTTCGTAAAATTCATCCAGAATACATTAGTCTTCAGAGGCTATTCCCAGAAAATTAAACATATACATTTTATTTGTCAGGTAAATATCTTTAATGTATGACATTTTAATCAAAATCGTTAGAGCCATTTTTGAGAAAATAAAAAATTTCCATGTAAAGGGTGGTTGGGAGTGGGGGGGATTTTTCTCAAAATGTTCGTGTCGCATCCCTGGAAGAAACTAAACTTCAATACCAAGTTTGGTATTTTACCGACTTTTCGTTTTTGAGTTATCGTGTTCGCAGACAAACGGACACACACTGAAAATGCTTTTTTTTTTTTTTTTTTTTTTTTTTGATACAGGGGACCCTAAAACATATATTTGCGGTGAAATCTTTGGGTGCATTACTATACACAAAGTACGTAGTACGTGAAGAGAAAGTAAAATGGTTTGATTTTGTTTTTTCTATGGTCTCGTTGAATGCCCCTTGTATAGTTGACCAAACACTGCAGATATTTACATTTTCTGGGAACCACATTTCTGCAATCTAATAAGCGACAGAACAAAACCTCATACATCACTTTAAAACACACATCTAATTCTTAACTGTTTTTACTTCCTCCTGCACGTATGTAAAGAAGGTATCTATCGTAGTCCATTAAAAAAATTGCATAACAAGCTTTCACTAGAAATATAAAAAATTTGAAAAAGGTCTGTATACAGCATAATTGTAAAAACAAAAAGTCCGTTAAATACCAAACTTGACATGAAACAGTTTGCGAAATGGCTTTAACAATTTTGATTAATGTATTGTATATTAAGGATATTTACATGGCAAATAACTTTATTCTGGATGAGTTTTATATAACTGGTAAACGTAAGAGAAATACAAACAAACGTAGATCTCGTTTCCCTTTTAAATGCTCACATAGCAAGTCCTCATGACTGTCACTTTAGCCTAGTGTATTCCCCTTCTACTTACAAGCAAGCAATAATGTTTATCTTGATTATCGTGAAGCAGATAGAAGAATAGTTTGTTGCGGAAAAGATAGAGAATGGAACATAACACACTTTGTGTAAATGGACGCTAGTGAAATTTGCTCAGAGGCCTCTCTACGAGGCTTGAAGTTGTTCTACAGCCATCGTCCTCCGCGACCTTGGGGAGGGCTGATAAGAATCGGTACTCCGTGAGTGTAGAAGGAAATGATAAGGTAGCTGTTTCTATGAACCGGATTCGTAACACTTATAAACGATACAGGGCAGAGAACGCCCATGCCTTCAAAAGGTCTTGCTCAGACTGAGAAGACGAATGTCGAGCTCCATGAACAATCAGGTTAAAGGACGTTAACATAAAAATCTCATGTGTTCCATTCACACCATTTTCTCTACATCGCTGTAACAAAAACCTTATTATTCTTCTATCTACTTGATGCTAATCGAGATAAACATTAACAGAAATTGTCTTATTACTTCCTTCCTTGTGAATACACTAGGATAAAGAGATAGTCAAATGTTTTAAAAACTGGTTGCTATGTGGTTGAAATCCATTTCTATGCTTTGCTACGAGTTGACAACTTTCCGTTTGAGAAAATTTCAAGTATTTTAAATCTGAAACAAATACCAAGGCCTAATTCAGAAATGTCAATTCAACGAAAAAAACGTATATGACATAATTTGTGTGTTTTAACGTGATCTACATGTTTTGTGAAGTAAGTTCTTGTTTATCTCTAACGGTTTACGAGTTACGTAAAATTCAACAAAATTAATTCAGAATGAAGAGGTCTTCAGAGGCTATTCCCAGAAAATTAAACATATACATTTCGTTTGTCATGTAAATATCTTAAATATACAATATTTTAATCAAAATTTTTGAGCAATTTTTGAGAAAATCGAACATTATCCATGTAAAGGGTAATTTGGGGTGGGGGGACTTTACTCAAAATCTTTGTTTCGCATCCCTGGAAGATACTAAACTTAAATACCAAATTTGGTATTGTATCGAGTTTTCGTTTTTGAGTTATCGTGTTCACACACGGACTTTTTCTGAAAACATTTTGGATACAGGGGACCCTAAAACGTGTATTTCCGGTGAATCTCGGTAACTAATCTTTGGGTGCAATAGAATACACTAAGTATATAGTACGTGTAGAGAAAGTAAAAATAATATTGTACAAGGATATCCCCATTTTGTGTAGATCCCAGTCCTCAAATTGTGGGTGTTCATCACATTCAGTCAGTGGGGTCTAACACTCCCTTAAATATGATATTCAATGTTGTAATATTCTAAACGTTCACTCATAAAGAGTATGTGGTCTGCTAGTCCCTGAAAAGTAACAAGGGCCAGGGCATAAAGTGAGAGCTTAAGAATTCTGCAATGTACAAGTAGCTAAAATGTGAGACAATCGATGTTAGAAGAGTTCACGTATCGTATTATGTGTGGGTCTACCAGCCCCTGCAGTGCGGGATTTCCCCCCGTGGGGTTCATTCAGCCGTACTTGATTGAGAAGTAGCGGCTCCAGGTCGAGAAACCCAGGAGGGGTTGATCACGAACAACCCTCCAGCACTGCACCCTCGAATGATGCAGCGGCCCCTGTAGGCTAAAACATCAAGGCAGAGCCCACATATATGTGGGGTCTACCATTCCTTGAAACAGTCGAAGTTGTAGAGTAGTCCTCATGCTTCAATATGGGATATAAGAGCCCTTTCTATGTATACAGGCGATAGTGTATGCACTTTCTTTAAAATATAAACCACGGGTCTACAAGACCCTTATATATTCAACATATAAGAGCCCTTTCTATGTATACAGGCGATAGTGTATGCACTTTCTTTAAAATATAAACCACGGGTCTACAAGACCCTTATATATTCAACATATAAGAGCCCTTTCTATGTATACAGGCGATAGTGTATGCACTTTCTTTAAAATATAAACCACGGGTCTACAAGACCCTTATATATTCAACATGTAAGATCCCTTTCTATGTATACAGGCGATAGTGTATGCACTTTCTATAAAATATAAGCCACGGGTCTACAAGACCCTTATATATTCAACATATAAGAGCCCTTTCTATGTATACAGGCGATAGTGTATGCACTTTCTTTAAAATATAAACCACGGGTCTACAAGACCCTTATATATTCAACATATAAGAACCCTTTCTATGTATACAGGCGATAGTGTATGCACTTTCTTTAAAATATAAACCACGGGTCTACAAGACCCTTATATATTCAACATATAAGAGACGCAACCTACATACTTTAATGTGTATAACATGGGCTCTATAAGACCCTTGCAAGTGACACAATAGTTCTAAGGAACAACCTACATATTTAATGTGTATAACATGGGCTCTATAAGTCCCTTGTAAGTGACACAATAGTTCTAAGGAACAACCTACATATTTTAATGTGTATAACATTGGCTCTATAAGTCCCTTGTAAGTGATACAACAGTTCTAAGAAACAACCTACATATTTTAATGTGTATAACATGGGGTCTGTAAGTCCCTTGTAAATGACACAATATTTCTAAGGAACAACCTACATATTTTAATGTGTATAACATGGGGTCTGCAAGTCCCCTTGTAAATGACACAATAGTTCTAAGGAACAACCTTCATATTTTAATGTGTATAACATGGGCTCTATAAGTCCCTTGTAAGTGATACAATAGTTCTAAGGAACAACCTACATATTTTAATGTGTATAACATGGGCTGTATAAGTCCCTTGCAAGTGACACAATAGTTCTAAGGAACAACCTACATATTTGTATGTGTATAACATGGGGTCTATAAGTCCCTTGTAAATGACAATATTTCTAAGGAACAACCTACATATTTTAATGTGTATAACATGGGCCCTATAAGTCCCCTGTAAGTGACACAATAGTTCTAGGAACAACCTACATATTTTAATGTGTATAACATGGGGTCTATAAGTCCCTTGTAAATGACAATATTTCCAACGAACAACCTACATATTTTAATGTGTATAACATGGGCTCTATAAGTCCCCTGTAAGTGACACAATAGTTCTAAGGAACAACCTACATACTTAAATGTGTATAACATGGGCTCTATAAGTCCCTTGTAAGTGATGCAATAGTTCTAGGAACAACCTACATACTTTAATGTGTATAACATGGGCTCTATAAGTCCCCTGTAAGTGACACAATAGTTCTAGGAACAACCTATATATTTTAATGTGTATAACATGGGGTCTAAGTCCCCTGTAAGTGATACAATAGTTCTAAGGAACAACCTACATACTTAAATGTGTATAACATGGGCTCTATAAGTCCCCTGTAAGTGACACAATAGTTCTAAAGAACAACCTACATATTTTAATGTGTATAACATGGGATCTGTAAGTCCCTTGTAAGCGACACAATAGTTCTAAGGAACAACCTACATCTTTTAATGTGTATAACATGGGCTCTATAAGTCCCTTGTAAGTGATACAATAGTTCTAACGAACAACCTACATATTTTAATGTGTATAACATGGGCTCTATAAGTCCCTTGTAAGTGATACAATAGTTCTAAGGAACCACCTACATATTTTAATGTGTATAACATTGGCTCTATAAGTCCCTTGTAAGTGATACAACAGTTCTAAGAAACAACCTACATATTTTAATGTGTATAACATGGGGTCTGTAAGTCCCTTGTAAATGACACAATATTTCTAAGGAACAACCTACATATTTTAATGTGTATAACATGGGGTCTGCAAGTCCCCTTGTAAATGACACAATAGTTCTAAGGAACAACCTTCATATTTTAATGTGTATAACATGGGCTCTATAAATCCCTTGTAAGTGATACAATAGTTCTAAGGAACAACCTACATATTTTAATGTGTATAAAATGGGCTGTATAAGTCCCTTGCAAGTGACACAATAGTTCTAAGGAATAACCTACATATTTTAATGTGTATAACATGGGCTCTATAAGTCCCATGTAAGTGACACAATAGTTCTAGGAACAACCTACATATTTGTATGTGTATAACATGGGGTCTATAAGTCCCTTGTGAATGACAATATTTCTAAGGAACAACCTACATATTTTAATGTGTATAACATGGGCCCTATAAGTCCCCTGTAAGTGACACAATAGTTCTAGGAACAACCTACATATTTTAATGTGTATAACATGGGGTCTATAAGTCCCTTGTAAATGACAATATTTCCAACGAACAACCTACATGTTTTAATGTGTATAACATGGGCTCTATAAGTCCCCTGTAAGTGACACAATAGTTCTAAGGAACAACCTACATACTTAAATGTGTATAACATGGGCTCTATAAGTCCCTTGTAAGTGACACAATAGTTCTAAGGAACAACCTACATATTTTAATGTGTATAACATGGGATCTGTAGGTCCCTTGTAAGCGACACAATAGTTCTAAGGAACAACCTACATATTTTAATGTGTATAACATGGGCTCTATAAGTCCCTTGTAAGCGATACAATAGTTCTAAGGAACAACCTACATATTTTAATGTGTATAACATGGGTTCTATAAGTCCCTTGTAAGTGATACAATAGTTCTAAGGAACAACCTACATATTTTAATGTGTATAACATGGGGTCTGTAAGTCCCTTGTAAATGACACAATATTTCTAAGGAACAACCTACATATTTTAATGTGTATAACATGGGGTCTGCAAGTCCCTTGTAAATGACACAATAGTTCTAAGGAACAACCTACATATTTTAATGTGTATAACATGGGCTCTATAAGTCCCTTGTAAGTGATACAATAGTTCTAAGGAACAACCTACATATTTTAATGTGTATAACATGGGCTCTATAAGTTCCTTGTAAGTGATACAATATTTCTAAGGAACAACCTACATATTTTAATGTGTATAACATGGGCTGTATAAGTCCCTTGCAAGTGACACAATAGTTCTAAGGAACAACCTACATATTTTAATTAGTATAACATGGGGTCTGCAAGTCCCTTGTAAATGACACAATAGTTCTAAGGAACAACCTACATATTTTAATGTGTATAACATGGGCTCTATTAGTCCCTTGTGAGTGATACAATAGTTCTAAGGAACAACCTGCATATTTTAATGTGTATAACATGGGATCTGTAAGTCCCTTGTAAATGACACAATATTTCTAAGGAACAACCTACATACTTTAATGTACATACCATCGGTCTATGAGCTTCCTTAATATTGAATCAACATATTTTAATGTGTATAACATGGGTTCTGCAAGTCCCTTGTAAATGACACAATAGTTCTAACGAACAACCTACATATTTTAATGTGTATAACATGGGATCTGTAAGTCCCTTGTAAATGACACAATAGTTCTAGCGAACAATCTACATATTTTAATGTGTATAACATGGGATCTGTAAGTCCCTTGTAAATGACACAATAGTTCTAACGAACAACCTACATATTTTAATGTGTATAACATGGGATCTGTAAGTCCCTTGTAAATGACACAATATTTCTAACGAACAATCTACATATTTTAATGTGTATAACATGGGATCTGTAAGTCCCTTGTAAATGACACAATAGTTCTAACGAACAATCTACATATTTTAATGTGTATAACATGGGTTCTGCAAGTCCCTTGTAAATGACACAATATTTCTAAGGAACAACCTACATACTTTAATGTACATACCATCGGTCTATGAGCCTCCTTAATATTGAATCTACATATTTTAATGTGTATAACATGGGTTCTGCAAGTCCCTTGTAAATGACACAATAGTTCTAACGAACAACCTACATATTTTAATGTGTATAACATGGGATCTGTAAGTCCCTTGTAAATGACACAATATTTCTAAGGAACAACCTACATACTTTAATGTACATACCATCGGTCTATGAGCTTCCTTAATATTGAATCTACATATTTTAATGTGTATAACATGGGTTCTGCAAGTCCCTTGTAAATGACACAATAGTTCTAAGGAACAACCTACATATTTTAATGTGTATAACATGGGATCTGTAAGTCCCTTGTAAATGACACAATATTTCTAAGGAACAACCTACATACTTTAATGTACATACCATCGGTCTATGAGCCTCCTTAATATTGAATCTACATATTTTAATGTGTATAACATGGGGTCAGTAAACTCCTGACAGTTGATAGTTATATTTAAAAGGGTAAGTCCATATACTTTAAGGTGCATAAAATGGGGTCTAATAGTCCCTTACATGTGATGCAGCTGTATTTGTGACGGACAGTGTACTAGTTTAATATCTATACTACAGGGTGTTTTAGTTCTTACAGTGGATATTTTAGAGGACAGCCTTCATGTTTTAAGGTACACACCATGGGGTCTAAGAGTCCCTTACATGTGACACAATCGCAATTGAAGAGGGTATGAGTATAACACGGGGTCTATGAGCCCCTTACATGTGCCGCAATTGTAGGGGGTATGAGTATAACATGGGGTGTATGAACCCCTTACATGTGCCGCAATTGTAGGGGGTATGAGTATAACATGGGGTCTATGAGCCCCTTACATGTGCCGCAATTGTAGGGGGTATGAGTATAACATGGGGTGTATGAGCCCCATACATGTGACACAATTGTAGAGGGTATGAGTATAACATGGGGTCTATGAGCCCCTTACATGTGAAGCAATTGTAGAGGGTGTGAGTATAACACGGGTCTAAGAGTCCCTTACATGTGACACAATTGTAGAGGGTATGAGTATAACATGGGGTGTATGAGCCCCATACATGTGACACAATTGTAGAGGGTATGAGTATAACATGGGGTCTATGAGCCCCTTACATGTGACACAATTGTAGAGGGTATGAATATAACATGGGGTCTATGAGCCCCTTACATGTGACACAATTGTAGAGGGTATGAGTATAACATGGGGTCTATGAGCCCCATACATGTGACACAATTGTAGAGGGTATGAGTATAACATTTGGTCTATGAGCCCCATACATGTGACACAATTGTAGAGGGTATGAGTATAACACGGGGTCTATGAGCCCCTTACATGTGACACAATTGTAGAGGGTATGAGTATAACATGGGGTCTATGAGCCCCTTACATGTGACACAATTGTAGAGGGTATGAATATAACATGGGGTCTATGAGCCCCTTACATGTGACACAATTGTAGAGGGTATGAGTATAACATGGGGTCTATGAGCCCCTTACATGTGACACAATTGTAGAGGGTATGAGTATAACATGGGGTCTATGAGCCCCTTACATGTGACACAATTGTAGAGGGTATGAATATAACATGGGGTCTATGAGCCCCTTACATGTGACACAATTGTAGAGGGTATGAGTATAACATGGGGTCTATGAGCCCCTTACATGTGACACAATTGTAGAGGGTATGAGTATAACATGGGGTCTATGAGCCCCTTAAATGTGACACAATTGTAGAGGGTATGTGTATAACATGGGGTCTATGAGCCCCTTACATGTGACACAATTGTAGAGGGTATGAGTATAACATGGGGTCTATGAGCCCCTTACATGCGACGCAATTGTAGAGGGTGTGAGTATAACACGGGTCTAAGAGTCCCTTATATGTGACACAATTGAAGAGGGTATGAGTATAACATGGGGTCTATGAGCCCCTTACATGTGACAATCGTAATTGTAGAGGGTATGAGTATAACATGGGGTGTATGAGCCCCATACATGTGACACAATTGTAGAGGGTATGAGTATAACAAGGGGTCTATGAGCCCCTTACATGTGACACAATTGTAGAGGGTATGAGTATAACATGGGGTCTATGAGCCCCTTACATGTGACACAATTGTAGAGGGTATGAGTATAACATGGGGTGTATGAGCCCCATACATGTGACACAATTGTAGAGGGTATGAGTATAACATGGGGTCTATGAGCCCCTTACATGTGACGCAATTGTAGAGGGTGTGAGTATAACACGGGTCTAAGAGTCCCTTACATGTGACACAATTGTAGAGGGTATGAGTATAACATGGGGTGTATGAGCCCCATATATGTGACACAATTGTAGAGGGTATGAGTATAACATGGGGTCTATGAGCCCCTTACATGTGACACAATTGTAGAGGGTATGAGTATAACATGGGGTCTATGAGCCCCATACATGTGACACAATTGTAGAGGGTATGAGTATAACATGGGGTCTATGAGCCCCATACATGTGACACAATTGTAGAGGGTATGAGTATAACACGGGGTCTATGAGCCCCTTACATGTGACACAATTGTAGAGGGTATGAGTATAACATGGGGTCTATGAGCCCCTTACATGTGACACAATTGTAGAGGGTATGAATATAACATGGGGTCTATGAGCCCCTTACATGTGACACAATTGTAGAGGGTATGAGTATAACATGGGGTCTATGAGCCCCTTACATGTGACACAATTGTAGAGGGTATGAGTATAACATGGGGTCTATGAGCCCCTTACATGTGACACAATTGTAGAGGGTATGAATATAACATGGGGTCTATGAGCCCCTTACATGTGACACAATTGTAGAGGGTATGAGTATAACATGGGGTCTATGAGCCCCTTACATGTGACACAATTGTAGAGGGTATGAGTATAACATGGGGTCTATGAGCCCCTTACATGTGACACAATTGTAGAGGGTATGTGTATAACATGGGGTCTATGAGCCCCTTACATGTGACACAATTGTAGAGGGTATGAGTATAACATGGGGTCTATGAGCCCCTTACATGTGACACAATTGTAGAGGGTATGAATATAACATGTGACACAATTGTAGAGGGTATGAGTATAACATGGGGTCTATGAGCCCCTTACATGGACACAATTGTAGAGTATATGAGTATAACATGGGGTCTATGAGCCCCTTACATGGACACAATTGTAGAGGGTATGAGTATAACATGGGGTCTATGAGCCCCTTACATGGACACAATTGTAGAGGGTATGAGTATAACATGGGGTCTATGAATACCTTACATGTGACACAATTGTAGAGGGTATGAGTATAACATGGGGTCTATGAGCCCCTTACATGTGACACAATTGTAGAGGGTATGAGTATAACATGGGGTCTATGAGCACCTTACATGTGACACAATTGTAGAGGGTATGAGTATAACATGGGGTCTATGAGTCCCTTACATGTGACACAATTATAGAGGGTGTGAGTATAACATGGGGTCTATGAGCCCCTTACATGTGACGCAATTGTAGAGGGTGTGAGTATAACATGGGGTCTATGAGTCCCTTACATGTGACACAATTGTAGAGGGTATGAGTATAACATGGGGTCTATGAGCCCCTTACATGTGACAATCGTAATTGTAGAGGGTATGAGTATAACATGGGGTTTATGAGCCCCATACATGTGACACAATTGTAGAGGGTATGAGTATAACAAGGGGTCTATGAGCCCCTTACATGTGACACAATTGTAGAGGGTATGAGTATAACATGGGGTCTATGAGCCCCTTACATGTGACACAATTGTAGAGGGTATGAGTATAACATGGGGTCTATGAGCCCCATACATGTGACACAATTGTAGAGGGTATGAGTATAACATGGGGTCTATGAGCCCCATACATGTGACACAATTGTAGAGGGTATGAGTATAACACGGGGTCTATGAGCCCCTTACATGTGACACAATTGTAGAGGGTATGAGTATAACATGGGGTCTATGAGCCCCTTACATGTGACACAATTGTAGAGGGTATGAATATAACATGGGGTCTATGAGCCCCTTACATGTGACACAATTGTAGAGGGTATGAGTATAACATGGGGTCTATGAGCCCCTTACATGTGACACAATTGTAGAGGGTATGAGTATAACATGGGGTCTATGAGCCCCTTACATGTGACACAATTGTAGAGGGTATGAGTATAACATGGGGTCTATGAGCCCCTTACATGGACACAATTGTAGACGGTATGAGTATAACATGGGGTCTATGAGCCCCTTACATGGACACAATTGTAGAGGGTATGAGTTTAACATGGGGTCTATGAGCCCCTTACATGGACACAATTGTAGAGGGTATGAGTATAACATGGGGTCTATGAATACCTTACATGTGACACAATTGTAGAGGGTATGAGTATAACATGGGGTCTATGAGCCCCTTACATGTGACACAATTGTAGAGGGTATGTGTATATCATGGGGTCTATGAGCCCCTTACATGTGACACAATTGTAGAGGGTATGAGTATAACACGGGGTCTATGAGCCCCTTACATGTGACACAATTGTAGAGGGTATGTGTATAACATGGGTCTATGAGCCCCTTACATGTGACACAATTGTAGAGGGTATGAGTATAACATTGGGTCTAAGAGTCCCTTACATGTGACACAATTGTAGAGGGTATGAGTATAACACGGGGTCTATGAGCCCCTTACATGTGACACAATTGTAGAGGGTATGAGTATAACATTGGGTCTAAGAGTCCCTTACATGTGACACAATTGTAGAGGGTATGTGTATAACATGGGGTCTATGAGCCCCTTACATGTGACACAATTGTAGAGGGTATGAGTATAACATGGGGTCTATGCGCCCGTTACATGTGACACAATTGTAGAGGGGGTCTGTGATACCATATAGGTATTCCCTATCCTAGAATGAGAATCAATTAACTTTCTCTAGGTGCTCCAGAATTACATTTTTCTTACAAAAGAAGATTGGCTTTGCATGGTCTCGTTAAATAGTTTAAACAAACTGTACACTCGGCCAGAAAGACTATTTTATTTGTGATGTGGTGGAGAGTTTTGTGAGAGGCTGTACCGTTGCCATGGCAACCAGCCCCTCTAGTAGAAGTTGCAGGCAGCAGGACTATGTCCATTTCAACACAAAACTAGAGTCGACCTGTTTCACGGCGAGCCAGCAGCGACTGTGTTACAGGTAGCAGCAGAGATGCTCTGCTTACGTCATTCTCTGTAGTCATGGCAACGCACCGTTGCCAAATTCACACAGCCTGCCGGTCTCGACTCATAATCAACCTGACAGTTGCCAAATTCACACAAGCTTGCCCCGCTGATACCTCAATCAACTGCCACCGAGCTTTCGTCTGAATAATAATAATAATAATAATAATAATAATAATAATAATAATAATAATAAAAAGTTTTAGAAAAATGGCAGTGGCGTGTGTGTCTGTGAAGCATAGCTCAAAAACGAAAAACTCGTTAAATAGCACACTTGGTATTTAAGTTCGGTATCTTCCAAGGATGTGACACAAAGATCTTCAAGAAAATTCCCCCACCCCCAACAACCCTTTACGTGGGGGGAAAAAAATCGAAAACTTTTAGTTTCTCAAAAATGGCTCTAACGATGTTGATTAAAATCGCTTATATTTAAGATATTTTCATGACAAATAAAAGTATATATATCTTCATTTTTCTGGGAAGTTGATGTTTGTTCTGGATGAATTTTGCATAATTGGTAAACAGTAAACGATAGAGAAAAACTTACTTAACAAAATATATAGAGCTTGTTAAAATACACGATTTATTTTATGTGTGTATATATTTTTTTTTTATTTATTTTTTTTTTGTTGTTACTTTCTCTATACGTGCTATATACATAGTGTATAGAGAAGGTATTGCACTCTACCAAAAAATTCTTTACCGAGATTTCACCGGAAACACATTTTTAGAATCCCCTGTATAAAAAAAATGTATTTTCAGAAAAAGGTTCGTGTGTGTGTCCGTGTACAGGATAACTCTAAAACGAAAAGTCGGTAAAATACCAAACTTGGCATTTAAGTTTAGTATCTTCCAGGGATGCGACACACAGATTTTGAGAATAAATCCCCTCACTCCAAACTACCCTTTAGAAGGAACTTTTTTCGAAAATGTTGATTTTCTAAAAAATGGCTCCAACTATTTTGATTAAAATATCGTATATTAAAAGATATTTAGCTGACAAATAAAATGTATATTTGGAATTTTCTGGGAACAGCCTCTGAAGACTACTTTATCCTGGGTCAATTTTACGGAATTTTCCATAACTGCTAAACCGTAAGAAATGGACAAAAACTTGCCACACAACAAATGTAGAGCACTTTAAAACACACAATTTATATTATGTACAATTTTTTTTTTTTTTTTTTTTTTTTTTTTGTGGAGTTGATTGTTTTTAAGATATACCTTGTTTTTGGTTTCAGCTATAAAAAACTTTTCTCATGCATGACTTTGTCAACTCGTGTCCATACAAAGGAACTTCAGTCACATAGCAACCAGCTTTTGACTATCACTTTAACCTATGCTACTCCCTTATTTCGCTTCTACTTACAAGGAAGCAAGTAATAAGACTATTTCTGATATTTTTTCTCTATTAGCATGAAGTAAACAGAAGAATAAGTTGTTTTTTTTTTTAGCAATAATTTGAGTCAAGTGAATGGAATACATCAGATTCTTTTTTTTTAGAAAATAGATTTAAAATTAAAAGACACGTGTCTTGAGTTTCTCTCAGTTGGAGTCAAGTTTGACAAAAACAAATCGGATGCTACATTCACATAGCTTTCACTACGTATTCTGCAACAACTATTCCTACAAACACTATTCTTTTATCTACATCATGCTAACCAGAATTAGGCACAGGCTAAAGCGCTAGACAAATCTTTTAAAATGTGGTTTCTATGTGGCCAGGAATAAAACAATGAGTATCGGAAGATTCAAAGCCATAACAAAGTATATCTAGGACATTACGAAAACAAATTCTAATGTGTTCCATTCACATGACTATCTCTATCCGTTCTACAAACTGAGCAAATTATTGTTAAACAGCTTATTCTTCCATCTACTCGATGATAAACATTAACAGAAATTGTCTTGTTACTTGCTTCCTTGTGAATACACTAGGATAAAGTGATGATGAAATCAAAATTCCCTTTTCTTTTCGATAAGCAGAATGAAACAAGTGAATAACGACTTCCCATTTCAAAAAATGACAAGCACTGAAAATATGAAAACCAATAACAAAGAAAACCTCTCTTAGCCCGCGTGGGTAGTGTGTCTGCCTCACGTTCAAAAGGTCGTGAGTTACTCGGGTACGGATTTCCCTTATCCTGTCGAGTAACTTTAAGCTCCATTGACCCTGAGATCATTTCACCAATTTCATTCAACATCCGATATGACCAACCAGTTTAAAGGAGTTAAACTACATAAAAGGGGGGGGGGGGGGTGAAATCTCAGGAATGGCCAATTCTACAAACAAAAATTGATATGTTACAATCATGTGACTTTCTCTACATCTCTGTAAATATTGTTCTCCTATTTAATGCTAAAACTTCCTTTATAAGTAGGAGGGAATACACTAGGATGAACCGACAGTCAAATGGTTGCTATGGCATTCAAATCTGTTGACAAGTTCCCGTATCAGAAAAGTTTCAAGTAATTTAAAACTGACAAGGAATATCTCGAAAGCGGCCAACTCCACGAAGAAAACGTATGACATTAATTGTGCGTTTTATCTTGATCTACATTTTTATGTAGTAAGTTTTTGTCCATCTATTACGGGTTGCCAGCAGAATAAAGAGGTCTTCACAGAAAATTCAAAATATACACTTTATTTGGCATGTAAATGTCGTAAATATAAGAGATTTATACAAAATTGTTAGAGCCACTTTTGAGAAAATTAAAATTTTCCATGTAAAGGGTAGTTTGGGTTGGGAGTATTTTCTTGAAAGTCTTCATGTCGCATTTTTGGGAGATGCCAAACTTAAATAGCAAATTTGGTACCTATTAAACGGTCTTTTCGTTTTTGACCTATGCTGTCCAGACACACACACGCACATGGACCCTTTTCCCTGGATCCCTGGAAGATACTACACTTAAATACCAAGTTTGGTATTTTATCCACATTTCGTTTTTGAGTTATCGTGTTCACAGACACACACGGACTTTTTGTAAAAATGCTTTCTTTGGATGCGGGGGACCCTAAAACATATATTTCCGGTGAAATGTCGGTAGAGTTTTGGGTGGAATGCAATATCTTCTCTATACACTATGAACATAGTACGTGTAGAGAAGGCAGAAGTCTTGAAAATTGCCATATCAAGTAAACTATAAAATGATTGATTATGTTTGCTTGATGAAGTGACAAGCACCTACTTCCTGGAGTAGATGTAGCATACTTACATCTCTTGGGGAACCTTCATTAGCACTTAGGTAGAAGAATGAAAAATCCCTCTGGTATAAAAGAGCATTAGTTTTCAATTCAACTATGTGTAATCTATTAACTACCCCAAACATTTTTCATAATCACTGCTTTGAATAGCGTAAAAGGTTTTGTATTGCTTTAGTCTCGTTTAGTGCGGATGTTTTGCCTCCGCGTTCTCCAACTCCCGTGTCATGGTATCTTACACGGCTCCACTGTGAATGTACTTTCTTCTGTAGCATTCTTTATCCACAGAAATAAGTATCAAGAAGGCCATTCTATTTTACAGTTTTAATTGCAACTTAACCGAGACGGCCGTGATATCAGTAAATACGTTAAGCTGGCTGCACAGCTCAATCGGTAGAGCACTTGCCTGCTGCGGCATAGGTCCCAGAAGACGGAATTTTCCTATCTTTCGCAGAGTCTGGAAGTAAGAATTAGAGTATGTGATTTAAGTACAAAAATCCAAAGAGACCATTGCAGTTAAAGGCGATAATTTTAAAGTGTTACTTTCTCTAGTATTTATAGGTTAATAATAATAGCAATATTTTGTCGTTAAAAACACTATTTCCAGCATCATTTTAGGTAACATGTGATGTACCAGAATTTCGTCCCCATGGGCTATCGCTTATAAGCACGCTTAAAAACCATTGCTCTGGGCCAGGTTTGAAACAGTTACCTAGGGATCAACGCCTAAACAACTGAACTTGCCTTTATATGTAGAGGAAGTATGATATCGGATTTGACTGTAAAATATGTTTCAACGTCTTTTTCTGGGATTTAGGGGGACTCAAAACATCTCTGAAATCTCTGCATTGAATTTTTGGGTACATTACAATCTCTCTATATATACACTATGTACATAGTACGTGGAGAGAAAGTAAAAAAGTATAAAAATACTGATGTGTAACATTCACATGACCTCTACTTCAAGTTAAACAATAGCAGAAATGGTTTTATTGCTAATTGCTTGTAAGCGGAGGGCAATCACTACGCTAAATTGATACAAAAGCTGCTTGCTACTTGCCACGAATAACGATCTACTTTAAGCATTGGGAAATTTCAATTAATAACAAGGAAGAAGGTTAACTAAAAGCATGTGACTTGTTTCTGTATATCTCTTACGGTTTACTGGCTATCAATAAAGAGGTCTTTAGAAGCTATTCAATAATCAAAATCGTTACAACCAGTTTCAGAAACACAATGTTTCTATTTAAGAGGTATTTTCTGGAAAATCTTGGTGTCGCATCCTTGCATGCTCATCTTAAATGTCAAGTTTGGCATTTAACGTAGTTTTTCTTGTTCACAAACTCGAGGACCTTTTTGTAAAGTGGCTTTTGTGGGAATCAGCGGTCCTCAAAACATGTGCTTCTGGTGAAATGACGATAGCGAATTTTTGGGTGGAATACAATACCTTCTTTACCTACTATGTACGTGGTAGGGAACGTGATAATTTACAAATTAGAATGCATCACTAATAATATTTAATTATCAATGTGTCAGTGTTTCAAAAAAAAAAAATATATTACACAAGGGGAACTTAAAAAAAAAAATGTTTACCTCTTCTCTACTTCGAAGTATAGGTATTGCATTTCACAGAAAAATTCTAAACCAAATTTTGAATTCTGAAAATACCTGTTTTAGTGTCCTAGGTATAAAAAATAAAGACTTTAAAAAAAAATGATGTAATCCATTCACATGCCTTTCTCTATATCTTAAAAAGTTTATGCTCCTATTTACTTCAGGCTAAGTGAGAAAAAATTAGCAGAAATAGTCTTATTACTTGCCTCCTTGAAAGTAAAAGCGAAATATGGCTGTATCATAGGTTAAAGTGATAGTCAAAAGCTGCTTGCTGTGTGACTGAAGTTCCTTTGTTTGTACGGACAGGTTGACAAACTCCTGTATGAGAAAAGTATAAGTTTTTTAAGGCTGAAACAAAAAACGAGGAATATCTAAAAAACAATCAACTGCACGAAAAAAAAATGTAATAACATATTGTGTGTTTCAATGTGCTCTACATTTTTTGTGTGGTAAGTTTTTGTCTATCTCTTACGGTTTACCAGTTACAAAACATTCCGTAAAATTAATCCAGAATAAAGTAGTCCTCAGAGGCTATTCCCAGAAAATTGAAGATATACATTTTATTTGTCAAGTATATATCTTTAATATATGATTTTTTAATCAAAATCGTTAGCCATTTTTTAGAAAATCAAAATTTTCGAAAGTTTTTCCATGAGAAGGGTAATTGGGGGTGGGGGATTTTCTTGAAAATCTTCGTGTCGCATCCTTGGAAGATACCAAACCTAAATACCAAGTTTGGTATATAACGGTCTTTTCGTTTTTGAGCTACGCTGCCCACACATACACACACGGACATTTTTCTAAAAATGCTTTTTTTTTTGGATTCAGGTGGTCTCAAAACTTGTATTTCCGCTGAAATCTCGGTATCGGAATTTTTGGGTACAATGCAATACCGTCTCTATACACTATGTACATGTGTGTGGACAGTATAACACAAAATCGAAAATCGTATATTAAAGATATTTACCTGACAAAATGTATATGTGGGAATAGGTTTTGAGGTCTCCTTATTGTGGATAACGAAATGTGATGTCCATTCACATAACTCTCTCGGGCTATTCCACAAACAAACTTCTCTTGCAAACGTTTTTACTTTCTCTTCACGTACTTTGTACATAGTGTATAGAGAAGGTGCTGTATTGCACCCAAAAATTCAATACCGAGATTTCACCGCAAATATATGTTTTGAGACCTCCTGAATCCAAAAAAGAGCATTTTTAGAAAAATGTCCGTCTGTGTGTGTGTGTGTGTGTGTGTGTGTGTGTCTGTGGGCAGCATAGCTCAAAAACGAAAAGTCCGTTAAAAACCAAACTTGGTATTTAGATTTGGTATCTTCTAAGGATGCGACACGAAGATTTTCAAGAAAATCCGCTACTCCCAACTACCCTTTACATAGAACTTTTTTCGTAAATTTTTATTTTCTAAAAAATGGCTAACGATTTTGATTAAAATATTGTGTATTAAAGATATTTACCTGACAAATAAAATGTATATCTTGAATTTTCTGGGAATAGCCTGTGGAGACTACTTTATTCTGGATGAATTTTACGGAATTTTGTGTAACTGGTAAACCGTAAGAGATGGACAAAAACTTACCACACAAAAAATGTAGAGCACGTTAAAACACAATTTATGCTATATACATTTTTTCGTGGAGTTGATCGTTTTTGAGATATTCCTTGTTTTTGGTTTCAGCTTAAAACTTATAATTTTGTCATACAGGAATTTAACAATTGCTGTCCATACAAATAAAGGAACTTGAGTGACATAGCACCCAACTTTAGACTATCACTTTAACCTATGGTACTCCCTTATTTCGCTTCTACTTACAAAGAAGCAAGCAATAAGACTATTTCTCGATTAGCAAGAAGTAAATAGACGCACAAGCTTTTTAACACTAATTTGTTGCAGAGAAAGTCATGTTAATGGAACACATCACATTTTTTGAGGGAATCAAAAAACATGCATGTCCGGTAAAATCTAGCTATTAAATTTTTGGGTGCAATAGAATAATTTCTCTATACACTATGTACATAGAACGTGTAGAGAATGGCCTGTGAATATAATACATAATTTTATATGTCAGTTCTGTTCAGTATTATTTTGCAAAATGGTAAATTATAAACTAATATTGTTAGTATAGGAAGAAGATTGGTCAGTAAGAGCAGTGGTAGCGACGGGTGGGTTACGCCCTTTGGCACGATCAATAGCATCAGGCTGCTCACATGTGCCGTTTTAAAACACCGTCATGTGTGCGTTTGTTGATAACACGAGTCTTGCTCCCATTTAATAAATACCTCTTGTCTTGTTATTACACAAACATATCGATAACGTCATGTTCTTGTTGACACAACAAAAATATTGATAACGTCATGTTCTTGTTGACACAACAAAAATATTGATAACGTCCTGTCTTGTTGATACTATAAAAATATTGATAAGATCATGTCTTGTTGACACAACAAACATATCGATAACGTCATGTCTTGTTGACACAACAAACATCGATAACGTCATGTTCTTGTTGACACAACAAAAATATTGATAACGTCATGTTCTTGTTGACACAACAAAAATATTGATAACGTCCTGTCTTGTTGATACTATAAAAATATTGATAAGATCATGTCTTGTTGACACAACAAACATATCGATAACGTCATGTTCTTGTTGACACAACAAAAATATTGATAACGTCATGTTCTTGTTGACACAACAAAAATATTGTTAACCTCTTGTCTTGTTGATACAACAAACATATTGTTAACCTCTTGTTTTGTTGATACAACAAACATATTGTTAACCTCTTGTCTTGTTGATACAACAAACATATTGATAACCTCTTGTCTTGTTACACAACAAAAATATTGATAACGTCATGTCTTGTTGACACAACAAAAATATTGATAACGTCATGTCTTGTTGATACAACAAACATATTGATAACGTCATGTCTTGTTGACACAACAAAAATATTGATAACCTCTTGTCTTGTTGATACAACAAACATATTGATAACCTCTTGTCTTGTTACACAACAAAAATATTGATAACCTCTTGTCTTGTTGACACAACAAAAATATTGATAACCTCTTGTCTTGTTACACAACAAAAATATTGATAACCTCTTGTCTTGTTGACACAACAAAAATATTGATAACCTCTTGTCTTGTTGATACAACAAAAATATTGATAACCTCTTGTCTTGTTACACAACAAAAATATTGATAACCTCTTGTCTTGTTACACAACAAAAATATTGATAACCTCTTGTCTTGTTGACACAACAATAATATTGATAACGTCGTGTCTTGTTGACACAACAATAATATTGATAACGTCGTGTCTTAATAACTTCACCCAAATGTTGGTAATGTAATTCCTTATTCATTCAAATATTGGCAACGTTATTTACTTATTTTTACCAAACGTTGATTGTTGATTCCGCCCGGCTGTGGAGACTTTTAGCTAACAGAACTAGGGGCTTAACCCCCCCCCCCCCACTCCCCAAACGATGATGTCTGGATATTCAGCTCAATCCTTATGTTCATTTAAAGGCTTCTAGAGCCTAATTCTTTAAGTTTGGCGTTGATCAAATGGGATGCGTACAGCTTATAGATACTTCTCAGAATAAAAGAAAAACTAGCCCTGACCGAGATTCAAACTCCGGCTTGTGTCGGTCATATCTCACTCGCTAGGGCGGATGTCATGCGTAAATATGCATTTGATAAATATTTCGGTTATTTGTTTTTTTACTTTCTCTAGCCCGTATGTTATGTGCATAGTGCTAAAGAACGTATTGCATTCCACCCAAAAATTCTATACCTGGATTTTACCGGAAATGTGTGTTTGAAGTGCTCTGAGTCCGAAAAAAGCATTTTTAGAAAAAAGGTCTGCGTGCGCATGTATGTGTGTGAGTTTGTTTGCATGTTGTTGTTTTTTTTTTACTTTCTCTAGTCCCGTACGTACAATGCACATACTGGATACAGAAGGTATTATATTGCACCCAAAAAGTCGATACCGAGATTTACCGAGAAACACACGTTTTAGGACCCCCTGAATAAAAAAATCAGAAAATAGTCCGCGCGCGCGTGTGTGTGTGTCTGTCTGTGAACAGCATAGCTCCAATACGAAAAGACTGTTAAATACCACATTTGGTGTTTAAGTTTGGTATCTTCCAAGGATGCGACACGAAGATTTTCAAGAAAATCCCCCCACCCCTAACTACCCTTTACGTGGAAAAAATTTCGAAAATGTTTTTCTTAAAAATGGCTCAAACAATTTTGATTAAAATACCACATAGTTAAGATATTTCCACCACAAATAAAATGTATATTTTGAATTTTCTGGGAATAGTTTCTGAAGACAAGCTTATTCTTGATGAATTTGCTGAATTTTGCATAACTAGTTAACCGTAAAAGACAGACAAAAACTTGCACACAAAAAAGGTATATCTCGTTAAAATACAGTTTATGTCATACAAAAATTTTTCGTGGAATTTGCCGTTTTTGAGATATACCTTATTATTAGTGTCAGTTGTAAAGTACTCATACTTTTCTAAGGCAGGAAGTGTCCGTTTTTCTTTTGTTCTACTCCTTGCTAAGCAAAGAAGCGATTTGCAATGACAATCGCATACAACAGCTTTTAAAACATTTGACTATCACTTTAACATAGCACATTGCTTTAGTTGCCTTCTACTTATAAGGAACTAAGTAACAAGAACGTTCTGCTAATGTTTATCTCAATTAGCATTGTGTAGAAAGAAGAATGATCTTTTGTAAGAAGTTAGTAGAGCAGCAAGAGAAAGTCATGTGAGTGTAATACAATTTTTACTTTCTCTAGCCCCATATGTACAATGTACATAGGGATAGAGAAGTATGTATTCCACCCAAAAATTCGATACCGAGATTTCACCGAAATACATGTTTTAGGACCGTCTGTATCCAAAAAAAAAAGCATTTTGAGAAAAAGGTCCGTGTGTGTGTGTGTGTGTGTGTGTGTGTGTGTGTGTGTATGTCCGTGTGTCTGTGAACACGATAACTCAAAAACGAAAAGTAGCTAAAATACCAAACTTGGTATTTAAGTTTAGTATCTTCCAGGGATGCGACACGAAGGTTTTAAGAAAAATCCCCCCACTCCAAACTACCCTTTACATGGAACTTTTTTCGAAAATTTTGATTTTCTTAAAAATGGCTCTAACGATTTTGATTAAAATATCGTATATTAAAGATTTACCTCAGAAATAAAATGTATATCTTGAATTTTCTGGGAATAGCCTCTGAACACTACTTTATTCTGGATCAATTTTACGGATTTTTGTATATCTGCTAAACCGTAAGATGGACAAAAACTTACCACACAAAAAAATGTAGAGCACTTTAAAACACACCATTTAGGTTGTATGCATTTTTTTCGTGGAGTTCGTCGTTTTTTAGACATTCCTTGTTTTTTGGTTTCAGCTTTGAAAAATGTATACTGTTCTGCTACACGAATTTGTTAACTCCTGTCCATACAAAGAAAGGAACTTCAGTCACATAGCAACCAGCTTTTGACTATCACTTTAACCTATGCTACTCCCTTATTTCACTTCTACTCACAAGGAAGCAAGCAATAGGACTATTTCTATTAATTTTTTCTCGATTAGCATGAAGTAGAGAGAAGCATAAGCTTTTTAACAATGATTTCTTGCAGAGATGTAGAGATCAGATTTAGAGTTAACCGTTTTCGAGATATTCCGGATTCAATTTTAAGTCACTTTGAGGGAATACATTGGGGTAAAGTGATGGTTCTCTCTGTATTGATAATGCCTTCTGTACAAGAAAACACATGTGACATAAATTGTTTCATTTGTATAGCCTTCTTTAACACGTAATGTTATATCGGGAGCTCTGCATTAGAAACAACTCCTTGTCTGTGGGTTTTATTTTCCTCAAACACACACATTCACTCTCGCACACACAGTTCCAGACTCTGTGGAGGATAGTTAAAGAAAAATTCCCCGCCGCAGCCGGGAATCGAACCCGGGACCTCCGGATGAGAAGTCAGCTCGGTTGCCACTAGACCACGGAGGCAGCCCATCATGAAAATATCTTTAATATACGATATTTCAATCAAAATTGAGTCATTTTTGAGAAAATCAAAATTTTCGAAAATTTTTCCCTGGGGGGTGGAGGAATTTTCTTGAAAATCTTCGTGTAATATGCTTGGAAGATGGTGAACTTAAATACCAAGTTTGGTGTTTAACCGACTTTTCGTTTTTGAGCTATGCTGTCCAGACACTCACACGGAATACAATACTTTCTCTATTCGCTAAGATACGGGCTAGGATTTTGGAGCACAAGTTTTATTTGAGAAAATATTTCAATAGGTTGTTAACCTTTCAAACGTTGGAGTTGATGAACAATACGATACAGTATGTTGAGCATAACCATATCGGTGACATCTTCCACTGAGAACACAAACATGTGATAGTTTTCAGAAGGCGAGGGTGCAGACGTACTCAGTGGCAGCGGTGCCGTTTCATCTTTTGGAGAAAACTACACGATAAGTGTTTTTTTAGAACGAAAAGTATCCTTTCTTACACTACTTATGGATACAAGCTTCGTGAGCACAAGCCGATGCTGGGGCCGGTATCACACCCTTCTTCTGTCTTCTTTGAAGCAAAAATTGAGGTTATTAAGATATTACGTGCCGTAAATCTACGACCGCTCTTAGGTTGATCATTGCTCCGCAGTAATGTAATGTAAATTACACGATCAACTTATTTTTGAATTGTCCACTATATGCCAAAGAGTTAAATTGACGCTGTCGCTACTTTTCTCTTGCAACATAAGGCTCGACTATAATGTTGTGATCAAATTAGCTTCACGTGTTTAGGCTACAAATGTAAACAGTAAACCTGAAACGGAAAAAGTGAAATATACGATGCAAGAATGTGATGATTTAGTGAAGAATGCACAATTTCTTTTTTAAACAATTAATAAAGTGCTATATGAACAAAAGAAAGAGATGGATAGTTTAATGATAACAAGCTGGTCAACAGACGAGGTCCTGATCTGGAGGGAGTATTACATGCTATTTTGTTATCAGCATTATACCAGGATGCCACCGCCCTCACCACTGCCACAAGTAGTAGAGGTGGACGGACGGCTTGTGCTTCTCGCTCCAGGAGATGATCCAAAAATGGAACACAGGTCATTCACAACTTGTACAGCTATAGCTTTTTAAAATCGCAAACATTGTGAAAATGTCACACATTCCTTAGAGAAGCACACAAATTGCTGATTTATGTTTATGAAAGTGAACTCAAGGCTGATACTCAAACATGAAGCTTTGTCTTTGTGTCACCACTTTCATTACCCCTAACCATTGTTGCAAGCGTTCCTTTGTTTATATGCTCAGCAGTTTGCAAATTCCTCTATGACAAAAGTATGCTTTTCAAAGCTCAAACTAAAAATAAGGAATATATTAAAAACGACCAAAAAAATGTATATAACACAAATTGTGTGTGTTTATCGTGCTCTACAGTTTTTGTGTGGTAAGCTTTTATCCATCTCTTACGGTTTAACAGTTATGCAAAATTTCGTAAAATTCATCCAGAATAAAGTAGTCTTCAGAGGCTATTTCCAGAAAATTCAAAATATACATTTTATTTGTCAGGTAAATATATCTTTAATATACGATATTTTATTAAAAATCGTTAAAGCCATTTTTGAGAAAACCAACATTTTCGGAAAAAAAAGTTCCATGTAAAGGGTAGTTGGGGATGGGAGGATTTTCTTGAACCAAGTTTGGTTTTTAACCGTCTTTTCATTTTTGAGGTATGCTGCACATAGACACACACGGACGTTTTTCTAAAAACGTTTTTTTTCGATTCAGGGAGTCTCAAAACATGTATTTCCGGTGAAATCTCGGTATCGAATTTTTTAGTGCAACGTAATACCTTCTTTATACACTATGTACATAGTAGGTGTAGAGAAAGTAAAAAATCATTTTTAGAAGAAGGTCCGTGTGTCTGTGGAGAGCATAACTCAAAAACGAAAAATCGGTTGAATACCAAACTTGGTATTTAAGTTGAGTATCTTTGAAGGATGCGACACGAAGATTTTCAAGAAAGTCCCCCACTCCAAACTACCCTTTATGTTTTGATTAAAACACCGTATATTAAAGATATTTACCTGACAAATAAATAGCCTCTGAAGACTACTTTATTCTGGGTCAGTAAACCGTGAGAGCTAGAAAAAACTTACAATATGTAGATCTCGTTAAAACTAACCATTTATGTTATATACGGTTTTTTATTTTTTTCTTTTTTAAATACTTAAAACTTTTTACAGACGGTAATGCAAACAAACTGATTTCATCCACATGGCAACCAGTTTTTAAAACATCTGACTATCACCTTATCCTAGTGTATTCCCTTCTACTTACAAGGAAGCTGTTTATCTCAATAAGCTTACATACAATAATTTGTTACGTGGATGTAGAGAAAGTCATGTGAATGGAACACATCATATCTGGTCACTTTTATGTCGCGACAGTTTTCAGTACTTCATTTTGTAATGCCGTGGTGAACAAAAGGCTTAAAGTGTGTGTTGCGGCACTTACTGTTACATTCACATCACTTTCTCTACAAAACTTACTCTTCTTTCTACTTCAAGATAAACATTAACACAAATTGTCTTATTACTTGCTTCCTTGTGAGTACACTAGGATAAAGTGACAGTCAAATGTTTTAAAATGTCGTTGCTATGAGATTGAAATCGGTTTGTGTGCATTGCCAGCAGTTGACAAGTTAAATATTTTCACAAAAAAAAAAAAAAAAAACAAATGACAAATTGTGTGTTCTACACTTTTTGTCTGTATCTTACCGTTTACCAAAAGAGGTCTTCAGAAAACTCAAGATACACATTTTATTTCTTGCACATAACTTTAATACACGGCATTTTAGTCAAAATCGTTAAGAGCCATGAGGAGATTTTCTTGAAATCCCTACAAGATAATGAACTTCATTACCAATTTTTATATTTAACGATTTTTTCGTTTTTGAGCTATCTGCCCACAGACACACACGGACATGGTTCTCAAAATGATTTTCTTGGATTCAGTGTGTCTCAAAAGATGTATTTCCGGTGAAATCTCGGTATCTAATTTTTGGGTGGAAGGCAATACTTCCTTTATACACTATGTACATAGTACGTGAAGAGAAAGTAATTTGTTTCTGCCAGTTCCAAGAAAGTACACTAGTAGCATTGAAAAAAAAAGTTTGTATTTAGTAACCGTTGTCTCTTACAGATGGCAGATAAAGTTTCAGCTATATTCATCATTACGTGGTTTCGTTGTCATAGACGACTGAATCAACAATCTTGTGCTTCTTTAAAAAGATGGAGGTGATTAAACACTTCTATTTAAAAGACTTAACACCCAAAAAAATAAAAGCCGAGTTGGATGAAGTTCATGGCACATCTGCTCCTGCGTTTGTAACAATTTACAATTGGATAAATGAATTTAAACGTGGTCGTACATCCACAAATGATGAACATCGTTCCGGACGTGCAGTAGAAGTGACTTTCTCCGAAATTATTAACAAAATCTAGGACATGGTTTTGATGATCGACGAATCAAGGATCGAGAAGTAGTAGCGGCCACAGGCATATCACAAGGTAGTGTCTCAATTTTGTACCAAAAATTAGGTCTGACAAAGGTCTCGGCAAGATGGGTGCTGCGTTTGTGTGATCGATTCGGAAGCTGGTTTGGCACTTTTCCGTCGCAATCCTGACGAGTTTCTCGTCTATACATAGCTGTGGGTGAAACTTGGAACCACTATTACACCTCAGAGACAAAAATAGAGTCGAAACAGGTGAAGAGTCTGCGAAGAAGCTAAAGGTGGTGAACTGTGCAGACAAGGTGATGGGATGCACGTGATTACTTGCAGAAAGGAAGAACGATAAATGTAGAGTATTATGTCTCGTTACTGCACCGGATGAACGGGGAAATCAAGACAAAACGCCCTCATCTGGCAACTTCCATCAAGACAATGCCAATTGTAGAATTAAGGTTTGAATCAAAACATCCACATTTGGCATGACTTTTTTTTTTTTTTTTTTTTTTTATCTCCAAACTTGATAAAGTGGCTCGGCGGAAAACGATTCACGTCCAACGAAGTGGTCATCTCCCAAACAGATGCCTAATTTGAGGACCTTCCGAAATCCTACTTTTTGGAAGGCTTAAAACAGTTGGAGAACGCTGGAGAAAATGTATCGAGCTAAATGGAGACTATGTTGAAAAAATAAATCTACCAAAATTAATTTATTTTTGTATTTTTTCTAAGGGATTATTAAACGCCCTAAGGATCCAAAGCGCCACTATTGCAGAGGTTTCTAGTGACGAGCGGACGTAAACTTTAGACCTGAGACATTCTCTTTCGAGGTATGGGACCAACGGCTTTACTTTCCTTCCGAAAAACAAAACCCTAGGGGCTAGCATAGTAATCAATACACCACGGAGGGCAGCAATGTCTAAGTTGCTCATTGATAATTGAGATCCACCACTAACAGCACAATTATAGATGGTTCAACTTCACTGACAATACGACAGTAGCTAATTGGGATCCAACTAAACTATACAATTGGTCTTCACAACTGGCAGTTCAATAGTGTACACCACACATTCACTACTGACAGTTGACAGTAGTTGGTAGGATCCACCACTGGCAGCCCAATTATACACATTTCAGATTCACTACAAACAATTGACAGGCGTTACTAGGATCCACCACTGGCAGCCCAATTGTACACATTTCAGATTCACTACTGACAATTGACATGTGTTACTAGGACCCACCACTGGCAGCCCAATTGTACACATTTCAGACTCACTACTGACAATTGACAGGTGTTACTAGGATCCACCACTGGCAGCCCAATTGTACACATTTCAGATTCACTACTGACAATTGACATGTGTTACTAGGACCCACCACTGGCAGCTCAATTGTACACATTTCAGATTCACTACTGACAATTGACAGGTGTTACTAGGATCCACCACTGGCAGCTCAATTGTACACATTTCAGATTCTCTACTCACAATTGACATGTGTTACTAGGATCCACCACTGGCAGCTCAATTGTGTACATTTCAGATTCATTACTGACAATTGACAGGCGTTACTAGTATCCACCACTAGCAGCTCAATTGTACACATTTCAGATTCACTACTGACAATTGACAGATGTTACTAGTATCCACCACTGGCAGCCCAATTGTACACATTTCAGATTCACTACTGACAATTGACATGTGTTACTAGGACCCACCACTGGCAGCTCAATTGTACACATTTCAGATTCACTACTGACAATTGACATGTGTTACTAGGATCCACCACTGGCAGTTCAATTGTGTACATTTCAGATTCACTACTGACAATTTACTATCACTAGGAGCCACCACTGGCAGCCCAATTGTACACATTTCAGATTCACTACTGACAATTGACATGTGTTACTAGGACCCACCACTGGCAGCCCAATAGTACACATTTCAGATTCACTACTGACAATTGACATGTTACTAGTATCCACCACTGGCAGCCCAATTGTACACATTTCAGATTCACTACTGACAATTGACATGTGTTACTAGGACCCACCACTGGCAGCCCAATTGTACACATTTCAGATTCACTACTGACAATTGACAGGTGTTACTAGTATCCACCACTGTCAGCTCAATTGTACACATTTCTGATTCTCTACTGACAATTGACATGTGTTACTAGGATCCACCACTGGCAGCCCAATTGTACACATTTCAGATTCTCTACTGACAATTGACAGGTGTTATAGGATCCACCACTGGCAGCTCAATTGTACACATTTCAGATTCTCTACTGACAATTGACAGGTGTTACTAGGATCCACCACTGGCAGCTCAATTGTGTACATTTCAGATTCATTACTGACAATTGACAGGCGTTACTAGGATCCACCACTAGCAGCTCAATTGTGTACATTTCAGATTCACTACTGACAATTTACTATCACTAGGAGCCACCACTGGCAGCTCAATTGTACACATTTCAGATTCTCTACTGACAATTGACAGGTGTTACTAGAATCCACCACTGGCAGCCCAATTGTACACATTTCAGATTCTCTACTGACAATTGACAGGTGTTACTAGGATCCACCACTGGCAGCTCAATTGTACACATTTCAGATTCTCTACTGACAATTGACAGGTGTTACTAGGATCCACCACTGGCAGCTCAATTGTACACATTTCAGATTCTCTACTGACAATTGACATGTGTTACTAGGATCCACCACTGGCAGCTCAATTGTTTACATTTCAGATTCATTACTGGCAATTGACAGGCGTTACTAGGATCCACCACTAGCAGCTCAATTGTACACATTTCAGATTCACTACTGACAAATGACATGTGTTACTAGGATCCACCACTGGCAGCTCAATTGTGTACATTTCAGATTCACTACTGACAATTTACTATTACTAGGATCCACCACTGGTAGCTCAATTGTACACATTTCAGATTCTCTACTGACAATTGACAGGTGTTACTGGCAGCCCAATTGTACACATTTCAGATTCCCTACTGACAACTGACAGGTGTTACTAGGATCCACCACTGGCAGCTCAATTGTACACATTTCAGATTCACTACTGACAACTGACAGGTGTTACTAGGATCCACCACTGGCAGCTCAATTGTACACATTTCAGATTCACTACTGACAATTGACAGGTGTTACTAGGATCCACCACTGGCAGCTCAATTGTGTAAATTTCAGATTCACTACTGACAATTGACAGGTGTTACTAGGATCTACCACTGGCAGCTCAATTGTACACATTTCAGATTCACTACTGACAACTGACAGGTGTTACTAGGATCCACCACTGGCAGCTCAATTGTACACATTTCAGATTCACTACTGACAACTGACAGGTGTTACTAGGATCCACCACTGGCAGCTCAATTGTACACATTTCAGATTCACTACTGACAACTGACAGGTGTTACTAGGATCCACCACTGGCAGCTCAATTGTACACATTTCAGATTCACTACTGACAATTGACATGTGTTACTAGGATCCACCACTAGCAGCCCAATTGTACACATTTCAGATTCTCTACTGACAATTGACATGTGTTACTAGGATCCACCACTGGCAGCCCAATTGTACACATTTCAGATTCTCTACTGACAATTGACATGTGTTACTAGGATCCACCACTGGCAGCCCAATTGTACACATTTCAGATTCTCTACTGACAATTGACAGGTGTTACTAGGATCCACCACTGGCAGCTCAATTGTACACATTTCAGATTCACTACTGACAATTGACAGGTGTTACTAGGATCCACCACTGGCAGCTCAATTGTGTAACTTTCAGATTCGCTACTGACAACCGACTGTAGATGGTTGGAATCCACCACTGTAATGCACACAACTAACTTGACGTTGAACTGAGCTGGAATTCAGCACTATATTTTTGGGATCCGCCACTAATATATGAAGACAAATCAGCGCCACATGTTGAAACCGCAAGTAACAACATTTTAAGGTCACCAGGGTTCAATTCCCGGGATGTTCTGCCCCGCTGGGGCAACGCGGTATCATCCTTGCCTGAATTTCGAGGTTGGATTCCGTCCTGGCATTTACCGACACTCAAGGGAGATGGATCATCTTACTGCCAACGTTTGAATTGGAGCACTCACTTCCAGTTGCCGATCCTCTTCTCCTCTGTCGCAACAAGGATGACGTAGCTTGGGATCATCTCCCCGATATCAAAAGTGACAGCTATAACATATCATCGAGGCTAAATCAATCCTGTACGTGTATTGGTCCTTTTGTCTTCCTGCTTAGAAGTATCCAGTATCCCAGTGTGGACTGCGCGCTAAAATATTGGCTCCAAATTGTGAACCATCATACGATAGTGGACCGATGCGGGTAATAGTAAACCGCCACTGTCATGTATCAACTCGTGTGGAATTTGGGTTTACCTCTGACAGGGAATTGACCCTATCATAATGCGAACTGCAAATATGGACCGTGAAGTTGTAGAAAAGAATCGACCTCTGCGACATTAGGTGCAACCTGTTTCTAAGGTCGCGGGTACAAACCCAATGGTCCCATGTCCTAGGTTTCGTAGTCGGGTAGGACTTACAACAAGCGAATGCCTAGGGAGTCAGGAGCCGCAGAATGGAGAACCTGGCCCGTATCCAGGGATGATGATCGTTCTCTGTGGTTACCACGCTAACTTCATATACCCAAGGTCGCGGGTACAAACCCAATGGTCTCATGTCCTAGGTTTCGTAGTCGGCTAGGACTTACAAGCGAATGCCTAGGGGTCAGGAGCCGCAGAATGGAGAACCTGGCCCGTATCCAGGGATGATGATCGTTCTCTGTGGTTACCACGCTAACTTCATATACCCAAGGTCGCGGTTTCAAACCCGGCGGAGGACGATGGATTTTTTTCGGGTGTAAAAATCCTTAGCATGGTTTCCTTCGGAAGGGAAGTAAAGCCGTTGGTCCCGTGTCGTAGATTTACGGCACCTCAAGCCTGATAGAGGCCTCTGAGCAAAACTAAACGGTCTTTCACACCCAATTTAGAATGGGACGCTGAGAACCACAGCAGTTAAAGAGCGTCCATAAATAACACGCCATTTCCATTTTATCCCGGCATGAGGAAGGTGATGATGAGCAATTGGTGGAATGAGCGGTGGGGGAAACCGGAGGAAAGTCGCCCTAACGCCGCTTCGTCCATCCTACATGCGGATGTTTGTGATCGAACCCGTTTAGATGGGAGGCGAGCGGCCTAAGTCGTAGATTTGCGGCACGTAGAAGAATCCCAAGGCTGATAGCCTCTGAGCAAAATTAAGCGCTCTTTCACGCCCAATGTAGACTGGGGCTGCTTGAACCGTAGGAGTTGCGTCCTTACATAAAACATTCCAATTTTTGCTTCAAAGAAGAGATGGCCGGAAAAGTAATGTAGGTATGGGGAGGGTGTTATATCAATAGCATTTTTTTTAAAAAGCAAAACTATTAGTGGTCAACACTTTACTGACCCGATTCGACAAGCAGTCGCAGCAGCACATTCATCCGGAGTTGTTGCAACGCAATCTTGTTCCCAAACACGAAGAAATGACTCGCGAGAACTAAATTTAGATACAATGAGGTCATCATCGAAACTGATGCGTAGTTTGAGGAGGAACTCCTATTTTGGAGAGATTAAAAGTAGCAGAGAAGTGTATATGCCTAAAAAAAATGCCACGTGTGCGGTCACGAATCGATATTATACGATCTCGCAGTCGAGTCGCGAATGCGATATAATTATTATAAGAAGTTACAAACTATATGAGTAACGAGATATTTACGCTGTACGAGTCGCGTCACAGGAGATTGGAGCTGACTGTACCCTACCGATCGGCAGAGCTAGCAAGTAACCATGGCAACTGGATGTAATTATTAGAAAAACCTTGGGCTGCCCGACGAGCCTCAGGCCGTACACTACCTGCAACTTGACAAACGTGCTCTGACCTGGGGCAAAGCTAGACACACTCGTCATTCTGACGATGTTAACACTCCTTCTCCATGCTGGTGATTCTGCATATCAAATTTGAGAATAATTCTGCATCTGGCGATTTATCTTCTCATTCTCCAGTCTCATGATTCATCATCACAATATTCAGACTCGTTCTGCATTCTGGTGATTCCATTTCAATGTTCACACTCATTTTCCAATTTGGTGATTTTTCATCTCAATGTTCACTCATTCTCTATTCTGGTGATTCTCCATCTCAATGTTCAGACTCACTCTCCAATTCAATGTTCACCGTTCTCCAATCTGGTGATTATCCATCTCAATGTTCAGACATTTTGTCCAATCTCCATCTTAATGTTCAGACACATTGTCCAATCTCCATCTCAATGTTCAGACATATTGTCCAATCTCCATATCAATGTTCAGACACATTGTCCAATCTCCATATCAACGTTCAGACACATTGTCCAATCTCCTTCTCAATGTTCACACACATTCTCCAATCTCCTTCTCAATGTTCACACACATTCTCCAATCTCCTTCTCAATGTTCAGACACATTCTCCAATCTCCTCAATGTTCAGACACATTGTCCAATTCTCCATCTCAATGTTCAGACACGTTCTCCAATCTCCATCTCAATGTTCAGACACGTTCTGCAATCTCCATCTCAATGTTCAGACACATTCTCCAATCTCCTTCTCAATGTTCAGACACATTGTCCAATCTCCTTCTCAATGTTCAGACACATTCTCCAATCTCCTTCTTAATGTTCAGACACCTCCAATCTCCTTCTCAATGTTCAGACACATTCTCCAATCTCCATCTCAATGTTCAGACACCTTCTCCAATCTCCTTCTCAATGTTCAGACACATTTTCCAATCTCCTTCTCAATGTTCAGACACATTGTCCAATTCTCCATCTCAATGTTCAGACACGTTCTCCAATCTCCATCTCAATGTTCAGACACGTTCTTCAATCTCCATCTCAATGTTCAGACACGTTCTCCAATCTCCATATCAATGTTCAAGCATATTGTCCAATCTCCATCTCAATGTTCAGACACATTCTCCAATCTCCTTCTTAATGTTCAGACACCTTCTCCAATCTCCTTCTCAATGTTCAGACACCTCCAATCTCCTTCTCAATGTTCAGACACATTCTCCAATCTCCATATGTTCAGACACATTCTCCAATCTCCTCGATGTTCAGACACATTCTCCAATCTCCTTCTCAAGGCTCAAGACACATTCTCCTATCTCCATCTCAATGTTCAGACACATTCTCCTATCTCCATCTCAATGTTCAGACACATTCTCCAATCTCCATCTCATGTTCATATTGTCCAATCTCCATCTCAATGTTCAGACACATTCTCCAATCTCCATCTCAATGTTCAGACACATTCTCCAATCTCCATCTCAATGTTCAGACACATTCTCCTATCTCCATCTCAATGTTCAGACACCTCCAATCTCCTTCTCAATGTTCAGACACATTCTCCAATCTCCATATGTTCAGACACATTCTCCAATCTCCATATGTTCAGACACATTCTCCAATCTCCTTCTCAATGTTCAGACACATTCTCCAATCTCCTTCTCAAGGCTCAAGACTCATTCTCCTATCTCCATCTCAATGTTCAGACACATTCTCCAATCTCCTTCTCAATGTTCAGACACATTCTCCAATCTCCTTCTCAATGTTCAGACACATTCTCCAATTTCCTTCTCAATGTTCAGACACATTCTCCAATCTCCATCTCGTGTTCATATTGTCCAATCTCCATCTCAATGTTCAGACACATTCTCCAATCTCCTTCTCAATGTTCAGACACATTCTCCAATCTCCATCTCATGTTCATATTGTCCAATCTCCATCTCAATGTTCAGACACATTCTCCAATCTCCATCTCAATATTCAGACACATTCTCCTATCTCCATCTCAATGTTCAGACAGATTGTCACATTTCGGTTGGAGACTGGCATCTTCTCAGCTGTGGTTCTATCAGGGCGTTTAACTTGTAACATTAGGGAATAATTCCAGTTATAGAAGAGTGAGAAGAGGCAGTCGCTCGCTCTTGTCTGCAGTTGGGGAGGCATTATTCTGTTTTGACTTGGGTTCAAGATATATGACTTTCTTTCTTTCTTTTATATGGACATTTTGTTCTAAAAATCTGGTATGTTCCATTCACATGACTTGCTCTACATCGCTGTAACAAATTAATGTTAAACAGCTTATTCTGCTATCTACTTGATGATAAACATTAACAGAAATTGCTTCCTTGTGAATACACTAGGATAAAGCGATAGTCAAATGTTTTAAAAGCTGGTTGCTATGGGATTGAAATCTGTCTCTTTGCGTGGCCAGGAGTTGAAACATTCCCGTATGACAACAGTGCAAGTATTTTAAAAACGGAAACCAATAACAAGAATATGTTCGAAATGGTCAACTCCGCGAGAAAAAAAAAAAAACAACTGTATATTATATAAATGGTTTTCTTAGTTATGAGAGACTATTCCCAGAAAATTCAAGAAATACATCTTATATGTTCATAATCAAAACCTTTAGTCATTTTTGACAAAATCAAAATGAGCGAAATTGTTTGCTCGTAAAGAGTAGTTTTCCTGGAATATACTACCAAACTTTACACAGACACGCGCAGGGGACCTCAAAACATATTTGGGGTGAAATCTCGACATACTAGCACGGGAAGTTCAGCTTACATAACAAAGCTGCTACAACACTTGATCAAAGTGACAACAGTATTTATTAGTTGATGTGTTTCACTTTCTCTACATCTCTGCAACAAATTATTGTTAAAAAGCTTATGCTTCTATTTACTTCATGCTAATCGAGAACAAATTAGCAGAAATTGTCTTATTACTTGCTTCCTTGTTAGTAGAAGCGTTATAAAGGACTACCATAGGTTAAAGTGATAGTCAAAAACTGGTTGCTATGTGACTGAAGTTCCTTTGTTTCTATGGACACGAGTTGACAAATTCCTCTATGAGAGAAGTATAAGTTTTTCAAGGCTGAAATTAAAAACAAGGAATATCTTAAAAACGACCAACTCTACGAAAAAAATGTATGTAACATAAATTGTGTGTTTTAAAGTGCTCTACATTTTTTGTGTGGTAAGTTTTTATCCATCTCTTACGGTTAAGCAGTAATGCAAAATTCCGTAAAATTCATCCAGAATAAAGTAGTCTTCACAGGCTATTCCCAGAAAATTCATGGTATACATTTTGTCAGGTAAATATCTTTAATATACGATATTTGGATCAAAATCGTTACAGACATTTTTGAGAAAATCAAAATTTTCGAAAAACGTTCCATGTAAAGCGTAGTTGGGGGTGGGGGGATTTTTCTCAAAATCTTCGTGTCGCATCCCTGGAAGATACTGAACTTAAATACTAAGTTTGGTATTTTACCGAGTTTGCGTTTTTGAATTATCGTGTTCACACAGACACGGACCTTTTTCTGAAAATGCTTTTTTTGGATACAGGGGACCCTAAAACATATATTTCCGGTGAAATCTCGGTATCGAATTTTTGGGTGGTCTATACACTATGTACACAACACATGTAGCGAAAGTAAAAAAATACAGTTTCTGAAAATTCAAATTGGGATGATCAAAAGATCCTTCTTAATATACAGTGTACAGACAAACAATAAAATTAGGCAAGTGGAGGTGTGCATATTGCCTGAAAAATGCATTGCTACAACGTGCGGTTGCTCTCTACTGTGACGGGGAGATCCATAGGCAATGGATTCTTGTTACAAGATGTAGCTAGCAAGTTCTTATACAAAGGTCAACGTAGAGTGCAACCCATTGCTATAACACAGACCCATGTCGGTATGAAGGCTTGTTGTGTTGAAAGCATACAAACTATCACACTGTTATAGCCCAGAGCTGTCAACTAATCCACGAGCATCCTACCTCCTCAAATAAAGACGAACAGGGTTCAGTGTGATGTATCACTTACAAGCTTAAACCCCAACAAGTGCTTCCTGATACTGATACACCATGCGAAGTGCAACAAACTTGTTCGTCGCAAGAAGGCCGTCGGAACTGAATACCCATGATCATTAGCGCACATATCATAAAATTCTGACAATAGCCAGTAATAAAATGTCATGTGATCCATTCACATAGCTTTCTCTACATCTCTGTACCAAATTATTGCTAAAACACTTAGATAATCATTAGCAGAAATACTCTTATTACTTGCTTCCTTGTAAGTAGAAGGGAGATAAGGGCATATACTAGGCTGAAGCGATAGTCAAAAGCTAGTTGCTATGTGACTGAAGTTCCTTTGTTTGTATGGACAAATTCCTGTATGAGAGAAGTATAAGTTTTTTAAAGCTGAAACCAATAACAAGAATATCTAAAAAACGATCGACTCCGGGGAAAAAATGTATATAACATAAATTATGTGCTTCAACGAGCTTTCTATTAGACAAGTTTTGTCCATCTCTTACGGTTTAGCAGTTATACCAAATTCATCCAGAATAAACTTTTCGTTTTTGAGCAATGCTGCCCATACGCGCGCGGGCGCGCGGCCCAAGGCAAGAGATGAGCAGGTAGTTGTTACCAGTCCCTCGCAGTAATCTAAGACTCCATTAAATCGATCCGACAGTTATTACCGTGCTACTCAAAACGTTACCATCGTACAACAATTTATTGCAAAAAATCACTGATACAGACTTTTCTTCCCCTCAAAATACTTCTCCCCCCCAATGCAATGCACTTGTCCCACTTCCTTTGCCACTCCTGGAAGACGTGCAGGAAGCCATTCCTAGATATCCTCTTTAGGGTCACCTCTAAAGGTTTCACAGCCTTGGTTTCGTTCTGGGGGATGTGATTGCTTGAGGATGTAAACTGTGGTGTGACCATGTTTCATCAGCACCCTCGACCTCAACAAGTTTCAGTGATTACCGTGGTTCAATGACGGAAGTCTTTGTTGAACATCCCTCTCAGAAAACGCGCTCATTATTCTGGGAAGTCGCCAACGTTTCGCACTGCATCACTTCAGCATGTTAACCTTTTCAGTAGCACGATAATATGTGACGTGCCCTTTGTGCTTCTCCTGTGTTCTTGATCCTGGCAGGAGGGAGGTTCCCACATCAGCCTCTCTCGGATTGGGTTGGACTCGGCCCGATACTCGTCTGGACACGCCTCAAGCCTCCCCTAGTCTTCCCTTAAGGACGTGCATCACTCAAATTTTCAAATTCCAAACTAATAATGCTAACCTTTTAAAATTTATATCACATAATGCATAAGTTCATTAATTTTGCTTTGATGCCATGATCATGTGTGTTTGTCACTTCGCTAAAAAAATAGTCCCTTGCGACAAAGTAATACAAATTTGTATCTAATACTTTAACCCTACGTTCACAATGCGTCTCCTTTAGCTTAAAGTTATGTTTGAAAATTGAAAACATGTGACGTAAAAGCTTATTATTGTTCCTCTATGAAGGAAAATATCAACAGCGAGAAAGCAAGGAAAGATATGAATTAGATCTGTTGCCTAAGACATTCGCAAGGGGACCCTGGATCCCCACCGTCGCCCTCCGTGGTGTAATGGTTACCATGCTAACTTCATATACCCAAGGTCGCGGGTTCAAACCCGGCGGAGGACGACGGGCGTAAAAATCCTTAGCATGGCTTCCTTCGGAAGGGAAGTAAAGCTGTGGGTCCCGTGTCGTAGATTTACGGCACGTAAAAGAACCTCAAGCCTGATAAGAGAGGCCTCTGAGCAAAATTAAGCGATCTTTCACGCCCAATATAGAATGGGACGCTGAGAAAAGAGCGTCCATAAATAACACGCCATTTCATTTATTGGATCCCCACCAGGCTGATACAACCTATTGTATTCTTCCCAAAAAAATAATACCAGAAAATGCATAGCTCAAAACCGAAAAGACCGTAACTTGGCATTTATTATTTTACAAGGATGTGACCACAAGATTTTTAAGAAAATCCTACCCACCCTAAAGTACCCTTTACATGGAAAAATTTTCGAAAATGCCTCTAAAGATCTTGATTAAAATACCGTATATGTATTTTTTGGTAAACGCCCGCTTTTACTATTTGTGGCACCGCAGGCGATGACACTGATGATACGTAGAATGAAGATGGAACACCGGTGAAATGCAATGGCGGGGGAAACTGGAGAACGCGGAGAAAACCCGCCCTGCGCCGCATTGTCCACCACAAATCTCACATGCGGTTGCTTGGTATCGAACCCGGGCCGTCTAGGTGAGAGACGAGTCCTCTAACCACTCGGCCACGGCGCGGCCAAACAGTTTGTTGACCATATTTATATCACAAATAAAATGTATATTCTAGGAACACCTCTTTATTCTGGATGAATTTTCATTTACTGGTAAACGGTAGCAAATAGACAAAAACATGTAGGTAGATGGCATTAAACACAAAATTTACGTCATTTCCTTGTGTTGTCTGGTTGCTGACCAATCATAGTGTAAGAATACATAACTGTCAGAGACGTGATGTCATCGGCGCTGCAACACCTACGTGCTCCAGTGCAAATTTACGCGCGCGTTCTCATGCAATGCTTGTAATGTTATACATAGTGATTCCATAAGGATTTACATTTAAAATCATCACGGACATTGCTCTTGTACTCTTCCTAGAACTACCTCGATCTGAAAATGTGTTAATAAACAAGTTGAGGCTACTTTTACATTTAGTGAAATACACAACTCACTGTTGAAAGGAATAGATGAGGTAACAACTGATACAAGTAGGGCAACAGCGTACCGAGACAGCCAAGTGTCAATCACAAGGTAATTTCTCACCCATAATAGTTGAGCTTTCTGAGATATTCCTTGTAGTTTTAAATTACGTAACGGGATATCATATTTCGTTAGTGCAAATGACTATCCTTTTAGCCTAGTAGCATGTTAATGTATATGTGCATTATCACGAATAATCTTTTGTAACAAAGTCATGTGAATGCAGTACATCAGATTGATTACAAGTGACACGATCTCTACACACTTCATTACTTTCGAAAAGCTATAGCTGTTGCAACTTTTAGGAAAGTGCATGATCACAGTAGCAAGGCGTGCGTCATATAAAGGGTATGCTTTTCAAAACTAGAAACTAACTGCTATTAAATGACCCAACATCTAAAAGTTCAACATTTGGACAAAAAAATAAAAAATAAAATCTGATGTGTTCCATTCACATAACTTTCTCTATATCTTTGTAACAAATTATTGTTAAAAAGCTTATTCTTCTATCTACTTCATGACAATCGAGAAAAAATATTAGCAGAAATAGTCTTATTACTTGCTTCCTTGTAAGTAGAAGCGAAATAAGGGACTACCACAAGTTAAAGTGATAGTCAAAAGCTGGTTGCTAGGTGACTGAAGTTCCTTTGTTTGTATGGACAGCAGTTGACAAATTCCTATATGAGAAAAGTATAAGTTTTTTAAACCTGAAACCAAAAACAAGGAATATCTCAAAAACGATCAACTCCACGAAAAAAAAAAAAAATGCATACAACATAAATTGTGTATTTTAACGAGTTCTGCTTTTTTTTTTTTTTTTTTTTTTTTAATGGTAAGATTTTGTCCATCTCTTATGGCTTAACAGTTGTGCAAAATTCTGTAAAATTCATCCAGAAGAGGTCTTCAGAGGCTATTCCAAGAAAATTCAAGATTTACATTTTATTTGTCAGGAAAATATCTTTAATCTAGGATATTTGAATCAAAATCCTTATAGCCAGTTTTGAGAAAATCAAAATTTTCGAATATTTTTGCATGTTAAGGGTAGTTGGGGTTGGGGGGATTTGCTTGAAAATCTTTGTATCGCATCCTTGAAACATACCAAATTAAATACCAAGTTTGGTATTTACCTTTTCGCTTTTAAGCTATGCTGTCCACAGACACACACACACACAGACATTTTTCTAAAAAGGTTTTTTTAAGATCCAGGGGATCTCAAAACATGTATTTCCGGTGAAATCTCAGTATTGAATTTTTGGGTGCATTACAATACCTTCTCTATACTCTATGTACATAGTACGTGTAGAGAAAGTAAAAAAAAAGAATCTGTTTCCAACCTGTCAATGTACTGTGAATTTCCATCAAGTATATTTTATAATGCTTCATTTATTGAAATTGAAAAGTAAAATTGCAAAGGAGACCAACTAAATCATTTGTTGAACTAACAATTATTTTGCACCCTTGGGGGGGGGGGGCAGGTTCTGTAATGATTGTCAGTTACATCCTAGCATTATGTAACTTTTACTTTCTCTACACGCACCTACTATATACATTGTTTATAGAGAAGGTACTGTAATGATTGTCAGTTACATCCTAGCATTATGTAACTTTTACTTTCTCTACACGCACCTACTATATACATTGTTTATGTAATGCACCCAAAAATTCTGTATCCAGATTTCACTGGAAATACATGTATTGGGACACCTGAATCCAGAAAAAGGTCCATGTGTGTATGTGTCTGCGGGCAGCATAGCTCAAGAACAAAAAGACCGTTGAATACCAAACTTGGTATTTAAGTTTGGTATCTTCCAAGGATGCGACACAAAGATTTTCAAGAAAATCTCCCCACCTTAAACTACCCTTAACAAGGAACCTTTTTCGATTTTTGTTTTTTTTTTTTCTCAAAAATGGCTCTAACGATTTTGATTAAAATATTGTATATTACAGATATTTACCTCACAAATAAAATGTATATCTTGAATGTTCTGGGAATAGCCTCTGAAGACTACTTTATTCTGGAGAATTTTACATAACTGGTAAACCTTAAGACATAGACAAAAACCACACAAAAAAATGTAGAGCATGATTAAACAGAATTTATCTTATATCAATATCTTTCGTGGAGTTGATCGTTTTTTAGATATTCCTTGTTTTTGGTTTCAACTTTAAAAGACATACTTTTCTCATAGAGAAATTTGTCAACTGCTGTCCATACAAACAAAGGAACTTCAGTCACACAGCAACCAGCTTTTGACTATCACTTTAACCTTATTTCACTTCTACTTACAAGGAAGCAAGTAATAAGACTATTTCTGCTAATTTGTTCTCAATTAGCACGAAGTAAATAGAACAATAAGCTTTTAAACAATAATTTGTTGCAGAGATGTAGAGAAAATAATGCGACTGCAACACAAAAAATTGAATATGACACACTACAAATACATGTTTTAGGATACCCTGGATCAAAAAAAAAAAAGCATTTTCAGAAACAGGTCAGAGAGAGCGTGCGTGCATGTGTGAGGGGGAGGCAGCATAGCTCAAAAACAAAAAGACAGTTAAATACCAACCTTGGTATTTAAGTTTGGTATCTTCCAAGGATGTGACATGAAGATTTTCAAGAAAATACCTCCACCCCTAATCACCCTTTACATGGAAAAAATTTTGTATTTCTTAAAACTGGCTCTAACGACTTTGATTAAAATACCATATATTAAAGCCATTTCTATCACAAATAAAATGTATATCTTGAATTTTGTGGGAACAGCTTCTAAAGACCTGTTTATTCAGGATGAATTTTGATTCATTTCAAATAACAAGTACACTGTAAGAGATAGACAAAAACTTACAATACAAAAATGTAAATCTTGTTAAATTACATAAGTAATGTCATATACATTCTTTTGTGAAGCTTACCGTTTTCGAGGTATTCCTTGTTATTAGTTTTAGTTGTAAAGTACTTATACTTTTCTCAAATGGAAGCGACCATTTTTCTTTTGCAGTACTCTGTCCAAGCAAAGAAGTAATTTGCAATGACAATCGCATAACAACAGCTTTTAAAACATTTGACTATCACTTTAACATAGCTCATTCCTTTAGTTCCCTTCTACTTATAAGGAAGTAAGTTATAACAATATTCTGCTAATGTTTATCTCGATTAGCATAGTGTTGAAAGAAGAATTATCTTTCGTAAGAGGTTTGTAGAGTAGCTTGAGAGAGCATTTTAATCAAAATCGTTAGAGCCATTTTTGAGAAAATCAAAATTTTTCAAAAAAATGTCCATGTTAAGGGTAGTTGGAGGAGGGGGGATTTTCTTGAAAATATTTGTGTCGCATTCTTGGAAGATAATAAATTTGGTATTGAATTTTTGGGTTGAATGCAATAGCTTCTCTATACACTATGTACTGTTCACTTAGACAACATGAACATATTCAATTGCTAACTAAATCTTATTGCTTGCTTCCTTGTAAACACACTAAGACAAAGTGATAGTCAAATGTTTTAAAATGTGGTTGCTATGTGCTTCTCACTTGAATTCAGCTCTCTTTCCATGAAGGTCAGAGTAAAAAGGAGATATGAAACAGACGAGGGCTTCCCATTTGAAAAAATCTGCTGTGTACCATTCACAAGACTTTCTCCATATCCATACTTCTATTTACTTTATGCTAATCAGAAACAATTAGCAGAAATAGTCTTATTACTCGCTTCCTTGTAAGTAGAAGCAAAATAAGGGACAACCGTGGGTTAAAGTGATAGTCAAAAGCTGGTTGCTATGTCAATGAAGTTCCTTTGTTTATATGGATAGGAGTTGACAAGTTCCTGTATGAGAAAAGTATACGTTTTTCATAGCAGAAACCGAAAATAAGGAATGTCACAAAGACGACGAACTCCACGAAAAAAATGTATATAACATAAATTGTGTGTTTTAAAGTGCTCTACATTTTTTGTGTGGTAAGTTTTTGTCCATCTCTTATGGTTGAGCAGTCATTCAAAATTTAGTAAAATTCATCCAGAATAAACTACTCTTCAGAGGCTATTCCCAGAAAATTCAAGACATACATTTCATTTGTCAGGTAAATATGTTTAATATCCGAAATTTTAATCAAAATCGTTAAGAGCCATTTTTGAGAAAATCAAAATTTTCGAAAAAAGTTCCATGTAAAGGGTAGTTGGGGGTGGGGGGATTTTTCTCAAAATCTTCGTGTCGCATCCCTGGAAGATAATAAACTTAAATACCAAGTTTGGTATTTTACCGACTTTTCGTTTTTGAGTTATCGTTTTCACAGACACACGGACACAGACACACACACACACACACACGGACCTTTTTGTGAAAATGCTTTTTTTTGGATATTGGGAACCCTAAAACATATATTTCCGGTGAAATCTCGGTACCGAATTTTTGGTGGAGTGCAATACTTTCTCTATACACTATGTACATATGGAGAAAGTAAAAAGAACAACTATATACAATATAAATTGTGTTTTAACGAGATCAACATTTTTGTCTATCTCTTACAGCTTCAGAATGAAGAGGCATTTACAGTTTATTTGCCATTTTACACAAAGTGTGTAGATGAGTGGTTAGAGCAGCAAAACAGCGCAGGGGCAGGTATTCTACGGGAGTGTCATTTCCATAACAGTAAAAGCGGGTATTAAACACTATAAAAAAAATTGTTACAACTATTCATACCAAATCAAACATTTTTATAAATCTTCCACGTAAAGGGTACTTTGGGGTGAGAGTATTTTCTTGAAAACCATCGTGTCACATCCATAAAAAATACTGAACTTATAAATACCAAGTTTGGCATTTAAGTGACCTTTCGTTTTTGCGTTATGATGCTACAAACAAATGAACCTTTTTCTAATTTTTTTTTTTTTTAAATTCAGAGATCCTCACAAGTATTTGTGGTGAAATCTCAGGATAGAATTTTGGGTGAAACTTACTATGTACATTGTATATATGTGCTAGACAAAAACAAAATGTCACATCTATAACAGTAAATATGACATGTCTCATGTGTTCCATTCACATGACTTTCTCTACATCTCTACAACAAATTATTGTTAGAAAGCTTATGCTTATATTTACTTAATGCTAATCGAGAAAAAATTAGCAGAAATAGTCTTATTACTTGCTTCTTTGTAAGTAGAAGTGAAATAAGGGAGTACCATAGGTTAAAGTGATAGTCAAAAGCTGGTTGCTATGTGACTGAAGTTCCTTTGTTTGTATGGACAGCAGTTGACAAATTCCTGTATGAGAAAAGTATAAGTTTTTCAAAGCTGAAACCAAAAAAACAGGAATATCACAAAAACGATCAGCTGCATGAAAAAAAGTAAATAATATAAATTGTGTGTTTTATTTAGATCTACTTTTTTTGTGTAGTGAGTTTTTGTCTGTTACGGTTTACCAATTACACAAAATTCAATAGAGGTCTTTTAATGCTTATCCCGGAAAAATCAAGATATACATTTTATTTGGCAAGTAAATATCTTAAATATAAGAGATTTTAATCAAAATCGTTAGTCATTTTTAAGAAAATAAAAATTTTCGAAATTTTTGCATGTAAAGGGTAGTTGGGGGTGGGGGATTATCTTGAAAATCTTTGGAAAATACCAAACTTAAATGCCAAGTTTGGTTTTTAATGGTCTTTTCATTTTTGAGCTATGCTGCACACAGAAAGACAGACATACACATGGACATTTTTTAAAAATGTTTTTTTATTCAGGGAAACTCAAAACATATATTTGCAGTGAAATGTCAGTACAATACAATAGCTTCTCTATACACTATGTACATAGTACGTGTAGAGAAAGTAAAAATACTAATGTGATAGAAAAGGACAGAGAGATGTGAAAGGCCGATATCCAGGCCACTTGTCTGCTTTAATCACACACATTCTGTCAACTTTTGAAATGATACCTTGTGTATAGAGAAGGTTTTGTAATGCACCCAAAACTTTGATACCAAGATGTCACCGGAAATGTGTGTTTTCAAACCCCCTGAATGCAGAAAAGCAAAAAAAAAAAAATGTGTCTGTGGGCAGCATAGCTCAAAAACGAAAAGGCCATTAAATACCATACTTGGTATTTAAATTTGGTATCTTCCAGGGATGCGACACTAAGATTTTCACTACCCTTTACATGGAACAATTTTCGAAAATTTTGCTTTTCTTAAAAATGGCTCAAACAATTTTGATTAAAATCTTGTATATTAAAGCTATTTAGCTGACAAATAAAATGTACACCCTAAATTTTCTGGGAATAGCCTGAAGCCTACTTTATTCTAAATGAATTTTAAGGAATAACTGTTAAACCATAAAAGATGGACAAAAACTTACCACACAAAAAATGTAGAGCATGTTAAAACACACAAATTGTGTTAAATACATTTTTTTTCATGGAGTTGATTGTTTTTGAGATATTCTTTGTTATTGGTTTCAGCTTTGAAAAACTTATACTTTTCTTATACAGGAATTTGCCAACTCCTGTCCATACAAACAAAGGAACTTCAGTCACATAGCAACCAGCTTTTGACTATCACTTAAACCTATGGTACTCCCTTATTTCACTTCTACTTACAAGGAAGCAAGTAATAAGACTATTTCTGCTAATTTTTTGTTGATTAGAATGAAGTAGATAGAAGCATAAGCTTTTTAACAATAATTTTTGTACAGAGAAAGTCAGGTGAATGGAACACATCACATTTTTACTTTCTGCAGCCATATGTAGCATGTGGATACAGAAGGTATTACATTCCACTCAAAAATTCAATACCAAGATTTCACTGCAAATTTAAGTTTTGTGGTTCCACGAGTCCTGTGCACGGCACAGCTCTAAAACAAAAACACCATTACATGTCAAACTTGCTACTTATCTTTAATATCTTCCAAGAATGCGACACAAAGATTTTCAAGAAAATTCCCTCACCACAAATGACCCTTTACGTGCAAAAGTTTTTCAACATTTTGTTTTTCTCAAAAATGACTCTAACGATTTTGATTAAAATATTGTACACTAAAGATATTTACATCAAAAATAAAATCTATATTTTGAATTTTCTGGGAATAGCCTCTGAAGACCACTTTATTCTGGATGAGTTTTGCAAAACTGTTAAACCATAAAAGATAAACAACAATATGATGTGTTCCATTCACATGACTTTCTCTACATTATGCACAAAATTATTGTTAAAAAGCTTATGCTTCTAAGTATTTACTTCTTACTTGAGAAAAATTAGCAGAAATAGTCTTATTACTTGCTTCCTTGTAAGTAGAAGCAAAATAAGGGAGTACCATAGGTTAAAGTGATAGTCAAAAGCTGGTTACCATGAGACTGAAGTTCCTTTGTTTGTATGGACATGAGTTGACAAATTTCTGTGTCAGAAAACTATAATTTTTTAAAGCTGAAACTAAAAACAAGGAATATCTCAAAAATTATCACCTCCACGAAAACAAAATGTATATTGAATAAATTGTGTGTTTTAACTACTCTACATTTTTTGTGTGGTAAGTTTTTGTTCATATCATGCGGTTTAGCAGTTATGCAAAATTCCGTAAAATTCATCCAGAATAAAGTGGTCTTCGGAGGCTATTCCCAGAAAATTCAAAATATACATTTCATTTGTCAGGTAAATATCTTTAATATACAATAGTTCAATGAAAATCATTAGAGCCATTTTTAAGAAAATCAAAAATTCCAAAAAAAGAGTTCCATGTAAAGGATAGTTTCAGGTGCAGAATTTTTCTCAAAATCTTTATGTCGCATCCCTGGAAGATATAAACTTAAATATCAATTTTGGTATTTTAATGAATTTTCGCTTTTGAGCTATAACACACGCACACACACAGACCTTTTTCTGAAAATGTTTTTTTTTGATACAGGGGACACTAAAACATATTTCTGGTGAAATCTCAGTATCAAATTTTTGGGGGTTGTGCAATACCATCTCTATACACTATGTACGTAGTATGTGTAGAGAAAGTAAAAATGTAGAAGTCATTAAAACACACATTTTGTGTGATACAAGTTTTTCTTATAGAGCTGGCCGTTTTTGAGATATTTCTTGCTACCGGTTTCAATTTTAAAATACCCAACTTTTATCAAATGTGACCATGCAAAGCAACTGATCCTTAATTGTTTCATGTGGTTACCAGCTTTTAAAACAACTGACTATCACCTTATCCTAGTGTATTCCCTTCTACTCACAAGGAAGCAAGTAAAAAGACAATTTCTGGCAACATTTGACTATCACTTTATCCTAGTGTATTCCCTTCTACTCACAAGGAAGCAAGTAATAAGACAATTTCTGTTAATGTCTATCACTTTATCCTAGTGTATTCCCTTCTACTCACAAGGAAGCAAGTAATAAGACTATCACTTTATCCTAGTGTATTCCCTTCTACTCACAAGGAAGCAAGTAATAAGACTATCACTTTATCCTAGTGTATTCCCTTCTACTCACAAGGAAGCAAGTAATAAGACTATCACTTTATCCTAGTGTATTCCCTTCTACTTACAAGGAAGCAAGCAATAAGACAATTTCTGTTAATGTTTATCTGGATTAGCATGAAGTGGATAGAAGAATAATCTTTGATGAGAATAGTTTGTATATGGAACAGCAAGAGAAAGTTATGTGAACGAAACCATCACATTTTTTTTCCAACAATTGACACAGTGTTATACGACAGATAATACTGCAGCTATAATGTGTCCGAATGGCTGTGTGTTGTAAGGCATGGTTGTTGGAAGTTTGCACCCCAAAATTATAAATTAAATATACATTTTTATAACATCCCCACTCCTTTATTGTTGGTTTTTTCTTGACTGGGTTGAAGAGGTGAATATTTGACATAAAGTACATGCAAGTTGCTGGTCAGTTTGTAATAACTGCACCCTGCATGCTAGACATGCTAATGGCTTTAATTTACTCCACTTATTTTACAGAAAATGGACTGTTCATTATAGCATAGACATAAAACAAATTTGTTGACTGAATAAATACATTCAATAATTGCCTCCATTACACTTGTAAACAACCCTGTCACATGACTGTGTTCACAGTTCTGTTACAGATGTAAACAACCCTGTCAAATGATTGACAGTATCTGTTACAGATGTAAACAACCCTGCCACATGAGTGTATTCACAATTTGTTACAAATGTAAGCAATCCTGCCACACAAGTGTATTGACAATTTGTTACAGATGTAAACAATCCTGTCACACAAGTGTATTGACAATTTGTTACAAATGTAAGCAATCCTGCCACACAAGTGTATTGACAATTTGTTACAGATGTAAACAACCCTGTCAAATGATTGTCAGTATCTGTTACAGATGTAAACAACCCTGCCACACAAGTGTATTGGCAATTTGTTACAGATGTAAACAATCCTGCCACACATGTGTATTGACAATTTGTTACAAATGTAAGCAATCCTGCCACACAAGTGTATTGAAAATTTGTTACAGACGTAAACCCTGCCACACAAGTGTATTGACAATTTGTTACAAATATAAACAACCCTGCCACACAAGTGTATTGACAATTTGTTACAGATGTAAACAACCCTGCCACACAAGTGTATTGACAATTTGTTACAAATGTAAACAATCCTGCCACACAAGTGTATTGACAATTTGTTACAAATGTAAGCAATCCTGCCACACAAGTGTATTGACAATTTGTTACAGATGTAAACAACCCTGCCACACAAGTGTATTGACAATTTGTTACAAATGTAAACAATCCTGCCACACAAGTGTATTGACAATTTGTTACAGATGTAAACAATCCTGCCACACAAGTGTATTGACAATTTGTTACAAATGTAAGCAATCCTGCCACACAAGTGTATTGACAATTTGTTACAGATGTAAACAACCCTGCCACACAAGTGTATTGACAATTTGTTACAAATGTAAACAATCCTGCCACACAAGTGTATTGACAATTTGTTACAGATGTAAACAACCCTGCCACACAAGTGTATTGACAATTTGTTACAAATGTAAACAATCCTGCCACACAAGTGTATTGACAATTTGTTACAGATGTAAACAATCGTGCCACACAAGTGTGTTGACAATTTGTTACAAATGTAAACAACCCTGCCACACAAGTGTATTGACAATTTGTTACAGATGTAAACAACCCTGCCACACAAGTGTATTGACAATTTGTTACAAATGTAAGCAATCCTGCCACACAAGTGTATTGACAATTTGTTACAGATGTAAATAATCCTGTCAAATAATTGTCAGTATCTGTTACAGATGTAAACAACCCTGCCACACAAGTGTATTGACAATTTTTTACAGATGTAAACAATCCTGCCACACAAGTGTATTGACAATTTGTTACAAATGTAAGCAATCCTGCCACACAAGTGTATTGACAATTTGTTACAGATGTAAACAACCCTGCCACACAAGTGTATTGACAATTTGTTACAGATGTAAACAACCCTGCCACACAAGTGTATTGACAATTTGTTACAAATGTAAACAACCCTGCCACACAAGTGTATTGACAATTTGTTACAGTTGTAAACAATCCTGTCAAATGATTGTCAGTATCTGTTACAGATGTAAACAATCCTGCCACACATATGTATTGACAATTTGTTACAAATGTAAGCAATCCTGCCACACAAGTGTATTGACAATTTGTTACAAATGTAAGCAATCCTGCCACACAAGTGTATTGACAATTTGTTACAGATGTAAACAACCCTGTCAAATGATTGTCAGTATCTGTTACAGATGTAAACAACCCTGCCACACAAGTGTATTGACAATTTGTTACAGATGTAAACAATCCTGCCACACATGTGTATTGACAATTTGTTACTCATGTAAGCAATCCTGCCACAAAGTGTATTGATGGTTTCTGTTACAGACGTATACAACACGGTCACATGACTGTGTTGAAAGTTTCTGTAACATAGCAATATGGCAAATGTTTATTGCCTATGGTGTCCACAGACACACACATGGACATTTTTATAAAAATAACTTTTTTTGGATTCAGGGGGGTCTCGAAACATACAGTTCTGGCGAAACCTTGTTATCAATTTTTGGACACGCACAGTACCTTCTGTATAAATTATATACATGGTACGTGTAGAGAAAGTAAAAAAGACAGCTCTGTTAAGTACTAAACTTGGTATTTTAGTTCAGTAGATTCTATGTTATACAGAGATTTTCAGAAAAATTCTCCCACTGAAAACTACCCTTTACATGGAATGTTTTTTGAAAATGTTTATTTTCCCAAAAATGGCTCTAAGGATTTTAAAATACCTTATGTTTAAAATATTTTTATGATAGACGAAATGTTTATCTTCGAATTTTCTTGAAATAGCCTCAGAAGACTTCTTCATTCTGGATAAATTTTATATAACTGGCAAATTGTAAGAGAGATACAAAACTGAGTACACATCTTGATAACAGATGCAAGTACTGTCATATACATTATTTTGTTGAGATATACTGTGTAATTGGTGTCAATTTTAATCTACTTAAACTTTTCTAAAACAGTAGGTCATATTTCTTTCGTCTGTCTTTTGTTTACTCCTGGCAAGCAAAGAGAACAAAATTTCAATTGTTTCATATAGAATTAGCTTTTAAAATATTTTACTGTCACTTTAGCTTAGTGTACTCCCTTTTATTTACAGGGAAGCAAGCAATAAGAGCAATTCTGCTAATGTTTTTTCTTGATGTGGATAAAAGAATAATCTTTTGTAAGAAAAAACATGTTTATGAAGTAAAAATTAGTGTTTAGCTGTCCCACTTGATCTTTTGACCATTGTAGTAAAAGCGGGAATTAAACACAACACACAAAAAATCTGTTCACATGACTTTTGCTACATCTCTGCAACAAATTATTGCTAGAGAGCTTATGCTTCTATTTACTTCATGCTAATCAAGAAAAAATTAGCAGAAATAGTCTTATTACTTGCTTCCTTGTAAAAAGAAGTGAAATACAGGAGTAGCATAGGTTCAAGTGATAGTCAAAAGCTGGTTGCTATGCGTTCCTTTGTATGGACACGAGTTGACAAATTCCTATATGAAAAAAATATGTTTTTTAAAGCTGAAACCAATAACAAGTAATACCAAAAAAAAAAAAAAAGATCAACTGCACGAAAAAAAAATGTATATTACATATATTGTGTGTTTTATTGTGATCTACACTTTTTGTGCAATAAGTTTTTGTTTATCTCTAACGGTTTACTAGTTATGCCAAATTAAGCAAAATTCATCCAGAATAAACAGGTCTTTAGAAGCTATTCCCAGAAAATTCAAGATATACATTCATTTGTCATAAAAATATCTTTAATATGTGATACTTTAATCAAAATCATTAGAGCCACTTTTAAGAAAAACAACATTTTCGAAAATTTTTCCATGTAAAGGATAGGGGTGGGGGGATTTTTATGAAACTCGTCTTGCATCCTTGGAAGATTAAACTTAAACACCAAGTTTGGTATTTAACCGTCTTTTCGTTTTTGAGCTATGCTGCCCCACAGACACACACATAGACATTTTTGTGAAAATGCTTTTTTTGGATACAGGGGACCAGTGAAATCTTGGTATTGAATTTTTCTCTCTATGTACATACATTACGATGTAATATATTATAAGTTGGCTAAGGAAAATCCAAATATGTAGATATTCAGCCATTAACAATATTAAAATGATCAATTAATGTAATGTCACTATAGTAATGGGCATCCTTCGAGGTTTTAGTTTCACAGACCACTTGCTCCTCCACTCCTATACTTAATGAGCTGTAATTCTGTGTGACAACGAATCTCAAAACTGTATGCATTAAACAACACCATGTGCTATATAAGGAGAAATTAAAGTAAATCACATAACACACAATTAAGGGCAAGTGTGTGTGAAAACACAAATAAAAATCTGATGTGTTCCATTCACATTTTGAGAAAAAACTATCAGAAATAGTCTTATTACTTACTTCCTTGTAAGTAGAAGTGAAATATGGTAGTACCATAGCTTAAAGTGATAGTCAAAAGCTGGTTGCTATGTGACTTCAGTTCCTTTGTTTGTATGGACACAAGTTGACAAATTCCTGTATGAGAAAAGTATAAGTATTTTAAAACTGAATCCAATAACAAGGAATTTCTCAAAAACAATTAACTCCACAGAAAAAATGTATATAACGCAAATTGTGTTTTAACGTGCTCTACATATTTGTTAACTAAGTTTTCGTAAATGGTTGCCACTTATGCAAAATTCTGTAAAATTCATCCAGAATAATGTAGTCATATACCCAAGATCATGGGTTCAAACCTGGCGGAGGTCGGTAGATTTTTTCAGATGTAAAAATCCTGAGCATGGCTTCCTTCAGAAGGGAAGTAAAGCCGTTGGTCCCATGTCATAGATTTACAGCACGTAAAAGAACCTGAAGCCTGATAGAGAGGCCTCTGGGCAAAATTAAGCATCTTTTCATGCCCAATTTAGAATGGGATGCTGAGAACCACAGTAGTTAAAGAGCATCCATAAATAACACATCATTTATTTAGAATAAAGTAGTCTTCAGAAGCTATTCCCAGAAAATTCAAGATATACATTTTATTTGTCAAACATCTTAGTTATACAACATTTTAATCAAAATCGTTAGAGCCATTTTTGAGAAAATCAAAATGTTTGAAAATTTTTCCATGTAAAGGGTAGTTGGGGGTGGGGAGATTTTCTTGAAAATCTTTGTGTCGCATCCTTGGAAGATACCAAACTTAAATACCAAGTTTGATATTTACCAGTCTTTTTGTTTTGGAGCTATGCTGCCCACAGACATACACATGTACCTTTCACTAAAAATGCCCTTATAGTATTCAGGGGATCTGAAAAAATGAATTTCCAGTGAATTTTCGGTATCAAATTTTTGGGTGGAATACAATACTTCCTGTATACACTATGTACATAGCACGTGTAGAGAAAGTAAAAATCAGTAATATTGCCAAACAAAATACAAGCAAGGTTCCTCTTACTTCCCTAGATGATCCAGATTTGATAGTTTTGTTATTCTGCCATTAGACCACCGTTATAAACTTTTAGGGTGCTATGCCACAAAACAATGCTCAAGAAGAAGTCAAAACCTTGGTAATCTAGTGGATTTCAAATCTACAGATGTTAATATTCTTCTTCTTTTCCTCTCGCTTATATCAGAGTCGGGTTTTCTCAGCTGATCATGGTCCATCTCCTAAATTTTGTGCTATTCCTTGTTAGATGTGTAACTTCCTTTCCTTTCTTATTCGCTATTTTCTCTTCCTCTCATCCTTCCTATTTATGTGTCCAAACCATCTTAAAACATGTCTCTTTTTTATTTGATTAAGGATATTCTTCATTTAAGAGTTTCTTATCCTTTTTTATTTTCCCTCGCATTATGTACTTCATGTTTCAGCCACAAACAAGTGTTAGGAGATAAACTGTGTTTATATATTCACACTTTTTTATCATTGTTAATGTTAATATTTTCAATACTTTCAAATCTGGATCTGTTACTCTGTTTATAAAGCAAAACATAACAATGCTTTCAAGAATATGTGAAAACTTAGTTCACATATAAAGGGTACTTCCTCTGCAGCATTGATAGCAATGCCTGCCTCATGTTCAAACCTTCCAAATCTTCCCCTTACCCAAAGATGAATGTCAAGCATGGACCCTGGCTCATTTCACTCATCATTCCAACACCAATTAAGTCAAAGGAAATTAAATAACAAAAATTCTGATGTGTTCCATTCACATGACTTTCTCTACATCTCTGCAACAAATTATTATTAAAAAATGTATGCTTCTTTTTACTTCATGCTAATTAAGAAAAATTATCCGAAATAGTCTTATTACTTGCTTCCTTGTAAGTAGAAGAAAATAAGGGAGTAAAATAGGTAAAAGTGATAGTCAAAAGCTGGTTGCTATGTGATTGAAGTTCCTTTGTTAGTGTGGACAAATTCCTGTATGAGAAAAGTATAAGTTTTTAAAAACTGAAACCAAAAACAAGGAACATGTCAAAAATGAAAATCCACAAAAAAATGTATATAACATAAATTGTGTGTTTTAATGTGCTGTACATTTTTTGTGTGGTAAGTTTTTGTCCATCTGTTACAATTTAGCAGTTATGCAAAATTCCTTAAAATTCATCCAGAATAAAGTAGTCTTCAAAGGCTATTCCCACAAAATTCAGGATATATATTTTATTTGTGAGGCAAATATTTTTAATACACAATATTTTAATCAAAATTGTTACAGCCATTTTTCAGAAAATCAAAATTTTTGAAAACAGTTCCATTCAAAGGGTAGTTTGGGGTGAGGGGATTTTTCTCAAAATCTTCATGTCGCATCCCTGGAAGTTACTAAACTTAAATATCAAGTTTGGTATTTAACGGTCTATTCGTTTTTGAACTAAGCTGGCTGCCCACCCACATACACACACACACGGACATTTTTCTAATGCTTTTTTTTTTTTTTTTTGTTTATTCAAGGGGGACCCAAAGCATATATTTCCGGTGAAATCTCGGTATGGAATTTTTTGGTGCATTACAATACCTTCTCTATACACTATGGACACAGTACGTGTAGAGTAAAAATAACGTAGCAGATTGCACATGCACAAAAAAGCAAGTTTGCCTCGCCTAAGGCCTATATTACACAATCACATTAATATGATCAAACACTTTGCAGTGTAAAATAGCCTGTTTGACAATATCTAGCTATGACAAAAGTTATACCCACCATTATATGTGATAGAAAACAAAATGGAAGACATTACACTTGTCCAGAAGCCATTATGTAGTGCATGAAGGATATATGGATGAAAATGTGAGGAAAAAATTAAGTGCATTGGGATGGCAATATTTAGAAAAACAAAATGAAACTTGTGTTACTGCTATATGTACTGTTAATTAACGTTCTTTAAGAAATGGACTTAGGTTACACAAAAATGTTACAGATGAGTGTAATTATATCTTAAATAGACTATTATTTGTGAGTGGGATGCTTTTCCAATTTCTCATGAGCAAATCATAGTGTAATATACAACCTTTTATCCTATCTTAATAAAACACAAATATTATTATATTTATTAATATTATTAGAATCGTCATAGATAGTGTTTTGTTCGTAGCCCTGCCAGAATAAACAGTTTCAATTCTGGTTGTTTAAACTGCACCAAATAAATGTAAATGGATATTCCTGAACAAGTTTGTTATCCGAAGGACTTATATGACAAGAATGTTCATTATTTAAAGAACAGGGAGCTGCCAAAGGAGTTAAAATAATTTACAATAAAATAAAGACTCATTTTTGTTGTTTCCTAGGATACATTAAGTTTAAAGGATACGATAAAATACATTTATTTATAAATATTTAATATGACACAACAAACATTCTAAATAGAACAAAATAAGAACCTCATTACAGCTGATGGTGTTAGATGTTGGATGTGCTTTTTAAACTTGTAATAAAAGGTTTGACGCAGTGCAATTTTCTCGTCAACTTAAATGTGACCAAGCTTTTATCACATTCTGTGACACAGAAATGTGATAGTGTAGCTTATTATGCATGTTTCCATTCTTTGATCACCTGTGGAATAATATTTTGGGAAAATTCAGTAAATGCTAAAAAGTATTCATTATGCAAAAAAAAAGTAATAAGAATAATGAAAGGGGAAAGACGATCAACTCACTGCAAACTATTTTTCCAATGTTTGGAATTGTACCATTAGCCTGTGAATATATTCTAGCCATATTGACATTTGTAATAAATAAGCCAGAAAAGTTTACAAAAACTACATATCAAAGAGAACAACAAATAATCTGCTGTTATTCCAAAAAGGGGTTTACTACAAAGGAATAGTTTTGTTTAATTCACTTGCCTCTTCTGTAAAACAAGTTTACATCAGAATTAAAAAGATACCTTATTACTCACACCTTCTATACACAGCACGATTTCATTCAATCATAAACAGACATGTAATTGTAAAACTGACATCTCTGAATATTCATTGTGAGAGTTATTGTCTGTAAATATAAGACATGATCTACATCCTACAGTTTGGACATGAACTTTAATCTTGATCTACAGATTGCAATGTTATGAATATAAGTATGTAATATACACCTATAATAAGCTCTTTTTTTTTTTTTTAAACAGCTTAATGTCCTTTAACCTAGTTGGTCATATCGGACGATGGATGAAATGATATTGGGGTCCATGAAGCATAAAGTTACTCGAAATTTGTCTTCTCAGGATAAGGGAAAACACCGAAAAAAACCTTATTTGGGCAACTCGAACTCGCAACCTTTTGAATGTGAAGCAGACATGCTACCATCACACTACCCAGGCAGGCAACAAACTATTGACGACACGTGCTCTGGTAACGAGAGAATTGGGAACAGTCATTGCTGTCAAATAGAGAGAAAGTGTGTAACAGCTTCCACCCTTTGCTGTGCAGGGCAACACAGTACTGCAAACCTTGTCTCATTTTCTTTCATGGTGTGTTTTGCCTTAGCAAAGCTCTACGCATCATAAACTACATTTATTAAAAACTTTATAGGAAATAAAATTCCAGTGCTGATGTATTTGTTGAAAGAACATTCTCTATGTTTAAAAATATGAATATAGTTAGAAACCCTACGTACTATGTACATAGTATAGAGACGTATTGTATTGCACTATAATATTCAATACCAAGATTTCACCTGAATCTTAAAAAAGCATTTTTAGAAATAGGGCTGTGTCTGTGGACAACATAGCTCAAAAATGAAAAGACCAAGCTTGGTATTTAAGTTTGGTATCTTCCAAGGATGTGACATGAAGAAAGGAAATCCCCCCACCCCTAACCACCCTTTACATGGAAAATTTTATTTTCTCAAAAATGGGTCTTTACAATTATGATTCAAATACCACATATTAAAGTCATTTCTATCACAAATAAAATGTATATCTTGAGTTTTCAGGGAACAGCTTCTAAAGACCTCTTCATTCTGGATGAATTTTGCATAACTGGTGAGCCTCAAGAGATAGACAAGAACCTACAGCACAAAACATGTGGTTGGTTGGTATCTAATGCTGAGCAGTTGGCAGTGCTCTCTTGCATACCAGTATGCTGACTAAAGGCTGGGCAGCCAGTTTCTTCTTTAAGTGTACTGTAGTGATTCTGGTCATTCCCATGGTTTGTAATACATTATCTTCTTTAGTATATGTTGATAGAGAGATTCTTTTGATAAAATGTAGACCTCCTTAAAACACACAATTTATGTCATACACATTTTTTTCATGGAGTTGATTGTTTTTGAGATATTCCTTGCTATTGTTTCAGTTTTAAAATATTGTCAACTCTGGTCATGCAAAGAAAGATTTCAATCCCATAGCAACCGCATTTTAAAACATTGGCTGTCATTCTAGCCTAGTATATTGCCTTATTTCCCTTCTGCTTACAAGGAAGCAGCAAGTAATAAGAGTGTTTCCACTAACGTTTATCTTGATTAACTAGACATCTAAAGAAAGTCCAACACATATTTTATTTATTGTAAAGGTTTTAAACTAAACTATGATGTTTAAAGTTAAAGAATTGCATGGTATTTACAGGAATCTGTTAAGTGAACAGCACTAGCCTTGCTCCTCTCATTATTAGTATACGATGGTTACACCACTTGGCACTGTCACTTTGTAGTTACTTACTGCTCTGTTATACAAGTTTAGGGCCCTGGTAAAGCTATACGATGCTTCCACCACACAAACGAACCTGTTCGCGGCACGCACGCACACAAACAAACAGTCTTAAGACTTTCACTGTCAATCCATACTTGAAAGTGTGTTGAAAACATTAAGTTGTTCAGATCCCTTGGCTACGCTTTGCAGCTTAGGACCCTAAATGTTTATAACAGACCAGTAAGTAACTACAATGTAGCTCTAATGACGAAATAACCACATATAGAAGTAATGCCAAGTGGTGGAACCATCCTATACTAATAATGATATTTTTTATAAGTACATGAGTAGCAGTTGCAGAACGACGGCAGGGCATAGCTGAGAGATCTGTGAAGCTGAAACCACAATGATCCCAAAAAGAAGTCAACATTTTGGCGATCTGGCGACTTTCACATCTCAAAAACTTAATGTTTTCAAATTTGGATCACCAGTAAAAGTTACTGCTGTGTGTGCTGCAACCATCATGTAGTTTTACCGAATCAAAGGAATTAATTTAAAAGTACATTCCTTAGCAAACGCATGTTCTAATCTAACAAGGATCATAAATACAATATTATATTTTGTTATAAAAACGTCATTTTAAGAATCTTTTTGGTAAAATAGATTATAAAATGCATAAACTTTGCAATTGCACTTTGATGTGATAAACAAATCTTAAAGTTCTCAGTGCAGTACCTTGCGTTCTGTATAAACTTATAGACCAGTCCTCTAAAACTAGTTAGAACAAACATGTTTAGTTTCACAACATTTCTTCTCTTTCATAAAGGTCTATTTACCAAATGTCAATAAATATGTTTACTCGTATATAAAAGACTTTCAGAAGCAAGAACAATAACTTTTATGTTTTTACATTTGACTTAATCTCGTCAAGTGTAGTAACATGTAACATCTGTACTTGGTAAGACTGCTAGCAGGCACAACTGCTGTATATAAACAAGAGTGAACACTTACCCCTGGTCTATCCTGTCGACAGGATTGGGTCCAGGCATCATGCCATGAGCTGGGATTGGTCCAGGGATGGGATGTCCCGGACCATGGCCAAACGGTGAGCCTGGAGGAATGCCGAACTGAGGTCCACCGAATGGTTGTCCCGGAGAAGCAAAGTGGGGATTTCCCCCTCCAAATGGTGGTCCTGATGAACCAGGTCGGCCAACAAACTGTGGTCCAGCAGCCGACGGAGAGCCAAAAGGACCAGGACCAGGACCATTGTATGGTGGTCCATTATTTGGCGGCGGAGGAAAGCCCGCATTTCCTACAGTCTGTGGTGGCCCTGGTCCCGGTGTGGATGAACCTGATGGAGCAGGAGAGGCTGTGTACTGCGGCGTGCCAGAACCTGGTGGAGGCCCAGAGTACGGAGGTGCTCCAGCTGGGGAACCAGCCCCCGCCGGCGGGCCCTGGAAGGGTGATGGCCCCTGAAAGCCCGCCGGCGGCCCAGAAAAATTTTGTCCTGTGGTTGGTGCAAAGTTTTGGGGCTCCGAGCCTGGTGGCGGTCCCTTCCAGGTGGCAGAGTGGTCCTCCAGTGTTGCTGGCAGCGTGATCGGTGGCACCCCACGACCTCTACAGCCTACACAAACAAACACCTTACTATCATCACTGACGACCATGCCGCTACAAATTCTATACCTCAATCTCAACTCATTTACCTATTTAATAACACACATTCGGCCCACACAAATAATGCTCTCCTTTACACAATCCACTTTCATCTATAATTAAAACCAAAATTATCAATCAGAATCTCAATTTGTCCCAAATTATATTTAACTACTTAACACAAACAAAATTTCAATTCGGTTTTTTTTTTTAAACAAACACGTCGATATAAGAAACTATAAACATTTAGACTGATTCTGTGATATTATGCCTTAGAGGATCGTAACAACAATATGTATGATTAAAAAACCATTGTTGTTTGATTTTAAAATCAGGTGCAATCCTCAGACACACATTTCACTGAATAGGTTATGTTAACCTGTACAATTATAGCAATCCTATGTCTAACACATTTCACACACTATAATTTACTTAAATTAATGTACACGGCCCCAAATACAATAAATATTAATTTACATTTCTTATTTCGTTGACCTCCGCGTCCTTGTCTCATTCTGTCAGTGTCAGAAATCGCGAAAATTGAATGTTTTTGTATTCTGCTTTACTAGACGCATAACTGTAAGCAGAGTACAGCAAGTTCTGCCCTTTATTCCAGCACAGTATAACAGCACGTGTCACAAACTCTATTAACATTTCACAGCATTTCTCCTTCATTCTGTAAAAATTCAGTCCTCCTGGTTAGATATTCCTCTTTTCTAAATAACTGCTCAAGAAACGCAGCAAGTAAACACCACCATGATCAAATTATCACTTTTCTTTAATTTCTTTATTTACCACAGCGTAAGAAAAATTAATCTGCTTATTTTTAAACTTTATTACATTAAAATAGTGCACTCGATAGTATCTGACACTAAACCATGTTAGATGAAGTGATTATTTTAATTGCTCGTTTGATTCGGAACGCATTTTTAATTCAACGTAAAGGTGCAAGTTAATTCATCACGTTAACTCCGTAAATCACAACGAAGGCAATTCCAATTACTGCCAAAAGTTGATTTTAAGGGCATATTAGAGGTTTACGAAGCTTTGTACGTGTTTCACTAGCAAACTTGCGGCGATAATTAGCAACGCGATAATTAAACTCCGCTAAAATTCACGGCAGTAGTACTTCCGACATAATACACCATTTTTCTTTTCCGAACTCACATAAATAGATATTGAAAATATATAAAAAGAGACGAAACGCCCACCTTTCTTGCCTCTGGACAGGGCCGTTTGTATGCCGGGTGCTGTGACTGACGTGTCAACTAATTTTCTTCTTAGGCCTTCTGCAAAAATTATCCTGCGAGAAACCTCGGAATGCTGCCATTTTTACAGCGAGAAGACGCGACTGGTGGCGGCAGACAGTGGGCATGTTGGTGTCCGGCCGCCGCCGCACATCCTTGTCCTCTATACCAAGCCACCACCTTTACTTTTCAGACTCCTCGTCCTCCGACAAAACTTCCCTTTTTTTTTTCTCTCGTCTTTTTTTGCGTTACTTTGATCCGGCGAATTTTTTCGTTGGCAAGTGTTCCATCGTGAACTGGCAGTCAACAGCGGTTGACAGTGTCACCCTAAAAATCAATAAAGTTCTCCCACCCCCCCTTCTCCGCAACACTACACGACTATCATTACTAGGCACAATGTAATTGAACGGCGACGCTTCCCTAAATCTGGGTTGTGGCCCCTAACTGAGCACCGTCTTTTTTCTTCTTTTCCTGGAGAGTGCAAGTGCTTCTTGAGCTACACGTAATGTCAGAGCTGAGTCGCTCAGCAGCAGCCGGCGGCGGATGCAAGGGACTCAGGCGACAGGGATATTCTCATCTCTTTATTTTAATTGTTGCACATTTTTTTGTTGTATCGATTTCAAACGGATGGATGACGATAAGAGCAGCGGGGGAGTTTGTTGTAAATACCGCATTCTCCTAGGTTGTCACCTCAGCGGCAGGAGGAGTGTGGCGGGCGGCGTTGCCAAATATTCCAGCGTCACGGCTTGGTCGGCCGGTTCGGAACGGTTCGGTTGTTGCAAGTACTTCATACGGAAAAAAAAAAATAAAAAAAAAAAAAAAAAAAAGAGAGAGAGAGAGAAGGGAAAAAAATGGTTTCGGCCCTGCAACGAGCACATTGCGCCTACACTGTTTTTCCCTCCCCGCGCGCAGTCACTTGTTCATTTAAATACTTTTTTTCATATTGGCGCCAAAGCTCTCGAAAATCAATGCCGGTGGGTTCCGAAATTTGCGTCTCAAACTTTGTGGAAACACGTGATAACGCGCCACACAACACTTTCTCTACTCGTTCCTCTATATATACTTGATAAACTTGCATTAGACATTTACAATACGGTAAAGCGATTGTCACATTTTTAAATATTCACACGGTTCTCTACAAACAAAGCATTCGTAAACAATCTGATATATTCCATTCACACGACTTTCTTTGCATCTCTGTAACAAATTATTGTTAAAAAGCTTATTATTATTCTTCTATTTACTTCATGTTAATCAAGATAAACATTAACAGAAATTGTCTTATTACTTGCTTCCTTGTGAGTAGAAGGGAATAAACTAGGATAGAGTGATAGATCTTGTGGTGGACAAAACGTCGCAGGGGCGGGTTCTCCAGTTTCCCCCGCCATCGCAATCCACCGGTGCTCCATCTTCATTCCATGGGCGTTAAACACTATCAAAAAAAAAATAGTGATTTTTTTTAAAGCTGGTTGCTGTGTAATTAAAATTCCTTTGTTTATGTGACCAGCAGTTGACAAATTTCCATGTGAGAAAAGTATTAAGTATTTTAAAACTGAAACCAATAAAAAGGAATATCTAAAAACGGCCAACTCCACGAAAAAATGTCTGTAACATAACTTTTGTGTTTTAAGGAGGTCTACATTTTGTGTTAACTAAGCTTTTGTCTAGCTCATACGGTTTACCAGTTATGCAACATTTATCCAGAATAAATATGTCTTCAAAGGCTATTTTCAGAAAATTGAAGATATATATTTTATTTGTCATGTAAATATCTTAAATACAAGAGATTTTAATCAAAATCGTTACTCCATTTTTGAGAAAATTAAACTTTTCGAAAAGTATTTCATGTGAAGGGTAGTCTGTAGTGGGAGGATGTTCTTGAAAATCTTCGTGTCTCATTCTTGGAAGATACTAAACATAAATATCAAGTTTGGTATTTAATGGGTTTTTCCTTTTTGAGCTATGCTGCCCAAACACACACACGGACATTTTCTAAAAATGTTTTTTTGTATTCAGGGGGTCTGAAAACATGTATTTCCGGTAAAATCTCGTTATCAAAATGTTGGCGTAATACAATACCTTCTCTATAGGTACACGTGTAGAGAAAGTAAAAAGATTGCTATTTGATAACAGAAATGGTCTTGTACGTAGAAGGGAAATTTAACACTATGTGATATCATTGAGATTCGGTCCTCTCTGCCTAAGTAAACAAAACAGACACGAATGAGGATTTCCCCTCAGAAAAAAAATCAAACCAGTAATAAAGAATATCTGCCTGCCTCACATTCAAAAGGTGGTGAATGTCGAGTAACTTTAAGCTCCATGGACCCCTGGAGTAATGGTTACTATGCTAGCTTCATATACCCGGCGGAGGGTGTAAAAATCCTTAGCATGGCTTCCTTCGGAAGGGAAGTAAAGCCATTGGTCCCGTGTCGTAGATTTACGGCACGTAAAAGGTCCTCAAGCCTGATAGGCCTGTCTTTCACACCCAGCATAGAATGGGACGCTGAGAACCACAGTAGTTAAAGAGCGTCCATAAATAACACGACATTTCCATGGACCCGAGATCATTTGACTATTTTCATCAATTTCATTCATCGTCCGATATGACCAACCAGGTTAAAGGACGTTAAACTAAAAAAATCTGAGAAATGGTTCTCTCTTAAAAAAATCTGATGTTTCTCTACATCTCTGCAACAAATTATTGTTAAAAAGCCTATGCTTCTATTTACTTCATGTTAATCGAGAAAAAAATTAGCAGAAATAGTCTTATTACTTGCTTCCTTGTAAGTAGAAGTGAAATAAGGGAGTATCATAGGTTAAAGTGATAGACAAAAGCTGGTTGCTATGCGACTAAAGTTCCTTGGTTGTATGGACACGAGTTGATAAAATCCTGTATGAGAAAATAATGTTTTTCCAAAATCAAGGCATATCTATAAAACGATCAACTCCACGAAAAAAATGTATATAACATAAATTGTGTGTTTTAACGTGCCTTACATTTTCTGTGTGGTAAGTTTTTGTCCATCTCTTACGGTTTAGCAGTTATGCAAAATTCCGTAAAATTGGTCCAGAATAAAGTAGTCTTCAGAGGCTATTCCCAGAAAATTCAAGATATACATTTTATTTTTAGCTAAATATCTTTAGTATACGATATTTTAATCGAAATCACTTAGGCCATTTTTAAGAATATCAAAATTTTCGAAAAATCTTCCATATAAAGTGCGGTTTGAAGAGGGGGGATTATCATGGTGTCATATCCCTGTAAAGTGCACAATTTAAATATTAATGGACTTTTTTTTAACGTCCTTTAACCTGGTTGGTCATATTGGTGAAATGATCTCGGGGTCCATGGAGCTTAAATCTCTCCGAGAAAGTCGCCCTTACCGAGGCTCGAAGTCGGGCCACCTTACTACACAGGCGTGCGCTTCCTCTAGCACGTGTGCACCATTCTATATCGAGATTTCACACCAAAGTTAGGTTTTGAGGTCTCCTCAGTCAGAAAAATCACTTTTAGAAAAAGGTCCGCAAAAGTACCCTTTATATGGAACATTTTTCGAAAATGTTGATTTTTTCAAAAATGGTTCTAACGATTTCATTAAAATATCGTACATTAAAGATATTTACCTGACAAATAAAATGTATATCTTGAATTTTCTGGGAATAGCCTCTGAAGACATCTGGTTGAGTTTTGCAAAATTTTGCATAACTGCTAAACCGTAAGAGATAAACAAAAATGTAGATCTTGTTAAAACTCACATATTACGTTATATCGTTTTTTGTGTGGATTTAAATTCCGAGATATTCTTTGTTGTCGGTTTCAATTTTATACTTCTTAAACTTTACTCAAGCGGAAAATCAACTTTTGTTTCATGTGTTTTGTTTTGCTCCCGCGAATGCAAAAGATAACTAAATTTCAATTGTTTTACATGGCAACCAGCTTTTAAAACATTGGACTATCACTTTATCCTAGTGTATTCCCTTCTACTTACAAGGAAGCAAGTAATAAGACAATTTCTGTTGATGTTTATCTTGGTTATCATCAAGTAGACAGAAGAATAATCTCTTGCGAGGAAAGTTTGTGGAATAGCTAGAGAAAGTGTGTGAATGGTAGACATCAGATTACAATTATTATATTGTTAACGTGAAATTGTGTGTTCGTAGAATAAACAAATAACTAAGGGTGCGGGTTCTTTAGCAGTTTAATGTGTGCTACGGTTGTGCAGCCTGCGGTATGTTTACGAATACACTGTGACAGCAAGCGATGCGGAGCTACCTGGTAGCGGGGCCAGGCGGGCGGTTTAATTCCTCAATAACTGCCCACCATCGCTGATTATCACTTCAGTTCATGTACGTGTATTGGCGTCCAAAACTATACTTTCCTTTCACATAGCAACAACATGTATACATATAGGTTCGGTGTCCTTTCGAAACATCCTATGTATGTATGTATGTATGTATGTATGTATGTATGTATGTATGTATGTATGT